>OZ020203.1:1200000-1800000 GCA_963971245.1 Cladonia rubrotincta | reverse complement strand
TGGACCCTTTCCTTAAGTACGAACACAATAACGCCGAAAAGATAAATTACGTTGATCGTTCCATGGCGAATGTTGGGTATCAGGAGAGTGAAATCTACATACGCCCGCAGAAAAGACTGGTTCGCGTAACGGAGGGCAATATTGAGGAAGATCTGGACATGGCAACAGGCGGCAAAGGGGAGGGGGATATTAATTCCGCAATCGGCAGCGTTGGCGTTGGTCGGGTTGAATATGATATGGACGAGCAAGACAACAACTGGCTCGATACTCACAACGTTCAGAGGAAGTTGGAGGGCATTGAAGCAATCAAGCCTGCAATCTTCGAAATAACTATGACAAAGATCGAGAAAGAGTGGCACGCTCTTGAGAAGAGAATACCTAAGCCAAATCCCAAGCCGCCACAAACGCATCGGCCGAGGTCGAGCTCTGCGGCAGCTGTCAACGGCGAGATTGCTGTCTTAGGAGAGGAACAAGACAGCAAATGCGCTATATGTGATGATGGCGACTGCGAAAACACGAATGCCATTGTATTTTGCGATGGTTGCGATTTGGCCGTTCACCAGGAATGCTACGGAGTGCCTTTCATACCCGAGGGGCAGTGGCTGTGTCGTAAATGCCAGTTGATCGGCCGAGGGACCCCTACATGTATTTTCTGTCCAAACACGGACGGAGCGTTCAAGCAAACCAATGCTTCTAGGTGGGCTCATTTGCTTTGCGCTATCTGGATTCCTGAAGTATCTATAGGAAATTCCACCTTCATGGAGCCTGTGATGGATGTGGAAAAGGTCCCGAAGCAAAGATGGAAATTAACATGTTACATATGTCGCCAGAAGATGGGTGCTTGTATCCAGTGTGGCAACAAGAATTGCTACATTGCATTCCACGTTACCTGCGCAAGAAGAGGAAAACTCTTCCTCAAGATGAAGTCAGCTCATGGAGGCCCTGCAAGCATTGATGCAAGCGTCCTCAAAGCTTACTGCGACAAGCATGTGCCCGCGGATTGGCGCAGAGAGCACGATGTCGACCATGCTACCTCAGACGCGATGGAGTACTATCGTTACACCATGCGTGGTAGGCTCTGGGCGGACAGCCAACAAGCGGCTTTGTCAATGGGAGTGTCCCAAACCCAAGATATCCAAGTCACAGATCCAGCGGAAGCACCTTCGAATCCCAAGCTTACACTCACTCTAAATACAAACAAGCGCAAACGAAGTGAACCTCCGAAGGTAGTATGGAGACTGCCTTCTGGCGCGCCGGTCATTCCGCTAGCAGTCTACAATTCTGTTGAAAGCTCACTACAACGCTTTGCTGTACGGAAAAGAAAAGAATTCGCGGCCGAGGCATGCAAATATTGGACATTGAAACGGGAGGCGAGAAGAGGAGCAGCTTTGCTCAAGAGGTTGCAATTACAGATGGAAACATTTACATCAATGGAGATCACTAGGCGGAATTTCGTTGGCATGGGAGCAGCTGGTGGTGTTCGACTTCAGAGACGGATAGATTTCGCTGAGCAGCTGTTACAAGACGTCGAGAATTTGAGGCAGATGTGCGGCAAGATCAAGGAGAGGGAGAATGAAAAACTCAAGGATGCCAGAATACTGAAAGACATTGTTGACACGGTTTACTTTCCACTCATACCTATCTTGTGGCCAATACTGGAAAAGGCTCAGATGTAAGTCCTTTGCCTAGCTTTCAAGGGACATGAAGCTAATATTTCATCGTTGCTAGGCTTGACGGCAGAGGTGTTTTCCGCGAGGGATTGGCAAGACTGGAAGACAACCTCAGCGCACGCTACTACACTTCGGTTGTTGGTTTCTCTGAAGATTTTGCAGCCGAGCTAAAAGCTACCCTTGCCACAGCCGCCTCTCTCGATACACTGGATACGAATACACAGGCAAATGGTGAAGTCGCAGTGAGAGACATGCCGCACGACTACAAACAGAAGAAAGTACTTGCCAACAGAATCGTAAAAGCTGTGAAAAGCCTACTTGAGGAGGCAGTCCGATTGGAGAGTGAACTGTGCCAAAAGACTTTCGAAAAAGAGTTAAGGTACTTGGACCGACTACTTGCAAGTGTACTTTTCCGGC
Organism: Cladonia rubrotincta; assembly: GCA_963971245.1. Taxonomy (NCBI): domain Eukaryota; kingdom Fungi; phylum Ascomycota; class Lecanoromycetes; order Lecanorales; family Cladoniaceae; genus Cladonia; species Cladonia rubrotincta. Next base: position 1,797,913 of record OZ020203.1, on the reverse strand, counting down.
GTGATTCGACCAACGGCTCACAGCCCGCCGATAGCGAAGGGGAAGCATTACGGCATAAAGCATTGACTAATGGAACTGGCCCTAGAGACCACAATGACAATGGTGCTAGTGAGATGGAAGTAGAATCTATTTCTACCCAAGCATCCCATCAGCTGCTTTCAGCTGAAGAGTCAAATCAGACTGCTAAGGACTCGGCATCCAGTAAACACAAGCACAAACGCCAACAACAAATGCCAGATACTATACCAATTACTAATGGAATCAATAGGGATGATCATTACGTTAGTATCCGAGGTGGGTTAGGTCCACGCCAAGGTGGCAAGACGGTCCAGCTTTCAGAGCCATCAACCCCACCTATGAGCTCCGGAGGCGACTCTCAGTATTTTTCACAAGGAGGCATTCCGTGGTACATGGAACACTTTGACCCGAGCGGTACCACGATCCAGGAAGAACGCTGGACAGGAAGGGAGCTTGTGCGAGGAATGAGCGAGGACCTCAGCGACATGGACGAGGAGGAACTCTCAGGATTGGTAGATGTCGATGACATGGACGGCGGACCAGATGCGGCAAACGACATCTCAGAACAGCAGGCAGCAGAGGCAGCAGAGAAGAAGCGCAAAGCTGCAAGACGCAAAAGATGGCGTGGCTTCCGATAGCCAATTCTAAGGCGATTTCTACCCTTGCAATTTTTTCCATTTTCAACATTATTCTCGGGGGGGAATTCCGGGATGTATTAGTAATGACATGCATAAATGTTGCAAAAGTGTACTATGAGGGCTTATAGCCATGTAACCTAGTCACCGTAATGTGTAACTTTCAGATTAGAATCCATACAGTCCAGTACAGGCTGATTATATGTGCCTCTTTGATATTGATGATTGACTTGAACACTGCGGGAGTGTCAAAGAACAAGATCCGACCTCAAACACTCTAGCGCGACGCTAAGACGTATCCGGCGGATTACGAAAAATTCCAGTCGCGAAAGCCAGATGAGCTTCATCAACACGCACCGAACATCGCCGACACCCTCATCTGTGCGTACAACATCTGTTCATCAAGGCCGTCTCTCATAGATACCTTAAGTCATACAAGCTCTGATTCTACTTTCGTACATCTCTGTAACATCTCTACCCTACCGTGATTGCAGCTCCCGGAATGGCTACCATGGATTACGAACAAGAGAATGGTCGCTACGACGGTGCGTACAACTCATCTGCTTACCGGGGCTTTCACTAATTCTCACGACCTTGGGTCATAATCGCCTTCATGTAACTAATGTCAAGCATAGATGAGCCTCGCTATGAGCGTGATGAGCGTGACCGAAGTGCGTCGCCTCGTCCAGCCAAGCGTGAGGATGAATTTTCTGCGAAGCGCGAAGACAGCTATCGTGGGGGACGTGATAGAAGCGCATCACCAAATGGTCGTATGGACTCTCGGTATGTTGTGAAATGGTCTGCAAAAGATGATCTTGCTGGCTAACGAGCACTGAAGTGGCCCTCCTCCAGATCGTGGCCAAGATGAACGCGAAGCAAACGCTCGCAACCCAGGCTCTAACCTCTTTGTCACTGGCATACACCCGCGTCTCTCCGAAGCAGAAGTCTCACGTCTTTTCGAAAAATACGGCAATGTGGAAGGCTGTTCGATCATGAAAGATCCCCATACTCAAGAATCCCGTGGATTTGGATTCGTTAAAATGGTCACAGCGGAAGAGGCAGATGCTGCGAAGGAGGGTCTTCAGGGTGAGCCTATTGAGGGCCGTACTCTAAGCATTGAGAAAGCTCGCCGTGCTCGTCCTAGAACTCCTACTCCCGGAAAGTACTTTGGCCCGCCAAAGCGAGGTAAGTAGCCTGATCACTCATAGTCTTTTGGCACTGATCTTGATATATAGAAGAGAGTTTTGGTGGCCCGCCACGTGGTGGCCGCTTCGATCGTTACGAAGACCGTCGTGGTGGATATGGGCATCGTGGCTACGGTGGCCGCGATAGCCGCTACGATGACAGCTATCGTTCTCGCTACGACGATCGTGAGCGTCGTTCCTATGGACGTCGTGACGATTACGGCTCTCGGGGGATCGACCGTTATGCCTCGGGTGGCCGCGACGATCGCTACAGCAGCCGCGGTGATGACTATCGTGGGGGTGCTGAGTCTTACGGTCGAGATAGTGGGCGTTCTGCGGCTTATGGGGACGCCCCCTCAAGGGATACTCGTGATCCCTATGGAGGTAGAGACCAAGACTACCGTTCTGACGATAGGTACTCCCGTCGATAGATTACGGTCCGCTAATTCACGCAGGTGCGGAGCGCTCGGCCAAATAACGCGCCCAAACCTGTCGTCAACTCTCGCGTGCTTCAAGGTTTCTGAATACGGCACATGGCGAAAATTGAATAAACAGATTTGATATGGTGCTCTAAGGTTACAACAGGTCAGGTCATGTCGGTGTTAGCATTGGTGCTTTCAACACGGCTACGGTTCTTGTATCGTCGGAAGCAGCTCAGCAACTAGGGTTTCTCTTCGGTACAGAAAAGCGTCAGACTCAATTACTTTCTTCTCTTCGATAGAGGCCGAGATCGGTCACGCAGACGGCTTATCGGCTTCTTCTATCAAAAAGCGCTGGCTGGGCTGCTCGACGGTCGACGGGTCTGGAGGGATTTCTTTCCTCAAATTGAGGCTCGCATCAGCATCTGGCAGTTCGATATGATTTGCTACAAACCTCATCGGCAAGTCGTCCTAATCAGCTTCTCATCACTGTAATAATATCATCAACTTTCGACTTCTCGCCTTGTTCGGCTACGTCCCTCAAGTAACGACCAGTAACGACCAGCGAACGCAAGGTCCGGTCGATGCAGCCAAGTCTGCTTTCTCTAGAGCTAAATGTCGCACGAAAAAAACTCGCCTGCAATCTTCAATGTCGTAGTCGTCACCACTTTCAGCACGCGATAGCAACACGCAGTAAACCATTTTAGAAGGTATGGTATTGAATCCGACATGTGCAATGCTTTCATTACCAATATACGTCTCCTGTGACCTTGTGGCAGCATTCCACGCCTAAATTCAGACCACGCTGAACAAATATGGTTCGCCTTTTACTCGGTGAGCCATGATTTCTCTTGCAAGTTTCATGTATCGAACAAATCTCGTAAATCCCTGCATGCATGATCATGCCACACGTGACATCACATAGCTTACAGTTGTGATGTCTCAGTTGATAGTGCTTACACTCAGATGAGTGGGTGTCAAGTTCACAATTCCGGTATGACCGAACGGTGCCCTGATGAACAGGCTTGCCGGTCTCAAATGTCGCATCATCCTCGTTGACTAGGAAGGCTCGCAACACTCCATCTTTTGTAACAACCATGAACGCGCCTTTGTCGCCTCGTCTTCCATGTCCGACATGTTTAATACCAAACTCGAGCTCGGAACCTCAACTATGTTTGAATATCACATGTTTATACTTCCAAACATACATAAGATCGACAGCAACGCTCATTGATAGTTTAGTATTTCTTTCCACGGCCAAGGCTAATACTCACAGATCGTCAATACATTTGCTTCTACGGGCTGAGATTTAGCCTCGATCTCATACAGCTTCTTCCATCAAGCAGAAGGCCATAGGAACTTTGGAAGCGCGTCCAGAGCGGCTTCTGTGAGATTCCTCATCTCTATGCATAGCGGTAGGTACTCGTAGATAAGGACTGATTGTAGCCTTGTATCTTGTGTAAATAAAAGACTGAATTCAACGAGATCTTGCCATAGATAAACTCAGGCCCCTAGGCTCATACCGGCGACATTGCATCCATGCTCGTTCATTAGGAAGTCAGTCAATAAAAGTAACATCTCCCTAGTGGGAAACAGGCGTTTCACATGCAAGGCAGCTTTAGCGCCTTGGCGTGGGTGCCTTCCCGATAGTGACACAGTCCCATAATTGCCTGACTCGACACTCTGAAGCATCTCTGAAAATTCTTGCAACCTTCAGCCAAATGCAGTTTCATACATGATGTCAACCGCGCGCGGCAGACACTTCATAAGTCTCATGCACCTACGATGAAAGCGCTCTCTCATCTCTAAATTCCTACTTCCTTTGTCCATTAAGCCCGTTTAACCCCACCATCTGAGATCAAAGAACCGCCACTGAACCAGTGAGGCTTTTACCTTCTACTCGACGCACCATACATAGCAACTCTGCCAATCGTAAAGCCAGTCACAGAACGCAGCGAGAATGCTTGAGACTTCGACACCACCCACAGGCCCCCGGGCTACACGTACATCAGAGCGTCTCACCTCTAGTCGACATCCCAGCAGAGGAGGGATACAGAAACGCAGTGGTGCTCCCTCAATGCGGGTTGACAAAGACGGCGATGTTTCTATGGGCACAGGAAGTGGCAGTGGCCGCGGCAACGGTACCACACGCCGTGCTACACCAGGTCGACGACATGATCCGCTCGGTAAATCGTCGCGGCCAGCAAGAAATGGAATAGATACTTCGTCAATCCAGAAAACCATCCTTCGAAGTATGGGTTCTGATGCACCCTTATCTCGAGGAGCGAGATCAAGTTTGAAGTCTGTTCGGGGGAGAGGCCGCGCGCAGAACGCAAGAGATGGCTTGGACCGAATCACAGTCAGAGGGTTGAAACAAAGTAAAGCCGCAGGAAATCCGGACGGAGGTGTTTCTGATCTCATTGGATTCCTGGAGCGCAAAGCAACCCACCCAGATGCCCCTGCTAGTGAGGCAGTGAAGATTAAAAAGGTATGTTTAACATTGCATTCTATCAGGCGACGGCGAAATCGTACCTCCAAGCTCTCCGGTCCGCTCTCGTTTCAAGTCAAGATCACAGAACGACGACCGAGATACTCCGCTACCGCCGCTAGGTGACTTGCAACTTCAAGGTTATATGCCTTGCTAACGCTGTTTAGTCCCGACTTGAGGGTGATGCTCTGATCATCTCAGTGCGACCAGAGGACACACCTAAAATCACAAGAATTAACCATTATGTGTTCGCTGGAGCGGAGCTGAAGATTGAGGCACCTCCTGAAAAGGCAACCCCGTTAGAGAGCAATGCGGATTCGGAGACACCAAACACTATCGACATCTTAAAAGGTGTCCTTAGTCGACGTTACAACGTTGACTCAAAGTTTCTGGATCTGTCACATCTCGGCAGCGATCCTGAGCTCGTCAATATTGGCATGTTCAGCACAACCTCAAGGGAATCAAAATTCTTTCCGGCACTCATGAAAATTTGCGACAACATATTCACCTCAGCCAAACAAAAAGAGGAGGCTATTGTCAGTGTCTCTTTGGCCAATAACGCTCTCACCAGTATATCATCCGTCACTACCCTATCTCAGACCTTTCCAGCGATCAGGAATCTCGATCTCTCCAATAACCAGCTTCGAAACCTTGCCTCAATGGAAGGCTGGCGCTGGAAATTTCGCAAGCTTGATCATCTTATACTCACAGGGAATCCTGTGGAAGCAGAAGTGCCCATGTACAAAACAGAGATGCTGAAATGGTTCCCATCACTGACAACACTCGATACAATCCAACTCCGGACTCCTGAAGAAGTGAAAGCTGCCGCCAATGGTAGACTCCCGATGCCGATACTTGGTCCCTGCTTTCGTGATGAGGCGTCTATTGGCGAAAACTTTGTCAAGCAATATTTCGTGGCCTATGATGGTGACCGAGCTGCTCTGGTAACCGGTTTCTACGACGCACAATCGACGTTCTCACTCAGCGTCAACACATCCGCTCCTCGTGCACCAGAGACTAGCGATTACAAAGTACCGGGTTGGGATACATACATCAAGAGAAGCAGGAACCTAACTAAGCTTGCTCATTTACCAGCCCAGATGTCACGTCTGCACACTGGCACGGACAGTATCAAAGACGTTTTTTCTACTCTCCCGGCAACTCGACATCCTGACCTTCTTGCTGAACCGCAAAAATGGTGCATTGAATGTCATACCATCCCAGGGTTGCCCGACCCAGCAGGACAGTCAGCAAGTGGTGTTGGAGGGTTGATAGTCATGGTACACGGGGAGTTTTCAGAGGTCGATGTATCAACAGGACAAGCCACCACAATAAGAAGTTTTGATCGCACGTTTGTTCTAGGGCCCGGTGCAGGCATTGGAGGCATTCGGGTTGCTTGCGATACCCTGGTGTTGAGGGCGTACGGAGGACATGATGCATGGCAACCTGAAGGAGGTGCAGTTGATGGAAACGTACTGACGCAACCTCCTACATTACATGAGATCGCATTGCCTCCTGAACTTGCTGTGCCTGGTCAAGGCAAGTCGGAGGAACAAGTGCGGAGAGAGCTGCTAGTTGTAGAACTCAGCAAAGGAACAGGCATGACGCTCCAGTGGTCAGAACAATGTCTAAATCAGAGTGGGTGGAGCCTAGAAGCGGCGGCCGCGGCATTCGAACAAGCAAAGGTATGTTGCATGCCCGCTTGTTGTTACAGTGGGTGGAGTGTGTTAATTCGTGGTCAGTCCCAACTACCAGCTGAAGCATTTGTATCACGGTAGGAGGCTCTAGGAAAGAGACAAAGCACCCGTGGAAAGAGAGGTGGATAGGCGAGGTGACTTGGTATTATAGAATTGTATCAATGGCAGGTGTGGACACAAATTGGGCGTTTAGGCCTTTTTATTTGAAAAATACCTCTTGAAGATCTGTGTTGTCAGCTGCATATGGTAGGAGGCGAATATCGAACGACATTGAATGTCCTAAAGCTTTGTATTGTGAAGATGAAGATGAAGATACAGATTAGCATTACTAAATGTACCGACTTGTTACCTTGCGACTGCGCTCTTTGATCTGCGCTACCTTCTGAGGAGCTTATTTGTCTCGCCATAGGCATAAGGGTAGGAGCTCTTAAAACGGTGAAGTCAGGCCCAGGGCGGAACCCCGGACTTAAGCTTGGCATTCAATTCTTAGGGCGGGTTTTGTTCTGCTCGCATTTGGAGGTTCACCACGTCTAACTGCAGCTGCCATACACCTACTATTCTCTCTTCTGTTCCTTGTTATACCGTATATAGAGGAGCAAGTAAGCCTATTGACAAATGCTGCAGGCGAGCATTACTGTTGTCATCGCTGGACTTCACTACTTCTATCGCTGACGATGTCTGGCTAGGTGAAGCACCTCAGCATCCTTTCTCTTTGACTTTCATCCTAGCCCAACCATCGCTTCCCCCCAACTTCCTTCATATGGGATCTTCGATCGACACTTTTGGTGGGCTCTAGGCACTACCAAATACAACACTCTGGAAAGGCGGCGCCTATAAGCTCAAGAGTAGAAAGCAAACCTCCTTCGCGAGACGAGGCTTTCCGCTAGAAAACCACCCTGATTTCTACACGCCTTCAAGGTTTCCCTACCCTCATACACATCAGACACCATGGAGACAAAAAAGGTCATTGCAAAGTCCGAATCCCGTACCAAAGAACAAGTCATTACAGAAGCCCTTGGATGGTCCAAAGTCCTTACCAAAGCCATCGCAGCCCAAGAACCTTCCGACACGATCATTAGCATTCTCAATGAGCTTAAATCCGGCATCAGAGCGGAGCCAGGAGTGCTCGAGCTCGAAGATCTGCTTCGCTCTACCAAGATCGGGGTCAATGTCAATCATCAAAAGAAGCATCAGAACCCTCAAGTCGCCCGTCTTGCTAGCGAGATCGTGAAGAAGTGGCGTGACGATGTCTCGAAAGAGAAGGGTGCCAGTCCTTTGGGAAAGAAGAGGCCCAATGGGACTGCTTCCCCTGCACCATCATCAAATTTATCGAACGGCAAACCGAAGCTGCACGTACCACCAGCAGAGCGGGAATGGAAGAAGGACAAGATCGATGTCAATCGGACGGGCCAGGCCACGCGTGATGGGTGCATAGGACTTCTCTATAATGGACTCTGCTACATGTCAGAAAAAGCCTCTTCGGAGATCTTGTCAAAGGCTGTTGCAATCGAGGCTGCGGGGTTTACCAGGTTGGGTCCAGAGACAAATCCGGGGTACAGCTCGAAGATGAGGAGCTTGTTCATAAATTTGAAGAACAAGAGTAATCCGCAGCTGAGGGAGAGAGTTCTATCTGGCGAAATTACGCCAGATGAGCTCGTCATGATGAGTACAGAAGATTTGAAGAGTGACACGCGGAAGCTGGAGGATGCAAAACTCATCAAGGAGAATTTGAAAGATGCTCAGATGCCGTCCGTTGAACGCTCAATCGTACGTTTGCTATCGACCAGTCCTTCATCCAGTCGCGTTAGCAAGAATGATTACTGATATCACCATTTCCGCAGAGCTCATCCTTGGAATGTTCAAACCCTAAGGTGGGCATATTCCTTATCTGCGTTCATTGAATCTACATTGGGGGCTTAGAATTTTCTCTATCAGTGCAAAGGAATGAAGACTGTGGCATACACCCAAGTAAGTCTTCTAGCCCTGGACTACTACCATTAACGCTAATTCGCCACTGTAGGCCCAAACCCGTAGTGCTGACGAGCCTATGACTACATTCTGCGAGTGTACGAAGGTACGTCTTCTCCTGGAATTATACATCTTGGGGACTAATTATGACTATAACAGTGCGGCAAACGGGTATGGAAGTCTTCTCTCCCTTCCCAAGTATCTATGCTAACAATGATCTCTTCCTGACTGCAGTGGAAGTTCAGCTGAGTATTAGCAAAGCAAAGATCCGCGTGAAGCGTTTAGCAGGTCCACGTTGGCGTTCTGAGGGGAGGGAATACCCGGGAATTAGAATTCTAAACCTCTGTATGAATGCTATTTACTATACTGACAGCAGTTCGGTGGAGGGTACATTATGACTGCCAATGCCATCAACGAAATTCGCGTTTTACCCCGTTTAATTTTCTTGTGCCTAAACGCAGAAGTACACTATTGATTTCCTTATACACGCACTATCGATTTCTTCTTATCTTTAACAGATTCTCCCCTTTCAACCGTTATGCCGAGCTGGCACATCTTTTTATATGTATATAATATGTAACCCGAGCTTAGGATTGCAGTTACCGCTTTTGCTTAGGAAAGGGAGCAGGTAGAAGGAGCACTGCGGGAGCAAGAGTGAGCTAGTAAGGAGCGCCTATCCAGGCTCCTTGTTCCCGGAGAGGCGTAGTGTAATAGGAGCCTGCATTGCCTGCCTCATACCCGTCTATAGCTGGCAGCTGCTGAGGACACACCAGTAACACTTTGAACACGTTTGCCAAGTCTACAGCCTAGACTCAGCACATCACTTGCTGCCTGCTTTCAAGACGTTATTCCCAAACAAGTCGATTGGTCTTGAAGCGAAGCCTCCGTTGTGGAGGAGGTCATTCTATGAATCTACGAACGACGTCTGACATGATGGTACCCGCAGCCGACATCTCGCTGCTCCGTCAAATATCTGCTTCCAGGATCGTCCCCTGAAGACCCACTGTAAGCGAGGGACCTCATGCACACCTTGGGCAAGAATAAAAGCAGCTTTCTTCATCCAGAAATGTGAAGTTATGCTGCTCCGGGCTGTTAGCTGAAAAAAAATTTAGGTATGTGTGGTAGCAGTTTTGCCTTGGTTGTTTCATACATCTAATGAACAAAGATTGCCGCCCACATCTCCTAACACCCATTTTTTACTTGTGGTAGGGAAGTGATGATTGGAAATAAAGGGAGAATTGGAGGCATACGTCTTTATCGTTGCTGGTGCGCAAGTGGATGGTGTCATGAACATGTCAACGGGAAGTGTAGGAAGAAGAGCTGCTTCAGGAATGGTGATCGGGTATGATGGGCGTGCCAAAAACATGTGCGGATATTTGGCATTCCTGTTTCATGTATGCAGGAGATTCACTCGGTGGTTACGCAATATCTTGAGGAAGCACTGTTATAGTCTTGTCGTTGTTCTTGTCAGCTTTGCATTATCACGAATGCTGTAGCTTTTGTATTTCACACGCTCAGATCTTGAGTGCCAGTCTGTGCTTATTGAGTTCTCTTTGGGCCATCCGTGATATAGATACACCTTTTTGCTTAGCCTTAACATCTTTAAGCCCAATAATATGGAATAAATGGCCGCTCGCACGGGGACAGTGCTGAAATCAAATGAGCGTTATGGGAGCAACCAGACTTCCTTTTCACATAGACTTGGGCGTTATTCTTGTTTCCCGCTGTCTACGCTGTATCAAATGGTTAGCACCCAGCAACTGATGTCTAGAAGCCGGCTGGGCTTCGATCTGTGAGCGAGTGGTCATTGAAGCCGGCCCGAACATCTTGCGGCTCCTACCAGAATGTTCCACTTGATGTAATCAGCTTGGGTCATGTTGTTCATTGGTCGCGTCGAATCGCTTGCACCTCGACGCACTTGAAGAATACATCATAAGGAACGGCCCCTTCTAGGTCTAAAACCGCTGGAGTATAGGTTGAATCAAGATGCGACTTTATCGGCAATTGGTAAGCCATGTGTGGGGATCGAAAGTAAGGAACGGGACTTCAGATTTTTGGAATTGGGATTTGCTTTCGAAGACATGCAACGTCTTTCTGTGGCAGACGGCGACATTGCTAGGTGGTAGGAGTTGTCGTTCGGTTGAGGAAGATGGTAGAAAGGGATGTTATGTGACATTTCTATGAGTTACATCCTTCAGAAATTTCACAACGGGACTGCGCAATACCATCTCACCTCTAGATATAAGAACGTAATGAGCGTGTCCTGAGAGGAAGGCCCGTACTCTTCGTTTCAAAACGTTGTAAGTGTGCCACTGAAGGATAACGTGCATATTAGTCCTGGCAATTTGTAGTCAGGCCAATAGCACTCAAGGCAATAATATTATTGCGAAGCAGCTGCACCAGAATATATGGCAGGCTTTACAAAGATTCTTGCCGCAGACTTTTGACAATGGGTCAGGTCGTGTCGTGATTCTCTTGGCAGTTTGACCCTGAAAAACTGCTTCGGGTCGGGTTTTGGTGGTTGGCTGATCACAACCCGACCCGAAACCCAACCTTAACTCGCTCCATTGCGCGGCGTAGAGCCACAGAACACCATCGTCTTTAGATAGTAAGGCTCAGCACGACCGGTGACTTGCTGCATCTTCCCAAGGATTGATCCGTCGGGGTGGCTGTATAAGCAACAGCAGTGGGTGTAAGGCAAGCATTACTATTGCAGCATAATGCAGCATCAGCAGTGGCAAACGCTCCAAGCCCAAGAGACATATGCCAGCCAAGAGACTGAGACTTTCGTACATGGACGTGTGAAAGCATCAATGGGTAAATGAGTCTCTGACCATTGACAAATGAATTTGTCAATTGATAATTCGTCTACTCAATGTATTGACAAAGCTGTCAATGTTTTTCGTCCTGAATAACTATTTGGCCGTGCTAGTATACGATTGGTCGAGAGAATGCATAACTAGTTGGAGATTCCTTCAATGAGCAGGGGAGCGGCGCGCCCCACCCGTACAGCTTCCAACCTTGTCAGCTCGGATAAATGTCAGTTCAATGAAGCTACGTTGAACCCCACTGACTTGAGCCTACAGTTGTATCCAAATACTTGAAGACTCGCTTCACCCACCACATACAAATGACCGAAATTTTGACCGTTGACCAATCGCTTTATCTGACTGCGCTTCACGACCATGGATGCTTTGAGTATCGCTACAGGCATAATTACTCTCATCGACGCCACCCACAAAGTCATCTCTATCTGTCAAAATTACAAAGCTGCAGTCAAAGGAGCTGATTGGGAGCTGCCTCGGATCATTGAGGAAGTTGAAAGCCTTCGCGGTGTGCTTCAATGTCTAGAACGGCTTGCCAAGCAAGCGAAAACTGGAGATCCTGCTGCTATGAGCCAACTGCCGCAACTAAGCGGTCTCTGCGATCCCAAAACAGGTACTTTCGCGTTGTGCCTTTCGGAGCTTCAAACGCTGGAACGGAAACTGATTCCACCCGGGTGGACTGGAGAGAGTGAATCTAAACTTAGAAACTTGATTCAGGCGCTAGGCTGGCCACTCAAAAAAGCTTTTGTAAAAGAGACTCTCGGAAATCTTGAGAGATTCAAGGCTAGTTTGAATCTGAATCTCGTAACAATTGGGGTGTAAGCCATTACTCTTCTGTTATAGTGCAATTAGCAGCGCGCCAACAAGAATCGCCCCCAAAGAACATATCAGGGTCGTCAAAATCCCCAAAAGACGAGAGTCTATACATTTGGTGCCTGGTCGACTTTCTGACTTTTCTTGTAGGGAGGGGACCGTGGCAATCGAAAACACAGCCAATGCGACACAAAAAGAAGTCCTACGTGTAGGACAGAACGCTATTGATCTCAATGCGTCATTACGCTCGATGAGACTAGGTATTCCGGACTCATTCATAGGCAATCATTAAGCTTACATAGGAGTCCAGACGATCATGTGGCGAAAGTCCTCAAATGGTTATCCGCACTAGATCCATCCATAAAATATAACAAAACTATAAGGGACCGAAATGCCAGAACTGGAAAGTGGCTCTTGGAGTATGAAGCATTCTCTGAATGGAAACAAAACCCTGCATCAATTCTTTGGTTGTTCGGTATTGCCGGATGTGGAAAGACGATTCTGAGCTCTACAGTCATCGAACATATTCTCCACCGCAGCAACTCCGACAGTACCCTAATGGTAGCATATTTCTACATCGACTTTAGTGAAGAGGAAACGCAGATACCTGAAAATATGATTCGATCCTTGCTTAAACAGGTTTGTTGTCAATCCCACAGTGCTGCCCAGGAGCTAGACTCGCTGTACTCTGATTGTGCCAATGGGACCCAGCAACCTACCCTCGACCGGCTATTGTCGGTTTCTCATGAGGTGTTGAACAGTATGAAGGACCGAGACACCTTTTTCATTATCGACGCCTTAGATGAATGCAACGAACGGGAAAAGCTTCTTAGACTGCTCGAACGAATCTACGAGCAGAAACATCCAAAGCTTCATATTCTAGTCACCAGTCGCCAGGAATTAGACATTGAAGAGTCTTTGGAAGCCATGACGAACGATGAAGCAAGAATCTGCATCCAGAGCGAGCTCGTGCAGGAGGATATTCTCACTTATATCCAAGACAGACTGGAAAGTGATAGTTCACTCAAAAGGTTCAAACGTCAACCAAAAATCCAGGCGAAGATTAGGGAAACTTTGACAGAGAAAGCAGACGGGATGTAAGATATCATGCCTCTAGCCCTTTCTTGACTGATTTAGCTGATCGGCCAGGTTCCGATGGGTCGCTTGCCAACTAGACTCTTTCAAAAATTGCCTGAACCCTACGAGCCTGGAAAAAGCTCTCAAGTCTCTACCGAAGACGTTGGACAAAACATACGAGCGGGTCTTATGTGGTATTGATAAACAGTACTGCGATTACGCCAGGAAGATATTGTATTGGCTGACATATTCAACACGACCACTGAGACTTGTGGAGGTAGCGGAAATAATTGCGATAGATGCCGGGAAAGAGCCACGCTTTAATCCCGAAAACCGTTTTTTCGACTCTAAAGAGATATTATTGATTTGCTCAAGTCTTGTCTCTGTATTTACCGGAAAACTTGGCACTGTAATTCAGTGGGACGCTCGGGGAGATGAGGATGTGCTTTGTATCAAGTTGGCACATTTCTCGGTCAAGGAATACCTTATCTCAGTTGATATTCGGAATAGCCCAGCTAACATGTATGCCATCTCGAGTCAAATCGCGAACACATCGATTGCTGAGTCCTGTCTTGCGTTGCTACTGCACTTTGACAAAAAAGACTCTCTCACATCTGAGCTGGAGGAAGAAGGTGCCCTTTCTTCTCAGTCTAGGGCAGAGGCTCTTCACTGGCAACTTGAATGTAAATTTCCCCTTGCTCAATATGCTGCAGTCAACTGGGTTTATGCCTACAACGCTAGCTCGGGTAACGACTTCCTGGAAGGTTTGGTTTCGGAACTTTTTCTCAAAAGGGACACTCTAGAAAATTGGGTCCGCCTTCATGACCCTGAGAAGTGGTGGCATCATGAACCAGAATTGTTAAAATCATCAAGTGATATCGGTCCTTCAATATATTATGCTTCAGAAGCAGGATTACTTAAGCCACTGAAAATATTGATTGAGACCGGTGCTGATGTTAACGCACGAGGAGGAAACTATGGCAATGCCTTACAGGTAGCATCGTACAACGGTCATCAAGACATAATACATCTCCTTCTAGCTCAAAAAGCTGATGTTAACGCCCGTGAAGGAGATTTTGATACTGCCTTGCAAGCAGCATCCTATACGGGGTATTCACAAATAGTGAAGATGCTCCTAGATGCGGGAGCGGACGTTAATGTTCAGGGCAGCTTTTTTGGAAGTGCCTTGCAAACAGCATCCTCTAGGGGGCATCCACAAGTAGTAAAGATTCTGCTGGACGCGGGAGCGGACGTTAATGTTGAAGGTGGGGAACATGGAAGTGCCTTACAAGCAGCATCCTCTAGGGGGCATCTACAAATAGTGAAGATTCTCCTAGATGCGGGAGCGGACGTTAATACTCGGGGTGGGTACTATGGAAGTGCCTTACAAGCAGCATCCTTTGAAGGGTATCCACAAATAGTGAAGATTCTCCTAGATGAGGGAGCGGACGTTAATGTTGAAGGTAGGGAATATGGAAGTGCCTTGCAAACAGCAGTACATGAGGGCAACCAAGACGTAGCCCAAATCCTCCGCGACCATGGGGCTCACGAAGATGTCAAGAGTATGGAGAATGATGAAGAGAAACAGGAAATAGATTGGGTTTTTAGTGACTCCCACAGCATACTGCCTGCACCTACGCTACAGACAACGTAATCAAAGGTAGGTGGAGCATTGCTCGTCGTCTATCACCGTGACTGACAAGGATAGACAATCCCATTTGCAGTGGCACCGCTATCGGACAGGATATCAGGGATGAGACATGTGTGGTTGCTTTTCAATAAAGGTGCTGGGCTTGACTTTGTGAGGAGCTATGATCTTGTGAGCATGTACGTAAGGAAAAGGCAGTCACGACGAGTACGAATATTGACATCTGCATTTGAAATATTACTTATAACAATATATTGATTGTCAGGGCGTTAACTCTCAGGGGTGCTTGCAAAATATAAGTATAGTTGAAGGCGAGGATGACAGGTATGAGGAAGCAGGAAGACAAAAGCGTGCTGAGGATGAGTGGATCAACTTTCCCAATTCTATATCATTGTTTGCTGAGTGCCGTACCTAATCTTATCAGGTTCAATTCCTAATGGGGCGAGGCGTAGCGGTTTCTTATCTGCTTGGGCTTGGCAAGGGGACACCTTCTTTGATAGGCAAATCTCACACCTTCCTTAGTTCGGTAAGGCGTTGTTCGAAGCATGAATCGACGTGACGCGTCTTAGTTTCATATTCATTCATTCCATGTATTTCTTTTCTGAAACACATCCATCTCCCTAGGAAATCGCTTACGTTGCGAACCTCGCCGATGGCAATGAAGAGACTCGCTTTCAACGCCACAATGTTGAACCATCCTGCCCGCAACCTGGTCAGACCAGGACCTCCTGAAGAAGCTGATCCCGGCTGGTGTAGTCTTTTTGGATCTCCGCGCAAGTATCAGATAGATGATCTGGGGAGTTGTATCAGGCAAATGAAAGCATTTTGGATGGCGGTATTATAGTGATGATTTGTTTTCATCGATAGGGAAATTTTCTACTTCAACCCCGCGGGATCTGCCAGATGGAGAATCGAGTTACCCCACGAATATCTGGAAGCAAGCCTTGAGCAACAATCGAACCTCAGGGCTATCTGCGTCATTTGCAGCCTAATCAGCAAGAGAGCTCGAGAATAGAGTCTTTGAGCCAAGACCGGCAAAAACTGGGAGACAAGGCGTTGTGATGGTGTGTGAAGAAGTGTGGTAGTGAAGGAATACCCGAAGTTCGCTGAGTATTTGGTCACAGAGAAACTCAAGTGACGCTTGTCGATGGATTGGCAGGGCGGGAAAACCGGGCAGGTGGAAAACCAATCCGGACACTGCCGGCGGAACTGATGACGTTGCGCGACATTGGCAGTCCCGTGTCATCCAACAAGATGCATAATGGGTGTATGCATACTGGCGGGGGTAGAAAGCAAGTCTTGAGAGCTCCCATCCAATAGGTTTGCAGGAACGAATCGCATGACGAACCCTAAGAGAATCTCCCGCAAGCGACATGCAGGTTGAGGCTCCGCTCTGCTCCATACCACTCAACGTTGACATCATAAGCCCATCCTTGTATATGCATATATGCACACTTGATGCGTTATACAAATGAGACATGCATTGCTTACCAGGTACTGTACTTGACCGTTATCTCGGGTCTTGCGCGTTGGACGATCGCCGGCCGTTGAAACACCATAAAACCCTTGCTGTCAGCTCACCAAAATTATTCTACTAATTGATGCTTCTCGACTCTTATTTTCCCATCGAAGATGCATCCAATTCACCCGAGCCCATCTTCAATGCGACAGTTGGGCGGCCTCGCCAGAAAGGTCTACCGCAACGGCTCAAGCGTGGCTGCCCCCGTGCCCCGGCTTACCCGTCGAAATCTCGTAACAGAGGCGAAGGGTAAATACCCGATGATCGCGCTCGAAGAGCATTACATTGCCAAATCCGTTGGCATGCCCGAGGCACTTTCCACAGCCATGCAGTCGCATTTCCCAGCCTCAGTAACGGAAAAGCTCTTCGACCTTGATACCCAACGTATTCCAGCCATGGATGCTGGCTCTGTCTCTGTCCAAATTCTATCCCATGTCCCTGCTTACGTGTCCACCGAGTTTTGCACTAAGGCAAATGACGAGCTCGCTGAAGCTGTCAAGCGGAATCCTGATCGTTATGCCGCTTTCGCCATGCTGCCCATGTCTGATCCACCAGCCGCTGCAAAAGAGCTTGAACGCTGTGTTACAGAATTGGGAATGGTAGGCGCGCTGATCAACAATCATCTTTCGGATGGTACTTATTTTGACGGGGCGAAATTTTGGCCTGTATTCGAGGAAGCTGAGCGCCTAGACGTGCCCCTTTATATCCACCCTTCAATCCAGCCCGAGGAAAGGATAAAAGCGTTCGCAGGCAATTATCCCAAGGAGGTACAGATGTCGCTGGCCCATTGGGGATTTGGCTGGCATGCTGCGACAGCGACGCACGTGCTTCACCTCTTCGCTGCTGGCGTTTTCGATCAGTATCCGAAGCTGAAGATTGTGATTGGACATATGGGTGAGCTGTTACCATTTACACTCGAGCGGATTGAGCGCTTCTCGAAGACGTGGGGACCGAGGAAAAAGACCTTCAAGCAAGTTTGGGATGAGAACATTTGGGTCACAACTAGTGGCATGTTCAGCGTGAATCCAATGGCTACTGTGCTACGTAATACGCCGCTGGACCACATCATGTACAGTGTCGACTACCCATTCGAGCAGAATGAGAATGGACTGAAGTTTATGGAGGACTTGAAGGAAAGTGGTCTTGTGACCGAAAAGCAGTTCAAGGCGATTGCTTATGAAAATGCTGCAAAGTTGCTGAAAATCAATATGCCGACTGCTTGATTTTCAATGATGAGTACCAAGATCAAGATCACCCCCAACAGCACTTTTCAATAATAAATCTCTAATGATTGGTGATTGGATTATTGTTGAGCGTCACTACTCGCCATCAGGTAAAAGTAACTTCAACATTTACAAGCTTTACATGATGATTGGTTAGTACGGGAGAGGGCGATTCTAAGAGAGTGTGTAATTACTTCGCGCTGCAGATTGACAACCCTAGCTATGCACGTTATGACGTAAGATATGAATTCAATACCGCACGATAAAATGCAAGACTGGAGCACCTCACTGTTAATTGTTTTATAATCAAAAATCAATTGGAAGCCATCGATCAGGACACCATAAAAGAAATTCAAAACGTTGAAACATTCCCAGTGGGCTCTGCAAAGGCGAAGACTTTGCTTGACCACTCACTGTATTCGCCTTCTAACCTCCTTTGCTTCTTCGCTGCTTACCCTTAAAAGGGGGTTCCTCCCTTCCCTGGACGATAATGGTAACCAGCGACAGAGATTGCCGCTTTTGGTTCGGAAACGGAGTGGAGATGCTTTGGTAGCAGTAGTGAGGGGGAGCCCCCGCGGGAGTAGAATGTTGCAGTGCAGCGGCGCAGCATTAGTATTCTGAAATGGCTCTACTGATTGGGAGAAGACTATACTAAAGTAGATATCGGATGGATATAAGAAGTCCTCCACGGACCCCTGAATAGGCGGGATGCAGCTTAGTAATATGACACGGCTCTTATCAATATATCACCACCTTACCTAGTATGCTTACTACATAGGCGCTAGTCACTAGCATCTCGATGAAACATTAGTAGATTTACAACGTTCGAGGTCCACGAATGAGGGTCGTGTGTTGTGCCAGCGAGCTGTATACCCGAATAGGCCGCGCTAAGCGTACAAGCCCAGCTTAAAGAGCAAGCTCATCGCCCACCTCGAGATGTAATTTCCTGTTCTCCTTCAATACCGTATTCATTGAACATCAGACCCTCATTTGGCCAGGCCTTCCTATAAAATGGACAACACAATCCGTGCCATTCAGGTCCTCAGCATGACCACGTCCATCTTCCTCTCCGGTATCAACATCGGTGCCTCTATTCTCACAATGCCAATTCTCTACACCCGTCCCGCTTCCGTCAGCACGCCCTTCTTCAACGAATACTACAACCGAGGTGCTGTGACTCTTGTACCGCTTGGTCTTTTCTCGGCGTCCTGTTCGGCCTTAGTTGCCTACCTCCTTCCCTCTCAACGATACCTCTGGGCTCTTGCTGGTGTGGCTACATTCGGACAGGTGCCTTGGACGGCGCTGGTTATGATGAAGACGGTTAAAAGGTTGAATGCTATTGCTGCTAGTAAAGATGAGCAGGAGAAGGCGAGTAAACAGGAGGTCGTGGACTTGTTGCGGCAGTGGACGTGGATGAACGTTATAAGAGGAGGTTTGGCTGCGTTTGGGGGATTGACCGGCGTGTGGGCTATAGTAGACGGTCAGAAATAAGGAAATTTGTCAGTATCCTGCCGTTGTAAGGGTTCCCCGGATGTGTACACAGAGAGCAACCAGATGCATTGTCACATTGAAGAGCACGCTTCCAGCGCAACGAATAGAGGGGTTTACCCCTCAACCGGTGTAGTCCCCTAGAGATGCCCTGAACGTTGGTTACCTAGGCGATTAGATAGGTCCCGAAGCTAGGCTTTTTAGGCGACTCTCTTGCTTTCCAGGGAACTAGCTTTAGGGGCTACTAGGGTGCTTACCTTCAAGTACGATAGGCTAAGATGTGATAGTAGTAGGGGTCTAACATGCATAGAAGTATCCCTTGTATTACCGTCTATGACGGCAGGGTGTCGGCAGCAGCAACAATCAATACCTATCCTTCCCTTATGCTCCAATGAAGCTATCCGTGTAAGCGACCAAGATATGCTAGGCCAGGCTAGAAAGTAGCCTGCGTGAAGATTTGTACAAATGCAGAGCTGGCTCAGCTTGGCGTTTTCTCTTTCGGGGCAGGGCTGCTCTAGAATCACACCAGCCATCTTGGCGGGGCGATGGAGCCTCAGCCGCACGAAATCGTTAATCTTATTCTTCGAGTAACTCTTGTTTGAGCGTGCCATGCTTTCGTACATGTACTCTGGCTTTATTTACTCTTTGCCATGGCACTACAATATCCAGGCCGCGTGGACTACTATAGCGCTCCTCCAGGGCAAGAAAGGCACAGCAATATCAGAGCAGCACAATCTACGATCTCTTCTCACCTGGATCGAGCTGCCAGTGTGCCATCGCACCAGCCACAGCCCTTGATCCCTCCCCGTTTTCCATCACAACCGCCGCAACGGCTACCACACTCTCTTCCGCCACCAGCGCTGCAGCAATCATACACGTATAATGTCCCCGTGCCTCCACAGTCATATGCTCTTCCACAACACTCATATCCGCCCCCACCACTTCCACAACAGTCAAATTCTCTTCCATCCCTTCCGCAACAGCAATCGCTTCCACAGTCATATCCGGCCCCACCACTTCCACAACAGTCACATTCTCTTCCATCCCGTCCGCAACAGCAATCGCTTCCACAGTCATATCCGGCCCCACCACTTCCACAACAGTCACATTCTCTTCCATCCCGTCCGCAACAGCAATCGCTTCCACAACAGTCATATTCCCTTCCATCCCTTCCACAGCAGCAACGACCTTTAACGCAGCAACCTTATTTGTACTCGGCTCCGCAAACTCGGACGTCAGCCTTTCAAACATCCCAGCCGTTTCCATCATTAGACGAGGAGCAATCGCTGCCGTATCCGGATTTAGCTGAATCAGTCCAGTCCTACGAATCCTCGAACTTAGGCCCAGTCCCGGCTTTGGCCGTGAATTCGTATGAACCAGATGAATTCGTGAATTTGAATCAACCAGTTATACCGTATCAGACCCTAGATCCACATACGACTTATGCGCCGCCTCCAGAGCGACAGCCGACACTCGGAGCAACGAGGGTATCAGCAGCTTCTCCATTAGTGAACAATCTTGCCAGGGTAATTGTCCAAGACGGCGAAGTCCCCCAAACTTTCGCCAATGGTAAGGCCCTTGAAAGTTACCTCAGAATTTTTACAGAAGCAGACAACGATCAAGGCTGTCGCGTATTCAAGTATGGCCCAAAATGTCCTACTGATTTGCTTATGCCCTTATTTGAGCATTTCGATTTTCCGCGATATTCTGCATTTCCTTACGGCTTTGCAAGCGATTTCTCTGTAGCAGACCATTGGGGTGCGGGTTCATGTAAGTGCGCGAGATGTCTGGAGGGTCAGCTTTGTGGTCAGTATGTGCTTAATAAGAACTTTCACTTCTACGCCTACCAAGATGTCACGAATGCGACTGCAATCTCACCTAAGATTACTTCGAACACTACGGCCACCATCATCTCTGTGGGCAATAGGTAAAGCGAATAATTATATGATGGGGACTTGCTTTGTATGCTCATATCTTAGCAGTCAAGTCCGCTTTACCAAAGCTGACTGGAACCTCCAATTCTTTCGTTTCAGGTCGCGACGACTGCAGACCACGGAATTCGCCTTCGATGCTCTGGTCTATCAGAATTATGAAGGCGAGACCAAGCTGAAGTCATCACCACTGGATTACGTCTTAGCACAACTAGAAGTTGTTTTGAACAGTTGGGACTCTTTACTCGATGCTTCATTAAATTTCTTGTCCTCGTTTGTAAGGCTCTTATTCTTGATCACTGCCAACTCATCGGGACTGATTCGTCATTCCAGAGGGTTGAAGTTCTGGAAGAACGGCTCGAGACCGACCGCAGTATTGTTAGAAATCTTTTACTGGCGGCTCAGCATTGGGAAGAATTTCGTAAAGTCCTGCAGACCCAAATGAGTCGCCTTGAGTTTCTAGAGAATGTCCACGGGGACCCTCGATGGACGGAGGGTCGTGACGATTACTACGAGCTTTTGGCAACTGCCTCTGGTTACCTGCAAAGATTTCGAGCGGTTGATTACAGAATCACATCGGAACTGATGCAGGAGACGGACAGCATTGTACAGAGAGTGACTAACCTTATCACCATTGATGAAGGTTATCGATCAAGGGATCAGAATGCGAGTATAAGGCGACTTACGTGGATCACAGTAGGTCGTGCCGTCAATTTTATGGATATCCTGTGGCTGAAACCTTGTCTGCTAGTTCATATTTCTACCCATGATATTTACAGCAGTGAGTCCTCTTCTGCAATCCACACACGCTTCACCATTGTTTACCGAATTCAGGCCATTTTCAGCATGCAAGTGGATCTGTTCAGCCAACATCTACCTTGGCAGTTCTATATATACACCGCGCTAGTTTTGATGTTCATAGTATTCACTGGCCACGCCCTATTGCGGTTTCGGGGACGAGTCGCTCGTTTCCTAAAATCTACTATGGGTTCACTGGCGGTTTGGCTTTTAGAAAG
The DNA here is from genome assembly GCA_963971245.1 of Cladonia rubrotincta. Classification (NCBI taxonomy): domain Eukaryota; kingdom Fungi; phylum Ascomycota; class Lecanoromycetes; order Lecanorales; family Cladoniaceae; genus Cladonia; species Cladonia rubrotincta. The sequence goes on along the minus strand of OZ020203.1, from coordinate 1,775,964 downwards.
CCTCATAAACGCTCTACCAGGTTCTGCGCCGGGCTCCCATAGCTATGGCAACGCCTCTATCGATCTTGAGGGCCAGCTCCATGCCTCATCCAGCGAGATGCCCATGATCCTCAAATGGGCAGCAAGTTCTGGTCGCAGTGATGTCGTGCGCAACATACTGCAGGCATCTAGCAAGAAGACAAAGCTCACGCCAGGCATGTCCGGCCAGGCTTTGCTCTTGGCTATTCAAAACGGGCACTTAGAAGCAGCGAACCTACTGATCGATAATGGTGAAGGACTCTTTTACACTGATAGTAACAACGCAACGGTGCTCCACTGGGCAGCAAAGATGGGTCAATCTTGGATTTGTCAGCGGCTCCTTGAGAAAAGGGTACCGCTAGATGCTAAAGACCAGGATGACCAGACCGCCTTGGATTGGGCTATGAAAGGAGATGACGAACTCACAATCAATCTTTTGCTCAAAGGCGGCAAAAATTTCACGCGTCAGGAAACAGCCAATCTACAAAGCTTGCATTTCAGCGCGCGAACAGGCGATATTGGCATTATTAAGGAGTTCCACAAACAAGGCAGCAGCCTTGAAGCCCGTGATGACAAAGGCCAAACGGTGCTGTTCCACGCTGTAAAGGGGAAACAGCATAAAATCATCGAATGGCTGACTGGACAGGGACAGGCCAATGTGTACGCTGTTGACAAACAGGGACTAACAGCACTGCATGTGGCCGCACAAGTTTGCGATGTGAAGGGTGCAGAGATATTGCTCGAGCACAACGCTGATGTTAATGCTCGCTCTAACCAAAATCTGACGCCGCTACTCTGTATTCCTCATTCTGAAGGGACCCGTGTAATGATCTTACTGCATGAGAAAGGCGCTGACATCAATGCCTTCGACAAGGACAGAAATCAGATTGTTCACAAAGCTGCTAGTAAGGGTGATTCAGCTTCCTTGTTGTTCAAAGTTGCTAGTGATTTGGGCGCAGACCTCAAAGTGCCCGGAGCTCAAGGTAACACGCCGGCTCACCATGCTGCGGATTCAGGCAGTAAGATCATTCTCGGACTCCTCAATCAGAATGAGATCGATATCCAAACGGTCAGGAACGCAGCAGGGTATACCCCACTGATGATAGCTGCGCGGGCAGGAAAGCTTGAAGCGATGCGCTTCCTCCTCGAGAGAGGCGCCGGCTATAACGTCGTAGACTCTGACGGTCGATCGTTGATCGAATTGTCCATCCATTGGGGCAATCCCGAAATAATGTCTCTCCTCCAGGAGTATGGCGCCAATTACCAGCATGTGACTACTGCTGGTAGCGATATGCATCCTATTTGGAAAGCCGTACATGAGGGCCAAGGCGCATCAGTAGCCAAACTCCTGGACGGTGGTGTGAGTGTTGAGTACGAACATCATGGCGTGCGAATGCTACAGCTCGCCATCGAAGTCGATAATCTGGAGGTCGTCCGTCTTCTACTTGAACGAGGAGCCGCTGTTGACGTGCCGGATACGCGAGGATGGACGGCCTTGCACTCCGCAGCCTGGTCTGGCAACATCGAGACATTCTTGCTTGTTCTCCAAAAGACCGAGAACAAGGAGCCGAAAGATCAACAGGGCTGGACACCACTAGACATTGCGGCTTTTTACAAGCACCATGCAATCACAAAGCTGCTCGATCCAGACGACAAGGTGAAGGAATTTGCATGGGCGAAAGCCGGCCGTATCAGGATCAGTGCTAAAAGTTACTATCGCCCGCCAATCGTTGACTCCGTGATTTCCGGCGTGGCGGAGGCATCAGGACACGTGCCGTAATGATTTTATGCTACTGAATATCCTTAATACTTTCATTGTGGAAAGCCTGTCAATTATTAGCCAGCCATTAATTTGAAGTCAGTAGGGGAGAATATCTATCTAGCCAGGCGTAAGTCGAGCGCGTTCAGAGATCGCTTTGATATCAAGGCTTAGGATATGTGCTTGCTCGACAAGGAAATGGACATCAATTCAGACTTGTCGCAAGCAATGTAATTCTAGGCTGGGGCTTTCATGGTTGAAACATAATCAATCGCATTCGTCTGGTCACTTCCAGCAAATCTGCCAAGTCTACGTCTTTTTAGATATGGGACGATCTGCACAATTAATATCTTAACGGCTATTTACAGGGCAGCTAGACCCTAAAGCCCTTATTCAAGAAACATTGTTGGGTCTAAAGCCCGCTTCGGGCGTACGTATAAGAAAATGGAGCATAAGTCATGCATATAACGTAAATATTTAAGTTAGGTTTAATACTTATGAAACTCCTCTAAAGTAGCAAAGATCTTTATTATATGCTTATTAAGTGCGAAGAACATATAATAAAGGCTGAGAAGCCCTTAGAGATATAATTTCTAGGGGTGTTATTAGGATTACATTGTCTAGTGTTAGCTCTATATACATGACTTGGGCTCCATTCTCTTACAATAGCGGGATCCGAACCTAAAAGAATGGGCTTTAGGGTCGGGGTACCCTATAAATTCAGTCGCCCTTAACTCCCTTGATTCCCGGGCGCCCTCCTGGTGACCGGGGTCGCATCAGGGCTAGGGCTTGCTAATACGGCTTAGCGTAATCAAGATTAACGGTGTCATTCAGCATCCATCCGAGACTCTTCGCCCCACCTACATTCATACTACCGTTGATTCATTTATGGACCGAGGCTATGAATGGTTCGATGTAGATATCTCTCCTGTTTGCTTTACCTGTCATTTTCCTTAAATTATTTCACGTTGAACAGAGTCCATCACGGTTCCATCATATGTGCAAACGAAAGACAGTAGCTTTGCATACTGAGTCAGGCGGAATGCCAATAAGACTAGACAGTAGTGGTGGGCCAAGTCCTTAGGATGGTCTTTTTGTTGTTTGGCTAAGACTGTTACCTGTACGGAAGAGGTGCTCGTCAAGATCTAAAGCTGGTAAGATAGGTTATCCAGCCTAATTGTTGCCGACAGCTTCACCCAGAGGATATTAATCTGATTGACAGAACAAAAATACTAAAGTATCACCAGGTCAATATAAGCGCGGCTTTGTGGTCCGGGAATCTCGAGTCTTTCCCTCCTTCCCCCTTCTACCTAGACGAATAATGGTGAGGGCGGGTAGGTGCCTACTAGTATCCTTCTCCGATTGCTGTTGCTGATGGTATCATAGGATGGGCCTCAGCCGATACGCAATGCAAGGCGAGGCGACCAGAAAGGGATGGTCTGTCTGGCACTGTGAAGCGCGGGGAAGGCGATGATTGCCCCAGACGAATGTGGAAGGAAATTCCGCATCTATCAATCGAATTCAGTTTTTCATCACCCGTCCAGTCTCTTTCACCATGTGATGCTCTAGATTCCAGCAGCGAATGCCTTGGGTATAACACGTTGCGCAAAGATCGAAGTCGTCTGAATCACAGATGGAACAATGATAGTAAGCACCATCCATTAGACCGCCGCACTCGTTGCACCAATAAGCCAACCCAATAGACAAGAAAGGAAGGTAATCTCTTATGGTCTCCTTCATGTATTTGTCTTGAACCCATTTTTGGCTTCTCAACATCTACGGGCGGGAACAGTGTTGACAACCAATTCGCTGATGGTCTCTCTTTGGGGTTCGGTAAGCGGCTCGCTGTGATAAGGTCATTGATATACGACGGAATGCCCACGGAGCAGGGCGGAAGTTCCGCCGGTTGCGTATGACTGGCAGTGCATTGGTAACGAGGGACATTTGTACACACGGCCATGGTGCAGTAGTAACAACCCCAAGTATGCGGTTGGTGTTCCGCAATCAGCCAAATCACGAATCCGAGCTGGAAAACGTCCGTCTGAAAGCTTAAGGGGGTGCTCCGAGGTATCATGCCTTTATTGAGGTACGTTCTCCAGAGTTCCGGTGGTAAACAGTCTCGTTGCGTGCGCAAATTGATATGCGCATATTCACATATATCTAACACTACCGACCCATCTGCCCTGATACTGATACGATTATTATTCAATGTACCTATCACGAGCCCTCTGGCATGGACGTTAGACATTGCCGCGACGATCTGACCGATCCATAACTCCCTAACAGCCCATGGTATGGGTTTGGACTGGCTGTTCGCGAGACTGATGTTTAACTTGAGACTAGGAAAAGTCGGTGCCTCATATAGGTAGCCTTTAATATGTCGTCTGCTATCGTCGAGTATAACGCCCAAAAATTGAACGATGCCTCTGCATCCGCGTAAAGACGTAAGTCGCTTCACTTCGTTAGCAAAGTCGTCAAACAAGTTATCGCCTTGCAGCCCAGCGCTGGCAAACGGTACTTTGCACTCTATGAAATCTCGGTCCCCTACCCACACCTTATACCGGTAGCAACTGAGTTGAGCCTTAAAGATGACCTGAGACTCCACAAATTGAGGGCACCCAGGATGTTCGATATCTTGGAGTATCTTGTTTTCGTTGGACATATGCCTCTCTAATATATTTTCGGCTTTTCGGACCCTCGTCATATCAGCGGCAATTTGATCGTTTTCGTTTTCTCGCAAATTTACAAAGACGTTCGTAACACAGCTAAAGTTCTCGATTTCTCGAAGAAGCCTTTTTAGGGGCGTTTCCAATCGTTCTGGAATCGTTCTATACCCTAACCTAACGTTGGATGCAGCCGAGACCTGTGTCATGGCTGATGGATCTCTGAAGTTTTCAAACCTTGCTACGACAATGACCCGCTGCCACTTTCGAGTTTTCTCTTGAAAGGTCACAAAATATTGCTGTGTCTGAGGATGATTCGGTAGCGGCAGAATGGCAGATATGCTCATCATCCTGTCAGGAGAGGCCGTGTCATACTGCTCTGGATAGAAAGACGGTGAGGTTTCCAGTAAGTAATTGGGATGTCCAGAAATATCTCCAAGTAATCGATCGATGGATGAGTTGGGACCATTCACAGAGAACCTTGAAACGAAGTCCAGGAAAATTTCTACTGTGGACGAATCATAGCTGGACTGCGGGGTCCGAGCAATTGTGGTTCTGAGCTGCTGCACTTGCTCACGCCGTTCGCTCAATCTACGATAGATACGAGCAACTTGCTGGCAAAGCTCACGATCATCTGACACAATAGAACGATGCGTCTGGTCGACAAAGGAGGAGACTGAATCCAAGATCTGCTCTTCAGAGTTACGTGTTGCTGAGATAGCCGGGCTCCTGATCGTGGCCAGTATGTGGATGCTAACGAGTCTGTGGAGGTTTAGCCAAGCTTCACGTATCATGCACAACTTCAACATACATGTTTACCGCATTCAGGGCGCTATTTAGGGTTGACTTCATGGTCTCGAGGGGCAACTGTAAATTGCGAACTTCGCGCTTTGTGAAGATAGCCCACCTTAGCTTCCTGAAGCCCATGGAATCCCCCTTCTTTTTAAATTCTTCATGCTTGACCATCAACTTTGTCAGGACGTCACGACAGTTTCGAAGCGATTCTTCGAGACTTTGAATCTGGTAGAGAATCGCTTCGTTGCTCTCAACAATATTCCTGACGTCTTGCTCGTGTAGAGCGATATCTAGAGAGCGAATTAGAGAGAAAAAAGCATGGATGTCTCTACAAAGACACCGAGTCTCATGAGAGGCATTTCTAACGTCGTCTACGATCGCAATCACGACTTGTGATATAGTTTGTAGCGAAGACAAAATGCCCAAGAAGCATCCGATGGGGCTGAATGGGTCGGCCATGGCCACTCGTTTTGTAACTCGCCAGAACCCTTTGTCTTAAGGTTGATCAGGTACTCTGTGCTACCACTTAAGTGAAGTACTGGACGAAGACTTTCTCTTTCATTGTACTTGAGCGTACAGTTGTCAATTCGCTTTTGGGGCTGGGCGCGGACCCAAGCTAATTACTCAGCTAGCAAGTGTGTCCAATAGCCGAGAGATCTAAGAATCGAAGTGATAGGGGTCAGTGATCCGGAGTGGGCTAACAAGGTGCTTAGCATAGGATGAAGAGCGGCCAAAGAGAGCCAAGTTCAGGTTGTCAGGTATTCATCGCTCGAATTCGAGATTGAGATCAAGAAAGTGGGTCCAAGGTTAGAACATCAGTCGGCTGATGACCAGGCATAAATCAACTAAGCATATGGGGCGCCGCAAGGCAATCGACAAAGTTCAAGCAGCCAATCAGGGAAAGTTTTCCTTATCTTCTGATGCGGGGTTCAAACGCAAGCCTAGATGGGTGCAACCATTTAGCGAACCTATAACTACTTCATGGAGCGGCTTGAAGCTCTGGTACATGTTGGCGAAAGGACCATCGATTGAGCGGGCTCCTAAGCATTACGTTGGTCTAGGCGAGGCTTAGTGGTTTCTAGTTCATTCTATTTGTGAACGGGTTTCTATTGCCAAAGGAGCGCGATTTATGGGAATATAATTGAAAGCGCCAGTAAGGGGGCTCATTTCGGCAGCTGCTCTTATTCGAGGAAAGTCAGCAAGGGTAAGAGAGTCTGACTTCATAGAAAATGGCAGAGTATTAGTAGCATTCAATCGTCACAGCTTGGGAATTTATCTGTTCGACTCGTTCAACTCCTTGTAGTGTGCTCGCCGCCCGATGATGGAGGCTCAGTCCAAGATGGACTTACTTGATGAGAGGGAAGTTCTTAGAAGGTTTGACCCCCTTACTGTATAGCCCTGTAAGGCTGTACTTGAAACTGGCCAAGCGGACCCTGAAGACACCCCAAAGTTGGTTAATTGAGCAACAGAATTGGGCCCCGGAATACCTAAGGACGGAGCGTCAACGTGGCCGGGACACTCTAGGACTGATCTCCTCGCCCGGGTGATAAGCTTTTCACCTCCGGGGGTTTCGGGGGATCTTTTAGGGCCCGCCTCACTAGCTTCGGGTCCAACCCGACAGGGTTCCATAGTACGGGGGTTAAAGGGGGTCAACCTAATTGTCAAAACCCCACTCTCAGCCATCTCATTATTGATGTATACATACTGCATTCAGGGACTCCCTCAACGGACAATCTGCCATACCTGAATTTTAAGGTAAGATACTAATGGTAATATCGCGGGGCAAGGACGCCAACTGCGACCAATGTCTTCAGCGCAGCCCGCAAGCGGGGCTGGCGAGGTGAGCTTGGAGTGAATTGACACCGCATAGCGAGCTACTGGGAAGCACGCTCTGTTCTTTTGGGCATTTGCAAGCGAAGCCCGGCCAATTATTCGCGGTGATTGTTACTGCTGGTCGAGCGCGAGAATGGAGGGACGGAGCTCAGACAGACATCCACAACCGTCAAAAACCATCGTGGAACCTTCCGGTGACTGCGGAAAGACTGGAAGAACGATGCATGGGGAGATTCCGATTCGAGACTCCAGAGAGAGCGGAAGGGCACGGTGAGGCCGGTGTGTCCGAACAGAGCCTCATCCACGCTGTGGAATTTATGTTTGACTCCTTTTGAAGGAGTGTTTGATGTACCTTTCATGAAACTAATGCTTACTTGACATGTTTTTATAACGCTGATCGTTGGAGGTTAGTTTTTTGGGCCAAGCAGGATACGGTCAACCGACGAGGAGCATCGAAGGGGCAAGGGTGGTGACTGTTGGGAGTATCAGACTTAGTGCCGACGCTCTGACCTGGAAATTTTATTCACATGAGGCTCTGAGGGACACCTTCGGTGTGTCATGGCACGGCTCACTCCAATACTTGTCCACTTCGAACACATGTGGGGGCGACACCGAAAGAGCTTGTGGCGCGAGCTAGACACGCGTTGACAGCGGGGACAACCTGAACCCTTTTGGGTCTAATTTAACCCCCGACTGGACCGAGTAGCAGCTAGGCGATGTCAGGCTATACGGAATCCATTGGTCGGCCGAAGCCACCGTTCTAGACCTTCTCGCTGCCACGACCAATGCCATGAGCCGCAACAGGGAGCAAGGGCTCATCGCCGATTTACCCTTACGTCTAGGCGGCAGGAGACCTGGGGTACAGTGGCACTAGGCTATGTCTTTCTCTACAAGCGAGGATGGGTAGGGAAAGCTTGCAGCCTGAATATCGAACGGGGTATAGAACGCTAGACGCAGAATCGCCAGCAGAAGACAATGAAGACCGAGAAGCAGAAACTGGTGGTGGGCCGTGATAGCGTGTTGCTAATTGGCGCCACCGAGAACGCCAGTCAGCACTAACCACCCACTGAGCTGTTGCGAAATCTGCAAGCCTTTCCAATTCTATCATCTCGTTCGCTAATCGCTACCTCCTTTCTCATGAGATACCTGCTGACTCCTCACCAGCCGCAGGGAACTAGTTAGCGGTGGACACCATCTTCTGATAACTCCTTTCACGCCGAAGCTTAAAACTGTGCCCCGCGTTCTGCTTTCTTCCAACGCTCCCCCAATCCCACAGCCTTATTCGCAAATGCATGATACGTGATACTTAGTACGTGATACGTGATGAGTGATGAGTGATGCGTGATGTGTGATGTTTGAGAAATAAAATCAAGCGACATCAACCAGAGAGTCCTCATCCTGGCCAGCAAAAATGGACCCTATCACGATCCTTGGCGCGGTAGGAACCACACTGAAAATCGTGAAAGAAATCTGCGAAGGCTTGCAATGGATGCAGCGCGTGTACGAGAATATGACCAATGGCGATAAAATCCTGCAATCAATCGCGCTCGAATGCAACATCTATGGTGAATCAATAAAGGCTATCGGGCAATGGCTCAAAAACAATAAAGGTGCCACGGGGCTGAAGAGGCAAATGCGCACAACCCAAAATGCCATCACACTGGTGCAATGCTCGATGGCAAACTTACTGCTGGACCTCAAAAAGTGCCAAGAGACTGGGGATAAATCGAGCGTGAAAAAGATTTCGAAGGACAAATTAAATATCAGAATGTTTCAGCAATTTATCATGAATGCAGCGAAACAACAGTGGTTTCAGGAGACCATGAGAATTCATCTTGTCGAATTGAGGGCTCACGCTGCGACGCTCCACCTGACTTTGGGTGTAATTGAATTGTAAGTCTTTCGAGCAACTACTGTCTCTATCATCAGCTAATTGCTTCCGATCTTGCGAACTAGGACCGGATCCACGCCAGAAGACAAGGGGAAGACTCCGAACAAACTTGAGAACGAGACGGAGGAATTGGAGGATAAGAAGTTTGAGGATAAGGAATTGGAGGATAAGACAAAAAAGCTGGAGAAGAGACTCTTACTGCGTCAATTCATTACGAAAGCTCTGGAAATCAAACGCGCCGAAATCCGGGAAGCCGCTAGGCCAGGCGGGTTGGAAGAATCCTCTTCTGAGCCTGCGATCACGTCGTCCCTGGACTTGATACAGGGTTCGCGACCCAAATTGACATTTTATGACGTTGTCCACCTGGCGCGCCAGCAAGCATTGGTGGAGAAGACACGGAAGTCAAGCGTGGACTTGATAGATTTATCGGACGCAGCTCGGCCGGTACTAGATCAAGGACCTTCAACCAATTTCCAAAGCGACGATGACTTATTTGACACTAGCAGTCCCATGGCTCTTCAGCTAATTGATCCCTTTCTTTTATCCCAGAATGGGCCTAGATCTTCCGAACTATATCAGAACGTGGAACTCATGAGCGAACAACCTACGAGTCCAGAATTGGATACCACGATATCACAAGAGCCATCCGGCCTGGACCTACTTGGGCTCATTGACGCTCAAGCTCCGCATGTGGAACCCATGAGCGAACAACCCGCGAGTCCAGAATTGGATACCACCGTATCACAAGAAATATCCGCCCTGGACCTACTTGGGCTTATTGACACTCAAGCTCCCCAAGTGGAACCCATGAGCAAACAACCCGCAAGTCCAGAATTGAACACCGCCATATCTCAAGAGCCATCCGGCCTGGACCTGCTTGAGCTTGTGGACGCTCAAGCTTCTCAGGCCGAAGACATTCCTAAAGAAGAGGCTAGTGAGCCATTGGCTGCATTGGCGACTTCGGATCAGCAAGATCTCCCACTCCACCAGTCCAGTGCGGCGCCGGCCCACCAAGAAAGTGTTACTAAAGAGGAGCCTGCTGCGCTTGAACCTAATATCCCCGAAGCTTTTCAAGCTGGCGACTCCGAGCCATACGAGACCAATGAACCGATAGCTTGTCCGGCTAATTGTGACCAGCCGAGCTCCCTAAGAAATCTGTCCGACGCAGTACTCAAGGGCCAAGAAAATGATACTGATGATGCTCTTACAGACATCTCTCCGACTAGCACTGCTGCACCAAGTATATTCAGTCATTTTTCATCTTTGACTGGCGCAACTAGCTCATCATTATCAGGAATTACAGAGGAAGATGTGCAAGCCCGCAATTCTTCATCGCAAACTACCTCAAATTTCGCTTCATTCACGCCAACATCCTCTCTACGAACGGTACAGAGAAAGGCATTAGGCTCGGTCAGATCCTCGACGTCGAAAAGCCCAGCCCAAGGCAATGATGCCGAGCTACGCAGAAGCTTGTCTACCAGTTCTACTCCATCGATCCACGTGGATCCGGACTTGCTGTCAAATCCCCAACGGCCAGAATTTGAGGACAGTGTTTCCCAATCCGCAGTACTGCCGTCACTATCAAACATTGATGAGCTAGATAAAGAAGGTTTCCCCTGGATTGTTCAAGCATCTCGTGATGGAAACGAAGAGATTGTGCAGAAACTGATTGTCAGTGGTGCGGACATTAAAGCCACGCATGCTACAACGCTACGGCATGCGCTTTCCGAAGCGTCTATACATGATCATCAGAAGATTGTAGACCTGCTTGTCAAGGAAGGATGTCCACATGAGCATTGCGACGCTGAAGGGTATACTGCGCTACACCACGCCTGCCAAAGAGGACATCTTTCCGTGGCTAAGATCCTTTTAACCAATGGTGCCTCAGTCGATGCATTGGGACCACAAGGACAGACCGCTTTACATCTTGCCATGAAGGTCCCCCATCAGAATGTAGTGATGCTCTTAATCCAGCACAAAGCGAGCGTCAATGCTCGAGACGCCACTTTTCGGACTCCATTGCACATCGGTGCGAGCCAGGGTAACGTGGCAATGTGCAGCTATCTCCTCAATGAGGACGCACAGCTCGACAGTAGAGAAGCGCAGTCCAAAACTCCTCTTCAGCTTGCGTGTGAAGCAGGCCACTACGATTTGGTTGAGATGATGCTAAACCAATCGGACCTCAATCCAACCAATATGACGTTCCTCACCGCTTTCTTTGCAGCAGTGGAGTGTGGTCACATTCGGATCGCCGAATCTTTCTTTCCGCGTGGATTAAACCTACAGGAACTCCGAAAGGAGTCCCATAAGCCTGCCACTTTAGCCGCAAAAAGCGGCAGTCTTGCTATGGTCGAATTAATGATTAAAGAGAATTGTGATGCCAACGCCGGAGATGAAAACGGATGGAACGCCCTCCACTTCGCATCTCATTACGGGCACTACCAGGTCATTGAACGACTAATAGCAAGCGACGTCTCTACCAGTGCTACTACCTCAAGGAAAGAAACGCCTCTGCTCTTCGCCGTCAAAGGAGGCCACTTCGTTGTTGCGGAACGGCTGCTCCGGTGCAATAAAGACGGCGATATCGTGAGCGCAGAGGACGAGCACCGTCAACAGGCCGTCCATCATACTGCTCGTACAGGCTCGATCGAGATATTCAATCTGCTGATGTCAAATGGCGCCAAGATTAACGCGGAGAATTCCTTCGGCTGGCAGCCACTACATATCGCAACTGCATATGGTCACCTGGCCCTAGTCAAAAGACTCCTGGAGCAAGGAGCGAACATTGAGGAGAAGCTCGGTTCATCGTCGATCAAGAACAATCAGACGCACAAAATTGTTGAAGATGGGTACTGGGCAGAGGCAAGGTGGCCATACCCTGGAAGCCGTCCATTGCACCTGGCGTGCGAATATGGGCATTACGAAATCGCCAAACATCTCATAAGCAAAGGCGCGAAAAAGGAAGCCACTTGCAGCCAAGGCTGGCAGCCCCTTCACCATGCCGCATACATCGGTTCCTCCGCGCTCGTAGAAATGCTGCTAGTGTCGGGTGTTTATCCACACTCCACAACGAACGAAGGCAAAACAGCCCAAGAGCTCGAATTCTGCACGGGTGGTGCGCCGATACTAGAAGAAGAGAAAGAACGCATTAAAAATCTGCTGAAGGAGGCTATGGGCAGGGTACGGAAGCAGAAGACCAAGAGCTTCAAAGTGGCTTTGAAGAGAACTGACACGGCTTTGAAGAGAAGCGATACAGTTGAGGAGAAGAATAACCTGGTCAGAGCAGCGACCTTTTCGATGAATTCTGCATCAAGACCGCATATGCATAGGGTGATGACCACTATGCAAATCTCAGATCCACCTTTGGATCGCTCATCCTCAGCGTCAACTCCACATCGCCCTACACTTCCGCATCTTCCACAATCCTCACCTCTACCTCTGAGACACTCGCACTCATTATCGCGCTCACAAGCTCCTTCAACTCCACTCCTACCAGAGTCCCAACCAGAAACACAATCGCCTGCTCCACCTCTCGCAACGGATTCGGACCTCCAGCAAACCGATAAAGTTGCATCCCCAGTCCCAACAGCGAACAGCGCCACGGATCAACTTCCGCCGCTGAGCAAAACAAGTACCCCAGATGCCAGTCCTGCACCTGACACGGAAACGCAACTAACAGTACAGCCAGAACCCAAGAGCAAGCGGAAGTCGACTCTCGGTCTGAGCAAAGGCAGGCCAGGAATGGATATGGGGAAACTGGGACTGGGTAGTTTCGGAAAACAAACATTTGCGGTGGGGAAGCAGACATTCGAAATGGGAAAGCAGGGGCTTGAGATCGGAAAGCAAGGGATCGAGTTAGGGAAGCAAGGAATCGAGTTGGGCAAACAAGGACTACAGAAAGGGAAGCAAGGACTCGAGTTAGGGAAGCAAGGAATCGAATTGGGGAAGCAGGGACTCGAATTGGGGAAGCAGGGGCTCGAAATTGTCCAGGGATTGGAGATGGGAAAGCAAGGAATCGACATAAGCAAGCTGGGTTACAAGAAAGCGAAGAAGTTCGCTAAGAAGGGGAGAATGGGGACTGGCAAGCTAGGGTCCGGGAAACGGACCCACAAGAGCAAGTCCAGTGACGGTCAGATTTCAATGGACATCAACAACGATCTTGACAGGTCTGCTGACAACGTTATTGACAACTCGATTGACAACAAGCTTGGTTCTGTTTCCAACAACGGCGACGATGATAGTGATGACGATGATGGGAGTATACTCGATGATGCTGCCAGTGCGTTCTCGTTGGGTGAATTTGCCGATCTTGGTAATGATGACTTTTGATGAAATATGGCTTAATGTACATGACTTGAAGACATTCTTTTTCCCTATGGCCTTTCAGTATTTAGGATCATGTACTAAGATACAGCAAGGTGTTGGGGAGGGGGCATGTCTGTGCTCTTGAGATGTCTGTGCTCTTGACACGTCTGTGCTCTTGACACGTTGGATCTAGGTAGTCTCGGGAAGCTCCTCTGTCTTTCATCAGGACTAGCTTGTAAGGCTGATTTTTCCTTAGATAGGGTAACGAAGATGAATTAATCTAAGCTATCTCTGCATAGTGAATCACACCATCTTATCTATAAGGCCCAACAGTTATACTCAAGGCTGTCAGTCCTGAATATAATGGGCTTGAACAATCATTGCGCAGCACAGCGCCTATCACCATCTTTGTTCGGTCTTCCCGGAGCATTTCCTTAAAAACATCCGCCGGCAGTCAACATAAGAGAATAGAGCAAAAGTGATGCATATAGCGCGGAGGTTAAGTTGATCTCTATACCTATCAAGCTTCTATAAAGCAGCATATATTCTTTATCAAACGCTACTTAAGTACCGAAAAGCAATAATCAAAGGTTAGAAACCTCTAGAGCTGTAAGTTCTAAGGGTGTCATTGAAAATTATTCACCAGTTTTCAGCTCTATATGCATGACTTATGCTCCATTCTCTTACTCTACTCAAATCCATAATTCTACCGTCCAGATAGGTAGAGAGTTGGGATCTTCGCATGTTGCGGGAATCTATTCTTTCATAGATAGATCTCAATAATCTTTTACGTTCATAATCATTGGTATGCGGCGGGACAAGAGATAAGCAGAATGTAGGTGCTTCGTGTATGGATACAGTGATTTGCTCCATTTACAGGCAGGCCAGGGGCCTCTTTCCCGAGCTGAAGATTCAGCTCTCCAGTGCCAATAGTAACGACATACAAAGTCACAGTACAGGATTTCCTGAGTGAGCGCTTGGATGTTCATACTGGCTGTGTCCCAGCGTCAATGTCTTTCTCCTTCTTCTGATTGGAAATGCCTAACAACACCTACTATAGTATCTTGACATTCCAAGGGCCAGATGGCCTTGCCAACCGATCACGCGATTTACCGGACTCAAGTAGTTCGGTTGCGTAGTAAGAATCAACAGGTTCGAAAGTTGCGCATGTAGAAATCTGCATCTCAGAGCGTTTCAGGAGGGATTAAGGATTTTTCCAAACTATACCTACAGTTCGCTCATCGTTAAGGGCGATTTCGGCTTGATAGGCAGCTATGGTTGTTATTCTCCATTCCGGCGTTTCTATCAACAGATTTTAGAAAGGTGGAATGGTTTTGCCTTTGTTGTTTAGGGTTTACTGAACATCGTTGAGGCGTAAGAGAGAAAACACCTCTAGCTGGAATGCTGGAGGACATTAAGGGATTAACTGGCTTTATAGTATGTAAGATGTTGGCGAATCGTTCAGACTTTGAGTGGGTTGAGGTTGTAAAAAATGATGCGGAGAGCCAAGCCCGCTAGATTGTGTTAGGACGGTCAGGCGAGAAAGGGTGATTTGCCAGCACAGCTGTCATCACAAGAGAACCAAATACTGTGAGAAACAAAGGTGTCAAGAGAGAGTTAGCGACGTTGAGGCTCGTGGACGGAAAAAAAGAAATTATGATGTGGTCAGTGAGGGGGTCGAACCCTCGACTTTGGCGTTATTAGCACCACACTCTAACCAACTGAGTTAACCGACCGATCATACTTAAACTTTGCCTATTAAAAAATATATTCACATACAATGTATGGCTTTCGAGATTTAGACTTACAACGTCGTTCGCGAACTGGTATCTACTTGCAGAAGGTCCAAAAAAGTCGCAGAATTAAAGTCATGGAGTGTAGCACATAAAATACTTGCCTATATAGATATAGATATTTCAATTAAACTACTATTCGTCTTTTATTGCTTAGGCGGAGGGAGTTTAATTGAAGGGCCTTAACGCCTTGTCATGGGAATGCGGCTAATGAATGATTTCTGTATAGTCTCACACTGTACGCATTCCAACGAGGCCAGTAGAGCATTGGGGGAATGATGGAGCCCGTAAACAGGTGGACATGTTGAACGGCAATGCGTTAGGTCCTATGACTGACTCCAACATTCCGCTCAGGAACAAGATTAAGTTCACATCGAGCAACATGGTCAAGATTCAGACGCTTGATGACGATGGTAAGGCACTCATTTGAAGCTTCTATTCCTCTACACAATGATTTAAGACAGCTTGGTCCTTCGAAAAATGATCATGCAGCCAAATCGGGCCACTGCGGCTACCGATTTGGCTGGGAATATGGATAACAAGTTCCGGTTTAGTTCGAACATTAAACATAGCTATCCGATTGACGGAAAAGCCTGGCATGTGATCCCCGAGCAACAACGTGAGATCAGATTAGCAAGAAATGCGAAGCCTTCCAAGACGTGCTCTCTCAACGATCATGATAGCGAGTGAGGCCTCTTAGCAGTATTCAAGCGATCAGGCAAGGCGAAGAAGAGCTACCAAGTGCTTTGTTTTGGGAATGTGACCGGGCGACCTTAAACTGTTCAAGTCGTCCATTGGGATTCGATATACAACATTTAGCCAATCTCAAATGGCTGGACATTATTCATAGCGCCCAACCCAAAGATCCATGGATGACAAGGGGGACGCCTATATATGAAGAACCACAGAACGGATTTCATGCCCTCTTAAGAAGCACGCTTGATGCCTAGGCGGTATGTATGCTGTCAAGATATGAGGCCGAAGATTTGCTTTCCTTTTGGGAAGAAGCTCGTTGTATCCGCAGTCGAGGATGAGGCGGATATGGATAGGTGTGAGAAGGAATGGTCTTTCACGATCGCTCCGTCTTATCCACATGCACCTAGATTTTGCTAGGAGTGTCAAGATGGCCGCTCAATCTCAACCTCGCGTAAGAGATCGGCTTATTTTAATCCTTATAGTCCAAAATGTGGATACTGCTCCAAAATTGTGGACCAATAAACACAGGAAGAGCGCCTATAAACCATTTGCCAACATCATTAGCGGCGCCATGGTTGGATAGGGGACTCCAAGGGCCTGAAAATGCCCCTTTTTGAGAAAGAGATATCGCATAATATGCAATGTACTTCCAAACAGCTGGCCATGCTGCAAGATACCACTACCTCGCCTCAATCTTCCTCTTCCTTAAGATTTATCTTTGACGACAGGGTCACTCGAGCTTACTTGTTGCATTAGTGATCGAATGCAAGATGTATCTTGGGCAGGTAGAAAGGAACGACTGGCCCAGGCAATGTTAGCCGTTCTGGTACCTCTGATGCAAAATACAAGTAGAGAAGTGGACAATTCAAGAGACTGGAGAAGGAGACGGAGGCGAGAATGGAAAGGATGAGGACCAGGGGTGGAATGTAGAGGGTTCCATAGGCATAGGGTAGGCCGTCTGCATCATTTTCTGGAGGACACGGCCGCGCTTGGCCCGATGATTTCATCATTCGAGCTCTGATTATACCGCGGCGTAGTTTACTTTCCATTTGAAAGTGGCTAATACTTTGATGGGCTGCTAAGGCCGCTGGCCGCGCTCGATTTGCCTAACATTAAAATTGCTGTGCGAAAACCAAATATGGTGTCCCACGTAGCCTTGAAAGTTGAAGTAGAGGATCCGACATCTGGACTTGGAGCTGGCGACTAAGGCCAACAGGAATTGAGGCCTGTTTGGAGGATGTAGTGGGAAACCATCGTGCGGTTTCCTTCTTTCCTGTCTTGTAGCACAATAGGCATCCTGCCGCCCAATTGATCTTCCTTCAGGACTTGATCCCGGTTGCTCCTGCCTGTAGAGCTCCGCTCGAGGGAATTTTTTATTTGGTTTAGGGGACTAGAGTCACAGCGAAAAAGGGGAAAGATCGTGTTTCGGAATTGGGGAATCGATTGGAGGCCTGTCTGCCACTTTTCAATGAAGGCAATGAGATCTATGTCAAGTTTCAGTAATGCTCGCCAGACAAGTGACAAAGTCAATAATGCAATACTGTCTCCCTTTAGCTGGTGGCTACTTGATAATCAAGAGACCATAATTGCTGAGTCTCTGCGTGCTTGAACGTTCTGAGCCTTGCCTCTCCGTCGTCTTCCTTGTGTCATTCTCGTTCTTGCTGGGTGAGATTGGACGTCATTCTGCTGCCCTGCTCGAACGTCGCTGGCTTGAACCACTCCCACAGTCTCACGAGACCATTCTGTGTGATTCATGTAAAAACTGACGAAAGCCGGATTGCGAATGAGGCGAAACGTCTTTACGCGAAGCCGTGTATAGCCATTGCTACCACCTGCTTGGATCCTCTCCGACTCGGCCTTCTCCGAGTACACAAGAGGACCAGTCTTGTCCCGCGAAGGTTCTAGGTGTGCTTGAAGTGCTCACAAACAGGCGCCCGCCGTAGAGAGGTTCCTGATACTCGCATAAGATTGCTCATTTTACATTAGTGTCTTCCGTATTCTACGTCTCGCCGAATTATTTCTGGATATCCATTGCCACTTGTGCAATGGTTCGTTCTAGACTTCGTAAAAACACCAAAAGTATGAGGCTGTGACGACTTGGGACTACCCGATTTGGACAATTTGGATATAAAAAGAATTCCTCATCATGAACCGGATCGACTGATGTCCTGTAGCTCTGCCGAAACAACTGCCTAACAGCTACCTTTTAACCACTAAAGCATCACCATGAATGAACAAATCCTCGGTTGCTCTGCCCGGATCATCTACCTTATAACCGGCCGACTCCAGAGCCTCTCTTTGGCTGATATAAAAAGACGTTAGAGTGGCGAAAAATGATCTACATCCTTCACTTTTGGGCCGGAAGTGCCCATGATCGTCAGCCCTATAGAGCGAGCTTAGCGTGCACTATAGGCGGGTATGGCATTCCACCGTGGTTCCATGGTCCCACAATATCCCCATTATCATATGCAAGATAGAGATCGGTTCCTTCGGAAGTATACCTCCGTTGAGCTAGTTGGGGGCTGTGCCAGCCATGGGTATGGGGTTGATAGGCCTGATTTGATACACGTGTTTTGCGTGCGTACCGCGTTTTTCGAAACAAAACGTACACAAAAGTCAATCATACCTGAGTCAGCAAAGGGCCAAGAGAACGTTCAAGCGTACCTAGGTACCATAGAGTAGTATAACCCGAGCGCAAAGTTGTGTGGAGGACCACAGTCGCCGGGCGGGGTTTTCTGCCTTATTCTCATTAGATGCGGTCTCATCCATATAGTTGCCCTATTACATGGACGTTCACAATCAGCGCCCTACGACTCTTTTCGAGAGATGACGACACTTCTCCTCAGCGCACAATACAGGCAGCCAGTGAGAAGCCGTCGAAACGTATGGCGTAATATGTAATGCAACAGCGTTTTGGAATGTCTGACAATAAGGCGCACGATGACGTCGCTTGGACCACACTGGTGCTCACGCTAAACAGTGAGGCTTGAGCCCGAAGCGTATCGGGGTCTTAACCGAGCGCCACCAAATAGGCGGTCCCTGATCACCCCGCCGTCTTGCGGGAGATAAGCACCGTCATACTTCGGATCTCATGCAATTGAGAAAGCTTCACAGCGCCTTTGCCGTCAGTATGGTGCACGCCTCAACCGAACGATAGCCAACGCATGCCCTATGCAGCGTGCTAGAAGCACACCTATGATGCTGGAATTCCTCATGGAAGCCGACCACATGCTATACCATGTACCACATGATCCTTCCACGTGCTGTCAAATGCTGGAACGACACTATACCAGTAACTATGAACAGTGCAGAGTTCCGCCAGACACCGGAGCGTTTTTGGACTTCGTAAGTTCTGGCCTTCGGCCGCCGGAACATGCGTACTGTCCATAGGTGGTGCTACTCTCACGCCCAACATTTAAAAGATCAACACAGTAGCAGCACGAATGCAGTACTGTTTAGCCTTGGGGCAGTGTCGCTGGGCGTGGATGTGTGACGGTACTTGCCATGAACCGAGCTATGTAAATATTGTAGCTGTTATGGGTCACAGGCTCTCCATGTAAATTCAGGGCAAACTTGGATGGCACAAGGAATATTCCGGATATACGAATACTGCCTGAAAGCAAAGAAGGCCGTCGAAGGCTTCGATGGCCATAGCCTTGTGGCTAAGGAGGATCAAGCCGTTCTCATTCGTTGATAGTGCTGGTCAACGAATCTCCCCCACACATCTTCCATGGTATTGGTGTACACACTCATTTGCCCGGATGCTTGATGCTTGATGTTTGATGGAAACCCTGAACCCTGAACCCTGCCTCCACCACAAGACGGATAAAGCCAGATGGCGTTTTGTGGCTTGCAGGGATTCGTGTTGGCGGGGGCACCATGCCAAGAGCAGCCTAATCCTCGCTCCTACGCTTTGGTCCTTTGAGAGTAGTCGCGTTACAAGACAGGACTTGTCGGTAAATTGACGTAGCTCGCCCAGGTCCATTAGTAGATAGCAACGCCATTTTACCCCCCCTTCAATATACAAAGTACTCAGCATTTAGCGTCAGGGTTTAAATGGCCGCAACGCCATTGACAGAGGTGGTCCTTAGGTGTACGTCCCCTGAAGGCGCCTGCCTTCTTCATATCCCGGTAAACAACTCCGACCGCGCTACTGCTCCTGCTACTACTACACTACTGCTACAAGATACCTACTCTCCCACTCGCTGGGTCTGTTGATCATCTATAAACATAGCCCTCCCCCCGCTGATCATTCGACTCTTTCATCAACCTGCAAACTTATCCGAAATATTTCAGGTTTATCGAATGCACACATACACAAATAACCTACTATCATCCACATCACCGCCATCATAGTCGAACCACTTCAACATTCATAAGTCGACTTCTTCCCCCACTCGGTCCTTTGGACAACCAAGCAATTCCAAGACCCACAGTCGCCTCAACACCCAATCATTTTGCACTTCGCAGATCATCCGTTGCACAAGATGACTATGACAATGGATCAGCGTAACAATCACCTCGGTACCTCAATGGGCTTTGACCATATGCCCTACAGCAGTGGTCTTCCATTCACGAACCCGTGGAACTCCGCTTCTTCAGCACACCATGCTCCTCAGCTATTGCAGTCGTCCATGGGATCCAACGGTGCCACCTTCGATACTCTCGCCAAACAACAAAACGCGCGTGCCAACACAGCCTCAATGCCATATTCATCCATACCAGCAAGCGCCCCATCGCTAGGCGCAACAGCAGGGTATTCGACCTACGGCCAATCCCAATTGCTTGACATGTCTCAAGATTTGCTCAATCACTCCCGGTCAACATATGAACAAAACTACTCTACTGCGCCCAATTCGGTCAACACGTACGCTCCTACTTCAGCACCGTACGTGAATGCATATGGAAGCGTGGCCCAACCGCAACAACAGGACGAGGTTAGGCGGCTGTCACAATCGTGAGTATTATGAGAGGATCTCAAATTATGCTCTAGCTGACAGGAATAATAGGAGTTCGGTCTCCGCTTCGTCGCAGCCTCAGCCTTCATATAACGATGCGCTTGATGCCAGTCGGGGCATGGTCGCGCTGAGCCAAGATTTGACTACTCCTAGAAATATATATGGCAATAGGAGTGAGCGAGGATCGTCTGATGGATACTTTCCTTCGACGCACTCATCGCACTCGTCAATTTCGGACGCCAGTTACAACCCATCATCATACTACAGTGGATCTGTTGCTTCGTCCGTTTCTGACTACGGCTCTCAATCGGATATGGAGTCTGTTAGCTCGCGAACACTTCCAAGGCCCAACAACCTGATAGGCGCCACGACACTGCCAGCCCCTCAATCTATGATGGGTCAATTCAATTCGAAAGTCTCTTCAAGCACACAAAAGAAGCACAAATGCAAGATCTGCGATAAACGTTTTACTCGTCCAAGCTCGCTTCAAACCCATATGTACAGCCACACTGGCGAGAAACCCTACGCTTGTGAAGCTGAAGGATGTGGCCGTCATTTCTCGGTCGTCTCCAACCTGCGCCGCCATCGCAAGGTACACAAGGGTGACAGGGCTTCGGATCACGAATCACCAGAGGGCTCATGGTCGTCTGAGAAGTGAAGCCATGGGTCTGCTGCGCCTCTAGGGCATTATAGAGGAGGTTCATGAGAGATTGATTTAAAATCGACATTTTGATAATGATCGCCACGACTTGCACCAGCACCACGCTTCGAGCATGATATCGACGAGGAAAAGGAAGCTTCATCCCGCCGAGCGGTTCAGAAGAGGAAGGCATACATTCTACAGCACCTTGTACAGCATCAAAACATAGAGGGCAAGGCATTAGACCGTCGCTACATACCCACATAGGGCATTCGGGCTTTTTGACAAAATCGAGCAGGGCGTTGTGGCGATTCGGAAAAGGGAAAGGAATTTGTGGATTACGGTCATGAGCGCAGTGTGCTAAGAATATACCCACATTCGCTATGGCGATGCAATTGCTATTGTGTAGTATACAACCTATCGTTCGTCATAATTCATCACTCATCCTCCTTATTACCACATGCTCTTTGATATATTCTCCACATTCATCCACCATGTGCCAGACACATGGTGCCAAGCACATGTTCCACACAGTCTTCACGTTGATCCCATCCAAACCCGCCCAGCAACGCATAAACCCTTCCCCAACCCTACCTTACCCCTGCCCATCCACCCCCCCTACTAGCCCCGTTTCACCATCCCTCTCAATGACATAAGTGGCTTTTCCCCATCCATCATCATCGGACCCTCTCCCTTCCGTAGCGCCCCCTTAGGGTTCCCTTGGGGTTCCCTTGGGGCTTAAGCGAGCGTCTTCCCTCAATGTAACCTTCCTGAACCGGGAATTTGTGGCTTTTTGGTGGCGCTTTTTGGGCGGGAAAGCGGGATTGGGAGGGAGGGAAGATGCCGGATTAGTGAGGGCAGGTGTGATTTGATATGATACGGTGGGGGTCGAATCAGGATAGGTGGAGGGGATGATTGGCGAGTCATGGTGAGGGGGGTTGGTGGCTTGGGGCGGGGAGGAAGGTGATCGGTGGGAGTTGGCGGTTTGACGCCCTTTTTACCTGCACGACGTTCGAGGGTGGAAGTGGTGAAAACCTCGAATAGGTGTAGTGGAGGGGAGGGGAGGAGGTATGAGTGGTTGATGGGGCGGCTTACGTGAGTGCTTACTGCATGGGGTTTTTGATGGCTGAAAGGTGGGTTTTCGGTTGGTGGAACCTATGGGTC
Source organism: Cladonia rubrotincta (assembly GCA_963971245.1). NCBI lineage: Eukaryota > Fungi > Ascomycota > Lecanoromycetes > Lecanorales > Cladoniaceae > Cladonia > Cladonia rubrotincta. Next base: position 1,753,449 of record OZ020203.1, on the reverse strand, counting down.
TCTGCGGTACACATATGCTGGTGAGATGAGCTAACGCTTGGGGCTTCGGGCGTTCCGTGTCTGACACTGGATTGTACATGTATTTGATGCGTGTGGACCAGATCCGTCTATGAGGCGTGCAGGGTGGATGCGTTGTGGAAGTCCAGAACCTATCTGAGTACCGAAGGAACCCGAGGTTTATGCAGCCTCGTTCTGCAGAGAGCATGCTCCTGTTGCAGCTCTATACAGGTTGCAGACTCGGGCTGTATAAGGTTCATGACAGACACAAAGCTTAACATATCGGGGCCAAGGGATTTGTCTTCTTATCTCGCTACAGATTGGTCACTCAAGCTTGAGAGGATTCTGTAAGCACGATATCGTCACGACTACAACGCTGACAGCGAACACCTGTATTAATTGCAGGGATTATCTGATATGCTATTGACAATTCAAGCGTTAAAGTTCTGTATCCGCAGAACGAGCAGTGAGCAAAACCGAGCAAAAACTTGCATAAGTGTCTTTGCACTTGCAGGCGGGCTATCTTTTCATCCCACGTTGCCATTCAGAGACTCCGGTGCTACGATGAGACTTGAAGCATTTGCTGATCCTATGGCTTCGATGAAGAACTTCACTGAGGCAATGATTTGGAAAAGATGTTGAAGGATAATGGATCCTGTTCTCAAGAGGCACCTGATCGCGCGACCAACCACTAGTAATATGGACTCCGATATTACGCCAAAGTACATCCAGGGTCGCAGAAGTCTATTTCCAAGACACAGCTTTCCTTGACGTTTGCAATCACCATATGGCAGTTCACCACAATTCCAAATCAGCAACAATTTTGTCCGCTATCGATATCGAGTTTCAAGCCAGTTGTGACGTTAATGATGTGGAGTCAAGAGGATTTGGAAGGATATGACAAGATTATTCTTCTGTGTCTCACGAAACTTTGATCTATTTCAACGCTGCTGTCCTTCTGTTTCATCAATTGCTATGCCCCCCCACATTGTAAAGTGACAAGACGCAAAGGCAATGAAACCTACACCTAACCCAGTATACATTCGCAGACCTTAATTTAGGGGGCTTTGGAGATAGTTCTACTAGCCGTTTCATTGACCGAGACCCTAGATAGTTCCGATAAATATACAGATTCCAGCCCCTAAAACCAAATATCGTTATTGCCAAGGAGCGAGAGAAGACATCTAGTACTTTTGAACAACGCGCCAGTGATGACATAGCGTCTTGCAGGAGATGCTCAGCGAAAAACAGGTGCTATTCAATAGGGTGCGACCCAAAGGTTCTGATCAAGACATGACATGGGTTCACCTCCGTGAACCTCTCAGGATGAGGCAGTGGTCACACTGGAGCTTCTCATCTTGAGTGATTTTCGCCAGAGATAGTTCCCACTCTGCAATCTTTAGCATGGACCTTGCAAGACCTTTTTCTCTGGATCAGGTCCAACATAACTTTCGCTTGCTGAGGATCGTATGGAATAATGCCCTCCAGCAAGTTCGAGTTCAAGACTACTTTCAGCGAGTAAGAGCCTGGCAAGACGTGATGAGGAGCAGGCTACGACGTGTTTTGCCTTCCTGCTGGTGAGGAAAACGGTTATAACAGGCTCAAGAATGACCTAGCAACAATACATCAGGCACAGACCTCAACAGCAGGAACGAAGCCTGTCTCTTTCTTGACCCTGATCACTCAAGCCTTCAGCTGAAGCAACAGACCCTACATTGAATCCATACAAAAGGGATCGTCGCTAACCCTCTCGGTACTATTGACGAGCATAGCTGTCGCAGCCCCTACCGACATGCCAATCGGTGATTGTCCCGAGCTCACAACAAAATACACTGTCCAAAGCGGTCCTGTTTAATGGGGTCACCTGTCCTAGTCACAGCTGCTAGTACAAGGGGTTCAAACATGACCACCACATAAACTGTCGGCAAAACCGCTTGCATCGCCAAATGGCATATTTATCACCAAAAACGGCCCCAACACCTCCACATGTAAGCCTTCCTGCCTGTCCCATATATTGGCCACGTCAGCTGACATTCGTATTCTAGCCCTGAAATCAGTTCCCTAGCATTCAGTCCCTCCATCGCCTACAGTCATTTCAAGACCACCGGTACGAGCGATGGCGTGGTATGCCCCTTCGGCACTCCCTCCCATACCTGTGGCATGGGATCCAGATCACCCTTCCAGTATATCTACGGTACAAAGGGGACATGTGACGGTGGCTTTTTGCCAGCATGCGGACAGTGCAAAGACCAGCGTTACAAGGTAAAGCCGTCTGCCCAGCACGGTAACGTCCCAGGTTGTTATCATTGCATTAGTGGGAACTCGAAGAATCAGACCGCTCTGTCTGGGTTGCAAAAGTGCCGTAGTTGAGCGGCGACTAGAGGTGTATTTCTAGGAAAGGGAGGTTGGAAACGAGGAGGGTTTTATGTGTGCAGTTTTGCTGATCAATGTATCAAGATATCGTTCCAAATTCTAAATATTTCATTAATCGCCTGGTAACTTGTGGTATTTGATAGGAGTGCCCGTACTATCTAATTCATGAAAGTCTTAGGGCTAGGGCCTGGTAGCGCCCCGATCCCCTGAGAGATGCCCTGAGCAAATCTGAACTCTCAATGTACCGTCGAAACGATGATAGTTCTTGGATTACTACTACATAATGTAGACAATCCATCGTGCCTTCTATGAAGGCGTCAAAACCCCTACAAGGCATAGAAGGGTTCACCCCCTTACTGTACAAACTCCCTTGCTGTACAGCCCTATGGGGCTGGACCTAAAGCTGGCGAAAAGAGCCGGAAAACCGCCCTAAAACTGGTCGCTTAAGCAACAGAGTCGAGCCCCGGAGTTGATCACTTTAGGGAGCCTTTCAGGGCGTTTTTGGTCAGCTTTAGGTCCAGCCCCAAAGGGCTGTACAGTAAGAGGGTTCGTACAATAAGAGGGTGAGCCCTTCTATACAGTGCTTTCCTGATTTGGGTACTCAAGATGTCATTGGTTCTGCGTGCATGGTTGGCGCACTGGGCGTCTGCAGCTACGTGTCTCCAAAATAGTTCACTGAGGGGCTGCGGTGAGGCTAAGGCTGACGGATCGTCTTCACCTTTGATCTCTTTTGGATTAAATTATCACGGTTAGAAGCAACAACAACGCGCTACAAGGGGCATGGCTGAGCCATTCAGCATAGTCACGGGCGTTGTCGGTATCGTGGCAGCAGGGGTGCAGCTCTCCTCCGCATTGTACAGTGTGTGCGAGAAAATTGGCAATGCGCAAAATAGCATTGAGAATATTGCTAGCGACCTTAGTTTCTTCGTCATTGTTGTCGACGAGCTAGGAAAGATCTTTGCCTCACCGGAGAAGTTATATTCACAGGAACTGGAGAATGGTGTTCGAAAGGTCATCGAACGATGTAGGAACTTATTTAAGGAGATTAATCGCATGATCGGCAAGACCAAAGGTATTGAAAATCGGAAATTCAAAACAAGAGTGGCTTGGATCTTCAGGGAAAGCAAGGTCAACGAGACCAGAGCCAATCTCGAAAGTCTTAAATCCACATTGGGACTCATTCTCCACGCACTGAGGCTGATGAAAGAGGAGTACTTCGATCCCCTGTCATGCAAGGAACGCTGATGTCTGATCATATTCCAGCCGACAAGGGGGCAGCGAGGAACGTCACGTACTTGCAAACCTATTACGATCTCAGGCGCATTCTATCAAAATCCTCCGAGCTCTCCAAGCGGAACATAACGATAAGCGCCAGGCAAAGACTCCAGATGAAGCAATGGATGAAACGGCTCTTTTTACTGCCGAAAATGCTGATATCTTGTCAGAGGTGGTTTCTCCACCTCCAGAATTCACGAATACACGCGTTCCACAAGCAAAAGACCCAAATGGATGGAAAAGCTATCCAGTCGTGCTCAACTCTGATTTTGAAAATTCTCTGGGAGGTCTATTACCGGTTTGGAAGGAACGAGTCTTGAAGAATGTTGATTTTCTGCTCCGTAAGTGGGCGCCTGTGGCTGGTCCCAAGACGAGTGGGTCAGATAATACTGTTCCTCCAAACCGATTCTCACCCGATGAAGACGAAGAGTTCAAGGAAGAAGAAGCGAAGATCGAAGCAGACAAGAAAGCTCTCGACGTATTGCGAGAGTCTCATAAGCTCTCGCAAACGATTGTAACGGACCGGCTGGACAAGCTTAAGGACCGACTTAAAAAGCGTGAGATTGGTTGGCTAGACATCGAGGATGCAGCTCTTGTCAAATTAGAATCAGAGATCACAGAATTGCAGAAGAAAAGCAAAACATTGGAAGCAGAAATCTCTTCTTGGACGTCTCGCAGGCAAGAATTGGAGGCCCGACACCAGCAAGCCATGGCCAAGTGGAGACAAAGAGCTAAAGGAAGGCGGGCGTCTAAGAAAGACTCGGTGGGCAACACTCAGTTTCCGTCATAGATGTGCTCGCTAATTGTTGCAATCAGACTGGGTCCTGCATGCCATCACATGATCAAGAAAATCATATGCAAGACTCTCTGGAGTGGCTTTACGAAGACAGCGAGTCAGACGTATCGGAGGAAGATTCACCACGTCCCCGTGTACATTCTGAGTCATCTCCCGATTTTCGACCTCCCCCTCTACATTCTCAATCATCTCCTCCCCCCTTTCGATCTCCCCCTCTACATGAAGATCCACTACCTCCCCGTGTACATTCTGTGTCACCTCCCCCTTTTCGACCCCCCCCTCAACATTCTCATTCATCTCCTCCCCCTTTTCCACCTCCCCCCTCCCAGTTTCCACGACGTCCCCATCCACATAGCTGGTTCCCTGGGGTTCCAGTCTCAATCCCCTGCGACCGAGAAGCGTGGAAACCTCCGCAGGCATTCCTCTCGGGATCGAACACCTTCTCGACCGTACTTGATCATGTGGAGTATCCTCAGCTTTGGTTTACCGCATCTCAAGATGCGTACTTGTTCTATTTAGGAAAACCCGAAACCCCATTTTACACAATCAATCTCGTACCAGCCGATCTATCTTCCCAAGAGACATCAAAAGTGGAGTGGACCGTGGTTCAGAAGCCGTGGGCAAGACACAAGGCACTTCGTGCAATGGGACTTCCTTATCTTGAGGATTCAGTTGGGTTCATGTGGATACGAAAGAGTCTCAACTGGGTTTGTGCCCTTATATGATATCGGCCTGAAGATTATAGAAGCTAACAAAGATACCCAAGTACCAAGTCCGCCAGATATTCGAATTCTCGTGCAGCCTGCTTGATAATTCCATTAATGATTCGTCGAAGAATATGTTGGTAAAGCGTTCCCCGAATAATAAGAAACCGTCGCTTGTCAAGAAGGGAAAGACGAGCAATACACCGGCCGTGCATAGGTGTCATCCCCCGTTTTTCCATGTCGAGGACGAGGAACTGCAGAGAAGAATGAAAAGGTCCAGTGCGATTGAGACTTCAAAGCCCAGTACTTGATGATATACGAGACTGTGCTTTGCCCGTTTTGCATTTATGAATGGGAGACGTGATGATTTCGATTGAAATCTTGGAATATCTCAACGGCATATATAGGAAAAGTGATTTAAGGAAGTGACGTAGGGGGAGTTCGTACAATACGCTTTATTTCGCTTTGAATTCATATCGAGTGGCGAACAGGAATGTTCGTATAGTGGTAACGAGCGCGTGCTAACCATATCTATACTAGTCACAGGTCTCTACATTTAGATTTAGCTGTGAATTCCAGACTTTAACTGCCAACTACGACCTTCAATCAGGCATGGCTCACCCTCATTATCTTCTCCTGGTTGCCACCATTCTTGTCATCATCTATTGCTGGAGATTGATCCATGTTTACCAAGCTCGTCAGGTAAATATCGGCATGTTCTTAGATGTGTTGAAAGCTCATGTGAAGAGCAGGCTCACGACTCGTTCGCCAAACAGCATGGATGTCTTCCACCTCCTCGGATTCAAAACCAGAGACCCTGGGGCTTGGATAGAGTCGAGCAAATCTTTCGCGCCGATAAAGAGTCGCGCTTGATGGAGCTCTTTCTTTTACACTTCCGGCAAACAGGGAACACTGCTGAACAAGTTTTTCTTGGCACTTCAGCCTTTGACACAATTGAGCCTGCCAATCTTGAGGCCATACTATCAACAAAATCCAAAGGTATTCGAGGGATAAGTACCAGACAAAATTGTATACAGTTACTTAACTCCAAATAGACTTCAATTTCGGGAGACGGCGAGAGGTCTCGTTTCCCTTGTTTGGTGAGGGCATCTTCACTCAGGAAGGTGCAGCATGGAAGCATTCTCGAGACTTGCTACGAGCACCGCTTCAGCATAAGCACTACGAGAACTTAAACGTCTTCAAGGATTGTGTGAATGACCTAAAGGACATTCTTTCCAGCCAGTCTGGTCTGGTCGATCTGCAGCCACTCTTCTTCCGATTGACGCTTGACATCACAACCAAGTTCCTCTTCAGCGAGTCAGTGCACAGCCTCAAAGCACCCAAGTTCGCTAACGAGCAGAGGTTCAGCGAAGCGTTCAACACAGCCCAAGCGGTTGTGGCTAAGCGCTTCCGACTTCAGGATACCTATTGGATGATTGGAGGGTCCGACTTCAGAAGAGCTTGTTGCGATGTGCATAGGTTCGCAGACCAGCTCATTGACCGCAACATCTCCGGCGGCTACGAAAAAAGCAAAGTCTTTCTGGATGAAGTGGCTGGGAGCACAACAGATCGTGTTGCTTTGAGAGGCCAAATAATTGGCCTTCTGGTGGCTGGTCGGGATACCACAGCTTGCTTGCTAACATGGACTTTCTTTTTGCTCGTTCGTCATCCACAGGTTCTGGAGAAGCTGAAGGAAGAGATCAAGAAGAAATGTCCAGACCCAGCTACTCTAACAAGGACCGGTCTTCGAGAGATGGGCTACCTTCAGAACGTCCTCAAGGAGACTCTGCGACTATACCCATCTGCTCCTATCAATGAGCGTAAAGCCAACAAGACTACCTTCCTTCCAACGGGCGGTGGGCCATACCGAACCGCCCCGGTAATGATCCCCAAGGGCGCAACTGTGGCTTACTCTATCTACGCCATGCATAGAAGACCGGATCTCTACGGTATGGATGCTGAACTCTTCCGTCCCGAGAGATGGGACGGAGACATGCCGATGCTTCACGATAAGACGAAGGCCGCGTGGGGTTACCTCCCATTCAATGGAGGTCCTAGGACTTGCCTTGGGCGTAAGTAGGCGTCTAGACTGAAGAGTCATTGCAAATATACCTACTGAATTCTTTTTGCAGAGGATTTTGCGCTTACCGAAGCCGCATATACAGTTGTTCGGCTCCTTCAGCAATTCCCTCTCATACGGTTGCCCATGGGCCAGAAGGTCGAGCTCACGGGTGTGGAAAAGCAGACCATGACCCTTGTACTTTCTTCTACAGAAGGGTGTGTGGTTGTGATGGCTCCTAGCGAAGAGCAGAAGTAAGAGCATAGCTTCAATTACAGGATATCGTGATTAGCATAGATACTATTGTTATCCGCTGAAAGGCTCGCAGCAAGAATATCCAATTCTGCGACTAGAGGCACCGATCGAAAGGATGCCCCCAGGTCGTGAAATGATCCCAAGAGCCTCTATCGAGTACCGGATCAACTTGACTTCTGCCCCACGTACCCCTGGTTTGCCGATGAAATGGCTTTCAGCCATAAGGGCCCACCTCTTAGAAGAATGACTAGACAATTGCTGCTCGGGCATGGAAAATAGGATGCCTTCGAGCTAATGAAGATCTATATATAAAGCCCACAAGTAGCCGCTAAAATATTTAGGGTCTGTAGGTAGCTCCGGCACCCTCAATTTTGATACCGCGCTAGGATTAGGGCTTGCCCAGAATGTTTAGCGTAAATCAAGACTTTTCGTGTTGATCTTTGTACATTCGTCGTTAGTTGTTCATGCTGTTGCTGTTATACTTGCAGTAGCGCTTGACGAGTAGGGCACAGTAGCTCAAGTAATGTACGTCTACGGCAGCTGACCTGTTGGTATTCATTAATGTCATTATTCATTGTTCAAGCGTCTGTACTCATCATAGGAGACTACATGAAGACATTGCTTTAGAAGTATCGTATTTTCTCCTCAGCATGCTCCTTCACCAAAACAGCATCATTCATCATCTTCATATGATATCCGCTTTCAATGTCTTGCCTGAACGGCCACGGTGATTCCTTGTCCTCAATTTGACAATCCTCTATACAGCTCTGAGAGATGGCTATCGTTGGGAAAGTCATGCTGGACCTGGCTCCTTTGTTCTGGATGCGCGAGGAGCTCCTGACAAAGCAGGCGGTGAATAGCGGGCGTAGTATAGGGAGGCAGGCGCACATCAAGGCGACTGCGGCCTCTGCGGTGCTCCATAGCATTAACGAAATGCCAGCAACTATTTGCATTCATCAATATAGCAACTGAGTGGGTCGAGCAGACGATACTAACTATTTCGAGGATTTATGATAATGATTGCCCGGGCTATGCTTATGATAACACCACTAAGCACGCGTGAGTCTTACAGGGTGGCTGTCGGAGATGGGAAGTTTGAGCCAGCACTCACATTGAACCCAGAGCGAAGATCGCAGAGACACCGCATTTTTGCTTGAATGACATCTGCAAGCTCCACACCATACGTATGGGCAGCACTAAAATCAGGGTGTCCAGGATAGCGTTCAGAAAACCCATAGTAGCTGGTCCGGATGTTCTTTGGACACATTTTTCTGGCGAGCGCCAAAGGATTGAAACGGGCATCGAGCCGCATTGAGTGGAGAGACCGGCGAAGAGAGCAGCAAAGTAGATAATTACGAGGATAACATTGATCCACCAGGCGATGCGAAACCACAATACTCGCAGACTGAAGATGCGACGATACAGCATGAGGATCGAGACCCGCGCTGTAGTAATTAAGAAGTCATATGTGAGTTGACTTGCGAATTGCAGCTACCTTCTTCAGTACCACAGACATGTCAGGGGGTAGGAGTGGCAAGTACCTTCCCTGGACTAAGACTTGGGGTTTCTTTGCGGATACCACCTAGAATCCACCGCTTTAGCATCCTTCTTTTACGCTGCAAGTCGGAATCTAGCTGTGCATACTTAATATTTGCTCGATAGCCAGTGCGACAAATGAAATCTAGCAATGTCAGCGATCTTTAGCTTTGCTTCTGGACAACCCTGAGACAAAGTTACTTACTAGTGCAACGACAGCGAGATAATCATCAGCTTGAAGGCTAACCCTGGCTTTGTGCCTTGCCAGCAGGCGGCCAACCACGCATGCTAAACAGAGGACCAGAAACATGCACGTGAAGCCGATCACGATGCGACCTTGCTCCTTTGTTATGTTTGCTAGTGGAAGCTCATACCCTGAGATTTTCTGAGTACCATTAAGGCTCCCTTCGGCATTTGTTATCCATGGAGATGGGCTACCGGTGCCTGTTGGCGCGTTCAGTGGTTGGGTAGACATTGTGAATGGAAAGGCAGTCAAAAACAAAACATGCGAAGCAAGATTTGACTTGTGTCAAACAGCACAATCATGCCGAAACAACCAGTATTTAAGACCATGCTGAGAAGTTTTACCTTTCTAGATCAATTAAACTACCTAACGTAGGAGTGTGGTTACTACCGAATGTGCCGCTGGCAAGAGTCAGCTTTGCATGAAATACGATAACGCCTCAGACAGTTTGTATCAGGGCACTGAAATAGCAATGGCACCCCCCAAAATGTCGAATATTTAGAACATATGTGGGTGTTGAGAGATTTCTTAGAGTTTCAAGTGCTCATGCATCAGACCAACACTCCCGTTCTAGTAAGGATGTGGCGTAGGTTGATAAAGCGGGAAGACCTTGCGCAACGCCGTACAACATCGGAAGTTAAACACGGCTCTCGACAAGTCCTTAGTTCCACGTCCGAAGATTAGCCGTCAGAAAATCGTTTTTGCGAACATGAACTGTAACGTCGGACGTCCAGTAGAAGTGGACTATAGACCGCGAATTCTCCTGTGCCTGCAGGGAACAGGGAAAATCATGTTGCAAAAGTGCTTCGTTCATTCGGAGGACAATTGTTAAGCGATGGCAAGTTCATGGATTGCAAACAGTTTTAAAGATATCGACAACATGTATGGAACATCTGATAATGGACACACTGGAGAAATAGCAGGACATGTAGTAGAGAAGATATCCTTGCAAAGAAGTGTTTTCCCCTTGGAAAGAGCTGCGAAACGGATGGTACAAACAGTCTAGCTTGTTCAGCGTTGATTGTACGGTCTAAACCACCTCATCGTCAATCTGGTGTATTTGACATTGTCCGTAAATCGAAGTGCTAAAAACTGATTCAACACTGGACTTGGTTGGCATATTTGTCGATAGGCCTTATTCTGGTTCTCTAATCCAGCCGAACGGTATCCTCGCGTCCTCTCGCGTTCGCGTTTGCAGTCACGCACGACTCCTCAACGTGCAACGGTGAAGATTGTTTGTTATGATACTGTTGCCGCGTACGAGGAAGGATGTCATGTTTTCCTTGTTGCCATGGAGGAAGAAATTGTTTTCGCGCTAGTGGGCATAAATACAACACATCTCTCCCATCTCTTCTTTTCTTCTTCATCGTATGATCATTGCTGAGATTCACTGAGTCACTGAAGCTATTATCACACGGTCTTGCACTTACACTCCTCTTCTCTTGCTCTTTTGCTTTATTAAGTAGGATTGCAATGTATTCCCTTGTTCAACACATTCCTTTTTTCATTCCCGCTCTGCCCAGTATGGACTGGCAGCTAGCCAAACAAGTTTGCATCCTCGTCGCCATTCCACTGGTATACCACTGGTACTTGTCTCTGACACCTCCACCATCAGTGGCAACCAGGCGGATGGCCACACATTCAACGTGGGCTCCACCGGCACCGAGACCTCGTACGAAGCGCTCAGTCAGTAGCCGCGTTCAGAGCAAGCAGCCTCTTAGGTTGCCCTCAGGCGAGGTGAATCCTGCAGTGTGCCATGCGGGTGTTGAGGAGCTATGCAAGATGCTCCAGAGCCTGACTATCTCGGAGACCCGTGGGGCTTTACGGCCTCCGGGATCTAAGAAGACAGCTAAGTCAGTGGTCTGGGCAGATGACAAGAACGAGGTGCACCTAGTGGAGAATTGGATTGTGAAACACATACATATCCACCAATCGTTCAATGGCCACGTCCGCTGGGATCACTATGACAAGGTCTATGAGGTTGATACGTGGATTGTACCCGATGGACACAACCAGCTCCACTTCCCTCGGACGAAATGGATTCGCGACGTCCCGGACCCGGCAGTCGAGGATCTCGATGGCGACATTGAGATGCGAGACGCTGGCTGAAGGGGTGCCAACGGGTTCTTTCGTCCTTGGGGAGGTCTTTCTCTTCGAGAAAGGACTAGACATAGGCTAGATACAAGGTACAACACTGCACATGCTTCCTCTTTTTTTTAACTAAAAATTTCATAAAAACAAAAAAAAATTTCAAGAGCCCAGATGGCATAAACATACAAAAAATTCACTTCTTCTTTGGCGTTTTGCTGTTTAGTGCCACTTTGTCCATTCTGCACCTAATACAGGCACACTGTTATCCGTGGCGCTTGTCCACACTTTCGCTATGTATATTGCCTCTGGCTTGCATAGGTTGTGTGGTTCAGTGGCTTGATACTGCTAACTTCTGTTTCTAGGGGGTCATCCCACGGAAAGTCGCCCCCCGGCGCAGGGCTTTGGTCCTTTAACTTTCACTGGTGTAGCTGGCTTGTCCACTGCTTCGGAGAAGGGATTTACAAATTTCAGCCACGTCAAGCGGGAGTGTTTGCAGACTACCAGTAACCTCAGCGTAGAGGGTAGAATCATTGCGTTGCCATCCGTCCTACATCTCCAGTCACAACCCCTTGCAGGTTCTACACTTGCTTTATTAAGCGCACTGGAATATACAGGGACTTGGAGATAGGCTTTAATCAAGTTTGAGTTCTGATCTCCCGAGCGACAGCGTTGCACAACTCCACCTTAATGCCCGCGCCCGTCAACACATGTATCCAGAGCCTTTGCGTATCGCTTAAACGATCATTCTCACTCTTCACTTCCGAGAACATAACCTCGCCATTCGCTGGGTGCCACAGAAAAAGGTCTGGGATGCCACCGCCTCGCTGCTGATATTCCTGGGCCATGACTTTGCAAACGGTGGCAAGAGCTTCACCTTCGAAGCAACCAACAATTTCAAGCAAGTCATCGATGTCAAAGGACCAGTCCACACCGATGATGCAGGTTTGCTTTTCCTTTTCACGGTCATAGACCTCCTGGAGCAGTCTAGTAGCGTTACCATTGGCGATCTCAACGAGGCGATGATTGATCTCCGATGCCCGTGACGGATAGAAGGCGTCTGTATGAAGGTCCAGAGGGCAGGCCTGATAGGCTGTCTGGAAAACGTTGGGAATGTAGGTAAATAGGATGTCGTAAAAGAGATAGCCAAACAGTGTTCGCACAATGCCACCCTCAGAGTGGTAGCCCTTCCAGCCTTGGTCTCGATACCAGCTGAGACACATGGCTTCAACACCGCACTCCCCGCCTCCTTCCCTCTCGTCGACCCAATTTGTTTTCCCTCCTCTTCGCGGGCCCACAGGATCACTGTCCCTCCGGCTCTTAGTCTGACTTGGTGTGCGTTCTTTCTCTATTCTAATGCCTTCAACTGTTCTTTCTACGGGCTTTGCCAAAAGAACATGCCCAAAGTCATGCTGTTCCCTCTTCACCACCTTGAGGGCTCTCTCTAGCTTCATAACACGCTTTTGTAGATCATAATGGTAAATAACATGGCAATTTTTGTCCCGGAGACCGTCTTCACAAGTCTGTAGAGCAATCCTCTTCCAAAGCTTCTTCTGCGACTCTTCCGAACGTCCGTCGTTAGGTTTAAGCGCCCACATATAGTGCTCTTCAAGCAAGGCTTTACGTTGATACCACGCCCCGCGCCTTGCAGCATGGAACAAATGCTGATCGAGTAGCTCAGTCAATATCTGATGTTCTCGCTCATGCTCTCTGAAACGACCTAAAACGTACGCGCCTTTGTGGACGATCCTGGAATACACCCACGCTGGCGAAAAACGACGCAAGTATGCACCTTCTCCACTCTCATATACGCGATCCTCCTTTCGCTGCTCCTCCTCCAGGATAGTCCGCCATCGCGGGTAGACCTGTTCAAATGTGTCTTTGACTGCTTGAAGACCATCTTTTTTGACAGTGCCGTTATACTCAAGTATAAAATCGATACGAAATTGTGTACGAATCGAAGCTTCAAATTCGAGCAAGTCTGACCTGCAAGTGAAAATGTTAGTCGACCTAGAGACTATGTACTCCGGAAAATTGCGTCTTGAAATCCTAGCAAGGATGATTGTGGTGAGAGACTTCTCAGTCCATTCTGTTGAGCGATAGAAGACAAGGTGCACACGTTCGAAAAGCTTAAAAGCTGGCGCAGATAGACGTATACAAGGGCCAGTGTTTGCTAGTATCTTTTGGACAAAGTGTGAGTCCCTATTGATATGTCTGCTAGCGGAGCTTTCCTTTCCCTCGAGGACATCTTCAAATGCAGTCGTGTCTTGCTCTGCTTTAACGGTTTCTTCTGTATCGGATCTCTTCAATGCCACCCATCCAAGACCACCCTGTGCTTGACTCGTCCTCCTAAGTGCGTTCAGTAATTCCCGTTTGTTCTTGCCTTGTACTTTGGCCTCCTTAGCAAGAGCTTTGAGCTCGTCAAGCTTGAGAAGAGAAGAAGCCTCTTCCAGGGTATCAATGTGGTCTTCCGAGCCATCAGCGAATGTGAACGCATCGCCGAGTACAATATCCGTGGGGCTTTCAGCTTCTCCCGGATTGACTTGTGTGGGCGTCGTTGTAGCTGGAAGTTTATGCAATCTCAGGAGATCATTAGCAGTAGCTGGGAGATCTGCAATATCCCCGTAGTACCCTAGTCGGTTGATTCTGTGCCACGCTGCCGTCTTGCGGAGGAATAGTCTCACATATCTGGCCAAAGTCAATACCATCGAAGAAGCCTCTTCAAACACACATCTTACCTACAAATACTGTCCCTCGTAACTCATACCCCTCCATCTTTCGAATACAGCCATTTCAGCTTCATCAAACAGGTGGGATTCGTCTTCCAGCACAGTCTCCAAGGCCAGATTGAAGGCATCAACGTATATTGAGCTTTTTCCAGCGACCCATTTTCTTTGACCCAATCTCCCCTTCAGGTCCAAGTTTTCCGCTTCCGCAGCCCTTGTCGCTTCATATTCAGCAATTGCCTCCTTGTCTGTTTTCACTGGAGGAAGAGCGCTCTCCAAGTCTGTCTTGCGGTGAGGCTCTGGAGAATAATCGTCGTCGTCATCTGATTCCGCTTCAGAGTCCGAAATCTCTCGGTACAGCTTTCGCAACGGTTCTACAGGTGTCTGAGTCCCTTCATCGTCATCTTCGGCTGCAGAGTCTTCCCTTCGAGACAAAGAGCTATCTGTGCTATCGAGTCGCTTCAGTCTTTTCGCGGTAGGTGTCTCGTAGTCATCGTTGAAATTCGTTGATGGTGGATGCCTGATACGATTCCCAAGCATCTGGTTATGGGATGCAGTACTTTGTGCCTGCAAAGCCATCTCTCTGCAACAATGGATTCACCAAGACTCGCCACCACCAATGCAGTCACGTCGCGTAAAGAGGCTACCAGACGCGCCAACGCTAGCCACCCTACAAGGCGAGCTTCTAGCAACGAAACTTCCCCAACATGAAAGCACCATTGTTATCGGAGAACGACGGTCCTTATGGCGCAAGAACACCCTGGCTTCATGCCAGACATGGCGGAAGCAGACACTCCACAACCGCCAATCGACAACATACATAACAGCATCAACAACGAGCCCGATATGCCTGTTCAGATGCCCAACGAGCCTCAATTCCACCTATCAACAATGTCTATGGGTGAGCAAATGGACACAGAGATGGCCGAAGCTCCTGTAAGTCTTAGCCAAGCTCTAACCAATAACCTAATTGAACTTACTATGTTCTAGGGCCAGATCTCGTTCCCCACTCAGCAAACCGCGATGACCACCAATGCGCCAGCTCAGGCCCAGCGAACCGCAACGCCTACACGGCATGTGAATGGTACGGCTGAGGTTGTACCGCCTATGCCTTCTAAAGCCGCCTCGCATGGAGCCCCGGCGAGGAGATACTTGAATGAGAAAGTTACAGGAGTTTTGCTGGAGGGGTTGAAGAGGTTGGCGGCTGACCAGTACGTATGGAGCCTCGAATAGATATGTTAGTATACTGACAGTGCTCTGATTTAGGCCTGAGGAGCCATTGCGAGTTCTAGGGGAATTCTTATTGCAGAAAAGCAGGGAGCTAGAAGGCAATTCTTAAAGTAGGATGAAAATTGTATGCATAGCGATGGAGTCGTCGGTTATCTGGGCATTCACATACCCATCGTTGCAAATCACAGAGTCGGGTTTCGATATTCATCGAAGTCAACGTACAAAAAGCAAGGATTGTTCATCATGAACATGTGGGGTGTCTTGAATTTCTTTGTGAGCTACTGTAGACTGGACGCCTGCAATGAAATATCATTTAATAGCTGAGACTTCCGCCTAGTAATTGACACACTTCAGCCGACGTTGTCTATACCGCTATTCCAGCTTATGCCACCAATGTGCTTGCAGTCGCACTCTCGTATCTCCAAGTTGGAGGTAGAACGCCGACGGACTTGTAGTACCTTGACAGACGATGGATGCGGGATTCAATAAGAATGAGGCGGAATTTGGAGTCTTTGTCTTTTCGGTTGCGCTCGAGATGCTTGCGGACAGCAACAGCCTATCACTTATAAATTACTGCCTTCATGGCGGGCACATGGAAATAGGTTCAAACCAACCTTCTTGATCAACATGTAGAGGTCCTCGGGTATCTCTGGAGCGAGGCCTGTTATTTGGATATCACTCCGTCAGTCAAAGACCAAGCAGAGGCAAAATTGGATTGTATGCGCCGTAGTTCTGGGGCTGAAGCTCTTTCACACGGGATCTACAGTACCGTTCGACTTGAGGATTCGAAGAATTTTATTACCTACCATACCACGTCAGTAGGGAGCTCTATCAATCAGAAGCACTCTGCACAATGGCCTTACCGGTAACGACCTTGACCTGAGCAATACCGTGAGAGTCCCTAAGGACCACACCGATCTGCGAAGGCGTTGCGCCCTTCTTCGCAAGCTTGCAAATCTGATCCACTACTTGTTCTGGGGTAGTCTTGAGCCATGCTGGTGGTGTTCGAGAGTAAGGAATAGCTGAGGCCGATATACCCTTGCCGTTGCTGTGAAGGCGACCCATGATGGCGAAGTTGTTGTCGATATCATAGAGCTCGGTCGAAGTTCTTGAGGTGCAGTGGGCGCCAAGACATCGCCTAAGGAATCTAAGCGAACACTAGTGCTAGCGCGGCTCTTGAAAAATTGACGGGATTCAATTGCTCCTCTTTTTCACACTCAAATCTCCTGTGGAACCTGCACACTTCTACGAAGGCGTGGGGCATAGAGACCATACCATTAACGTTCGATGTCCCCGATGCGACTTGGAGAAATTGGTCATGGTACGTTCGAAGCAAGCTGCAGTGACTTCCTTTCAAGCATTCAATGATGATATTCCTACTACATAATATTTCTGGTACCTCTTATGTCAGAAGTCTTAACCGGCTTCGATGATCTAAATGGACTTCTGATACCTTGCTCGCGCGCTAATTCCTGGCCGTTTATCCGTTGCTTAATGTTAACGTATTCGGGCGCTGATTTCATCGTACAGGATTCGCTATCATAATACGCAAGAAGTCATCCTGGTGACATACACGGTGATTTTAAACTCATAGGGTAACCTCAATGAGCAAGCTCTCTAAGTATCACAATCATTGATGCGTCTACTTCATAAATTGAGTCACATGAACATTCTGTCCTGCTCTTGGAGTATTGCAACATACCCAACCGGTTTTGTCTAAAGCTCTCCATTATATTATGCTCTTGAGGAGTCGATTAAGGATGACTCAATGGCATCGCCCATATCGAGCCTTGCCTGCACCACATTGATTTAAGTATCAGAGGTTAAGGCCTCTACCGCTATAGCATTTTTGAATGTTCTATTGGCGCAGTCTGCTGAAGTTTAGGCTTCCCCATTCCGGTGCTCTCTTGTGGTTCCACTTCTTTAATTTTTAGAGTTACAATCCTACAGCGTAACATAGTTTGATTCACATAACGAGCATTCACCCTTCTGAATATATAAGAAAGTCTCTTGACAAATCAATCCATACGTTGCATATATTCTTCAAGTAGTCTCACTGTCCGATCTTTCCCAAGCTTCACCGCCCAGTCCAGGGGCGTTAAACCCTCATCGTCAGCTGCCATCGCATCTATCCCTCCAAAAGCCAACAAGATCCTCACGGTCTCTTCATTTCCATACCCTGCGGTCCAAAATAGCGCAGTTCGGCCACTATGATCCTTGTGATTAACATTAACCTGGCCAGTATTAAGCAATGTGGCCACCGTCGTACTGGTAGGAGCTTCCAAAGCCCAGAAAAGCGGTGTCCACTTGCTGTCATCTTCCTCGTCTATACCAGGAAACCCGTACTTGAGCAGAAGCTTGATAACATCGTCCTGTCCTGCCCCAGCAGCCCATCCTAGGGCGTTGCGGCCGTTGTTGTCCTTGTGTGAATGGGATGCGTCCTGTCTTTTGCTGCGTTTCAGCTGCTTGATGACTGATATATGGCCCTTTTCGGCAGTCCACGAGAGGGGGCTCCGGCCGTGAAGGTCTGCGCGATTGACATCAATATTGGGAGCTCTGAGCAGCTCAGATACGATGTCCTCATTGCCTTCTTCAGCAGCCCAAGAGAAGGGTGTGCGCTCGTGGTCGTCAATATGGTTGACATCCACTCGAGGGTCAGAGGTGAATAATCGTATGATACTGGGATGATTCCCATCGATCGCCCAGAACAGAGGTGTACGCCCTTTGCTGTCTTCTTGGTCAGGCTTGATACGCTCATCACTCAAAAAGAATTTGACTAGCTCAGTGTTACCACTTGCCGCACCCATGGAGAGCGGGCTTCTGCGATCTCTGCCCTCGAAATTAATGTTAACACGATTATCTGCCATTAAAGCTTTCACGACCTCCAGATGGCCTAGCTGAGCTGCGATGCAGAGTGGACTTTGTCGATCAATCAGCTTCGAATCGGGCTCTACAGCGGTTTGTAATAGTCGGATGACAGACTGATAACTTCCGTTCCTAGACGCCCAATATAATGCCGTCGGTAAGCTATACTGGCCATCAGACTCTGGTCTAGTAAGTAAGATCTCTAAGGAACTATAGTGATCGAAAAAAGCGGCAACAACCAGTGCGTCAAAGTCCGAAGGATAAAGTATGTTGACGCCTCTGTTGGCCCAATAGAATCGAAACCAATTTGAGAACTTCGGTTCGCCTTTCTCTGAGAGTCGGAGAGCCTTGCCTTTGAAAGGTGCTGGGATTGTTTCCTGACTTTCCGCAAAGTGTCGGGCCCAGCTTGTAGCAGCATACTCGAACAACTTATAGCGATGTGAGATGCATGTACAAGCACTTGCATCCAATTCCTCTTCATTCTGGAGCAGAGTCCCGAAAACATCCACTGAATCCTCCAATTGCCCCTCGTCATGATTTATTTGTGCCGAGACCGGCGAGCTTTCACTGATGCTTGTGTTGTTCATGACATACAAGTCTTCGTTGAACTCATTGAGTGAAAGGTAGGTCATACACGCAGAAGCGAGAAGTGAATTGGCATGCTTTAAGTCGATGTGATACTTGCTGGAAAATCGCTCGTGCTGTAGGTTCTTGACGGAGCCGCAAAGGAATTCTTTCAGAGACATATGGACTAGGTATACCTTGGAGTCCGAAATTCGGACCAGTGGACCCAGAACGTTATTGATATCAGCCCTAATGTTTGTTCGAAGATGCTGTTTCTCTACATCCGCAAGACTGTGTGAGTCAGTCCCAGCTATGTTTTGCATAGCATCAACGAGACTTATTTCGTCCAGATTTAGCGGCCTGACGCTAGCAATTATCATACGCAGTAGGTTGGTTGCAAAACCTTCCTGTCCAGGGCGCACTTTTGAGAGAAATCGCTCGTACGTTGCTTCTAGGTCTCGAGGCAGGGCAGCAAGGATACGCTGGAAATCTCCAGGCGCCGTAAGAAGCTCCTCGTCTAGAATGTCCAAAGCAAACTTCGCCCATAGGAATGTCCTGTCTGCATTCTCATTCAACGATCTTTCTAACATCTTGATTGTCTCTTGTTTCGCGTTTGTCCTTCTTGCAATCTTCTGAACACGCTGGCCAATGACCAGTCGCACATCAGCATCGATCTCTTTCTGTTGCTCCTCCAACGGTAGACGAGGAGGCTTATAGTTCGTAAAGCACTCGGTAATCGTCAGGTAGGGCCGTGAAGTAATGAGGAATCTAACACAACGCGAAGCCATAGTTCTCAATCGATCTATCAACTTTGCGATGCTCTCCATGAATGTGTTCCTGCTTATTCTCTCGCATTCGTCTAGAGCATCGATGATAATGCTTGTGGGACCTAGGCGAACATCACAAGCCATACTTGAAAATATGGACCAGAGGCGGTCGTAAGATTTGAGTAAGTGGACGCCGTCCTTGTCGTAGTCAAGTAGAGGTTTAACGTGGCCAATCAGATCGCGGCGTTCGATTAATATTTGAAATATCAAGCTTCTCAGTATTGCTTTTGCATCCCGCTGGTTTTCTATCCCGTCATTACAGAAAAATGAGCACACGAGCGGATCCCGTCTTGTTGAAGCCCTCATTGGCTGCAATTGCTCTGTCAGATAGGATGATAAGATCGTCTTGCCACAGCCTGGGTGTCCAGTAATCCAGATGAGGTTTGTTCGGTCTTCTGTGGCCCAGGCATCGTATTGCGGATTGGAAAGAAGCCATTGGCATGTGCCGTTTGTGCGCGCTGGTAGCGTTGATCTGTAGTCTCTGATGTCGACATCATTGAAGATCCTTACACACGCTTTCTCCGATTCTGCTAAGGCTAGTGAAGGGTCTCAGCGCTGAGCATTGCTTTTGATACCATCATTGACCTACAAGGGCTACTATTTGCTTCCTTGTAGACCTCCTTAATCAACATTGAGACTTCACCATAGCTTGCGTCAGACGGAGCAAAACGGCATATTTCGGTATGATCTGCATGCATCGGGATGGCGCGTTCGCCTTTGACAGCCATAATCGCGGAGTCTTGGTCCACAATCTACGAAACCATGATCAGCGAATGAGACCTCAATCGTTGCTGTCAGATTATGTCCAGGACCAAGGAGTGAAAGGGCCTTACCAATCGACCAAGAGGTGCCTTTTCTTCAAGTTCGTAGAAAGTAATGATCTGCAACCCATCCAAGACATGGGTAAAGTCTTGAGCAACATCCCTGAGAGTTGAGGAGTTCGCACTAAGAGATGCAAGCAGATCATTCCTGGTCTTCCCTATGAACAGTCGCGAGCCAGAACTTTTCAGCCACAGATCCACAATGTTCCCTAGAAAGATGCCCATTTCTGGAGAACCTCTTGCTCCTCTATGCGGCGTGCCAAAGAACAAGATGCCAATAGTACAATCTAGGATGTTCGAATACAAAGGATTTCGATAGGCAAGTATCAAGGCTTGCTTGCAAACAATACCTCCCAAGCTATGAGCGATGAAGATGATCGGACGCCGCTCTTGACCAACCCTGGCAGCGCTCAGACACGATAGCAATTTCGAAGCATAGTCTCGTATTTGGGCTTTCGATTTGCTGAAAAGTAGATGAGATGGATAACCGTAGGTATAGATGCGAGCCCCGGGAAGATCTCGAGGAAGTTGGTCACGCAGCCAGAGATTACCAGATTTCTGATGTGTCCATGTATTGTAAGCATCTCCATTGAGCCCATGTAAAGCAACAATATCCACAACGAAAGGACTTTCGACACTTTCTCGGTCTCCTATCAGCCCATCACTCAGGACAATAAGACCTAAACGCTTGGTTTCAACTGGCACTGTAGCCTCGCTTCCCTTATTCCCTCCAGGGTCATGATCTCTTGATACACCTCTCTTTCGGATAGCTGTCTTAATAGACCGCCACATAACGACGTGATGTAAAGCAAACGGTCCGAGAATTTATACGCGAGCAACCACTGGTTTCATGGTCATCGCCTTGATTCCTAACAATACCCATAGATGATCCTTCTCTTCACGTGACGCTTGCACAGGAACAAAAATCGACATATCTATATAGTATATGCACGAGTATATTCAAGATCGCTGCGTGGCTAATTGTAAAACGATGCTATTGCTCTAGAGGTCGGTTTTCCTACACAATGTAAGGTCATGTCGTTGTATCAGCAGACGGAGTCTCAAGAAACATATCAAAGACAAATGGCTCGAATGTGCATTAAAAGATTACTGCAAATTTCAGCAGCTTCAATAATCAAAGGTGGGACCCTACTCGCCATGCTGGAAGAATAGTGACATTTGCCGCCAGAATTTAGACTGCCTCAGGTGCGCGAGCTATTTATACACACTGGCGCTTACATTTGATGTTAGGGTTAGGGCAAAAGGACCGCGTGCTTGAGATACTCATGGCGTCTCAAAGGCGGGAACAGTCCCACTAGGTAGATGAATGTAAGTTCCAGCTTATCAATCTCGTTACCGTTGTCTTGATATTGCAGTAAATAAGAAGGGTTGACCGCAATATGTGATCTTCTACGATGCAAGTTATTGTCGATGATATAGCCTAAGATTTACCACAATATAACCATTACAGATATCCAAGCCCCAAGGATTTTAAGGACAGATAAAGTCCGTTCCTTCCGCTGTCCACCGTGAAAAATTTGTGAACCTGCTGTTCCATTAACCGACTCAGTGGGCATCGCAAAGCGCCCACTCCCCACGTCAAGGGTCTTCCCTCCAAGCTCTAGACTGACATTACTCCCTTCAATAGTAACCCTCGCGGCACCAGGATCTACTGTCACACCATCTACCACAGCAAATGGAGATTCAGCCTGCACACTGAATGCACCTATATCATAGTCTGACATTGATGGGGTCGGGAGCGCGAAGCTATTTGATCCTACAATTAGTGTTCCAGAAGGTTGGAGGCTGACTACAGTCCCGTTGATAGTGGCAGCTGGACCGCCAGGTGAAAGGGTCGTGCCCGCGATAGAGAAGGCCGAGCCACTGGGAGTGATTGTCTGACCAGCGATGACGAGTGGTTGATTGACAGATGCAGCAGGCGTTGGAATGGGGAGAGTAAAAGTACTGCTTCCAATGGCTAACATTCCGGAGGGACCTAGGCTAACAACAATGCCGTCTACAGTGACAGCCGGGTCCCCTGCTGAGATGGCTGTAACTGCAATAAGAAAGGTTGAAGGATTCGGGGGAATAAGCTGGCCAGCGACCGTAAACACGCCGTTGTCTGGAAGACTAAGTTTACTGGTCCCCATAGCCAAGATACCAGATAAAGGGCCATCTGGAGGGATGCTACCAGCGTCGAGAGGGAAGCCAGTCGGGTTGGTCGCAAAGGTTTGGCTGCCTATTACGAAGCTCGATTGAGATGGCAATATCATGCTAGAAGATCTAAAGACTAAAAACCCCGAGCTGCTAAGGGAGATGGGCGTGTTGGATATAGTGAGTACGCTGCTGCCTGGTTGAAGTATTTGTCCATCAATGTCTAGGCCTGATGGACTATACACTAGAGTATGGCCTCCGATAATTATGGGAGTTGAAGCTATTTGCAGATCGCTGGTTTGACCATTGGATCCATCGCTAGCAAGTTTATCATGACTACTAGGATCCGGCACGAGGGCGAAAAGATTACTTGAAGGATTCATAGCTGACCTACTAGGTGAGTAGGTAATACCCTTGAAAGCTAGATCGGATGGATTCATAGACAGGATTTGACTTTCAATTGAAGTGATTAGCTGAATATTGGAAGCAGGAAGCGTGATAATGCCTGCCTCGCTTGTGTCCTCGCTCCGTTGTCCGTTGCCTTGGGGTCCAGAGCCCCCAATGGCGTTGTAGATGATGGCTCCAAGGTCTTGGGTCTGTGGTCCAGAGCTTTCTCTCACATGTGTTGCTTCCTGAGCCGGTGCATTCGGGACAGAAACTGGATCCGGGGCCTCACCTGGGGAAGGATCAGGACTAGCTAGTGGGGATGGCGCTGGATTTATTGGCGCATTTGACGCCTGTATCGCAGTGGAGGTTAGAGCAGCAGGTAGGATTGGCGTCGTGTTTGCACGTGGATCCTCCCTGTCGGATGCAGACGGCGTGGGGATATCAAGATCGGAGACAAATGGCGATGGCTCTACCGGTACTAGACTAGTCGAGCTCGCTCTGCTACCTAATACCGGGTCCCCTGTCTCCGCTGGAGGCGCCTCGTGATTAGTAGGTGGAGATGCTGGCTTGACAGAAACAGTGGAAGCGGTGGGCTGGAATTCCGGCGCCGTTGTCGGGCTTGCCTGGGCCGCCGCGGGCGTTGATTTTGGGGCTTCACCATTCGCTCACTCAATTTCACCCAATATCTAGATATACGAGTCTTTCGCTTAAGCAATTGCAATGGTAGCTTTCAAGGTGACTACCGGGTGAAGAACATTGAATGAACCTAGGCGCAGATTGGACTGGCTGACATGCCAGACCTTGGACTGACTGGAAATAGATATCAAGCCACACATATAGCATAAATGATTTCATGTACCAAAACTATTTCATTTCCTCCCTCATTTCGAGCACCTCTCCATATGTTTCTCCCATAGATCCATCAGGTTTCTCGTTAAGCTTATGCGTATATTTCGCCATATTCTTGGTCGCTTTGTTCCTCAGCCAAATAATCACCCACACGATGCCAAATATCACACATGCAGCGACCGGAATTCCAATGCAATAAGCAACAACATGGTTAACGCCTGTGGCTGGATCCAAAAAGCTATAGACGTAGAAACCTTCCGTGGCTCGGGTTATATACGCCAGACCTAGATAGAGCGCCAATAAGATGATAAGGAATAGCATATGTAGTGGCGGGCGTGGGCTGGTGCACGTAAGGAGGATCTCAAAAAGAGCGTAGGCAGAGTTCAAGGCGTGCTTGGAAACCTGTGATCCAGGAATGTCAGCAAAGCAGCACCAAGAGCAAATCACAGACTGGCTTCTCACATTTGACCACGCATCCTCCACAACGGGAAACCAAGGATTCTTATACAACACCCCCCAATAAACAATCGTAACCAAAAACGGATACGTCACAATTGTCGTATAGAACACCGCATGCAAAGCCTGCAACGGTCTCGGCCAGCTCTGTAGTAACGCCTTCCCCGTCCGCCAATACGACCATGTATGTATGGCGCCAAAGAGGAAGTAAAAAGCCAGCCCGACGTATGTCAGGTTGGTGAAATAGGAGAACCATTGGCGGTTATCGATGGCTTCGCCATGGGAGTCGTAGTAGCCGAAGATTGTGAAGATGGTACAGAAGGCGTATAGAGAGAAGAGGGAGCGGATGAGGGCGAGGAAAAGGGGAGGAAGGAGCCAGGAGG
This sequence comes from Cladonia rubrotincta, assembly GCA_963971245.1. NCBI lineage: Eukaryota > Fungi > Ascomycota > Lecanoromycetes > Lecanorales > Cladoniaceae > Cladonia > Cladonia rubrotincta. The sequence continues at coordinate 1,728,860 of OZ020203.1, read as the reverse complement.
TGGTATAGGTGTGTAAGGGGTCGAAAGGGGTGGTCACGCCGAGGCGGGCGTAAAATTTGGACATTTCTGGGGTGGCTGAGGAGCTGGAAGGGCTGTTGAAGCTGTGTGATTTCAGGTAGAACGAAATGAACGTTACGACGGAATGAAATATAGAGACATTGCTCGATAAATGCTGGAGTTGCTGAGCTAGCCAACGGTCCTCAGCCAGCCACAGTCAATGCCTTGCGAACTTAGATGATTGGAACACGTTCTTAGGGCTGCATGAATGAGGCGCCTGCGGTCTGGAACGGGGGTCTGGAACCTATTAGTGTACTCTAGTACCTACCTGTTCGGGGAGCCCGCAAGTCTTGGTGGACTAATTCGATAGTAAAGTTCAAGTTTACTCCAGATTGCCAAGGTACTAACCTACTCCGTACTATCCCAAGCGGGAGCTTATGGGAAACTCAAAGTCCAGATCAAATTCGCATCTTTTGAACACCAACGGTCTGCGTCGTGATGTGAGGTATCCTCTGCTTTAAAGATACTAGATAAGGTAGTGTATCATTATAGTGATATCCATTCTCTTATAATATAGTACTAAAATCCTTATCTCAAGATATACTTGCTTTTTAATCTTTAGAGCTGAGGTATCGTGAAACTATCCTAAAACCATACCCATCCCTTCCTTACATGCGCACCGGATGATAACACGGCAGTTTCTAGTCAACCCCAGAATCACCTGGAAAAGGTTGTACATCCTTAATGCAGAGCCTCTCAATCCGACTCCCAAACAGTCTTGGGAAACGCGATGTGAAGAAAGCCGCATGGAAGATTTTTCATCTTCGCACACAACGAGCGAAAGGCATCCTCGTCTCTTTCCGAAACTTGCAGAGCATCAATACTCCTCAACTTCTCCACCAGCTCTCCCGCCAGTACCTTATGTACGCACTCTCAATACCAACCCTCGTACCGACACCAAATGTTGCATCGCCCAGCACAAGAGCACGGCCCGTTCCTCCATTTTGAAACTTTTACCTGCGTCGCCGCCCGGCTCATGTAGAAGTCTTCTGCATCGTCCATTCCTATTCCAATAGCCGCTTTGAAGCCTAGCCTGCGTTTATAAAGTACTTGTGCAGCATATATTTTGCGTCTTCTGTCCTTTTATCCATGACGGCTAGATTGTGTTGCTCGCGGACTGGCATTGTGATGGATAAATATGCTCGCATTGTGGTAGAGTTTTGGTGCTGGCGGATCATGATACTGAGCCTCGGAATGGTAAAGAATACAATGTACTGGCCCAGGAATTTTTAGCTATTCTTGAGAACTAAGAATTACTGCATGGCGCAAAACCATTGTGCTTAGGTTAATTTGAGCTTCAAGACCAAAAGTCCGCGTATTTTCTATTGAAAATTCACATCCTCTTTGTCTATGCGCTCTCTAGGTACTCAACAATAGTGTTAATCGTATAATCGCTTTTCCACATCCTCCAACCATCCTCCAAAATTCAAGGAGTAGCATGCAACGCAATCACTTTTTCTCATGCCCTCCATATCACTTTTCCACGTCGTTTGATCATTCTCCAGCCTTTCAGCAACTGCATGGAATGCAATCACTTTCCCTCACGCCATCTATTATCTTTCACGAAGAAAGAGTTCCTGGCCCGATTGAAGACCTTTTACGTATGCGTTCGCCGTGTTCGATATCGTCGAGTCTGATGTAGCTCTCATCGCTTCCGCCCACCCTGCGGTCATTTCTGTCGTGTTCGATATCGTCGAGTCTTATGTAACTCTCGTCCCTTCCGCCCATCCCGCGGTCGTTTCTGCCTTCATAGGAGGTAATGGTTACGGACGTCCGAACAGAAATGTTGTTGTACGTTTGTGCTGGCGTCTGTGGGGTATTGGAGTGTAGAGATGGAAGCCCAGGATCCTGCGCTTCGATATATGAACTGTTGGCAGTCTTGGAATCGTTTCGGAAGCCCCTTTGTTTGGCTACTCTGAAGCATATTCTGAGAAAGAATGGTGGTTCTCGGCGACGATCAGTAGTCGATGAGGTACGACGTCCGGGTGCGTACTCCTTGATAAAGCGAGGCAGGACGGGCAAGCACCCTACGACGATTCCGGCTGCTATTTCTGCAGAACTAGAAGGCCGGTCAGTGTGTATAAATATGATTGTGAAGATGTGTCTTCCTTACGACCAAATTCGGACCAGGCCTAAGTCGTATCCGGCGGCAGGGTTCGTGACTGATAGGTACAGGATGAGCTGGCATTTGTTGGCACGGAAGGCGCTTGCTACACAGGCAAGTATGCCTAATCCGAAGATGGCAGCAATTCGGATTTTGCTGGTCCAAGGCACTTGTAGACGCCAAATAGGCCTAATGGGTAGAAGGAGAATCGTCACGTCCGATACGAGATTGAACCATCCTGAAGCCGCCCAGATTTTGCTTTGTCTGACGAAACAGGTCACGGCATTAGATGGGTTAATTACCGCGCAGTTGCTCTGTCCGAACTTTCTAATGTAAGCTTTTCTATGCATTTGACTGAGTGCTGTGACTTACTAGTACCGCTGCAGCTACAACTATAACCATATAACACATTACAACAATGTAGATAAGGGAATCGACCACTGTATGCATAAATTCGCCCCGGCGCAAGACGAAGATAGTCTTGTATTGGAGTAAGATCGAAACCTTAATCATTGGTACGATTAAGCAATAAAGCACGTCCCCAGCGAACGTGAGCTATAAGACGTTATCGTAAGCCTTACAGATGAATTCGATGACGGAAGAGCAGTAAGTAAGAGAACTTACGATATAAAGTTTGAGAGGGGCTTTATAAAGAGCGGACATGTCGTAATCGTTAATGATTATTACCATCAATGAAGAGATCCCACCGGCGTATGCCAGCTAGTCAACACCATATTAGCCAATAAATCTGGGAGCGGAATTTCGTTGCTGGCGTACGAAGGCTACCAGGCAGATATCTAGGTTTATTTAGCATTTCTATACCGTATTCTCGTTGCACACTCACAATCTTCAGCCAGCATTTTGCCAGATAGCCGCAACTTAGTCCATAGGCGGATAGTCATTAGCAAGGCAGTTGTTCCAAGACCAAGACCAAGAGTCAGCCCTTCTCGAAGCCTAAGCGCGGAAGCAATTGCAGGAGTCGCAGACATGATTCAAGAAGAGATTGAGTGTATAGAAGGGTGGCAGCGTTCAATATTGTCAATTGCCGTAAGCAATGTAAGCTAGGACACCTCTAACACATCATTGCGTAATGTCAACACAAAGTCTTAATGATGGAAAGGGTACAAGCACGGGAAGACTGTGAATATCCGTGGGGTCACGGAGACGTTCCGCATCAACGAAGTAAGTAATTATATGACATAGAAAGATGGGACGAATTCCACTGGGTTTTCGTTCAGAGCAGCTATTCTTGTACGATCTTATAGATGCTGTAAGGAACAAGACTTTCGTTCTTCGGTTTGTATAATCTTGTAATGTGGCATTAATGACGGGTTACCTTTGGCCATCCTCGATTCCATTTCACATACCAGAAAGATCTTCGACACTTTTTTGCCACACCTTTTTTCTCTTGGGGCTTAGATCACACCAAATCCCGTTCCCGATGGGTAGAATCGTCGACACTGGACTGTTATAGCGTTCCAGCTGTATGATTATTCTCTAGAGGTGCCCAATCATCTCGCGAAGGCATGTGTTGCCGGGAGAAAGTAAGCCTATAGCTGTCCTCGGACCTCGATCCTGAACTATTGGGATCAGTGTTCCACCTCCAATAATCGAAGTGCATAGAAATAAATACAATGGTATAGGTGGGTATCTCTCTCGGATTCTTGGTTCATGCGGGTTAATGTATCGTACGTGAAAACACCTGAATTGCTTAATGTCTGCTCCAATCCACACCGGCAAATTTGGCTCCTAAACACCACAGCTTCCGTCGTCGCTGCGTCCAGCCAACTGCTCTTGGATCTCCTCCATACTCTGCAGGCCCAAGTTTGCATCGCTCATTTGGCCAACCGCTTCTGCAGCCTCAACAGCCTCGAATTCGCTAAGACAGGACCATGCATCAACCACACTGCTACCACCTGCGCCTGAAGCCGCAGCGGTCCCAGCTCCAGGATCACCCAAAGAATTTTCTACCGCTGCTGAGACCGCAGCTGTCCCAGCCTCAAGATCATCCAAAGCATCTTCTACCGCATGGGAGCTACCTTCGACAGAAACACCAGCTTCACTAAGCGCCTGTCCTATATGTTCCTGTCGGCTGGCGACTCTTTGGATTGCCCTCCGAACAGTCCCGAGCATAATATTCTGGGCTACAGCCTCGCGAGCTCCTGGTACCCCTGGTACCATGTTGGCTGCGTTCACCACATTCACAGCCACTGCCTGAGCGGCTCCGGGAAGTCTCGCCGCATGGTCGAGTCGTCCCATTTCGTGCAAGCGACTCAAGATGCCCGAGACGAGAATGGCCAGAGCGACAACGGTGCCAGTCTGGATAGTGTTTTCTGCTGTTACATTACCCTTGAACTTGAAATCCATCAACGCTGCAACGGTAGCGCCACCGGCCGCGCCGACGCCCGAGCTAAGAACTACAGATGACCAGTAACTCCATGTGTTTGCAAGGAGCTTTCGAAGCTCGGCGTGTATAATCTCGCCTGGGGTGTCTACTGTAGCAATGACGCCGGAGGGATTTGCGCTGGCGGTCGCATTTTGACAGATGAGACCGTTTTTTAGCACTTGGTTGGCTTCATCCATGGCTTGCTGAGCAACCAGTGCCGTATGATTAGCATAGCGAGTATTTGGAGTGTTAGCCGAGTGCCTCAAACCCCACAAGTCAGTGACCATAGCTTTGAGTGTGGTATCGTTTGTAGTTGTACCGTTTGTGAATGTATAAACACCAATGTTGGTGGATAAGCGTAGGCCAGTACTACAATTTGAAAGGTCTATGCTGATGTTGTACGCAATTTTCGCCGTGTCGTTGGTCCAAATCGACTCGTGAAGCCCGTAAGCTTCAACATAATCTCTCTTTCTCTTCTTTTGTCCTTGCCCTGAAACAGCAGTAGAATTTGTAGCGATACTGGACTCGTTGGAGATGGCAGAGCCAAAAAAACCGAGTGTATCATTGATTGCACTGTTGTATGTGCTATTTGCGTTGTCGAAAATCTGGTCTATCCACTGACCAGCTGACTCACCAGGGCCCGGCAGTGGAGGGGCAGCAGCCGTATCAGACGTTGCGGAAGCCGATGAAGATGAAGCCAAAGGTCCTGAAGTCGATGGAAAAGATGAAGATGCGAGTGCTGTGCTTAGACCAAGGTAGAGCATCATGGAAGCAATGTCGCGCTTCATGATGTGTAAAGTAACTTGGTTCGCTAATATGAACCAGAACAATCATGAGATGGTAGACTCTGGTAGCGATGGCGCCCCTCTTTTCTTACTCAATGGCAGACTGAGGCGCTCTCATGTCAAGTATCCAGATTGATAATCCTGGAACCACCACCATCGCCACGTCTTTCGGGACCCTAATGATTGAACTGAATGCAGTAAATTGTAAGAAATCAACATGTTCCACGCTTAGAACGATCTCGAAGATCAGGCTATGCGCATTAAACAGATGGCTCCGAACACAAGGAGTGGGCCAGCACCCTTCTTATATTTGCCCCCCATGCCAATTACCAAGTGCGCATAATATCTACCCACAATGTCAGAGAATACGCGGCTTCATGTTGATACACGCAACACGAGTTTGTGCAATATGGTTATCGGAAACACGCTAGCAGACAATTTAAGACTATAGAAATCGGAGGCTGGAGTGGGGTTTCGAGGAAGCGATGTATTAGTCAAGAGATGCTTGGATTCCGGATTCATTGGGCTTGAATCTTCGAAAGCACTAGTAAAACATCGGATGGCTCAAGATTAGCGCGGATAAATCATCCCCATGATAGAGGGGTATAATCGTCTCATGCTGTTTTCGTTCACACATTAGAGTTTGTTTTAGCGCTTTCCACACATAACGTGCCGTGACGAGCGACACAGCCGCGTACGAAGACCCTGGACAAGCGATTGCTATACCGGGGGTCGCAGATGACGGAACTAACGGCAACGATTAAATGTCAAAGCGTTAGCACAATTACATGACGACAGAGACCTTTTCCAAATCCCTTGCGGCAATGGCTGTAGGCTCGAAGATTTCCTGAGCAAGTTCGGTCCAAAGCTCGAGTCTGTACTATTTTTCATCGACGGATTCCGGTGCCGTAGAAGCCAAATAGGATATCAAGTGTTTTGGTACCTGTGAGGGTGGGCCAGCTGGATCAACGCACCAGGGTTACGCGCTTCAAGTTGATACATCCTCAGGGCAAGTCGCTGAATAAGTAAGGTTCGGTGAGTCGAGGTTGAAATATCCTGGACTCAAGTCGATAGCTCATCTGGAGGTAGGTGTCTCGCTCTTCCCATGACTCCATACCTGCATTCCGACAAGGTAGAGGAGCGTAGAGTGGAGTCATCGAAGATCCCGAAAGGCGTCTCCATAGCTGGTTTGTCTCCAATCCATCTTCATGGTTTTAGAATGACTTGGAATTGCCGCTGATTGATTTGCTAGAACCATAATGCCAGCAGCACAGTTTGGTTGATTGTTTGAGGTATAATTATTGAGCCGCGCCCACTTTCAGACCGGCAGATATCTTTCAATGTCCGGTTACCACTCACTCTGTTTGAAGAACATAGACGTAAAGAGTTATCATCCAGATGCTGCTATCAGATGTAGAACATCTTTCCATTGAATTGCCCACAGCAGAGTACTGTGATAGGGAGATGCGGAAGTGGCGAGTGTAGGAAAGCTATCGATGGGTGAGTTAAGCTTCTCGCTATAAAGCTCAAAGTGAGATGGAGGGGACGCCTAGATGTGACAGGATATACGCTTGCACTTCTCCTTTTTTACTGTTCCCTTCGCGTTTGATTATTTGACTTCCTCACCCACCATCTACGTTGGTTATTTTAACATTTAGCTCGAACATATGGCTAGGCTTCCCCGGATTTTGTTGCGGCTCTAGGGAAAGATATGAAACAAGCTGATACAGGTCACAAGCGGCAAGCGGCAAATCCTCCGAAGAATCTTTCTTCTCTCCATCCATTCGCTCGTCTATGCTACTCACTGGACTGAAGTCAATTACGGAATATACTCAACTCTCTTGGACTGTCTTGCTCTGTACATGTTTCGTGTCTTTTTCCACTCGGCATGTAGCACAGATCCGACTGCCATGCTGAATCATATCCTCTGTTGTTCTTAAACATAGTCAAACCACAAATTGCGACTTCATAATTCCTAGGCGATCTTGGTAACTTCATCCCATATTGTCCAAGCACCAGATGCTTGTGACATATGACAAGAGTAGGCAATTTGTAGAAGTCCTGTAGAAGGGTTCAACCCCAATCAAATACACCCCTCAACCGTTACAGACATAGGGTCGATGCCTAGAGGGAGCAGGAAATACCGAAAGCTGATCCCCTTGGGGGAAGAGACTAACTCGGTTGGGGGTGGAACTCTTGTAATGGAAATGCGGCGAAATCATCTGTGCATCGCGGCCGCGCCTATCGCGCTTGCGTCTCTTCGCTATGACACCAAGCATTCGCGTGACTATTGTACCTGAGGATATAATGGGAATGCATGGAAAGGAAACATGAATTGACAACATCCCTGAATAAAAATGCTCTTACTCGATTACCAAAATGTGCTCATTCAATCGCTGCTCACAGAGCGCTTCTCCGGGTAAACTTTCCCCACACATTCTAGACCAAACACGACTGCTAACCTAAATTGGAGAGCTCCTCCTGTCTCAATCGACCAAGTAGTATCTGACTTTGACAACGTTGCCTTTCATGTCTCCACGCCGGAAACACGATCCAAGATCCTCATTTCAATAGCAGTCAAATGCTACAGGGAACTAGTACAGTATGGCGCGCAAGAGGTATTGGAACGAGAATATGGCCCATACATTGTATCACCAGAAGCAGGCTATGATTTTTCAGTGCTGATAGATCTCGATAATCTACCCTCGGAGCCAGAAGCACGAGAAGATCTCATTCGCCGAGTGTCTCTATTGAGGCGAAATGCGATGGCTGCACCATTCGAACGAGCCTTTGACGATTTTGCGCACAGGCAAGAGGAGGCATCAAAATTCACGAGCGAATCTGCACCAGAAGGTGTAAGAGAAGGTGGAGAAGTCATGACTATCCATTATAGAGATGAGGAGGCTATCTATATCAAAGCGAGCCACGACCGAGTTACCGTCATCTTCAGCACCATCTTCAGAGAAGAGACAGATAGAATATATGGAAAAATATTCTTGCAGGAGTTCGTTGATGCGAGAAGGAGAGCTATTCAGAATGCTCCGCAGGTGTTGTTCCGCAATGAGCCTCCTTTGGAGCTGCACAACGTGCGTGGGCTGGCGGACGGGAGTCATGGCGAAGTGGGATATGTGACCTTTGGTGAGCCCAATCGCCAGAGGTGGCCTGTAGCATTCAATAACGTAATGATAGTGCTCTTCCCACGACATCTGACGCCACAAAGGCGGCAGGAAACAATTTCTCATATCCAGACTTTCCGGGATTACTTTCACTACCACATCAAAGCGTCAAAAGTAAGGCTTTCGTATGAGACTCCAGCCTGCTGGGAACTGACTTAACGTGATGTGGACTAGGCATACATCCACTCAAGGATGCGCCGGCGGACTGCCGACTTCCTCCAAGGTAAGCTTTTACCCCATGTCAGTAATGCGAGACACCACGCTAAATAGTTGCAGTACTTAACAGGGCCAGACCGGAGAACGAAGAGAAAGAGAGGAAGACGGCCAGCGGCCGAACTTTCAGGGTTCAGGGATAGTGTTTTGAGGGTGTTTACGACCGATCAGGAGCTTGTAGATTCACGAGGCATAGCAACCGTGCTTTGGCATCACCTATGTCGAATAGTGTGGACTTGAGACTGTTTACTGTTCGACACTCCCCATCCTATTCTTGAAATCTCTAGGGCTCTCATAATCTTTCTTCTTTCCCGCCCACATTCCCTTTCTCTTCAATTTGGCCCACTTCTCCGCGCTCCTGTACTTCTCCTCCAGATCCCCGAATTCTGCTCCAGTCTTAGCCTCATAAACAGTTGCCAACCCCATTCTCAACATCTGCAGACCGACATCCCTTCTCAGCAGCCAACGCCGCACATATACCGTCGCTACCGCCCTATCATACTGATCCTTCTTGTAGATAAAGGCCCGTATCCGCCTGTGTAGGATGTAACTCGTAAGCCAGTCCAAAGCCTCCTGGGAATGCGGTTGGCTCGGTCGCCCAAAATGAGCAAGCTCAGGTGCATCGATGCCAGCGAGCCTTATATGGATCTACCACCACATAACGGATTAGCACCGCTTCTTCGCTTTCCATCAATCACCCCACAGCACATACAGTCTTATCCTGCAACTCTTTCCTTTCGCTGGGCACCCTGCGCCCCGGCAACCAACCCCATCCCGCGAGTCTTCCGCCAGGGGTATGGAAAAGCCTGAAGTTATCCCCGTCTCCCACGCTGGTCACTTTTCCAAATAGACTCCTCTTTCTCCAGAAGCCAGGCTGTATGAGCGATGCTTGCGGTATGCGTCGTAGGTAGCTACGGTAGAAGGCGTAGCTGCCTATGATCGTGGTGGTGAGGAGGATCACGGGGACTAGGTTACGAGTATCAGTGTAGTGGGTCCAGTCGGTCCTATTTAGGGAATTCGTCCATTTGACAACTTTCTTCTTATCTTTCTCGTCTTGGGAGGACCATGGCCACCATGGCATGGCTCGTTTGGAGTTGCAGTGGACTAGTCCCTGATCAACAACATTTTGTGGGGAAGGGTTCGAAGCGCGCTTGTAGCTTGGGACTTCCCGTGCCACGCGCCGCCGTCTTATTGCCGAATTCAATTGGGGAATTAAATCAATAAAGGTGGCCAGATCAGTGTCATTTCGAGACGCTTATCAATTTTCTTATACACCAACATCACGTTATGAGCAGAGAGATCTCCTACCGCGCGCTGGAGAGAATCTAATCTACATGCCTACTGTCACCACTTTGGTCTTAGGACTCTCTAACTACAAGGTACACGTGAAGCGCAGTCCTCGAGGCTAGCCCCTGCTGGCTCCGGCAATTATACTGGATTTCCTCGAATACTCCTTATATACAAGGCAACCATGCCTGCCAAAAATCGATTCACGCGGCTAGATGCATTCACCAAGACGGTTGAAGATGCGAGAATACGAACAACGTCAGGAGGAATTGTAACAATAGCTTCATTGCTCATTGTACTATATCTGATATGGGGAGAATGGTCGGACTACAGACGGGTGTCTGTGCATCCTGAGATTATAGTGGATAAAGGACGAGGTGAGATCAACATCATCCCTTAGGACGCGATTGGTTGACACCCAAATCAACAGGAGAAAGAATGGAAATCCACCTCAATATCTCCTTCCCCCGCATACCGTGCGAACTTCTAACGCTAGACGTAATGGATGTATCCGGCGAGCAGCAAACCGGCGTCAGAGATGGCTTGCGCAAAGTCCAACTGGCTCCTCTGTCAGAAGGCGGGCACCCTCTTGCGATCACGGCGCTCAATCTCCACAACGAAGAAGCAGCAACGCACCTGGACCCCGCCTATTGCGGAAATTGTTACGGTGCGCCGTCTCCGCCTACAGCATCAAAACCAGGCTGTTGCAATACTTGCGAAGAAGTCAGGGAAGCCTACGCCAGTGTCTCGTGGGCATTTGGAAGGGGCGAGAATGTGGAGCAATGCGAAAGAGAGCACTATTCCGAGAAATTGGACGCGCAACGGGGGCAAGGCTGCAGAATCGAGGGTGGCTTCAGAGTGAACAAAGTAGTAGGGAACTTTCATATCGCACCGGGACGAAGTTTTAGCAATGGTGCAATGCATGTGCATGATTTGAACAACTACCTTGATACACCGGACGGGAACCCACACACCTTCAGTCATCAGGTCCATCATCTACGCTTCGGACCTCAAGTACCTGAGTCTATTACTCAGTCGCTCGGAACCAGGTCAATGCCGTGGACGAACCACCACCTGAACCCTCTAGATGGCACGGAACAACTTACCGAAGATCCAGTATTTAATTATATGTATTTCGTCAAAGTCGTGAGCACGAGTTATTTACCCCTTGGGTGGGAGCCGAAAAGCGGGGCATTGAGTGCGCAGAAAGAGCTTGTGGACGATATCCTGCCTGTTGGGAGCCATGGGCGAGGTGAAGACGGGAGTTTAGAAACGCATCAGTACAGTGTTACAAGTCACAAAAGGAGTTTGAGTGGGGGCAGTGACGCGGCTGAGGGACACAAAGAGAAGTTGCATGCCAGGTAAGAATACTCTCCACCAATCTATCACATCAACTTCAACTAACATCAATGACAGGGGCGGCATCCCAGGCGTCTTCTTCAGCTATGACATCTCCCCCATGAAAGTCATCAATCGCGAAGAACGCAGCAAAACGTTCTCCGGCTTCTTAACCGGCGTGTGCGCCGTCATTGGCGGCACGCTGACCGTTGCAGCAGCCATAGATCGAGCGTTCTACGAGGGTGCAACGCGGATAAAGAAACTGCATCAACGGTGATAATGAGGCTTTTTATATGCGATAGATATCCAATGGATTCAGTTTCGTTTGGTTAAATCCTCAGACTTTTTACCTCCCAGAACCACTCCCTGAACTAAATTACATCCCCTCCCCCAAATGCCCCACCCAGTCCCTCCTCATCATCATTGCCGTCACGTTCCCCAGTACCGTCCCATTCCCACCCCCAACCTCCTCCGCCGCCCACGCGCTCCCCAACCCCACCACCTCCGCGCTCACCTCAATCCCCGGATTCAGATCATTCGTTCCAATAATAACCGTATCCAGCATCCCCTCCGCAAAGAAAATCATCGTGCCCGCTTTTTCCCCATTATTAAGAAACACTTCCAAAACACTCCTATCTAGGACTCCATATAATCGTACCGTAGAAGTATCCGGGTTGAGCCACACGTCCGTAGAAAACTTATCTGTGAAGAAAGGATTATCAAACCCACGGACGCCGCTCCTATCAAGCCAGAGTGGTGTATCGCCATTCCCGCCCGCTAGAAACAGACCACCGCGTACGTACTCGCCTGTCACGGAACTCAAGAATGTGAAGTTTGCAGTGCCTGTTGTGTTTACTTGTGGGATGTTTGTGACGTTGATGGAGAAGGAGAGGGCGCCGGAGGGGACGGTGGAGGTGTATGAGGCGAGGAGGGAATTGTTTGTTAGGTTGTTGGAGGAGAGGAGGGGGGTTGAAGGGGTAATTTCGAGGGAGGTGGGGGGAGGGATGGGGTAAGCGAGAAGGGTGTAGGGGTTGCGGGTAGTGTTGGCGAGAACGTTGGTGCGGGGAAGGGTCATGAAAGAACGGAAGTCTTCGAGAGGGCCTATGAAGTAGACATGGAGTTAGTGGGGAAAGCTGAAGGCTAGAGACTGGGTGGTTAAAGCTAGGTACCTGTGGGCACGTTCTGAGCGTATTCCCAATTGCTGGCCCAGGCGATGCTGATTTGAGGGGAGCTCTGAGGGATGTTATAGAAGAATTGACCGGCGTAATTATCTTTCCCAAAATCGGTGAAGCGAGTTGCCGCGTCGACAGGGGTGAAGACCGTCCCGTTAAACGTGCCGGGGAAGTACTGCGATATGGAGCCGCCTTGGGGAGCCCCTGGGTTGATACTAATTTGCAGAATATACATTTTCCCTGTCGAGGCGAAGTTGGATGGGTCTAGAGGGTTGGCGAGGGACGAGTTTGCGAGCATTGGCATGGAAACTAGGTTCGGGCATTCGTACTGAAGACCGAGAATTCCTGCCTGGGTGAAATTTGAGGCGTGGGTCCAATTCACGAGGTTGGAAGACGTCCAGAAGCCGATGGTGAAGTCTTGAGCGTAGGAGATGACGGCGACCCATGATTGAGTTGGTGCGTACCATGAGACCTTAGGGTCACGGAATTCGTTGCTGCCGATTGAGATGACTGGGTTACCGGTATATTTCGTGAACGTGTAGCCACCATCAAGTGAATACGCTATCTCCTGTGTTTGCTCCGTTGCCGTGTTCAACGTGTACATTGCCACGACTCCGTTGGTCTGATTTGGGAAGAAGCCGCTAGTATTGTTCACGTCGATGACTGCTGATCCGGAGAATATACCCTCGCCGGCTGCTCCTGGGTAGATGGCGCTAAGACGAACGTTAAGCGGCCGAAGTTACATTCAGGGAGCATTCTTACATTGGCTGATTCACCCAATGGTATAAATCTTGTGAGGTGGCATGGCCCCAATGTTGGTTCCCTGCTACTATTCCCAAGGGATTGTCTAAGGGTACTGGTCAGCATTATATCATCACCATAAAAGAATTTCACGTACATTGATAGTAGAGATGATATGTTCCATTTGCATCCAAGAACATGCCGTTGGGATCATTCTATCGCTCGTCAGCAAACCCAAGGAAAAAGACACACGAGCATTGAATCGTTGGGTGAATCATGTCCGCCCTATCCACATAGAGCCTCTCCGTAGTTTTTAAGCTACAGCCAATCAGGTGCACTGATTTGTGCTCACCATAAAGTCAATCGGGGGACTGTAATGAAGCTGTGGCCTCAAGGCGCCACTATAGTCGCCAGGTATTGGGGTACCTGTGGGCACCGTGGGCTCGACATAGACAGACGAGGAGGTCTGCGCTTGTACATTGCATGAAAGAGCCAGCAGAGTGAGAAGGGCAGAGGAGTACATATTGAGAGACTTGAAAGAAGCAATGAACAACGCATAGGGAAGATGACAAAAAACAACGGGAGCAATTTGTAGAAGAAGCAGTTCGGTATTGAAGAAAGGCACGTCATGCGGCTTGTATTGCATTAGAGCTATGGGGCAGCTTGAGATGGTTCCCCGCATCTGGTCCTCTCCGCATTTTGCCTTACAGACATCTCCATTGCTGGTATAGATTATACCGGCACAACGGCAGGTGGAAGCCTCACCTATACAAGCGTTGGAGCTGGACGGGCCGACAGAGTGACGATCCAGGCACTGGAGAGCTGGCGACATAGGTGGCTGTTTGCTAGCTGAGCTACCTCACCCAGCCGTCCGTTCAAATACTTGGGTCCATATGGACAAAACGGCCCGACTGTGCAGCTCTCGGTGTTCGGCTTGCAGCAATCAAATAGTTGGAGGATTGTGAAAGATGAGTAGGACTGCGATGGACAGATCCCAATGACGCGGGGTGTCAGTCGAAGGACTGCGGCAGATCCCGCGGGCCCCATAACAAGGCATCCCACCGTCAACAGCTAACGTCTGTAAAGGTTACGTAAGCCATGCGCCCCAATCGGAGGCGTTGCTGCGTGGCGAAGACCGGATTAGAAAAGGAAAGCTGGGCTGAAAAACTCTGGAAAGGGTAAGATGGAGGAGGCTGCTAAAGCCCTTGAAAGGGCTAGTATATATAAATTTCCTAGCTTTTACATTGGATCAAATCTAGTCATGCTAGAGAAACTACGCAATAGCTCCTGCTCGAGTGCTGCCTTCCCAGTAATAGTGTCTCCCATCCTACCTTGTACGCATGTTCCCTCTCATCTAAAGTACTATAGAGAGCTCATGTCGATTCAGCCTCTCTTCATCCAGGGAAGGGAAGTAGGGAATCATTGCATCAGCGCTTTGCACGTATGCTGAATTGTAAAGGCGCCAATATGGTTGGCGTACCCTTCTGGCTGGGTGGAAGAGGCCGGCCCATACATAGTTCATCACCATGCCTGTACCGACAGCCATCCTGATGGCGTCAATAGCCTCGATGATACGGTCTATGACGTGAGGTGATGTCTCGAATAGATTCGGATACAACAAGTTGAGGAGGTGCATCATCGCGTCCTCGCAGCCGAGTCCTACCACACCAAGAGCAACGTGTTTGACGACTGATGCGGCTGTCTGACGATGTACCTGGTCCCGGTCGATAAGAGCATCTTCAAGAAGAGGAGTGACAGCGTAGACGTAGTCCTTGGCCATTTCTCCAATATATTCGAACAGGAAGGAGAGCGACTTCAAGACGCCGTTCTGCACGTTCAGCTCGGGGACTCGATATTCGTTCATCAATGCTGGGAGAACGGTAAAAGGCGCGCAAGTTTCGGCCACGATACCAATGGCAACAGCGGTACAGACACGAGATTGACGTTCTTGGACTCTCAAATTATTGAGTAATGTCGACAAAACATCCTGTGGACCGATGGCCTTCGCGATGAAACCGAAAGTATTGTTAGCTGCTCTTCGGATGCCCTTTTTATGGGCCTTCAGCATATCAAGTAGCTCAAAGCAGATTCTACTTCAAATTTAGCAAGATTCTCAATGAAAAAGCAAGGTACGCTCGTACCTCATCCATTCTCGCGCATTGACACTCTCTGGGCCTCTGTCAGCAATACGGCCAACGAGGTCGATCGTATTTTCTTGCACCTTCTCATGTCGATTTCGTAAAATGGGGGTCAAACGTGGGAGGAGATCCTTGATAGGAGGTTGCATGGAGTTGATACCAACCACAGTAACAATGGAGCGCAGGGCACCAAGTATTGATCCGAGGACTTCAGGGTATTCTTCTCCAAGATATTCGTAGAGCACGATACCAAGCTTGCCCATCAAAGCGTCCTCTCCACACTGCTTCATAACCATCGCAATACGGGAGATTAGGTCGGCAGCTTGTTGTCGTACTGTAGCGCTCTTATTGTTCAACCGCCAAAGGATCGTAGATACGATTTGGGGAAGGTACGGTTTACACCGGGTACCGAGGGCGCTGACCACGGTTCCGAAGCCATTGAGCATCACAATGTCTTCCACTGATTGCTCTTGGAAGGAATGGAGCACCCCATCAATCAAACGTTCTTCTAATCTCTCCCCGATATCTGCTGCACCCAGGCTGGCGATAACCTTCTCTATGGTCTCTAACGTCATCTTGCGGTATGCTTCACTCTCGTCTTTCAAGTTATTGACCACGCGCTCAACGATTTCACTTACGCCGACTTTCTGGCCCAGGTCAACAGTTGTCTCAACTACTTGTCTGTAGTTACGCTTATCGAGAGCCATTCGGCGAACCCAGAAGCTTTTGAAGAACTCACTGAGTACATGTTCTTTCAGGTAGCCAGCAGTGACACCGTCCGTACCGGCACATTGAGAAACCACTTTGAGAACGACCTTCTTCATTTCCTCGTCTGGTGATGAAAATTCTCGTAGTAGAATTTCCATGATCTGACTTGTATAGTAGTTCGCATATTCTTCGTCCATTAGAGGTATGATGTAACCCACAGCCTTGAGGAAGCCTGCGAGGCCTTTGCCACGTTGTTTCCGGGCTCCGGTCCATAAAGGATTAAGAATGTCGTCGAAGCTTTCGATACCGTAGGGATTGGCAGCTTCAGCTAAAGCCGCTATAGCAAGACTGGTTACCGTTCGGACCTTGGCTTGTTCATCGCTAAGATTGTCACCAATGCAATCGACTAAACCTTTCAAGTGAGGTAGGATAGCGCAGCCCATAAGAATTGGGATCTGTTGAACGATTTTAACGCCTGTATGTCTGGCTTGCCACGACTTTTTTGATCGGCAGACAGCCCTTAAAAACGGTAACAACGCGGGTATGCCTAGAGCTGAAGCGACTACCGCGAAGGCACGAGCGGTAGTATTTCGCACATACTCATCGACGTGGTCAATATCAGGGCGCATTGTAGAGATCATATGAGCCAATCCAGCAGCCTTGCTCAGGTTGGAGATGATCTCGCGCCCTTCTACACGAGCATAGTAATCTTGGTCAATGAGTAGAGGTTCGATAACGACAAGTATCTTGTGGACGTATGGGCGAACGAGGTCATCAAGTTTGTATAGTACACGATCGATGACTTTGACGAGTAAATGCCGTTCTTGATCTTCGAGCGTCTTCTCCATCAATAGAGGAAGAATTTGATTGAATAAGGGGCCAGCACCAAATTGGCGAGCGTTATCGGTCAATTGACGTAGAGCAGTCTTCCGCATTGGAGGTGTCCCGTTCTTGACCTTGAGCAGAAGGCGCATGATTTTTCTCTCCTTAAGCTCTTCGACTGACATAGCATTCTCATCTCCGCCATCAACTAGCTTGCCAAAGTATGCCATATCCTCGGCCTTGAAGAACTGTAAGTCCCCAACACCAGGGATCTCGGTCGGAAGCTGCTTGCCCATTGCACGGGCACTCTCTGGCTCTTGCATCATGAAACCTCCGATTCCAGAGGAGCTTGCTACGGGTGCAGGTGTGTTCATAAGCTTCCGAGCAGGTGTACGTATTGGTGCATAACCAGGCGGCGGGTCTAGTATTTTATAACCCTCGCTCGGCAGCATTAGGTCCAGCTCTTCATCAGATAAGGGCGCGTTTCGGGAAGAGATATCCGTCCCAAAAGTCGTAGGCATCATAATTGCACCTGATTGAGATGGATGTATAGGTGTTGCTAAACCCTGTTGACCAACCGGGGTAGCGTCTGTTAGGGAAGGAGCTTGATCCCAGCGTGACCGTCTAGGAGTTGCATCGACAGCAACGCCTCCGGGTGCTGGAGTCTGATCCCATCGAGATCTTTTTCCTTTCGAATCTGCTGTCTCAGCTGTCGGGGCGCCCTCCCCTGCGACATCCCATCTCTGCTTCCTCTTTCTACTGGTGGCCACAGCAACTGTAGAACCTGCGTCTTTATTCTCCTTGTCGCTACTATCTTCATGCTTGAGGGTGGCTTGGTGCTCAGTTGCGCCATCTTCTCCTTTCGCTTGCTTTTCCGCTATCAGTTTTTTGACTCTCTCTTCCTCCCTTTCCAGATCTCTCGCGGCCATGAGTTCACGATAGGTGTTTCCTTCATCTTCCACGCCTGCTTGTCGGTTGGCAGCGAATGGGTCGGCTCTAGTGGGCGTAAGAGGCCCTCGGTTTAGCCGTCGTTTCTGGTATTCGGTTTCACGGTCTGCAATCCTGGCACTTTTTTCACGCCCGAGTAGTATGTCCTCCTCCTCAACACCTGCACCTGTAGCAAATTCATTCATCTGTGCCTTGGTCGCAGTGTACTGACCCACAAGCCGCCTGCTGTCATCTCCATCTGCATCTGGCATATCATCATCATCATCGCCATTAACGGCTATTGACGCAACATAACCTGAGAATTTGTCTGTTCCATTGCGATCGTAGAGCTCGGTGTCGAAGCTTTCAGTCAGGGAAGCCTTCGTCGATGAGTCAGTTCGCTGGTTGGAAGGGTCGAAAGTCTTTGAACCTTTCTTTCCAGCAGCTGCAGCGTTGCGCTCTTGCTGCAGCCTCCGAACCTCCTCAAAAGCTGCGTCAGACATGGCAGCCAAATATCTGATGTTCTCGAAAACCTGCCGGCAAACGTTTGTCGGACTCACGATGAGAGGGTTGGGTGAACAGCGTTGACTCGTGTCGGGGGCAACGGAAGTTCTTGCAGTACGCTAACCGTTCGCGGCAAGGCCATGGTATACATACTAAAGTTAGGTCAGTATGATCATTCAATGATACTCACTGTCCAGGTACAAGGCTTAAGAGCAGGCCTACAAAGGAATACAAGGTCATCGATACTTTGGAATTGAGCTCATTGGAGAAGGCGATTCAATTCTATGTACTTTAAAATACATTAGAAAGTCTTGCGCATGGCCCAATGCAATGCTCTTCACCACTTCTCCCCACATATATAACCAGGTACGTGTTGCATGGCCATTATGAATGTCAACTTTGCTGCAGCAGAATCAGAAATCGATCGTCTAGAATCTGCTCTCTCATAATGGCCGAACGCTAGGAGACTTGGCATGATAAACACCTTAACTACTGGTTTCCCCCCATTACCATGCTCCGACTTCAAAGTTTTCCTGTCTTGTGTCAGTATGTGGTCGAATCAAAGACGATTAGTAGAGAACCTACTTCAGAGAAATAGGTTGTAACCACAGTTCTGTCCGCGAATTTCCTTCCCGCAAGTGCCTGGAGAGCCTTACGCGCAGATTCTGGGGTATCATACTTGACATAAATCTTGCCGACCCCATTCGACTGGCGACTACCACCGCTTGGCCTAGGGACCTTCATCTCCAGTACTTCACCATATTTGTCACATTCTTCTTTGACGTCCTCGCAGATTTCTTTGCTATGTTAGCAGATTTATACAAGGTAGACTTTACGCAAACGTACCTTCGTAGTCCTCATTGTCAATGAGCTCCTCTGGGGTTACCATGTTCAGAAGTTGGAGCACGCGGCCTTCTTCAAGATCATTGGATGTTGTCCCGGCAAGCATGGACATTGCGTTGACACCCATCTCAAGTCCAGCGGCTTGAGTGACACCAATGCTGGCTCTTTGGACCTTCAGGTGTTTATCACCAAGCTCCATACCGTTGAGCCCTTCTACTGCAAGATCTGTACACGCAGGATCTACGTACTCGCAGAAGGCAATACCCTTGAAAATGTTAGCACTAGAACACCGTCAACACTGTTTGGTTACCTACCCTGGATTCCTCGGTGCTACTATCTTTTACTAGGACGAAAGCCTTCAATTGGCCGAAGGCAGCCAAGAGCTCGATTACTTGGTCATCCACTAAGGTGGTGAGGAGATTGGAAATGCTGATTTTGTTTGGCGTGTCTGGTACCACAGGCGAGATCGCTCCCTCCTCGTAGTCTTCGTCTTCAACATTCGAAGGAACAATGTAATCTTTGGGCCGTCGAATTGACAGCCCCTGAGAAGCACCATTTGCAGTTCCGTTCGAAGTCTCCATGCTGTCGTTATCCTCCATTGTGATACCATCGAATGCTAATGCTACAGTAGCTTCTGTGGTATTCTTAAACTCTAGAAGCGCGAAAGACCTGTCTTTGGAAATTTGCGCGGATATGCAAGGGTCTGGGGCTGAAATGACGTTCAATCCATTGAGCTGCAGATTAAAGAAATTGATGATATCCTCATCTGTAGCAGATTGAGGGAGGTTATGGACGAAAAGGCGCTTCGATTGGCGGGCGTTGGAGGGTTTCAGAGCTGCATTGCCTGCAGAGCCACTTGGCTGATTCATGAATGCTTGTAACCGACTTGGATCCATTGGCTGCTGACGAGGTGCTCCCGGTAAAGGAAACATGCCTGTGTTGATAGTTAGTCTTTGACCATACCGCTATGAAGGGCTTTATATGCGTACCCGAAAGCTTGGCTTGTTCGGCCGTAACGTTCTCGTAGCCAGGGGGCTTGATATCCCACTGCGTCAACCTCCTCTTTCTCTCCGTGATTGGCACAGTATCGGTCAAATCTGGTGTAGGCTCTTTCTTCTTCGGAGGTGGACTTGCGCTCTTCTTCCTATCCCTACCACCCATTTGCATTGCGAATTCATCTCTATCAACTCGGTCACTTCTCGAGGGTCCTCGAGCACCACCGCCGCCACCACGATCCATGCGACCTTCAAACAAGTCTCTGTCTCTTCGAGGTGGTCGGTCGAAATCGTCTCGTCGGGCATCGCGTCGTGACATCCCTCTGTCATCTCGGTCGCCTCTCCCTGATCTATCTCCTCTATCACGATCCCACGCTCTATCATCTCGTGCACCATCTCGACTATAGCGGTCCTCACGTTCCCGGGCTCGGTAGTCGCGGCTGGACGAATAGGAGTCTACATCAGGTTCGCGACGTCTAGAGTCTCGGTGGCGAGGTGATCTTGATCGTCTCCGGTCACCACCTCGATGATGGTCTCTATCTCTATCTCTTCGGTCGTCCCTTGAGGACTAATCGGAACATGCGAGTTAGCCAGTTGTATATCAAAGGTTTCTGAGTCCTACATAATGATCTCGCGATGAGCCAAACCTGCCAGCGTCTGCGCCCGTTGGATTACTAGAGTCAGTCTCATGCTTTCGAATCCTTGGAAGGGCTGTTGTTGGTGCCATGCCTCTTGACGAGTAGCTGTCACCGTTCATGTCGACTTGAGATATTATGAATGCGCCTGTCTTCAAACCAGGTCACGTTCAAAGTGGTTGCAAAGAATTGGCCTAGAAAGATGCACAGGCCAGAGAACGAGTTGTGTGGGCCTACCGAATGTGTTAAGTGTGCTGTGCCTTGCAAGAGGTGCTTGCTTCAAACGTGTAACATGTGAGGCTTAGAACCGAGAGAACTTTTAGCTCAAGCCCTGGATTTTCCCTAGAAGAGTTCACCTACCAACCGTACACACCTACCAACCGTACAGCCTTATAGGGCTGACGGCCAAATTTTTCAATATATTGCCATTTTTTCTACTTTTGAAGCTATTCAAAGCTTTCAAATCTATGCAATTATATAGACGATTTAGAACCGCATAAGCTATACAGCTCTACAAGGTTTTCAGACACGCTTGCCTCTACCCATTGCCCCTGTCTGGTCCAGTCCATCCACTACTTCCCGCTCCCCCAATGCCCCTGCTCCTTCTTTTATCGCCCAGCGACCCTGGTTAAGCTCCTGCATAGTAACCCTGACAAATAATCGGATAATAAGCTTTGAAGCCTATAGCGGAGGCTGCTCCGGTCTTTCTATGTAGAATTTTTTCGCGCGAGACAGCATCTTCTGTGGCGAGGATGGTTTTTACGGCGAGGATGGCTTTTATGGTGGTAGAAGAAGCATCAAAGCAGGCTGCGAGGCTATCGCGGTTTGATAGCGTTTAGTAGCTGCGCGGGATTGGTTAAATAGATGTAGACTGATAGATCCTAAGGATTTCCACTCAACATTCCAATCCTTAATAGCTTGTTGCTTAGTATCAGAATCATCAAAAAGGTCAGGGCTGATTCCGTATAGAAAATTCTATTCCGTCTTCAAATTCTTAATACCTTATTGCTTATCATTGGCTGCTTTTCGCTTATTAAGGACCTCTTTATTGAGGACCCTAGCATTGGTATAGTGACCTTTAGAATGGTAAGCTTTACGCTCTTTTCTTCTATTTAAGTTTAAAAGATCTATATTAGTACATTTCTGAATAGTGGCTTCTGCTATTGCAAGACTTGTAGCTTTACCCACTTTTTTTAAGACCTCTTTAATGTTTCCCTCCTTATACGCTTTCTTCATCATCTGATGAACTTATAGAGTAGTGGTAGGTGTTAGAAGTCTTAAAGAAGAGCCGCTAGGGCCTGAGTAGATAAGGGTTCCCTTAGATAGGGTAGAAGGATGAATTGTAATACTATACTACTTACTTTAAGCTTTAGGTGGAAGCGCTTTTGAGATAAAAAATTAGTTAATAATTAGGTGAGGTTTATATAGGACTAGGCCTATTTTCTCCTAAGCGCTTTTAATATTATAGATTGTAAAAGCGGATGTTCTAGCCTTTTAATATTGCTCCAAAAAATCAACTTTATCGACGACGTAGCTGGCACTAAGTTGTGTAATACTATGAATGTTTTTTTTATAAGCAGATGCTAGCGGAGCAAAAAAACCAACGTTAAGGGGCTGCAATATATGAGTAGTATGTGGAGGAAGGTAAAGAAGGATGATGTTACTAGCAAAACTAAACTCAATGGTAGTAGTACTGAGATGAGAAGCATGGCTATTAAGAATTAATATACGATACTAGCCTTGCTGTCCAATAGCTGATTCCTTTATAAAGTATTGAAGCCAAAGGAGCCCAATCTTATTATCAGTCCAACCATTTAGACTGATAGCGATGTGAGCTTTAAAATAAGCGTTGAACCATACTCGCTGATGGACTACTACTTTGAAGATGATATACGGCGACAGGATTCTACCGTCAACTAAGATATATTCAATCAAAGACACCCACTCCCTGTTACCATATTGCGTCATATATGCCTTCTTTTCGTACTTAGAAATTATGACTTTAAACTTTCCAACAACGCCTTATATAAATCCCTTCTTATCTATATTGTAGGTGTCTTGGTCTGAAACATTATATTGCTGCTTCACCCGCTGATAGAGTTTAAACCAGTTGGTGAGAATAGTAGGGTTTTAAGCGATAACACGCTCTTTATCTAAGGGAGGAATATATTTTATTTTAATATCCGGGTGACATTTAAGGAACTTATATATCTAATTGATTCCAAGCTTTTTTATATCACCCTTAGCCGTACAAAGTTCCTAAGCCATTGATTTTATATGCTTAACACAACTAGGCCACCCCCAGACCTGAAGATAATAAATATATCCCGTAATAGCAGTTTCTTCCTTAGGAGTCAATTGTTGAAGCCTTGCATTAGATTCCACAGTAGGTATTACACTGTTGATACGGTCACGTAGTGTAGTAACGCTGATTCTATGTTGATTAGCGGTCTTCTGCATTAAAGTCGAATTTTGAGCTTCCTTCCAGACTTGATAAGCTTGGTTAATGCGATCTTTTTTTGGCATCTCTGGAGCTTTAGAATCAGATGAAGAGGGGGAAGATAGGGGCTGGACTAAGGCCATGGTATATATAGATGACGTAGGAGTGTATATATATATAATAATAACATTTTAAGTCAATGTGGTCGTGATATAAAAAGGATAGGGAACTGAATAGCAGAAAGTAGAAAAATTTGCTTGTCAGCCCTATAGGGCTGTACGGTTGGTAGGTGAACTCTTCTAGGGCACTAGCGGCCGTTGATTTACTAAAAAGGTAATCTACGCGCTTTGGAGTCGCGACTTACTCGCCTCGTCGTTTTAAATTCATTGCGCAGACTATGGCTGAAATGCGTACTTCACCATGGCGCAAAATCTCTGTAAGTTTAGCAGAGCTCTGTCTTGATACTACGCTGCGTTGTGGGCAGTCCTTCCGGTATGGCTTTCCCGAAGTCGCGAGGCGTTATATATTGAACATGAGTACAGGTGGAAGAAGTCTCAAGATGACGTCTGGTCCTGCGCTTTACACGGCCGAATATTTTCCCTACGTCAAGATGCCACACATCTTCATTATAGAGCAAAATTCCCCGACAGCTCTCATGCGCCCTTGACCCCTTCTCCGGAACAAAAGTCGACAGGCAAAGCCTTCGAGGAAGACGACACTGAAGCACTGGTTCAGCATTATCTCAATCTTGGCCCCAATCTGACAGACTTGTATGAGCAATGGTCAACTGCAGATACCAATTTCAAAAATAAAGCACCGAAGTTCACAGGGGTACGGATATTGAAACAAGATGCTTGGGAGGCATTGGTTGGATTTATATGTAGCAGCAATAATAACATCATAAGGATATCTCAGATGGTATGTCTAGTTGCAATCAACCAATACTTATCGAGTTCACTGATTGGCCACCCACTCTGTAGATGGAGAAGCTCTGTTTGCATTATGGACCATTTGTTGGGGAAATAGACTCGAGAAGATACTATGATATGCCAGCTCCCTCAACACTGATCGCTCCGGACGTTGAAGCTCACCTCCGTCAGCTTGGGTTTGGATATCGAGCCAAATATTTACACCGAACGGCAGTCATGATATCGGAAGAGCAAGAAAGTGGCTGGCTCAACAACTTGAGAAATCCAGAAAGTCCAGTGATGGGTATCAAACCTATAGACGCTGGCGGAATGCTACCTGGAGGCAGAGAAGGTTACCGCAGGGCTCACGAAGAGCTTTTAACTCTTCAAGGCGTTGGACCGAAAGTTGCAGACTGCATATGCCTCATGGGTCTTGGTTGGGGTGAAGCGGTCCCTGTGGATACACATGGTAAGCACTTTTCAATGATCGGTGCTGGATTAATGGCTAATCAGACAGACAGTCTGGCAAATTGCCCAACGCGACTATAGATTTGGAAAAGGCAAACATAGCAGTCTGACCAAGGCTACGTACGATGCTGTTGGTGATAAATTCCGAAGTCTATGGGGAAAAGAGGCAGGCTGGGCTCACAGCGTCCTGTTCACTGCAGACTTGAGAGCCTTCGCAGAGAGGCTCTCCACGAAAAATGAAATACAGGAGGTCAAGCAAGAGCACACGGAGACAGTGCTTACAGAGACGCAAGTTAAAGCCGAGATTTTGACGCCAGTGAGCTTAAAGAGGGAGTATGGTGAAGAGCAATTCTCTCCAATAGCTGTTAAGAAGATCGACGCGAGACAAATCAAGCGCAGGCGAAGAACGTAGCTTGTATGTGGGACTCGGCGACAGATAGGTCCAATCACTGCGTTTCCTCTCTCTTGGAGAGAAGCATAATCTTTTTGCCCTATACGACAACAGCGAGCCGATAAGCTGCGCAAAGAGACAATCAGCACAGGTCGGAATATACTCGTATAGTCAGTGGAGGTTAAAGCGAGCGGATCTGACTGGTGTGTGATAATCCAACCATAAGACAGCTGGAGGTGCTACTCAGCCTCACCAATAAGCTCTTGTACCTTGCTGGTGCTAGCTCAAGCCTCGGTGTACATGCGTCACTCTTTTCTGCAGGTTCAGTCCGAATAGGGAAGGAGAAAATCGGAAATGGACTTGGGCGATCAGCCACCACTAAGGACCGGAATCCCCTGCCCCCGCAGCATGAGTGACGAAGCAAATAAAGAAGGGCCAGCACACCCTCAAGGGCTGCACTTCCACGAAGAAGAATCATTGATACTTTCAGTGTAGAATGAACAGATATAGATCAATCTAGCTTGTAACCAATGTGATACGTAAGGCAAAAGGTGGGTAATTACATGTGCCGAAGGCGTAGAAAAATAAAATTGAAGGGGAAGATCTCTAGCTGTTGATTGGTGTTAGGTATCTGGACTAGTAGCAATACGGAAAGGCTTGAAAAAAGCGACGGGTTAGCAAACCACTCCTCACTTCGATTCATGCATCTCTCTTCTATCGACAACACGAGAGAGACACG
Source organism: Cladonia rubrotincta (assembly GCA_963971245.1). NCBI lineage: Eukaryota > Fungi > Ascomycota > Lecanoromycetes > Lecanorales > Cladoniaceae > Cladonia > Cladonia rubrotincta. The sequence goes on along the minus strand of OZ020203.1, from coordinate 1,703,083 downwards.
ACTGACGTTACTTGAGTGAAGGGCTAGGTCAAGAAGTGAGACAGTGCATTGGCTCACTGGCGCTCACTTTGCGAAGAGGAGGGTTGATGTGCTCTATACGCATCACTTAACACATGCCAGCCCCCTAAACATTCCTTTCCCGTGAAGCTGGCTCGATAACCACACTCCCTCCATCGACCGTCGTCCACAGACGATGAGGTTATCCTCATTGTTTGGCCCGACGGCGGCTGAATTCGCGTTTCTAATACAGCTATGGCCCATGGTGTCTTTTATACGGCCGACGCAAGGAGTGGACTTCACGCCAGTACCCGCTCCAAACCTCGACCTCGATGGGCTCGGCCAGGTAGCTCTCACAGGAAATTTCGATTCGATATCATTATTTTCTTACCAGCAAGAGAGCGAAAGCACACCGAGCACTAATGGTTCCCAATCACTCATCACGCAATTACCTAATGGAGACTTTGCGACAACAGCTACGTCCGACGGCTCGATAACGACAATGTGCCCCTTCGTGATGCACGATGGAACATTCGCTGGAGTAATAGTTGGAGGCAACTTCACAAGCCTGAGTGGTGTCGAAGCACAAGCCGTGGCAATGTACGATGCAGCAACCGGGAAGGTAACACCGCTTCCTGGTATTACTGGAAGTGTGACCACTCTACTCTGCGATAAGGACACCAACACTGTCTACGTTGGTGGTGAATTCAAGGGTGCGAATTCGACGAACGCTGTCGCTTGGGTTGGGATGTCAGGTTGGGCGAACCTGCCATTCGAGGGGTTTAATGGACCTGTGAACTCTATCACGTCGGCTCCTAATGGCAACATTATATTTGGGGGCTCATTCACTGGTCTTGGTAATTCGACCACCATTACGCCAAACGAGCCAGATCAGCAGATCATCAATATTGGTACGGCAAATATCACAGCCGGTGGGACCACGACAACACCAGGATTCAACAATGCCTCGAACATCGTCTGCAAAACGAGCGGACAGGACGGTGCTGGCAATACCTGGCTCTTGGCTGACAACACACCCGGGTTTTGGGAAGCATCCATGAATTTCGGGTACGAGCCGAGCTTGTTGAGAATCTGGAACACGCACCAAGATGGCCGAGGGACCCAAACCTTCCGATTCACCGCTTTACCACTTAATGGCATTATGAATTTCACTTACACGGACCCGGACACCGGTGAAGAGGGTCTATTTTGCGATGCACGGTGCCCCCTGACCGCGAATACCTCCGTTCCATACCAAGATTTTCGATTCTATAATACTGTAGGCATGAGTGCGTTCAGGATCGATATCTCAGCCTGGTACGGTGCTGGCGGTGGATTTGATGGGATCGAGCTGTTTCAGAACGGTAAATTAACATCAAGGCGATTTTATAGTTGTGCATTGCTGACAAGAGCTAGATATTTTCGCTTATGCAGTGGACAGTCTGAATGAGCCAACCTGCGCCAACATCCAATTCGGTTCGAATGCCACCGCTACAGGACCGTGGACGGTCTCTCCTTCCCTAGACAGCACTTCCGAGTACCTGACAGCTAATCTGACTGGACCAAACGTCAGCACAGATGGAGTTTCTGTAGTCTTCGAGCCCGACATCAAACAGAAAGGCAACTATACCGTAACTATTTTCACTCCGGGCTGTCTGGCTGACAAAAGCTGTGACCTTCGTGGCATTGTCAACATCACCGGAAATTATGCAACTGCGAGTGCACCAGGCTTACCGCTTCAAACCCAAATATATCAAACCAATGATTATGACAAATACGATCAAATATATTCAGGTCCAGTGGACGTCAATAGCGACGGATTCAGGCCTACTGTTACACTCGCTCCACTAGTAGGTCAAAAGGATAACATCACCATCGTTGCTCAAAGAGTCCAATTCAATCTTACTGGAAACTCAACAGGCGGTTTGAACGGACTTTATGAATTCGACCCTAACTCAAACACAATTGACACCACCTTCTCAAATTCGACTTTCGATCAAGCAGGCATGGATTTAGATCCAGGAGCTACCGTGACGACCATGGCTGTCCTAAATGGTGTCACCTTTGTCGGCGGAAACTTTACAGACACCAGTACTGGCTTTCAAAATATCTTCTCCATTGGCACTGGCAATTCTACCAGTTTGGCTAATGGTGGGCTAAATGCTGAAGTGTCCAGCCTCATCACATACAACAACCTCCTCTATGTTGGAGGCAATTTTACCAATACCTTAAATGGAAGTGTCACTGGACTGAACAACGTCGCCACCTTTGATCCCACCACAAATGTTTGGCAGGCCCTTGGTGCTGGTGTGAGTGGTGCGGTGTCAAACATTGTCTCTTTGGAGGTCAACGTAACAATTGATAAGCCGGAAACCTGCATTACAGTCAATGGGTTTTTCAATCAATTGAATGGATGGGACTCATATCCACCTGTCAACGTGTCTGGGTTTGGCATCTGGGTGCCTTCCCGCCAGAACTGGCTGCAGAATCTTCATTTACCATCTCAGGCCATTACCGGACAACTCACCGCCATGACCAACGTTACTAAGCCCAACACTACTGAGTTCGCTCTTCTGGCCGGAGTCCTCTCGTCAAAGGATATGTCATCTCAGGATGCCGTCTATCTTAAATCAAACCCTACCACTATCCAGTCCCTCAATGTTGGTATTCAGCCTCAACCTATTGGTCCAGTCACCCGCAAAAGAGCGCTTAGTGGACAGGACGTTACCGGCGCTGTGGCAGGACTCTTTCACGCCGCCAGTAGCCTCAATGTCACAGTGCTTGGAGGCCACTTTACCGCGACATCAAGTAATGGTTCCATGATCAACAACCTGGTTATCCTCAACGGCACTACTATTACGGGTTTGAGCCCCGGTCTCGATTCGGACTCCTCCTTCTCAGCTCTTGCGGCGTCAGATACAATCTTATACGCTGGAGGAACCGTTACCGGAAATGTCAACAACGCAGCTGTCAACGGCCTCGTATTTTATGACTTGGGATTGGCAGCGTACTCTTATCCACAGCCGCCAGCTTTTGGGGGCGACAACGTCGCTGTCAACGCGATCACTGTGAGACCCAACAAATCTCCAGCTCAGGTTTATGTTGGCGGTAGTTTCGATACCGCCGGATCCCTTGGGTGTCCCAGCGTGTGTGTATTCGAAAATGGTGCATGGAATCCGCCCGGAAGTGGGCTTACTGGTAGTGTTACCTCACTAACCTGGCAAGGCACTAACAAGCTGCTTGCTGGTGGGAACTTGACTGTCAGCAACAACGCAACATCATTAGCTACGTACGACACTACAAGGAGCCAGTGGACCGCAGTTAGTGGAGCAGCTGAAAGTGTCCCTGGACCTGTGACAGCATTGGCTCCCGCAAATCTTGACGCTTCTTCCTTCTGGGTAGCAGGACAGAGCAAAAATAATTCTGCCTTCCTTGTGAAGTATGATGGCGGTTCAAATTCATACTCTCCTGTTACAGAGGGTTTAGGACCCCAGACCACAATCCAGGGTCTTTCTGTGCTACAATTGACGAAGGGGCACACTCAGAATAACCTCATGCCCAACAACATGGTCCTCCTTGTCACCGGACAGCTCAATCTTACTGGCTTTGGCAATGCTTCAGCTGCGCTTTTCAATGGCACTACATTCACTCCTTTTATTCTTGCTACCTCAGGCAATAACCCAGGAAGCTTATCTCAACTGTTTTCAGAAAATGCGGTCAAATTTACATCAGCAGGTAAGTGTCCCGCGTCTCAAATAGCACGAAGTCGTAATCGACTAACAATTGAGAAGGTGGACATATGGCCGTGGGCTTTGTCGTACTGATCGCCCTGGCTTGTGCGCTCGGCGCAATCTTCTTACTTGTTGTCGCCGGAATTCTCGTTGAACGCTATAGACGCAAGCATGAGGGCTACACCCAGGCACCAGCAAGTTACTTCGACAAAACGAGCAACATGGGTCGGATACCGCCAGAACATCTATTTGGACGATTGGGTCAAAGTAGACAGGCCCCCATGCTCTGAGTTTTATCACGGCACAAGAACCTGATGATTTGATACCCACTCATTATTACAGCATCTCCTTTCGGCGTCCTTGAGCGATGGCGTACCGGGATCTTCTTGACCGCAATTTATGGGAAAAGAGGTTTAATTTTCACACTGTTCCATCACTCTCCAAACGAGGGTGTTGCAGGCTGTAACATTTAATATGAAAAGGATTGGGGGAAAGATACTAATGTTGTGCTAAATTATAATGTCTCTCATGTCTGGAACGGATAAATCCCTACAGCAACCACGGCCGCGAATTGTCTTCGCCGCCGCCGCTCTTTATTCACCCACCAGTCTCGCCGAGCGAGAAACGAGATGGGTCCTCCGTCCTCGCCGGATCTTTCTTAAAGTTCTATGTACTTCTTCACCGGTTCGAAGGAGACAGTAGGTTTACTCCCATCAAGAGCAGGGCCTAGCTTTCGTCCTTGAGAGGAGAGCGTTAGTCAACTCGGCGATACAAGAGTGTCCGCCTTGAGTGGCGAAATAGTATGTACTTAGATGGAAGCGTATTTGAATAATACCAATCAACCAATCAAGACTCATTCGCTCCAATAGCAATGCAAATCTATAGCTATCTTCAAAAATTTGGTACAGGTGGTTCAATGTCTTGAGCCTAGCAGAAGCCTTGTCTATAGATTGTAACCCAAACTCCTTACAAATCTTCGCTCGAAAAAATTTCTGAAGCTTCAAGATGCTTCGATGGGACCAGGGAGACTTGGGAGTAAGAGGGTCCCATTGATGCTAGGACTACGGAGATTTGGGAGTAAGAGGTTCCCATTGTTGCTAGAATTCAACGACAATGTGTGGTTGCCTGGGAGTTGTGTATTATAGTAGTGCGTTGACGGACACAATCCCCAGCAAACCCCACTGCTGACCCAGTTGACAGTCAATATTCCCGCCGTGTCCGGATTGTTGTCATCACTCAGAGGCACACTTCCACACTCCAGACAGCCGTGACGCTTTAGCTCAAGGAGTTTTTGCTTGATCACGTCGCCGGTTATGCCCAAAGGAGCAACGTTCCCTTGGGTAAAAGCGCAAATGCCACCGATATCGATCTGCTGAGGCAGACATATAATGTGCTTGCCTGGGGCCCAAATGTCAGTGTCATTGATTGGCCCACAGTCGAAGCCGCTACTTGATTCGCAGTCCATGCCCTTAGATATCTGAAGGATCGAATGAAGGTAAGGGGTCTTGAATCTTCCGTCCGGGCAGAGGAAGCTGCCGCGGCAGTTGATCCCAAGGGTCTGGGCGGGGCTGACCAAGAGCAGAAAACATATGGAAATGCTTGCGAGGAGAAAACTGAACGTTCTGCAATGGCAAGTGGAAGAGAACATTGCGAATACGGACAATGTCAGAGTGCCAGGGCTGCATATGACAGGCCGCAAGCCCGCAACTAGGTTCCTTTTCTAGAAAATCTTCAGGTTCTTCCACAAAGTGCTGACATGTACCGTTCGTTCGGTACCGATGATGGCTTGTCCTTAGGCTTGGTCAGCAAAGCCTGAGAGCGAGCCAAAGGCTTTATCAACACGAAGAGGCTTCTCTGAGAAACGATTGGAGTTTCGCTGGAAATTTAGCTCAATACACGCAGCTACTGCCGCTGACGCTTGGTGAACCCTTGCTCATACTCGTACCAGTAACAAAGCACAGCGCATTAGTCATTGTGCGAAGTACTTCGTGGCGAGCATCACTTAAGCGCAGCCTGAGTTTTTAAACATGATTCGTGGTCCCCAGAAATGGGGATTCGCAGCTCTTGACGAGACAGCGGCTACTCTTGATCATCCATGGTATTCCTCTACACCTTTTCATAGTTTAGCTCATGAATCATTCAGCAAATACAAAGATAAAAATACTAAAGTACTTCGTAGGTATGCAGGACGAGAATGCCAAGGCTCAGCTGGGTTTGCTCGCTCTTTGCGCCTCTTCCCTTGGCCGTTGTTTCGGTCTTGTGGACGGACCGGCAACTCCATCGCTGGCTTCAGGCACGCGAGAATAGGCTGCAGGCATGGTGGGATCGCGAGCCGCAGCAATCAGGGGCATTACATAAATTACATAAACTTCAGGCCAACCACCCGCCGGGCAAATCCTACTTAGATCCTCTTCATTTCTCCAACTCCGCGATGTGAAAACAAAGATTGATAGACAAATGTTCGGGTTCGCTCCCACGCGCCGTCGTGCGTGGTCGAAGGACCTAGAAGTACTGCAAAGCTGATGGTGGTGGGCCCGGTGCTGTGGATCAGCCTCGTAGGCATCGTTGGGGGCGACCCAGCCCCGTCAGTGGGGGGGTCGACACGGGGCGATTTTAGGCAGGTCCTTAGGGTGTTCCAATGGCGGTCCATCTCGGCATCGACGCTACCTGCAAGTCGCAATTTGTCCGTCCTACCCCGGCGCCTCCCCATTATCCCCCTGCAAGCTGATCTCCCACTCACAAAGGCCCAAGCAAACATTTGCATTTGCATGTTAGTCCCTTCCTTCGGTATTCCCCTAGCTGCTTCTTAGCTGCTTCCTGCCTGTGCGTTAGAAGTTAGAAGTAGAAGTAGTCTAGGCCTCTCTCCACACACGCGAGGCGTCGTACGTGAACCAGTGGCACCTTCGCCAGCGTCATCTTATTACCTGCCCCATCATTATCCACCTCCATTGGCCTCATACTGAATTCGCGCTGTTGGACAGGGTACCCTCCACTCACACGGCAGCCCCTCTTTCTCGCTCAATATGGCCGTCCTCAGCAGTCACCTTGACCCTGCATCTCACGTGCTGACTGGCTCACTGTCTTGCTGAGCATCAGGCCAAACCCTTCTAACCGCGGTCCACGTCGACACTTAACCAAAACGCCATGTTGCTGGGGTTTTGCGAGTTCCCCAATGGGGTCATAGCTTTGAAGGAAATCCCGATAAAATCTATTTTCATTTCTCAATTTAATTCCCTATCTTTCTGATATTCCTTCTGCCAAAAGTCCAGCCTTTACATGACGTTCCCCATATCCTAATGCTGTGCCTCTCCTTTCATTTCCTTTATGCTTCTTTAGACGAGTATACCTAGAACGCCTGGAGCGACGCGTCGTCACATCTTGCAATCGTTATTATCACCCAGGATTACATATCTACTCCCTTATCCGTGCCCCGAGTCTAAGGAAGAACAAACAAAAGCTTAGTGCATGTGGCACGTGAGGATGTAATATCAAGAGGTGGACTGAATACTGTATTGGGATACCCACTGCCATTCGGACTATACCAACTCTCCCTCCTCAGCCAAGACAATTGGCTGGCGTCCTCGATACAATGGTGGGAAACATAACGGCAGAGCGGGGGTTTTGCACTCCACCGTTCCTGGAGTTGTCAAACTTTGACAGCACTGTAGGATGTAAGAGCTGTACCGACAAGCGAGGATCATACTCAGCACCTTGCTGACTCTCTCAGACCTTCCAGGCCGCTTCTGTGCCCCAGTACCGTCGGTCAATGGCACAATCAACTGCTGCTTACCGTGTCCCATTACAAGCTGGGTCTACTCGGACGGTGAGTCTACAATAGGGACCATATGAAAGAGACGGAGACTAAATGTCTATACAGAGTTCGATGAAGTACCAAAGGTCTCCAATTGGATTACTGTCGCCGGCATGTCATGCTGTCTATTAATACTCCTCACTTATCTCGTCCTCCCCGTGAAGCAGACTCATCGGCACTATCTTACCGTTGGACTGATCGTCGCCATATGCTTTCTACAAGTAGGCCATCCAACATCTCATCTGGCAGTATCGTGATTAATAGATGTAGTTGGGCATCATTATCCCCCTCGCCGCCAAACCAGATCAGTGTCACGATGCCATAACGCCCAATGATATGTATTCGGATAGGACATGTGCTTTCTCTGGAGCATTCCTGCTATTTGGAGGCTTCGCTGCCATAATTTGGGGTAAGAAACGTCATCAGTGGTTACACATAGAAGATGCTGACCGTTACAGGCTTCCTTCGTTCGCTTTCTATACACTTACAGATATGCTGGCAAGTCGTGCCTGGGTCAAAGTTCTTCTGGACATCCGTCTTGGCAGGATGGGGCATACCAGCTATATTCGTTGCTATCACTCTGCCATTGACCGGCACATCTTACCGATTCAGTGCTACATGCCACATTAACCACCAAAAGGCTCTGGGTGATTACTGGGGACCGTTACTGGCCTTTGCTGCCATTTCAACTATCTTACAGTTCGCAACGTTTGGTTATTGCATCAAAGTATACATCAAGTCACTTTTTGCTGCTGACACCAATTCCACATCGCAAGTCAGCTCATCTGGCCTGCCAGAATACAATTCTCGTGCGGGAAGCGTCAAGACCGTCACAGCAGGACAAGCATACAGGAGGGTCAAAAAAGTCATTGCACTTCAATGGCGAGGGACCGCAATAGTGCTTATTATTCTAATCAATGTAGTGTTTTTGTCCATCGTTTTCATACAAATGGACAATACTATTACAGCCGCGCTGCAAGATCTGAGTAAAGCCGAGCCGTGGCTGCTCTGCTTGGTCATAAATCAAGGGAACAAGAATGCCTGTCTTAATCAAGTAAAGGATGCTGGATTGGTAACTAATGAGGCAACGGTCATGGCTGTCTTGATCTTGCTTTCGGTAAGTTATATTGAACTGAACACGAAAAGGCCTCTTGGCTAACTACCACATCAGCTTAACGGCATATGGGTTCTACTATTCCTCGGCCGCACCTCAATGCTACTTGGCTGGTTCGAACTCATCCGCCCCTTCTTCACCAAAAAGCCCGCCGAATTCGTCTCCGTCGACGCCCGCCGCTACTCCAACAACACTAACAAAAACTACGAAATGATCATCTCTCCACCCACTCGCCACGATAGCCTTCCCCCAGGGAAAACACCCGAACCCGTCATCACCACTCCCCTTCCATCTCAACAAAAACTAAACGCAGACGGATTATCTCCCCTAGGAGAATCCCCTCAATCCGATTACTTCAGCAAAGAACTCGAATACAAACCCAGTCCCAATTTCGGCAAAGACGCCCAGTACAGGAGTCCAAAATGGAGCTTTTCAACACCTAGGCCGCCCAGTGCGGGTGGTGCCTTCACACGATCACGTGAGAACTCAATGACGTTTTCCCAGCGGATGGATGATGGGCGGGCGTGGTCTCCAGGACGAGATAGTCCTAGCTCTCTCAGTGGGAGACCAGCAACAGCACCAGCCCAAAGAGATAGCGGGACACGTACATTCACGCCTACGTATGAGTGGGATCCGTTGAGTACGCATGCGAAGTCGTCAAGGAGGCAGGAACCTTATGGCTTCTAAACTAGATTCTTCTCAGGAAAAGCAAACTATTTTTTCAAGGCTTAGGATAATATTTTGTTTATGTGAATCGTTTTGATAGCGGGCTATGGGCATTTGGATTAATTTAGCGACGGAAAGGAATGAATTATACCCCTACATGGTGGGACAGCGAAGGAAGGAAGGCAAAAATATTTTCATCCTTTCAAGCACTATTACAACACACCCATCGCAAGACGGACGCATGGCGAGGCAGTTTTATGGTATAGGTACAGGTTACAAGGCTATTTATTTATGGGGGCCTGCATTCGGGTCAATGATGATGAGGACCTCAGGCAGGCAGCATCTTTTATTTTGATGGTGAGAAGAAAGAAAGAGAAAGAAAGAGAAGGAGTGGGGCTACAGATAAACCGTTTGAGAGGGTTCACTACCCGCCACTTGTGGTATAGACGGACAGGACGAATCAGACAGACAGACAGATCGGATCTCTACTTTACAATTACAATTATATTACATGATAATTCAATAAAATAAACTCAAAAAAGGAGAAACTAAATTGAATTCTACTGTGCATTGCATTAACATTGCAGCAGATGACGCACATTGAGTTTGCGAGCTCCGCATTTCAGCTCGGCATGTTTTCATTCTCACAGCTGCAGTGTATGATGCAGTCGTCGTAATTTTTTTCTTTTACTCTTTCAGCTTTGGCTGCTCTCAGCTCGCAGCTCGCAGCGCAGCCTTAGGCATCTCCCATCATATCGTATCCCCGGTATTTCCCCCTCGCTGTGCCCGGCCAGGCCAGGCCGGCTGAAATACATACAAGTAGATTAGTGCCATGATGTAAGGTACGGATGTATGTAAGCCACCTTACGCACCCACCCACCCAAAGAAAATAAGGCTAAGAGAATAATAATGCATCATCGGCGATGAATACGCCCCACTACTCGGCCCACCCGCTCTTCCACACCTCTCATTCTAATTGATTGATTTTTTTTTTACCAGCCTCTCTCGCTTATGTATGTACGGTTCTCTCCTTTTCCTGTGCAGGAGTCACATGCATTTGTGTGAACGGGAGATTCCCGATCCATACAGCGTACTTGGTTGTTCCAACTGAGAAAAAGAAAAGAAAGGCTCTTGTTGTATGGTGGGGTGGTGGGATTTAAAATTTATGGATGTAGATCATCATGTGACTGCGCCGCTTGGTGTGGGTTTGAATTTTTATTTTTTTGCTGATAGAGGTAGTGTAGATGTTGATAGTGGTGAACGGGCTAGACTAGTGGTGGAGGGGAATAGGAAGGGAATTGAAGGATTTTGGTGGTGGAGGGGGAGTGGCCTGAAAGGTGGCGGCGGAGGGAGGATGCGGCACGAGTGGTACGCCTTACTACTGTGCGGTTGTTGTATTTTTTCGCTGTAGTGATGTTTGGGTCGTGGCTTGAACGTTGGCGGAGAAGGGAGGATGCGGCACGAGTGGTACGCCTTAACTAATTATTGTATATTTTTGCTGTGGGAAGCCAACATCCGGTCGTCAAATTTTTCCCCAGGAATGGTATTAGGGAGGATGGAAATTGTGATGGAATGAGGGCGTGGAGAAGATAGTGAATGTCGATGCCGTGATACTACATATGATCCCACCAATTGAGTGGAAGAAATGCGTTGTGGACTGGAACGACCCGTTTGGCACTCATGTAGAAAATTTTCGACCATTCCCGCCGCGGGGGAGAATAATAAGGCATCCTGTCACTCCCGGCGTTTCCTACATACATAAATGCCTGGCCGTTCCCTCGTCAAATCACCAAAATTGACCATTAAGATCATCGGCTTTCCCGAGCGTGATGGTTCCGCTGTCAACCCACGCGGGATGCAACACCATACCCCAGTCGTTTGTTTCACGCCACGCGAGACCTGATTGACAGATCCAGATCTGCACTTCATAGAGATCGGCGTTTTATAGCTTAAAGGAGACGCATGCGATGCTTACTGTGCGTATGCGCGGGATAGGGAGTCCGGAAATTGCGATGCGGCTTGCGAGTTGTGATAAGGTCTCCAGTGTCTGGTTAGCAATCTTGATGGACACAAAAGCCATTGCAAGTGAGAATTGGCGCTTGAGAGTACTTGTGGCGGTGTGACGCAGCTTGACGGAAGGCATCTCTGGGCGATAGAGGATCTCGAAGACTGTAGGAGCTTCGACTTCGTCCACGTCCGTTTTTAAGAGATTGAGGTGAGACGGCATAGTTATTCTAATGGCATAACGTCTTGAATTCTGATAAGGCTTATCTCTCTGATTTTGGCTGATGAAGGTGTACAAGCCCGGTCATTATTGATTAATCTCGTTTCTTCAGTCTTTCTCATTGGTCTTCGTTGAAAAATTGAATTAGCTCATCCCAATACCAATCTGGGAGTAATCATTGTGGACATCAGTGATGACCGCCTGAGCTTATCGAATCAATGAGTGACACGGAACAATGTTCTCAGGACCGATTTATGCAGGTCCGAAGAGGTGAGCTAAATCACATGTGCCTTGCTTGCGATTACTCTGGATGCAGCAGCGACTCTCCTCGTCCTTGGAGGGGCCGGGCGAGCGTGAAACCCACAATGGAGAGCTCATTGAGTACGAACGTACATGCTCATCCTTTTCTACAGACCTGAATCACTCATCCTTGGCTTGTGCATTGGAATTGTTGGGAAAGTGCTCTGCCCAAGGGTGGCAAGGGATTTCCCCGCTAAGAGTGTACCCTATGTCTTCGGTTTGCTGTCGAGGAGAAGCCACTTCATTTGCTCTGCAGATCTAACCTTAGGGTTATTGGACTTCTTGAACTCTGAGAGATTGGCCATCCTTGTCAATACTCCTGTGTAGTAGTCTCTTCCATGTTCTGAAGGGTAGCTATCCTTCATATACCTCATCAAAGCTTTAGTGTCTTTATCGTTGTATAGGTCTTGAACGAGTGTATCGATACTTCTGCGCACGTCGAGAGATTCTTCAGCTAGAGCCCTGCGCACTGATTCAATTTGCCCAAAGGAGGCGAAGGCGGGAAAGCTATTAAGCTGTTGTAACATGTGCTGGTGAGCTCTAGCATGTAAGTTGCGAATATCCGGGACATATGCTGAAGTATCCTCTGGAACACCTTTGAGTAGGTCGCCAAATCGACAGAAGTCCTGAATGAGTTGGAGAGCTGGATATCTCGTGTTCAGAAGATCTAAGCTCTGGGCCACTACCTGAACCCTTCGGTAGCCATAGAAAAGTTCATCCTCGGATTCCATGTCTGGTCGGAAAACCCCCAATTCAGGCTCTTTACCAAGGGGGCGCAAGATGTATGGAATCTCCTCGCCAGATATGGAGAGTTCGCGATTGCCACCATCAGGAAGAAGCCATTCATTTGATCGCTTGCTGATAGCTTGGACGTTTTGATAGCATAGACCACATCTCTGGCAATGAATCTGCTCATCCTCATCCTCATCCTGATACCTGTTGATTTCTAAGCAAAGTGGGCAACTGCTCAGAGGGCAAGCGAAACGATGGAAAACCATGCTCATTTCCACATTCTGGCCAGGTCTGAATACTGCAGCCCAATTTTTTTTCAGGTCAATTGCTCGTCTCCGTCGAGTATCCTGGATCAAAAAGTCCCCGCTCTCCAGTTTGGAGAGTCCAGCAGGCGTGACGCCGTTTCTTCTGAATCGAGCCTTGAGTACAGCCATAAAGCATTCCGAAGAATCAATAAAATCCAAATGGAAAGGTGCGATCTTGCCAAAAGGATCGAGGAGGATGACGGGCTGTTGTAGGAGTACCTGTGGGGGGACAGCACTTTGTGTCTGCAACATTGATCTCAGATCTTCAATGCTGTGCAGCAATTGCTTGTTTTGCTGGATTATGATCATAAAGAACTGTTGTTGCTCCACTGTCATGTCCTTCAGCATCCCGGTGATGTAGCTTTCATCAAGACACTGCGTCTTGACTACCAAACCGTGTCCCGATGCTTGACTATCCACGGTTTGTTTTGCTTGAAATGTAACGAGTAGCATGGTAATGGCAGACGCATGTCGACCCATTTGCGCCCTAAATTTAGCAATATCATCTTTTCTGCATACGGTCCATTTGATCTTGTGGTAATTACTGCGTAGACCTGACGTCTTGGCCTTCAGATGGGGCTGATGCTTCGATATCGATGTCAGGAACTCGTCAATGCTCTCCTGACAAGTCGAAATCGTTCTGTCTAAAGCAGACTTCTGCTTGATCGAAAACGAGAGATTTGCCTGGAGTTCCTCGATTGCCTCCAAGCCATCTTGCAAGCATGTGATCTCTGAGGCTAGAGCAGTGAAGTCTGCTACAGCGCCTTTCGAATCGTTCACTGCATCAATGGAGTCTTTAAGGAGCTTAAGGCCAAGAAAAAGGTCACCAACAGAAAATCCAAAGCCTGTTGCCATAGTCGGCCGTGGTCATGGTGCTCAATCAGCAGCAATATGCCAATGGGGACGCGCGAACTGGATAAAAGCGCTATTGGTCAATTGCTTCAGAAACTCATTGACCAGCAAGACATCTATTTTCTGGTCCAATTGATGCGCTGAAAAGGCAGATACGAACCACTTGTCTAACATGTCAATGAAGAAGTAGGCAATGACGCTTTCAGATGTTCTGAAGAGCGGGAGGCCACGCAGATCCAAATCCTGCGGTTTCGGGTTTTGGACAACGCCAAGCTGATTGGTCAGCAAGTCCAACCAATCAGAGTGGTCTGAACATATTGCTGCCTTGAATACGACAATGCTCGACCCATCTAATCAAACTTCGTGTAACCACTATTGTTTACGATGTACAAGGATGGAAACCATCCTCACTCCAATTCAGACAAGGAACAAATGGGATCTTAACAATGATGGGGCGCATCTCTTGCCACTAGCGACGAAGCGTGACCAACTAAAGAACACAAAGGTCTCTTTAAATGATCCAGAAGATGTTTTGGACATTCTAAAGTCGAAGCCTGACCATCAGGATCTCAGTAGAGTCCTTAGCTGGCTCAAGTCCACGGTAGACAATCGTGAAGGCTTCAATATCAAAGTGCCCGGTCCAAAAGCTTCGGAAATTATCTACAATTTGATTAGCGATATTATCCCTATCTATTGGGTCATAAAGAATGACAGCACCATCTCTGACCAGAGCAGAGGAAAGAACTTACTGGTCTACTGTCTTAGCAGTGTGGCTGGCCTTGGAGCAATCGTCTCTCGTCTTCGTCTCTTGCTTAGCCAACTCAAAGACCCTCGAGGTCAATCCGATGTCTTAGGCATCCGCAAAACCCAACCTGTCGAATTCTTACTGGATGTCCTTGAAGCAGTCCTTGGGAATTATGGCTTCGTCACGTCTGTATGCAATGATATCAATTCGTCTATCATTCAATCCTCTCATAAATCTTTACAATGGAAAGAATTTATATCTTTAGTGGCCTCGGGCAAAGTTTTGTCCACTGCAAGTGAAGCCACTGCTACACTGAATTATTTTGAAAGAAGTGTAAGTGCTGGCAGCTGGGTTGGCGATGGTCATCAGTATGCGGCCTGGCTTGGAAGCAATGTTCAGCACATGCTTGGAGCGTTGGTCGCAGGTGACTTGGAAGGCCTGAAAATGCTATCACAGCTACTAAGGAAAGCTTTAACGCTAGGTTACATAGGTCAGCTGCAAAATCAAGATTTGAGAGTGTGTAGACTGACAGTTCAGAAAACAGATCAATTAGTAGAGACGTCGTGCATGGGTTTGATTACTGGCGACGACAGGTCCTTGGACAAATACAGATCCATCTTGGCTGGTCTATCTACTCATGAGCAGAAGGCTTTTTTCTTTTCGATGATTCGTGCCCTGTCGAAAAGGCACCTCTCCGTTTCAGATTCCAGCCGGAACAATGGTGATCTTGAGGCCAAAGCTCGTGGGGGCGTTGCAGCACTTTTGGTAGCCTTTGCTCAAAACACCCCAAGTGTGCAAGATGCCCTTGTTGACTGGCTTGTTGGAACATCTGCCGAGGCTGTTAACTATAATCACAATACTCATAGAGTCGTAGTAGCAGCGCTATCTCGTGACAATGGTGAGCCGTTCTATTCCAGTATTGTGTGCTATGACTCATGGAGCTTGAGCAGACCAGATTATAAGAGCACTCCAAAGGAACTTGGGACTATTGGGGGATAAACTCTACATTAAGCATACCCCTGTTCTACATCAAGAAGGTTTGTCAATGCATATTCTGTTCCTTCCCATTGCTCATGTTCTGTAGTCAATGCTCAAACTTCGCTCATGCTTGCCGGCTATTCCTATCGCCAGGATCCTAAAGCTCTAGTAGACCTATCTCGGTCCAGCGTGTACCTGAATGCAATATCAAACCGACTCGCCGCATCGTCACCGCGGGCTCGTTTCTTGGGCATGGTACTTGGCAATGCGGTCTCTGAACTTGTCGATGCAGAAGATAAGAGAATGGTATTCACCACTGAAGAGCTCAACAGCTCCGATGGACAATGGTATACGAGATTGACCGAAGTCGATGACACTATTGGCTTGATCAAAGATCTCAAGCATGTCGAAGCATCTTCCGCAAAGTCTCTCGGAAAAAGGTCAAGACCTGTGACGAGTAGTGCAAAACCCACGAAGCTCACGAGGTCCCCAAATGCAAGCTCCAAGATTATATCGATTGAAGAGATCAATGACAGCTCGGAGTCCGGATCCGACGATCTACCAATGTATGAGAAGCCCGACTCTGACCCCTCAGACGAAGACGAAGACCCAACTCTTGTACAGAGAAATAAGCCAACAGCTCCCGTGTAAGTCCAATAATGGTTCGCATATGGACAGAGCATATCTTCTTACTCTACGTATCTCTAGGTACATTCGAGACCTCATTGCAGGCCTCCGTGATACCGAAAATTACGACCGCCACAAGCTCGCTCTCAACACAGCGTCCAGTCTCATCCGCCGTAAAGCAGCATTCGGTTCAGAGGTATCAGACAATATTGAGGAGCTAGCCACCATCCTTGTGGGTCTTAGTGACAGGTGGGAGATGGAAAATTTCCAACAAATGCGGCTCCAAGGCATGATAGCTGTACTGACCGCTTCGCCACTGAAAATGGGACAATGGTTCTCTATGACTTTCTACAATGGCGACTACTCCATGGGCCAAAGAGCATCGATACTAACAACTCTTGGCTTAGGCGCACGAGAACTGGCGGGACTTGGACAGGAAGATGCTGTCCTGACAGGCGCCAATGCCATTGCACAGAACCCTTTTCCATCTAAAATGCTACCAGACAAACTACACAAACTTTACGCCCTAGAAGCTGCACCCATGAATACCCTATCCCAACAACTCGAAAGGACAATGATCCAGCCTATAGCCGCCGAAGCAGCAGATAAAGTGACAGGTCCCAACGCCCTCAAAGTCCGCACCTTCTCGTCCCGTATGGCCGTCGAGAAAAAGAGACAAAGACCCATCCCCAACGCCTTAGCCAAAATAGTAGCCGATGGTTTCTTCTTCCCTCTAACAGGCCGCTGGCGTATCCACCTTCAAGCCTAGTAAGCCCGCTTCCTCTCCCCCCACATCCTTATCAGCGACTAACGCCTCTTCTCTTTGCTCAGCGGCGACACGTCCACCCACACCAACCCATTCCTGCTCACCCACTTTCTGAAAACCCTCTCCCTAATCCTGCACGCTTCCGGCTCATCCACTCTGTCCCTGCCGCAAATGACCTCCGAATTCTGGGACCTGCTCCTCTCCCTCCGCCCACGAGCAACCGACCCAGCAGTACTTGAAGCTTTGCTCTTCGCCTTTCTTACGTTGCTGGATATTAACGGGAATGATCAGCGGCGGGTGGCGGAGGAGCATGCGAAGGAGCTATTGGAGACGCAAGGGTGGGTGGAGGCCGTGTTTGAGAGGGTGGGGGGGGGGAGTGAGGAAGGGGAGAGGATCAGGATGCTGGCCGCGGGAGTGTTGGTAAGGTGTAGGGAGGTTGTAGAGAAACATCAGAGGTTGTTGATGGGGGACTTGGTTGATTTTATATGAGGTATGCGTACAATCGATGTACGGACAATTGACATTTACTACAAAATATGCAAATCCGCCATCAACCCCAAATGATCAGTAACCCACCGTTCCCCCCTCCCCAGGTCCACTTCCTCCTCGGCCTCTTCCCCTTCCTCCCCTTCCTCATCCACCCGCACCTTAAGCCCCTCCCCAATCCTCTCCAACCCCCTGACCTCCACCCCCCCACAAAACATCACCTTATCCATCCTCGAACACCCATACCTCCTCCCCTCCTCCCCACTCTGCATCCCCCACGTCCACCCCCCCTCCTCCCCCTCCACCCCTCCATTCTCCAAATATGCATCCTTCAACCCATTCTCCACATGCAACCTCCCATCAAACCCCTCAATCGCATTAAAATCCCCCGCCACAACACCCGCATCCACCTCACGAAGATACCAACTCGCGAGCTCGACCTGAGCAGGTCGCAGCGGCGGCTGAGCAATCAGGCTTTCGAGATGCGTGTTGCAGAAACGTAGGCACTTGGTTGTATCCCTGATATCCACGAAAAGCGCATCTCGTCCCATTTTGCTGATATAGCGTCTTCGGAAGACGGAGGAGATGGGAAGGCGTTTATCGATTAGTGTGATGGTGCCGTAATGGTGTGCCCAATATTCGGAATTGGTGTCTGTGATGTGGAAATATGATTGTAGCCAGGGCGTGGATTTTATTATTGAGAGGTCTGTGGAGACCATTTCTTGGAGGAAGATGATGACGGGAACGGTGCTGGGGAGGGCGAGGATGAGGGTGTGGAGGTAGGTGAGGGCGGCGGTCATGCGTTGGGTTTCGTGGGGGAGGCGGAAGTCGATGTTCCATGTTATGAGTTTGATGGGGGAGGGGAGGCTGGTGGGGAGGGGAGAGGGGGTGGTTATGGGTTGCCATTTGGAGTTGGAGAAGGCATAATAGGTTTGCGGTCTTTCTGGGTTAGAGTGCTCGCTTCTTGGTAAGGTATTTGCCGATACAGTCCCGAAGGAGACTTGCTTTCCGGGAGGGGATGCCATTTTATGCTTGAGATACCGGAGCGGTGTCAGCTTCATGGCGGATAGGCCTTGTTGAAGCCTTGTGGAACTTGACATGGCGCCCATTGCCACCCAGTCAAGTCAGCTTCGCTTTGGTCATGGGACATTGTACCTATTGACCGAACTATTGCCAGGTTGTCTTCGTTATCTGTCTGGCAGCCGTTGACCTATAGGTTTAAATTCTGGTGCTGCAAGTCATCTCACGCTTGCAGGGATGTGCGCCAAGATATAGAAACTGCAGAGCTTGAGCGCCGCCCTGCCCCTGTAAGGTGAGCTCGTGGCGGACCGTGAACACAGTATCCATTCCCTTGGCTAAACATATCACGATCTCCAGGTTATCGAACACGAGAACAGCAAAAAGAAGAAACAAGAGAACAAAAATTCCTTCGGGCCGGGATCGAACCAGCGACCTCACGGTATCAATGGTCTGCAATTACAGCCGTGCACTCTTCCAACTGAGTTACCGAAGGTTATGAGTAGGTGTGGCTTATTATACAGTATATTCTTAATCAATGCCGCACTGTTGTTGAATGCGAATCTCCAGTGAGTGGGGTTACATTTCCGATATCTCGCATTGCCAAGACGTAACATTGAGATCCTGCAAGACATGACCACCTCAAACATACACCCACATCAAACCTCGATGCATACCTGTCACTTACAAATGATCTTTCCTTTTTCGTCATGGAAGACGACCTTCTTCTGATAGTCCTGACGATCGTCAAGCTTGTTTGTCCAGGGTCTGTATCTTTGTCGTGCGGTGCGTTTCTTGATTGGAGCGTCTTGATTGCTGCATATAGGCTTGCAGCATTCATCTCTGCGGCTGTAACATAATTGATCCTAGGCATCTCCCAAACTGTTAGCAAGAAGGCTTCCGAGTCCTGATTGGGATCAGAACATGGATCAGCCATCTCGTGTTCGAGAGGGCGTGCAGTGAAGAGCTTCATAGATAGCATGGGGTCTGTGCGCTTTGATACATTACTGTGCCTTTTGTGGACATGCGGCGTCAGTTTCATTTTCCTAGACAAGACAAGATTTCATACAGCTGGAGAGGTCATCGTCGAGTCGTGGTGTTGATAGGCAACGGAAATCCAGCAAGATCTAAAGCCATTGTTGCTATGGGGAAAACCGTCAACACCTCGACATACTTCCTAACAACAGACGCTTTTTACTTCTGATAGTAACCGTCAATGTGGCCACTAAACTACCTATGATATCAATCCTGCCACCAACATCGCACTATTGAGAGGCTTCAAAAGCGCATCGTTGATTTCTTGGCATTCTGTCAATTGCCCTGTGATACGCATATCTCACAGGAAAAGTTGGGCCGCAAGTCAACTCAGAAGACAGCCATTGGCAAAACCTTTCTATCAGCATGACTCCAGACAAGAACAAGAAGCCTTTACCTTCCTCAACATCAAGAGTCTTCCCAGAACACCCAAAAACAACGGTGCAATGGAAAATAGCTCTGAGACGGATCAAAGTCCTCTACCTCGGAGGCCACTGGCAACAATGCTCAGCCCGCTGCGACCAACTCCTACGCGATGAGAACGCAACTGTAAGCTAGAACGCCAGTTCCCAATCAACGAGCACTAATAACCTCCAGCTCAACCACCTACACGCAACCTACATCCACTTCTACTCCGCCCTCTCCTCCGAAGCTCTCGCCGGACACACCTCCGACCTCTCCCCCGCAAAACTCCACATCCTAACCGAAGCCCAAGTATCCTACCAAGCCGCCGCAGCGACCCTCCCGCTCCCCTCCTCTATCGCCTCCCTCCCTTCCTCCTGCCCCTCCGACCACGAATCCGCCTTCACAAACACATCCTCCGCCTCCGAAGAATCCGCCATCCTAGACTACTACCAATTCCCCACCAACCCGCTCCTAAAACAAACCCCTTCCCCCCCCTCCTCCCCCTCCTCCAGCTCCACGATCCGCCGCTCCAAAAACCCCCCACCCCTCACCATATCCTCACCCCGCAAATCCATCTTTTTCACCAACGCCCTCACCGGCACCCTCCTCACCCTCGACTCCTTCCCCGCTCCCCCCGCCACCCCGCCCTTCACCCCCCCACCACGCTCTACCAGCCTCCAAAATGCCACCCCCCACACCAACAACGACCCGTATGCCCTTTCCCGCGCCTACGAGCGCTACAACGAGCACTTATATTCCTTCGCGGAGATGCTGGCGCGGCATATCCAGACGATTAGTGGGTTGATTCGTGAAACTAGGGAGGCGCAGAAGAGGGGGAGGAAGGGGGAGGAGATGGGGGATTTGAAGGCGAGGATTAGGCGGTTGAGGGAGGGGGGATGGAGGAGAGAGAGGTTTTGTCCGGGGAGGTATCAGGATCTTTGTGATGTTGCGCTGGGGGATTTGTGAGGGGTAGGTGGAGGATTGGGGGAGGAATTGGGGAGGGGGAGGGTCGGAGAGTCGGGTGTTTGCTTTTGCTTTTAGGATGTGATGGATGGTGTAATCTTTTGAATGCTTGATGATGGATGAAGGCGTTGGAGTAGAGAAACGTAATGGGTAGTCATTGTTCGCAGAAGTCGATTTGCTTGGGCTTCGCGCAGCAGGTTTCTTGTGCCCAATCACTACAGTAATTGTAATAATACTATCAAACCAAACGCAGTACGGACCTTTTAGTGAACGTCCATCCGAAAAACTATATTTCACCAGTACTAACATCTGCTCCCTAAACACTGGCTATATACAAACCCCATCAAACGCCCCTCCCTCCCCCTCTCCCCCCCCTATCGATCCACCTCCCCAAACACCAAATCCATCGTCCCAATAATCGCCACCGCATCCGCCAATAAATGCCCCCTACTAATCTGATCAAAGCTCCCCAAATGCGCAAACCCCGGCGCGCGAATCTTACACCGATAAGGCCTCTCACTCCCATCACTGACAACATAAACACCCATCTCCCCCTTCGGCGCTTCGATCGCCGAATACGTTTCTCCAGGCGGGACGGTATAGCCCTTTGTGAAGAGCAGGAAATGATGGATGAGTGCTTCCATGTTCTCTTTCATGGCAGCGCGGGGCGGGGGGGAGATTTTGTAGTCTTCGACGCGGACGGGGCCGGGGGGCATTTTGTTGAGGCATTGATGGATGATGCGGAGGGATTGGCGGAATTCTTCCATGCGGCAGAGATAGCGGTCGTAGCAGTCGCCATTCACGCCTACTGGGACATCGAATTCGACTTGGTCGTAGGCGTCGTAGGGTTGGCTTTTTCGCACATCCCAGGGGACGCCGCTGCCGCGGAGCATGACGCCGGAGAAGGAGTAGTTGAGAGCGTCGGCGGCGGAAACGACGCCAATGCCTTTGGTCCGGCCGATCCAGATGCGGTTGTCGGTGAGGAGTTCTTCGGTTTCGTCGATGCGGTCGCCGAATTGAGTGGCCCATTGGTAGATGTCATCGAGGAGGCCGAGGGGAAGGTCTTGGTGGACTCCGCCGGGGCGTACGTAGGCGGCGTGGAGGCGGGCGCCAGAAACGCGTTCGTAGAATTCCTGAGTTGACATTAGTGTTGGGTCAATGGTGGGAATGGAGTAGTGGGGTATACCATCAGTTTCTCACGTTCCTCGAAACCCCATAAGAAGGGTGTCAGGGCTCCCACATCCATAGCGTGACTGAGAACACTCATCAAGTGGTTCAAGATTCTCGTTATTTCCCCAAACAGCGTCCTTATCCACTTTGCCCTCTCCGGTATCTCTATATTCAGCAACTTCTCCACTGCCAGTGAGTAACATTGCTCATTTGTCATCATAGACACATAATCCAGCCGATCAAAATATGGCAATGCCTGCAGATATGTCTTGTATTCGATCAATTTCTCCGTTCCCCGGTGTAACAGGCCAACGTGAGGATCTGCTCGCACAATCTCCTCGCCATTGAGCTCGAGAATCAAACGTAATACACCATGGGCCGCGGGATGCTGAGGTCCAAAGTTGACAGTGTAGTGTCTTATTTTTCGACTTTCTGTTGATTCACCATCTGAGGGTGTCTTGTTCATATGCTCAGGGTCTTCAGGGTCTATAGGGTGGCCGAAGCGTTCGTCGACAGGTACGATTGTAGTACCTGCTTGCTCGCTGTCGGCTGGAGCGGCATAGTGGCGCGAATGAGAGGTGGTGACGGTTCTGCAGAGGGTACGGGGGAGGAGGGAGGTGGCGGGGCGGAGACACAGTCGTTTTGCTGAGTGTCCGGCCAGACGGGCGAAGGAGGAGGCCATTGTGTCCGATGGCCTTCAGCAGAGAGGATAGGAACAGTGATTGAGGAATCGACGTTGTAGCTCCTAAAATGTAGACAATGTTTCGCCGTCCCTATGATGCACTTGACTTTTGGCTTGGCGGCTGCTGCCGCTTGGCGCGCTGGATGACTTGACTCGCGTAAAATTACCGTTCTTAAAAGTGTCTCCACTGGAGAGCCCTACAATTTATATTGCAGCGCGCAATAGCCCAGTCCGTCCACAATGGCTCCAGTATCCGTCTCACCAGAAGAGGCCTGGAGGAGGAAGGTCAGTAAGCCTCTTTGTCCCTTCAGTACCATGGAGATAGCTCATAAGCCCAGATCGTCGGAGTCAACGCCGAAACCGTAACTCATGTCACCTCAACCGACTTCCCTGGCCACTACCCCGGTGAAGACCACACGTGGTCACTCGAAAAGTTCGCCCAGGTATGCTCTCCTTTCGCTCGTTACCACACTCTCCTCTCTAACCCTCTGTGCCCAGGATTTCACTGTCCAGTTCCACCAAAACTCTCCCTACGAATCCACATTCTCCCTCTTCCCCCTTGACGCCTCCATAGCCAATGCCTTCCGCCGGATCCTCATCGCCGAAATCCCCACCCTCGCAATCGAATACGTCTTCATCCACAACAATACCTCCATAATCCAAGACGAAGTGCTCGCCGCGCGCCTCGGTCTCGTCCCCCTCACCGGCCGCCTCGAAGGCCTCAACTGGATGCAATTCTACAAGAGGCCTGTTTCCGATGAACACGATAATAGCGGGGGAGGCGAAACAGAAAGGGACACAGCGGCAGATAACAACACTGTAGTGCTAAAGCTGCAAAAAGAGTGTAGCTGGGCCCCCGGGCAGCCCAAGGAAGGAGAGACAGACCCGAACGTGTTATATATAAACAGCAACGTCTACGCAAAAGACATCGAATTCATCCCCACAGGCCGGCAAGTCAATGAATTCCCCTCCCCAGACGGTATCATCCGCCCCGTCAACCCAGACATTCTCCTCGCGAAAATGCGGCCCGGCCAAACCATCGATCTGGAAATGCATTGCATAAAAGGAATCGGAGCCGATCACGCAAAATTCAGCCCCGTCGCGACGGCGAGTTATAGATTATTACCTACGATTGATATCCTGCAACCGATCGTGGGGCCGGAAGCGAAGAAGTTCGCGCGCTGTTTTCCGAAGGGGGTGATTGGTCTTGAGCAAGAAGGGGAAGAGGGGGAGGTTAAGGCTGTGGTGAGAGATACGATGCGGGATACGGTTAGTAGGGAGTGTTTACGGCATGAGGAGTTTAAAGATAAGGTGAAGTTGGGGAGGGTGAGGGATCATTTTATTTTTGGGGTGGAGAGTACGGGGCAGTTTGAGAGTGATTTGTTGTTCTTGGAGAGTGTAAAGATTTTGAAGATGAAATGTGTTAGGTTGAAGAGGAGTCTGGCCAATGTAACGAGGTAGGGTGATTTTAGGGGTGGAAAAGGTATTTGAGGGTGCAGGAGGAATGTTGGGGAAAGGAGGGAGGGGTAAATGATGATTGTATGATCAGAAGCTCGCTGCATTGCATGGCGCTGAGACGACTAGATTTGGTTATGGTGGCCTCGAGGCTGGATACCGATTATCTGAGGAGAGTAGATCATTCGCTTCGACTTGAGGTACTATTACCATTAGAGTAATGTATACTGTCCTATAGTGGACCTATCCCAGCTCTTCCTGGCTGATCTTCTCTAGCGTGCTCAAGAGCCCCTGCTTGACGAGAAAGGCTTGTCGCGCTTGAACGTGCTGAGAATGTAGCTTCTAGCCTCCTCTATTAGCTTTCCCAGGCTTTCCTACCGTCTTACGGAATCACCTATAGAGTCGTACCCAGTCCACCAATCCAGATATTCGTCAAATATCTCGTCGCCGATCTATTGTGGTTGCCTTGGTGGTCTCAGTCGGACTTGTTGATGGAGCACTATCATCTACGATTGAGCGGAGCTCGTACTGCGTCTCTACACAGGGCGAAGAGCCGAAGATAGTGTTTTAGTAATGTCTTGCTCATGGGTTTGCCACTCATCAAGAGCTAAAGATGAGCTTGTACTTGAATGAAATTGCAAATGCCGGATCCGACACTGCAATTTCCTCGCCGTTGACGACTAGCTCGGAGAGCTTCTTCGAAAGATTTGGCGCGGTTTGCTCCCTGAGTGATGCTGGAAATTGTGAGTAAAGTGATTTTTCCTCTGACCTCAACGTAGGTTTCTTCAACTGCGCCTCCGCACGTTCCCCAAGGCTGTCGATAAAGTCCTGCAACGTCATGTTGGGATCTACTGTGAGGTTCCGTGCGAGATTACCACACACCGGGCAGTCTTCCTTCTGCTCCATTTCGAATGTGTAAGTGAAGATTCCCTCATCTCCGCTGTATTGAATATAGTTGTTCAGCCAAGGGTTACATCCGGTAGCAATCTTGAAGGCCTCGTTGCAGCAGCTGGCGGCGATGATGGCGTTGGTAGATGCTATGGCAGGGATGATATTCTTGACTACCCCTTGAGTCATTGAATAAGTCACCCCAAGGATGTTGAATTCTTGAGCGCGTGCTAATGCTTTCTGGTAGAGCCATGTTATATGTTCGGGATCATCAGTGTCAAGAACTTCGCCCTTGCGATGTTCTTCCCATGCAATAATATGAGCCCACTCAATACAATGTGCTGGCTGTCGAGGTATCGTTGCCAAGGTGCAGAGGGGTACAGCGGCACGGGGGGCGTGTAAGTCGAGCTGGCACTCTATACAAGAACTCATGGATGGTAATATAACTCTGGCCTGACCTTTGAAACCTATGAACTTATATGTCAGCGTCACAAGGTTCTGGTAAACTGTGCAGGTGGCTGTACCCTCTGTCCCTCCATCGATGAGCGGTTTCAAGCTCTCTGGATTCTCCATGTCTACCATACCCACTAGGGTGGCATTTATCCAGCGTCGTGCTTCAATACTGTCCAAACCACATATGATCATCTGAAATTGCATATAGTAATCCTCGTCCTTGTCTTGAATCTTGCCGTTATATGGAATTATCTTGACGCCTTTGACCCTCTTCTCAACGAAAGCTGCCGCACATTCAGCTTTCGATTTACCGACGTCAGCTTCACGGAAGAGAAATTGGCGGTTTAGATTGGAAACATCGATGGTGTCTGCCTACTGTAAGCAGGATACAGGCACGCTTAAACTCGCTGTACATGCCCATATCAATGACGTGGATGTCTTTGAAGCCTGACAGCGCTAGGTTTTTTAGTATCTCACATCCTAAGCCTCCAGCTCCGCTGAATATTGCATTAGCATCAATGGGCAAAACAATACTAATAGGCAGCACCTACATCACACTGCAAAGTGTCAGCAGATTGAACAATAGCACAGGTTCCTAGATATACAGACAGGACTTTTGATGTCTCAAGGCCAGTGATTGTTACTTCACCAGGCACCCAATTTGGATCGGAGGTAGGACCAGGCTTATTCAAAAAATTGTCGAGATAGGTCCTGTAGCTATCATTAGACCATGATCCCGTCATTCTGATATTACGTCCTTTGCCTACCATCTCTTTCGGGAATGCTCAACACCATTTGCCATTATAACCATGGCAAAGAAATACTAAAGTTATAGAGACAGATTTGAGGTTTCAACGGCTGGCTGAGTCCGTAAGACATAAATCCTCCCAAGCTCAACCCGGGGCGGAAACAGCTCCAGGGCGGGAAGGTTCCATCATGCCGTTGTCTAAGCGCTGAAGATCACGCGGGTAGGGCGTACTGGGATAGGGTGCCTAAGGTCTAATCCCCCAGCCAGAGGCTCCCAGCAATGTTTGTCGAACAACAATACAGGGAACACAATCCAACCTGACACATTCTTATATCCACGTTGCTCAAAATCGTACAACTATATAAATACCTCAACAGTTACTCACCATCTCTGCAAAATCATCCAGCATACCTATCCACCATGTTCGCATCCAAGCGCCTAGGCAAAGTAAACCCCCCACCGCCCTGCCTACTCACAATTTGATCAAAACCAACTGACCGATATCTCTCAACCAGGAGCTTATGAAAGTACCTCACCTCACTCCCCTCCACTCTCATCAAGAACCCTGCTCACCCTCACACTTCCAGATCCAACAATCACTCCCCCCAGGCATAGACCTAGTCTCCGCTCCCGACTTCAAAGAATGGCAGATGGACATCCGAGTCCTCGACAGCAACCCCCTCTATCTCAACCAAACATACCGTCTCCGTTTCCGCTTCAGCAATAACTACCCAATAGGTAACCCCCCTCCTCTCTCCACCTTCCCTTCCTTCCCTCCCTCCCCCTTTCCCCTCCCCCAAATCCTCCCCCCACCAAAACTAACCACCCCGCCCCCTCCCACAGAAGCCCCCGAAGTAACATTCACCACCCTCACCACCCCTCCCCGCACGATCCCCATCCACCCACACGTCTACTCCAACGGAATAATCTGCTTAGATCTTCTCGGCACACAAGGCTGGTCGCCCGTGCAGAATGTGGAGAGCGTGTGCATGAGTATCCAGAGCATGTTGACCGGGAATACGAAGAATGAGAGACCACCGGGTAATGAGGAATTTGTGGCGAGGAATACGCAGAGGCCGAGGGATATTAGGTTTGTTTATGAGGATAGTAGTGTTTGATGGATGTGTGGTTTGGGAATGATGGGATGGGGGGGTTCTTGTGGGAGGAGGGGGAATATGGTATAGGAATGGACGTGATTTAGCGCGGCGCTCTAGGGCTTGGGCTTGGGGGATTGGGGGTTATATGGACATGGTGTGTTCCGCTTGGAAGCGGCGTTGGTTGGAGGTGAGAAGGGAATTGGTGTGATGCATGCACGTTACGTTCATTGCGAAATGCACTATCGCCTTTCTACAGCATAAGATGCAAGCATATTAGCAATCTTCATCGTTTCAAAGAAATAACAGCAATCCAAACCATGAACTACAGCCCTCTCACCCATACTCACAAGCCAACGCTATCGAAGCCATGTACGCAGTGTCATCCATCACACCTCCCCAAAGCTCCCCTTCTCAATCGCCGCCCCCACAACCCCATTTCCCCCCACAACATCAGTCGTACAAACCAGAATCCTCCTCCTCCCCTCCTCCCCCTTGGCCACAAACCTCAACGCCGCAATCTCCGTAAACGTAACCCCTCCCAAAAACATCACCACCGTCGTCTTCACCTTTCCCCCCGCCCCCGCAAGCATATGTCGCGCCTTGACCACCTGTTCCTCTCCCTTCTGGATCTTATTGAACGTAGTCCCCTTAACATTCCTCACCGCGTCTTCGAAACCCTGCCAGCCGTGCGCAGCGGTGCTGATATTAGCGGCAGAGGCGCCTTTGGTGAGGGCTAAGAGGTATTGTTTTTGGATAATGGCTTGGACGAGGCGAACAGTGAGGGGCGCATAGCCGCTGTAAACGTAGGCGATGTCGTTTGGGTTTTGTTCATTGACTTCGTCAACGACGAGACGGAGGACTTTGCGGAGGTAGTTGTAATTCGTTTTGGAGTTTTCCTGGGCGGTGCCGACGGCGAGAGGGTTTGTGAGGACGCCGGCGGAGGCGCGGGTTTGGAGGAGGCCGATTTTTTCGAGGGCGGAGAGGGTGAGGAGATGTTGGTAGCCGTAGGCGTGGAGGATGAGACGTTTGAAGTTGTCGAGGTCTTTTTGGCGGAGGCCGCCGGAGATGCAGGATTCGAGGCAGAGGAGACGGAGGATGGTGAGGAGGGGGACGGAGCGGGAAATTAGTTCTTCGAGGGTGTCGTGTTGGGAGGAAGGGTCGGAGCCGTCATATAGATTTTGTTGGACTTCAAGGGTGCGGCGGAAAATGTCGGATTGGGTGTTTTTCATTATTTCTTCGGTGAGGTTGATGTGGATCTTTAGGCTTTGCTGCTCGCTTTGATAGCCGGGTAGCTTGCCTACAAAGTCTCGAAGCTCTGAGATGCTTTCTGCGTGGCGGTTTTTCATGTCGCTCTGCAGGCGACGGGCCACCTTGTTGAGCAGACTGTCAACTATTGCACCGTTTGCGTCCCGAAGCTGTTCGTATAGCTTGTCAGAAGAATCAAGTTGAATTTTCTGTTTCAGGCTTTGTTGAGTCGCTGCAGGGCTTTTTCCGGACTGTTGCGTCCCTGATGCCTGGCCAACGATAGACGAGTGGATCTCGGTCTGATTGTAACTGATGCCAAACATCTCCTCTATCAACCCTTCGTAAGTCAGCTGTGTGAGAAGTGGGGTGGCGAAATCAATCTCTCTATCGATGATGATCAGACTCTCGATGGTTGCGCTCGGCATCATCCCAAATTTGGAAGTATTGTTGTCGTCTGCAGCAGCCTCTACACGCATCCGTAGCAATAGCTCCATAAGTCTATTGGCGTTGTCGCCCTTGCCAATGATCCGCGGAAAAAGGCCATGGGTCTGCTGGATGCCCATAAGTGCCTGCGCTGCGAGAAAGGTAGAAGTAGGATCTTTTCGCTAAGCTCTGTTAGACTCCAGGCAGACAAAACACGGTTTGGCATACCAAGTATAAGTCTTTAAAGCTATCTTCCAGACATAATGAAAGGAGGTCTCGCTCTAGTGGTATGAAGTGCAGCACGAACTCCTCAACACTAACATCACCCAAGACCCCAGCTTCCTCCAATATTTTGTTGCATACTAGTGTACGTCTGGGTACCCAAATGATTAAGAACTCATGCTCTATGCTACTGTTCTTCTGCAAGCGCTGGATCTGTTCTGCAGGTGAGGCAATGTCAGCAGGTAATGATGGCGTAGCACCTATTGCAAGCGCAGGGAAACGCTATAGATCGAGCTGGATATGAAAGTAATTTGATTTCGGGATCAAGACTGACTATGTAGAGTAGGAGAAAGTCTACGTAATCTACTTGAAGATCCCTTGTATGTAAGAATGAGAGAATGTAGAGGCGGTAAATGTGGATGTGTCTTAAATCAAGAAGTGGAAAGGCTTCCCACATGCATAAAGAGGTATGATAGAAGCAGCACATACATACCCGTGATAGCTATGGGTTGATTTGCCTTCTCCCCACGGGCCAAGAAAATGACATTTTTCTGAGAAGCGTCGACGTTATCATTCTCGAGAAAGAAAACCTTATCGACTCCATGATCTTGGAGAGTCGAGAATTTGACAAAGATGCCAATGGGACCCGCGAGCGACTTCTCAATGACCAAGTTCTTCTTCCCTCGAACCTAGGAGGGCTCAGTATTTGAGTATGACATATTGAATGAAGCATGGAACCTTACATACGCTTTCGAGCAGATCCAGTAGATCCTTACGAGCTTTTTCCTTTATCTGATCCGAGTCAATGCCTGGATGAGGTGCCATATCATTGCCGTCGTCTGGTTGGAGCAGGCTTGGGCGGCGCGCCAAGCTGAAGATGACAGAAATTTGACTCAGCCACTGAGCCACTCAGCGCTAGAACTAAACTAGACCGTAGTCTGTTAAGAAATTTGAGGCTGAGGCATCCTCCACAATACTTTCTGGAATCTGCACGTTCTGAAGTGAGCGAGATTACGTTGGGTTAGGGTAAGGTAACATCTGACATTCTGACATCCTGAAGGATTCATAGGGAAAACCCGGAGCTGCAGGTCCAGATCTCTAGCGGGGCCATCTGGCCAAGGTGCAACGGTGAAGGTGCAAAATCACACGCGGAAAAGCGCAATCTACAAATGGATTGGATTGGTACTTCCGTGGGCTGCACATCCCCAAAATAACACATCTGCCATGCGGTTGCATTATGCTGCTCAGGCTGGTTCTGAATCTTGCACTTGGCCTATTATACCGAAATTTTTGAAACCTGACCTCTGCAGGCCTGCTACAGCTGTCAGTCTGCCAGAAACCGGCATTCTAGGTCATGGTCACAGCCGAAGTGGGAAATACAGCTACCACCGGAAGTGGCAGCGGGCCTGACCCACGTATCTTACAAGCCTGCATGCATCAGCTAATACAAATTTGAAACTACACTTGTGGCTTGAGACAGCTTGGGATGGCTAATCTGCTTCCACCTTGTCAACCCTTCCCGAACATAGCAAAGATTCCTCATCACTAAATTCGGAGAAGCGAAATTGCCATACTTCGCCACACATCTTTGCTGTGACCCCTTTGCAACAACCAAGTATCCCTCACGTCAGATCTCTAAATGCTACCGTAGTTGACCAATCACAAGCTCTCGCTGACTGCTTCTGTACCGCACCTATTGGCAACCCATCGCCAAGCTGAAGGAATGGAGAGACGGGATCTGCGCCCACTCTCCACAATGAATTCTAAGTGCTTATTTCATGGTCGCCTGAAAAACATTCAGGATATGAAGAATGCTTATGTTGGCCGGCGGCGCAGCTGTGCCATTTACATTGGACACTGGCTGCTTACTATTCCTTCGACTTAAAACGAATGAAGCTATAACTCTTAAAAGATGAAAAGTATCTTCGATTCCCTCTTCTTGCTGCAGACGCTGCTTAATCCATATGCCCGAATTCCTCCTGGGTTGAACAACAGCTACAGGTACTCTGAGACCGGGCGACAATATGAGCCCTTCTAGTCTTCAAAATGTGCCTGCTCTGGCTCCACCCGCGGGTGTTACCCCAAACTTTGTGAACCCGTACACCTTGAGTCCTGCGTTCGTCGCTACTGCAATCATATCCCTGCTGTTTGCTACTGCTGCGTTGGTCATCCGCTTGGCCACAAGCCTGCTTGGGTCGAGCAAGAGGGTACGGATTGAAGACGGTATGTTATTCCAAATTCTGTTTACTTAAACGTTATCAATGCGCATACTAATCTAAGCAGCTACATGTATTACATCCTGGGTCCGTGGATCGGTGTCCGTTCTGGAATATCAGGCTGATTGCATCAACAGCTGGGCCTCATAGTAACCGTTACATTAACTTTCCTCGAGATCCACCATGGCCTTGGGAGACACCAATGGAATGTTCCAAAATCCGATATCGTGCCCATGTTGAAGGTATGCCCCCGTTCGCTCCATCACTGGAAAACGCTCGATGCTCTGGTCAAAGGAGCTAATTAATGGTTGCCCAAGTTGTTTTATGTCAATCGAATCTTCTATTCGCCAACAATTTTGACCGCCAAGCTCACAATTCTGCTGCAAATGATGCGCATTTTCGTGCCCACCAAGCGCGGTCTTGTCTATTGGCTTATCCAGGCCTTCATGTGGCTGAACGTCCTCTTCTATACCGCTAATGTGCTCTCCGTCATCTTCCAGTGCAGCCTCATCAATAAAGCTTGGATTTCGTCGACGCCAGGCCATTGCGTAGATACGAACCTCAACCTTGTGGTTACAGGTACCATCAACGTCATCTCCGACGTTCTAATACTAATTCTGCCGCTCTGGACGATATGGCATCTAAAGATGAACATCCGAGCAAAGCTAAGCGTTTCCGTGGTTTTTGTAGCCGGTATCTTGTGCGCCATATCCAATGTTCTCATTAGCAAGGAATACGACTAACCAGTCTTAGCGCCAACTTCGCGGGCATCATGCGTCTGGTCTTCTCCATCAGAATCATCAATGGCACCGACCTGACTTATCTACGCCTCCAGCATGGGATGTGGACGTATGTTCGCTCCTCATGCACCCGTCTGGAATTCCCACGACCACTCGCTAACGTCAATGCTGGCAGCATCGCCGAGATCACAACCGCCATCCTCTGCGCGTCCCTTCCACTCGTCCCCAAGTTCATTGCCCTTTTCCGTCCCCGTCGTCCAAC
This sequence comes from Cladonia rubrotincta, assembly GCA_963971245.1. NCBI lineage: Eukaryota > Fungi > Ascomycota > Lecanoromycetes > Lecanorales > Cladoniaceae > Cladonia > Cladonia rubrotincta. The sequence continues at coordinate 1,670,728 of OZ020203.1, read as the reverse complement.
ACTCCGCTCCCGCACGACATATATCTTGGCCGGCAAATCACCTGGCCGGAGCGAATCCACTGGCTCGTTACGCGGCGGCAACAGTGTAGAGCTCGGGACCCGTTCGCCGGAACAATTTGGCTGGGTCGAGACAATCAAGGCAGAAAGTAAAGCCAAGGGACCAATGGTGGTTGGAGCTTATGTACCGGAGGATAGGCCCGTAGGAATTGGGTGGGTTGAAGGAAGGGAAGTGGATAAGGGAATCAGAAAGACGGTGACTATCGAACAGTCTCAATAAAGTTATTAGGGGGCGTTGGGTGTGGCGGTTACGGCATTCTTGGGCGGCGCATTTATGCTCCGACTGCGTCACGCTTTCCCTTGTTTCAAAATACCCATATTAAAGCTATTTCCGAATGTATTAGGCTATTGCATATCAGATGGTCGTTCTCCCATCAGGTCACATAGGCGCAAGTGGATGAATGCAAATTTGAAGTTCCGACCAACGCTAATGCATGACAGGGAAAGGGCGTGACTGCTCGGAAATCGGAGGCATGACAGGGACTGTGAAGTAGACTACGTATGGGTGTATGGGAGATACAAACAGTGGATTTGCGGTGCGTCATCACACTCTGTTCCGCTACGGAATGAATGCAGTCATCTGAAAACTGACTTCTTCTTTTCCTGTGAACGGAGAGGATGGGGACCATTTATTGGATCCAGTCATTCTCGGATGTGGCAATCCTTATCACTCCCTTTTATCACTCCCGATCGGATCATACCTCAAAGCACAATCAACCTTCCTGCGTTTCGTTGTATTGCCTGCAAGTCAGAAATACGAGATTTATGGTTTCTCACCCTTCATCGATTAGGATATTGCTGGAGAACGAGGGCATGAGACGATTGCGAGGCGTACCGAACATCTTTTTCACGGTCCCTGTTGCTTAAAGTATCCAATGGATGAGGACTCTCTAGCTCACATTCATGCTTGGAATTTTTGTTCTCGTTCACTGGCTCCCACGAACGTGTTACGCATTCATCTGTCAAACTTGACTGTTTGTGTGAGGTGAATCTCCTCCGGGGATTTCATAACTCCTTATTTCACACAATGGGTGAAGGATCTCCGCTGTCACACCGTTAATTCGAAATTTACCCTTCTTGTTCACTGCCTGGCTAGGCGAACGTGTCATCCATTCCCCTGTCAGAGCTTGCATTAGCTTCTGTACCAGTGTCTATATGAAGGAGCCCCTACTCCCATCTCCCTCTCTCTTTCTTTCAACCCAAGCACCTAGCCACCTCGGCTTACCTGCACTCCACAAACACCTCTCCTCATATATGTACATACTCTTCTATATATATATATCACCATTCTCATTACACGCAAAGCTTTTTTACTTCTAGACCAACCATGCAGAACATGTCTGGCGCCTGGCCAGTGTCGCCAAAGTTATCATTCTCAACACCTTCTCAAAAATCGTTACAATTTTCATAGATTCAGCTCGGTATGCTTGGTCTGACCATGTACTAGACCCAATAGGCCCTAGTAATGACACTGCGGCAGATAGCAGCTGCAGGCAGCGTAGCTAGTTCCTCTTCATATCTACAATTTCATCATAACCAGACATGGTCTCGTTTAGGTCCTGCTTGGTTCACGACAACAACCCTCAACACCGAACCACAACGATGATCACTCAGTGAATTCCACCCAGGAACGTTCACCGACTGAATACGAAGGAGCAGACAAGCCTAGCACCAGCCCCGACGAGAACCGCAGGGAGAGCAGAAGCTCCTTATTCCCTTCCTATATACGATGTATAACCCACAAACGAAGGAGACAAGGCTACGAGCGAGCTGCTACGACCCGCCCAGCTAGAAGGAGCAGGATTGCTTTGTTGGCTAGAGAAGATGTACCACCTCGGAATCCTTGCCGTTGACATGGGGGTAGGGAAGACAGTTCAACTGATGGCACTAATATTCCAAAACCGGCCAACTGGAATCGATAGAACAACATTGTTAGTCGTGCCGGCTGGTGCTATTGAAATGTGGAAAGTCAACCTCGCGAAATTCAAAGAGATCAAATACATTGAATACAACGGCTACAGGAAGGACTTCTTGGGGATAGAGGAGCTCAGCGAATATGAGGTTATACTATCGACGTACACTCACGTGTCAAGGCAATACAACACATACGCGAGCAGAACATGTGATACTCGAATGATAGCCAATCAGTCAAGAAAAGAAAGCCTCCTGTTAGCCTCCACACATCACAACACCGAGGTGAGGAGTCAGGGCCTAGGGGGCCTCCCGCTACGCCACACGGATCATAACAGCCAGTTGAAGAGGCGAACGAAGTACAGTCCATCAAATCTACCAACACGCGAAACCCAGCCTTCAGGAATCTGGAGAGCCAGTGTCCCAGTCCCAGGGAGCTCTAGTCAGAGAAGATCCAGCTTTCAAAACGATAATCTAGAAAGCAAGAACAGAGAAGGGTCTGGCCAGCAGATGAGAATCGAAGACAACCACGACTCGATGGCAAGTAAATTGAATGTAGAGGCCCACTTGCAAAAAGGAGGCGGTGAAGGAAAGAAAGCTAAAGAAAGGGATCACCAAGGCGACACGACCTTTACACAGCAAGGAACGTCAGCACGCAAGCCGGGTTCCGAGTAGAGAGGATAGGCATCGTCAATGAGGGTCTACGGTTCCTTCGCAGGCTCGACTGCTATCACTGGCTTGCACCTCCTTGGGGAAGCCAACGAAGGAAGTAAGCGCTTTTCTAGATGGGTGCATGACTGCTTTCTTGAGCTCGAGACGATTCACACTACCTGAAGTCTTACGCCATCGGTTGGGCCATCAGTTATAAAAGGATGTCCTCTCCGACTTCTGTCTTACTTTTCAGCAACCCAACTTCTGACAATCTCACTAAAAGGCAGATCCCAGCTCTCGCTCTTTATTCGGGGGTTGACTTATCTTCAAGACCACACAAGAGCCCTATCCGTGGATTTGCTCAGACGATGGATTCTTTAGGAACAAAGGTGCCAGTCGCTTCCAGCGATGATTATCGAGTTCCGAAGGAGCTGAAGCCTTTGCACGACTACTATGAAGAATGGAATAAAGAGATGAGTGGAACGTGGTCCAACCTAGTGAGCGAGAAGGTCGAATGAAGCAGAGGTGCTTGTGTAACAAATACAACCTCTTCTGAAGTCGAGCCATCAAGTCTGACTCATATAAAAAATTTCCTAGAGTTGCAAGTCATGATCAATCCTTGAGCCCGGGGTGAAAAGTGTGACAGAGCTTCAGCGCTTCTTCCGTTCAACGCTTCGATATATATGTATGATTTCGGAACCTAGTTGTCATCCTGCAACGACATATCGGCGAAATAAAAAGGGCTAAGCTTTGTAAGCTTCAAAGAATATGGCTTCAAACTCAGCGCCATCCCTCTCAAGTCTCTCAAGCGCTGAGGACCTTAAGCGTCGGTAAATCTGCACCACTTTCCTTCTATTGACAATGATTTTGACCTAGTAAAGCATAAATGAAGCGAAAGAACGTCTTGAACAGCTGGGGGCGCCAAAAGAAGGGCACTGGGCCAAACGCATCGACGAGGCAACACGTGAACTGGAGGAGGTGATAACAACGATGGATACATTGGAGGAAGAGGAAGGAAAGCTCAAGGCGTGGGTCGAAGATATAAGGGCAATCGGAGACACTCCTTGTGTTGAGCTTAGTCTAGCTCATGAGGCCTTGAATTGCAGCGTCGGATCCGGAACGTAAGGAGCACGCAGTTCAAAGCTATATCGCAATTGCAGATCCGAAATAGAATAGCACTCAGCGGTACAATCTTCAACAACGACCATACTGATGTTGGTGCCATCCTTCTTTTCTTGGTTACCGACCTTGGTGCAAGCCGTACTTAGTCGCGCGGTACTTCCTCAAGGCGAAGAAGAAGCCGCAAGGTCGCTGTAATGGAAGGGAACGAGCCCAACTAAAGCATCCACGTGGAGATGTCTTCAAGTACAGCTTGGGTGGAACATGGGTGAGAATAAACAAGAGAGACAAGTTTGAAGGGCGACGGATCATTGTCGTCGATAAACTCAACTTCCAGAAAAGCGAACACTGCCTCGCATGTTGTGGTCCCAAAGTGTGTCCCAGAAAAGTGTTCCTATCTACACGGACTCTTCGCGAGACTTGCGCGTCAAGAGAGGCCATTTATTGGCTAGACTGTTGCCAGGAAAGCTGCGCTTCTTCCACCAGACAAAATTTCCATGAGAATCTCCGACATCTCTCGTTTTTGGGACGAACAGTCAAGCGGGCACACAATATCAGATAAACTCGGTATTATCGGAAGCGGGCTTGCTGATGATGAATTGAAGTCTGCGGGACCAACTCAATCACGTCTTTCTTGTTGTGGTACTACTCCTCAATCGTGCCATACATTGCGAGGCACAAGTGGCCTTCACAGTCGATAAGACCACCTCCAAAGTCAAGGATCTTGCCATTGATGATAATGCCATGGTATCGAGTCAACTTAGAAGAAGCACATGTACCTCGAAATCTCTCGACGGAAATGTTCAAAGCAGTAAATTTCCTCCAGGCAAAAAAGAGGTGGGCTATTACAGGTACACCTTTCATGAATGATTACACAGATATCCAGTCTCTCTTAAAGTTTCTCCGAGTTAAGCCATGGCTTTGGGACTATGCCTTTGATAAGCATTTCATAAAGAAAAGACCTAATTTCATGACGAGTGAATTCCTACCAGAATTACGCAATAAAGTCTTAGTTGCGACATTCCAAAGCCTAGCAATTAGGAGGGAGAGGGGTAGCAAGTTCGGCGGAAACCCCATTACTGATACCCGCAAGCCAATTGAGCACCTGGTCAAAATCAAATTTGCAGAAATTTGGCAGGCCCACATGGTATGATTGCAGGAATTTCACCAAACAACAATGTCAGCGGAAACACGATGCTAGACAAGTACAGAGCAATTCGAAGGGGGAAACAACAACTGGGAATAACTCGCCCTAGTGGATCTTTTAGCACACGTTGATTCCTGGATTGTGGTGTTCATGTCATTTCAGTTCACAGATGCTCAACGGAGGTATCACACGATTTCAACCGTGTGTCTAATCGGAAAATGCATGGTCCAGAAAGGCGCCCTGGCGAAGACGTGGATAAGATCGGAAAGCAAGGTCCTTAACGTATGCGAAATGCAAGCTAGTGTAGAGTAGCTACATAGTAGCATGCAATATCAAAATCTTTGAAATATGTCCATTCCATGACGTTTGGGATTTGTTCTCCCTAGGTGCTGTTGTAGCGCATGTAGTGCTTTGGAACAGGCCATTGAGACCAAGTTTCCAGTCAATCACCACGCGTAGTCACGAGGTCCTCTGACCGTACCGGATCTGCATATAGAGCGCTCAATACACTGTATGCGAATAGTTAGCTTAGGACAACAGGTGTGCCGCTTAGACAACATACCACGCACGGAACCTGGCTTATCAGCTTTCTCTAGCTGTAGCTTCTATCTCATCGTCTCAAGCGGAGTGTTCGCAGCAGGCGTGCTCGCTGATCCGTCAAATTTGTGAATGGTGATTGATCGTGCGGAAGACTTTCTGGCGACAGAGTCAAGTATATTGCGGAATATATGACGAGAATTGTGCTTGAGGGGAAGGTAATGGGGCGGCTGAGGGTCTGGTGAGCAAAGAAGTGAACGAGTTTGAGCGCGTTTGATATTCGGACCAAGATGAACAGATCGATATAAGGCTCTCAAATATGATCCGTAAGCGATGTTGGCACATAGCAACGCGCTAGTTGTGGTAAGAAGATAGAGTCGTAGTCAAGCGAGCTGGCGAATGTTTTCGAGCAAAGCACGACACCCTTCAAAACCTTACTAGAACCCAGAAAAAAAGGCAAAAAGTGAAAAGGATCCCTTCCCAACACGGAGGTAAATTTTAGCCCTCTTCGAAAAAAGGTGGTAGATTCGAACCGTCGCTGTTTGAGCTTCTGTGGATAAAGTTGGGGTTAGCGTGGCAGCCGCCCTCCTCGCTTACAATATCTGTGCACTCTCCAGGTATTCGTCCATGATTGTTCTGGCATGTATTGATTGTATATACAATGCAAAAAAAGTTCAAAAAAAAATACAAGGACCGTGTGTCTCGCGGATTGCTTTTCAAGCTTCCGTGGCATTGCCAGACTCCTCGCCGTCCATGTAGGGCAGACTGGGTAGCCTCTCCGAAGATCAGCTAGCGGCAATTCACCATGGCTTAGTAGACGAATTGTGGTTAGTCCTCTCCGACAACCCGTCCGACACACGATCCAGGTGCGCCATGGGCGCTATGGTGAGTGTTCTCTATTTCAATATATGACCTGATTAACACAACAATCCGCACCACAACACAATATGATTTCTTACATTTGGTATACATCAACACTACCACTTCCAACAAGGTGAAGTCAACACCAACAACCACTCTCGCCAACATCCTTATCCCCGCAAAGGTCTCCATTGGGAGGCCTTCAAGCTGAGGACTCGATCGTGTGAGACGCGATCCCAGGTCATGTCTGACATCTCGTCTCGGTCGCACCTGCTGTCGCGTTCTTTGCAGAGAGAACATGACACATTGGGACTTTCATCGCCTCACTCAGGCTCTTGATCTTTCCACTGCTCCCTGAGACCATTGACATCAATTCCACAAGCTTCAGCCCTGCTGACGATCCTCTTAGCTTTTCCCACAACGGGTGCATCGATCATCTTGCTGTCGAGCGTCCACGCGCCTCTTCCCTGCTTGTCAGCTTTCGCATCGGCAATGGTGATCCGTACAGCCCATGTGGCCTCATCTTCACTCGGGGCAAAAGCCTTCTGCGCGATTGGAACCTGGTCAGGGTGGATACACTGTTTGCCATTGAATCCAAGGCCTTTACCACCGAGACATTCCTCCTCCATCGTCTTTATACCCTCTTCACCTTTGTAAGAGGTGCAGACAAGGTCGATGGTAGATGAAAGATTGTGTGCACGACAAGCAGTAGCGATGGCTGATCTGGCGTATAAGAACTCGGTGAGCGATGGGGTACGAGTTAATGAGAGATCCAAGGCGAAGTCTTCGGCAGCGAAGATAAGACCATCAAGTTGGGAGGTGGCAGTACTACATATCTCACTAAGACTAGAGAGAGCTTTGGCAGATTCAATGAGGGCAAGGATCTTGACACGATGAGGTGAGGTTGCCCCAAGACCCGTATAAGTTCTGTTATGATTAATAAATTCGCTAGCCCATTGAAGGTCTGCTCCGCAATTTACTTTTGGAATGACGATCGTATCTAGATTAGGTGAGTTGGCCTGTGTCCAGTTAACTGCCGCGACCATGAGAATCTACGGGACAAGCGCACCACTTCCAGGATGTCATCAGCTGCATAACCGCTTTCCACAGCATTGATTCGAACAGCGCACTCCTTGACTCCAGATATACGGGGCTGTTCAAGGAAGCGGCGGATGTTAGACCTCGCTTCAGCTTTCCTGCCTGGCGTGACGGAGTCCTCTAAGTCATAAGCCACGCAGTCTGCATTCAGACCCCGAGTTTTGTCTAGCATTTTTTGTGAAGATCCAGGGACTAGGTTCAACTGAGCATCTCTCTCTGTGCAAATCTGACATGAAACGCATACCATAGAGCACCGCTCGCCGGACTACATTTTGAGCAACCGCCATTAAGAAAGAGAAATTTCTACAAAAGAGTGCAAATTTTACTGCCAATTGAAACACCCATACCAATGGAATAAGATGTCAGGATGTCGGGAGTTCTTCGATCGAGCCATTCTGAATGCATCGAAAATCGAAGAGGAGATGTCGTTGATGCTAAGACTTCGGCTATCTCCATGCGGAGTAGTGCAGATCCATACCGTTGGTGACTTCATGCGCCAGCAGGAGAGATACCTAGGTTAAGACTCCATAGTTCTTGGCGAGGGAAGATAAAGGAGATTCCCCCGCCCAACGAATCTACTTCCCCTTCACACCCACTACGAAGGCATCAATCTGTTTCTCATCCTTATCACGCCCGAGTGTCCGCAGGACTACGAGACCACACGACCTCCTTCGCGATGCCCTCAATCATCCAAATAGCCTTCGCGTTCGAAGCCCTTATCAACACTCCCTCGGTAGTCGCTCTCCTTTTCTTTCCCTCAGCCACCCTCAAACCCTTCCTAGCATCACCTCTACCGTCTGTCGAGCTCAATGACACGGCCATCCTACTAGCTCGCTGCGTTGGAATCTTCGTTCTTACCCTTACTCCTCAGCTGCTACTTGCATATCCAGATACCGAAGACTGCGTGGGAAAGCGAAGGCTTGTCTACTGGACTCTTGGGGTTGGTGAAGCTGGTCTCATCCCTCTCTTCTTGTGGGAAGCATTCAGGAGTAGTGATGAGGCAAAGGCCGCGGGCATTTGGGCTGGAGGCTTTTCCAGGCAATTCGCATTGATGTGTGTTGCAAATTTGCTATGGCCAATTGCATGGAGGATATTTGTTTTCGGATGGAAGCCAGAGTGGTTTGCAGCAGAAGCGAGGAATAAGAAAGATGAGAAGGATGAGTGAACATTAAGCTCAGTATTTCAACTCCATGATCATATACGGCTTGAAGACTGCGAGGTCCTAGGCTCGGAATCAGAAAGTCACGGCTATACGGCTCGTAACCATCTAAGCTATTCAACTTCGGACCTACTTTCGATTTAGGTTTTAATAATGGTCTTTGGGTCGAACGGCAATCCCCATCCACCCCACCAAAAAAAGCATCAGAATAGCAAAGAAAGCAGCATACGATAGTGTATATACCTCATCGCCGTTAGAAAAATGCGCGAAGAATACGACTTTATTTATAAGATACCTACTACTTCCCTACTTGTTTATATTGAAGGGGTACTAAAATTCACTGAGAAAATAGACTGTCCCCGTTATAAGGGTTAAATACCCCTGGGTAGAAGGCGATCTTCGGGTAAAAGCCCCGAAGATTGGAACTGGAGCTTTCGCCCTTAGGGGTGTTTGGGCCACGGTTTGGCGGGCATTAGCCGCCCCGGAGATCGTTGTTAAAAACCATACGAAAGTCAACGGTGCAAAGCCGTCCGTCCGTACATCAATGTCTACGTACACATTTAACCTGCTGAAGGCTGCTCAATAGAAATTCGACTGCTGACTACGGAGAAATGGGAATCGCCATTACCGCTTCGTTTCACAACGAAAGTCTCATCGGAGAAGCTCACCGAGGGAATGTCCCCGTGAAGCTCTTGGTGCGAGCAGACTCATTCTTTAGGAAACTAGCTTTCAGCAAAGACGAGCATGAGCTCAAAAACATCATCCAAGAACCGTTGGACAACTTCTTCCACATAGCATATTGCATTCCATTCGGCCGCCAGCTTAATGATATCACGAAAGGTGTACATGCGAATTATCCTAAGCATTGATTAGTCTACCTCAGAGATCGATTGTTGAGCGGTACCTACAGTGGCGGCCCATCCGGATTGGCTTTGAATCGCAGATCATCGACACTGAGAATCTGTGCAGAGCCTATCTGGTCCGTATACGATCTCGCAACGTACTGCTCCGCAATTCCATCACTCAAGAACAACTGAAGTTTCACGCCCTTAGTTGAACGCTCATCGAGACTAGAAGACTCAACCTACTGGAGCTACAAGTGCCTTATCTTTGACATCGTTCCTGTATTTGCGGTTATGATGTGGTACAATTATGCAAAGATCGCTGGACGTACTTCGCTGTTCCTATAAACTCGGCCGTAGCAAAGGAATCCGTGAGCAGTGATTCCTGCTCACGGATTGCTTGATAGGACCTTTTAGCTTCTTCACAGGCCTTTTTCAACTTCATTCGAATCTTGTCTTTGCCATCGTTTTCTAAAAGTACATATTTTTCTGCTTCCCGAAATTCAATTGCTCCGATCGCCCTACACATTGGTACATGGTACGTCGACTTGGGATGCTTAGGGTTGAGATATCGCCGTCCACTCATGAAGAGAGGAGACGCAACGTGACCACCGTCTGATGCTCCCTCTTCGGAAGCTCTGGATTTGAGTAACGTCATCGCCATTGCTGCGTGACCAAGCTGAGTAACGGATGCTTCTGGCCCAATTTTCGTCTTCACACTGCGCAAAATAGCTTTACTTTGCTCCAACGAGAACTCCCTCTGTATGGACATTGGCTTGTAACCGTCCAGTGATGCGATTTTCAAGCCCCATTCGCTTTTCTACATGGGGCGAAATAAGCCAACACGTGCCAGCAAAGCGTGGGTACACATACCATTGCTTCCAGGACTAGCTCGGTATTCTTCGTCGCCCTCTCCTCGAAGTCTTTGCCCTCAGTCTTTTGCTTTGCATTCATGATGAGGACCCAAGGCTCCGGAATATTTCCTACTGCCTTCTCCCACTCGATCTTTTCGCCTTCATCTCTACTCACTTCTTTCGCAAAGATTCTCAGGAAATTTCCAGCCAAGATGTACACACCCATTCCATCAGCAAGCTGGTGATCTACCCGAAAACAGAATTCTGCTCCAAATTTAGGCTCATTGTGCGACTTTGGCTTACTGATATAATTCAAGCGTACACAAACTGGGTCCTCGACAACTTCTTTTCTAATCTGGCTTTCAGCACTCGACCCTGTCTGTAGGTCAAGATTAGTATCACCTAAGTATAACGTCTTTGCAACCCATTCTTCTGCTTCTGCTTCCGAACTGGGTATTTTGCATTCCATAATTGGGCTACCATCTGCATTAAATTCGCCACTGAACTCTAATACTACTTCTGGGAACTCGAATCTAAGCCTGAGCCATGCTCGAGCTACAGCTTTTCGAAATTTGGGCGACGAAATTGGACAATGGATAGTCAATATGCCACTCAAGAAAAGCTGGCGGTTCTGGGGCGATTGATGGACCCATCTCGTTTCCAGGCCTAGAGCGCATCGTCGATAGCGCCCCGGAGTCGTCGGATCCGTATACCAGGAATAATGAGAAGGATCAATGGTGGGGATGGAAATAGTAGGAGTGGCCGACATCTTGTCTTACAAGATAAGACTTGAGTCAATCTGCTTGCAAGAAAGCGAAATATTTTCAGATATATGTAATCAGTCAAATACTGGGAAAAGGAGATGCATCTCCCAGTAGGAGGCTACATTATTTACAAGTCTACTCTGTGACTCACAAACCTCCTACGGTGCTGGAGCTTAATCTGTACGATCGTTATCGGGTCAGTAATCTGTGACGTAGAATTTCGGTTTAAGGCATCCATCCTATGCCCGAGGGGCTGGCTGCTGGGTAGCAATCCAGCGCCAACGGTTACAGCCGGCGGGCCCGCCTTTAGCTTAGCCGTTGGGTTGACTCACCCCCTAGCAGGTAGCCCACACAGCACGAGGGAGCTATCCGACTTAATCGTAATCCCAGAGCACTTGCTTGGCTACCAATCCCTCAATCCCCTACCAACAGCACCATTCTCGCCTGACATGTTAGACCTTCTCGACTTCATTACTGACCGCGGCGGTAATCCAGAGAAAATTCGAGAATCCCAACGACGGCGTCATGCTCCAGTTGAGATCGTGGACGAAATCATTGAGAAGTTTGAAGATCATAGGAAGACTCAGTATGGGGCTACACAAATAGGTAGCAAGATAAATGAGACACAGAAAGCAATTGGCCAGAAGAAGAAGGCGAAAGAGGATGCGGACGACCTTCTGAAGCAGAAAGAAGCCCTACAACAAGAGAAACTAGCCCAGGAGAAAGTAGCTGCAGAGAAGCTGCAGGCACTGCAAGCAACAGCTAAGCTTGTTGGCAACTACGTACACGAGTCGGTGCCGGTCAGCAATGACGAGGTAGTAGTGTTAAAAGCCATGTGCCCAGCTGGAGCTGACCTATGTAGGCAAACAATGCAGTCATTCGAACATGGGCTCCTGAGGGCTTTCAACCGCAGAAAAAGAACGCTTTGTCACATCACGAGATCCTCTACCGTCTCAATGGCTACGACCCAGAAAGAGGGGTTAAGGTAGTTGGGCACAGAGGATACTGTTTGACAGGCATGGGTCTCTTTCTCAATCTGGCGTTAGTCCATTACGGTTTGGAGTATCTATATGGCAAGGGTTTCACGCCTAATCAGCCACCCTTTTTAATGCTCCGGGAAGCCATGGCAAAAACAGCCCAACTAGAACAATTTGACGAAGAGGCTAGTAAATCCTGCGCTGCAGTACTGCTCGCTATATTCACGCTGACCTCGATTATGTTTCAGCTTTATAAAGTGACCGATGACGGCACCGAGAAGACTGACAAATATCTGGTACCTCATTCCTACAGGGTCCCAGAGGCCGGGACTGGACGGCTCACGTTGCCTTAGATAGCGACTTCTGAGCAACCTCTCTCCGCACTACATGAAGGCGAATGGCTCCAAGATAAGGAATTACCTATTAAGTGGGTCTTCCAGTTGCTATTGAGGAGGTAGACTAAGCATTATGTAGATATGCTGGGTATAGCACGTGCTTCCGGAAAGAAGCCGGCTCGCACGGCCGAGATGTAAGTTGTGGATCAGAATGGTACTATTAATTCTAACGTGCTGGAAATAGGCTTGGGGGCTTTTTAGGTAATATACTCTCTGGAATACGCACGATTTGACTGACCTGACTTTGCTATAGAGTCCATCAGTTTGAGAAGGTCAGTCGCATGTGTTTCCATTCCTGCGAGCTAGATGGCTAAATGCAAAGCTAGGTCGAACAATTCGTCTTTTGCAAGCCGGAACAGTCATGGGAATTCCTCGACGAGATGCTGGCTAATTCTGAGGGCTTCTATCAATCATTAGGCCTGCCTTATCAAGTTGTTGCAATAGTGAGTGGATCTAAGTGTATCCTTGCTTCTCACGAGATCCTGACTATCCTAGGTCTCAGGCGCACTGAACAACGCTGCTGTACGTCAGAGATTTTGGTTTAAGTCGAATCGCTAACAGCTGTAGGCCAAGAAATTCGACTTGGAGGCTTGGTTTCCGTTCCAGAACGAGTACAAAGAGCTCGTTTCTTGTTCAAATTGCACAGACTATCAGACACGAGAGCTTGAGATACGGTACGGGAGTAAATCACAGACTGGGGGAAGGAAACAATACGCTCACGCACTCGTAAGCATGTATTTGTGCTGATGTCTATTGTAGCAACTAATTACATCTATAGAATGCCACACTATGTGCTACCGAACGTGCCTTATGTTGCGTCCTTGAGAATTATCAGGTAGAAGATGGCATCACTGTGCCCGAGGTTCTGGGTAAATATATTCCTGGACAGCCGGAATTTCTACCATACACGAGGGCGCTCCCGAAAGATTCGACATCACAACGAGCTGTTAAAGGAGGTCCTAGTGCCGACGGAACGGCCAGCAAGATGCAGAAATTGCAGGTCAAATGAGGGAGAGTTTACGACCCTTAATTGGTAAAACAATCATGCAGTACGGCTATATCTCAAACGAAAGACTCCACGACGCGGACTCCGCAGAGTCAGAAACCGATAGGTGGTTTGGCAGATTTGGCCAGGTCTCACAATTCAGGTCACATTTCAAGGTCAAGTATTAATGAGAGTCTTGGAGCAGCACCGCTGTGACAGGCGATCAGACACGTGAAATCATTGAACTAGCATGCCGTCTTATCAACCATGATCTTCTGAACATAACACCTCATTGCCAACCCAGTCAATTCCTCGGTATTATGTGAAGTAAATTGTCCTCAATACTCTTCCCTCACAACGCCATTCCTTTCCTCTCCAGCAATCGTATTCGGAGTGTCCTAGACTTTATCTATCCACACAAGATCTCTTCCTGCGATGCCGTTGCTGGGGGCGCTGAAGCGTACAAGGACGCTCGAGCTGACAAGTTGTGATGAACTAAAGCATGGCGTTCAGCACTCCACGGATATCACTGGTGCAACAGCGGACATGGCTATCACTCCCAAACCCGCGATCGCTTACGACAGCATTACGCAGTAGACCTTCAGTCTTGAACGGCCATCCAAGCACTCAAGGGGTCAGCCCACAGCTCCTGGCTTCCAATCATATAGTCCTCATTGAATTCGCTCAACACGTAGACAAATTGTTCTTCCCAGCTTTTCCCGGTCTTAATGCTTGCAAATCTTGCACTTAGTTTAATTGTGACAGTTCCTCTTTGGGGATCTACCATAAATTCTTCTTTTGGTGGTAAAGTATCTTTGCTTGGGTGGAAAGAGAGCACAGAAGTCAGGAGGTCATAATAGTCATCACAGGTGTTCTTCAGCAAGGCGTTCGAGAGTGTCTGACATCGACGCCCCTGGAAGGTAATTCCGAGGAACGGAAGACGTTCGCGTGCCCATGCTGGACCGTGTTCTAGGATTTTCGCATCCGGTGTGAAGTATTTATTGAGGGTTTCTGTAGGCGGAGAGCCAGCTATGAAGGCTTTGCAGAAAGCTTCAGCTGTATCCCGAATGCCGCTTGTTCGGATTTCGTCACAGGAGGAAATTGCCATGGTTCAAATAGTCAGTAAAGTAGCGTAATGACTTATTTTCGTTAGATCGAGAATCTATGTCCCAATTTAGTTGGGGGTCTGAATAGGAAGTTACAAGCTTTGTCCAGTTCGACTGCAGATCGCCTTATTCGGCTGTCCCGGGAGTATTGATGGAGCGTCGTCAGCTGGGACGTGTTTAAGCGGAGAGGGTGTTGTATGATGCACGAATAAGAATACGCAATTAAGTAGCATTCCTTTGGCGTCGTAATACGGACATTGCTGGCCAGGTAAAGCATAACTTCATAATGAAGGATGGATAGGGAAGTGAAACAAGTCAAAGCAGGAAGGATCAACCCAAACAAGCATCTGGATGGTGTAGAAGTGGTCGATGTTTGGTCCTTTGGATGACGATAGGCTACTGGTCTAGCTCATCTAGCTCCGAAAATAAATTCCCTGTATGAGAGTACGGCTCATGCGCCTTCTACCACCACATCGACAACGTCAGACAAACGCAAATTGCGACAACTGTCATTTTCTCTTTCTTGGTCTTTAGTTCTTGTTCACTCGTTCAATGAGATCGACTGTTATTCTCGGATCGGTGTAAGCGCCCTTTCAGCCCGATAGCTTTCGTAGAAAGGACATCCGGCCAAACCCGCCCTGTCCTTTATCATCAAAGCTTCATTCTTTTGTTATTACAAGTAATCCGCTTGCATTACTTGAACGCATCAACCCACGAGGCCAACGAGGCTACAACGTTTCCGGACCGACAGAATGGGCCGTTCCAGAGGTGAGACACGTTGGGCCTAGCCACCCACCTATGCTAATTCCTTGCATAGTTCTTTCGTTCATGTCAGCTTTTGGTGCACCCAAATCACCTACCTCTACAACCTTCTCAGGACCTCAGAATCCATCTCCACAGCATGAAACCAAGCAGGAAATCACTAATTCATCCTCTCCTCAACATGTAGCAGCTCCGGCGAGGGACTCTCCAGCTCCCCGGACGCGTGAGCGAGCTCCATCCCGACCCATGTCAATGGTGCACCCATACCAACCTCCCACGATGGAAATAGCCCAAGATACTATACCGGAGTTACAGCCCATTTTCAGCTTTCTCAACAGTCATGCTAATAAGCTATATCAAGAAGGCTACTTCCTCAAGCTCAACGACCTAGACACACGTGTGTTGGCGTTTCCAATACCACTCAACAAGGTATGGCTAATGATTTGTTCTAGATGGGCGAGCGAATAACGACAGAAATTGGACCGAGTCATTCGCCCAACTCGTCGGCACAATCCTCTCATTGTGGGATGCATCTGCTCTTGATGCAGCAGGACAAGATGGAGAGGTTGCGCCAAGCTTTATTAATCTTGCAGATGCATCGATCAAAATGGTACGAGCATGCGTTTGTATACGCGTATTACCTTACTTACACTGACGCTTGTGCAGATTGAGACCCTTCCTACTCGATCCCAGGACGTTCAGCCGCTACAAAATGTGCTGAGCATATCCACAGCGGGGAAAAACCGATACCTGTTACACTTTAACTCTCTACACTCTCTTACGCAATGGACAGCAGCTATTCGGCTGGCAATGTTCGAGCATGCCACACTCCAAGAAGCATATACGGGCTCATTGATCGCAGGCAAGGGCAAACTACTCAATAATATTAAAACAATAATGGAAAGAACAAGAATCAGGAACGAAGACTGGACGAGAGTTAGATTTGGAGCAGGCACCCCCTGGAGACGGTGTTGGTGTGTGATATCACCTCCTGACGAAAAAGACGTTCAAAAACAACAAAAGCAGTTGAAAAAGAAATCCGCGTACGAACGCACAGCGCCTCTCAAGGGGAACATCAAATTTTACGATACCAGGAAGACCAAGAAGACGCAGCCTGTCGCCACTATCACTGATGCGTATTCAGCTTATGCTATCTACCCACAATCGAAGCCTTTGATCGATCAATCAACGCTCGTGAAAGTGGAAGGGTCCATTACCATTCATTCAACGCCAGAAACTACCACTGATGGTTTCGTTTTTGTCATGCCAGAGGTTCATCCTGCCGTAAGCGGGTTCGAGATGTTGCTCAGATACCTTTTCCCCGTCTACGATGTCTTCGCGCTCTACGGCCGTCCAAATAGATTAATTGCAGACACGCTTGACACTCGAAGCTTGATGTTTGCGATGCCACAGGAAAAGCGATATGGTTATCTGGAGATTCTGGATGTGGCTGGCTTAATCCATGAAACAGGCAGTCAGTCCTGGAATGAACGCCAGTGGAGGACGAAGATGAAGGAACTAACATCCACCCGCATGACAAGGATGACTCAGAATGGCCGCCCGAGGAGCAGGGCCAGCAGCTACAGAGGCTACAGGAACAGTCTTCCATCCAGAGCTGGAACCTTGCGCTACGAAGACGGTGCGTCTATCAGATCAACGCCCTCCCTGCATAGCGAGACACCGCCAATGCCTCCTCCACATGCTGAATTGGCGTCACAAATCGACGCTCCATTTACGCCCTCGAGGCCCAAACCACAGCATCAACGGTCCTTCTCCGAGCAAACTACACCACCCCGCCAAAGATCTCAACGATATAACCAAGATCAGAGCTACACACCATCCCGCCTGTCTCATGAACAGTCAAGACCTTCATTCGAAGCTATGCCTCCAGCTCAGCCGTACTATGAACAGGGAGCTCCACCGCCTCCTCCCCATGGCATTCCAATCGGAATGGCCGCGCGTAATGCCCAATTGCAAAGGTATGCTGGCGAGTTGGAAGCATCCAACGAACGCAGTAGCTCGGAGAGTGAGAGACGATTCGGGGGCATGCGAGAAGCAGACCCGCAAGAGATCCGTCAAGAGATGAGACCTGCTCCACCTCCGTCTTCAGTCGCTGCACCCCCCGCTTTTGCTCACGAACCTGGTGCTAGACCTCAGAAGCGGCCAGGTTTGAATGCAGAACTGAGACGTGCTAATAGCCGACTATCTGTAACAACACTATCTCAATTGGCTGAAGCAGGAAAAGCCGGCGTTGGCGGTACTGCTGCCGCTGGAGCAGCAGCAGCATGGAGGAGTAATTCTCAGAGGAGGATGAGTGGAAGTTCAGAAGATCAAGGACCACGAGGGGTAAACCTTAACGCCAGTCAGAGTGCGAATACGAACACTGCTGACCGTTCATTCCCCACTGAAGGCATATTACTAGCGAAAACCCGCCCCTCTGCTACGACGGAGGGTTACCTTTCTGGCACACCAACCGATCCAAGCCAGGTTGACCCGCAAACTCTACCATACAACAAGGCCAAGCCTCCTATCTCTTCGTATGAATTTCTACAACCGCAAAACTCAAATTCGCGAGCTGTTTCACCACTATCACAGACCTCAACCCTGTCCTCTCCTCCACCTCAGCCACGGGAACGAGCTCCCAGTGCCTCAAGGAATAACATGGCCTCTGCGGCAGCTTCTGCTGTTTCCGCATCTCAGAAATCCGTCGTAAAAGAGCCCCCACCCCTACCAACTGGCTCCGACCGCCCTCAAACGCAACGCACGAATACTGGCAGAAGTATCACCCGGAAACCAGTACCTTCAAGAACGCCACCGCCGCCTGCCGAATCGCCAGTACCAACTGCGAAGTCGAGCCTCGACAGCCTCCACGATCGCTATATTGACGAAGAAGCTCTGACACAGATCCTTGCCCGAGACCGAACGCACTCAATCACCAGCCAGAGCCCAAACGGTGCTCGAGATGATGACAACAGCATTTATGATAATGATTCAACAGTTTCACCGGATTATGCGAGTACCCGTAAATCCACGGAGACTAAGAGGTCCCGTCAATCCGTTGAGAGACCTCGTAGAGGTGTCCTGAAGACCGTGGGAACTGTTGAACCTGCACAACAAGAGGTTCAAGTTGGCGATATCCGCTATAGGCCTGGTGCAAACCCAGAACCGCTGAATCCCGACATCCCAATGGTTGATTTTGGCCCCACACAAGCCTATCGTCCGGGATCCAGTAGCAGGCCTGATGTCAGTGAGACACTGACACAGCCGATACACGATCGAGCCAAATCAGCAGAGAGACTCACGCCTAGTCCAAGGAACGAAAGCCCGCAAGTGGATCAACGCTCATCAGTTGTGTATCCATCAGGACATCCTAACGACTCCAAAGAGCGGTTGGCAAACCGCGATTTGACCACGCCAGAGCCTCGGCTTCGATCGCCTCCTGCCGGCTCCCCTGCCGGTGGTGCTGATAATGACAATCGCAGAAGTGTTGTGTGGCAACCGGGTGCAACGATTGGAGGGGGGAGTCCAGGTGCAAGGCAAACAATTACGCCCGAACAATTTGTTCAACAACGTGCCGCTACGAATCGCATAGTAACACCGGTGTACGCACATGGTCGGAAGGCGTCTGGGTCTCCGACTCCCCCAGCTGTTTCGAGAAATTCGTCAGGGGACTGGCCTATCCAACAACAAAAGAGGCAGTCGTCCTATGGTAATGATTTACCTTCTCGGCCAAACTCTCGTGCAACATCCACCCTTATGAACCCTTCGGGCGACTACACGGCCTATCTTTCAGCTCGCGAGCAAGAACATGTTGCTCGAGCCACTGGATCACCTTTAATAAACATGGCCACTAATGCAAATAAGGACTCGCGGGCCCAAAGTGGCCTTATCGGCGCGATTGAGGCTCGTGAGAGGGAGAAGAAGGAAATCAAACAAGGCCTGAGCGGACAGATGGTCCAACACGCCATTGCGCAGCGTCAACAACACAGTCAGGGCCATCAACAGCGGCAGCAATCAGTCTCGAACATTACCCCACAATATGCCATGCCGGGGCAATACCCGCCATCACCTGTTCAGCAGCAATATGCTCCTGGTCAAATCCAGCAGCCACATGGCTGGAACACACCCCAGCAGCAGCAGTACGCTCAGTATCAGCAATATTCGCCACACCAGCAGCCTCAGCAGTTGACTCCACCCGGGACACAACAGTTTTGGGGAGCGCAGCCAGCTTCGCCGTATCAGCAACAGGCTCAGCAGTATCAGCAAGGCACTTATCAGCAACAGGGAAATTACGGTCAAGGACAACAGTACAATGGACCATACTTTAGCAACGGATCGAGCGGACGGTAGTGACGATCAAACATGGCCAGAATCGTTTAGGGTTGCATAGCGTGGACGCGTTGCATTTTGCTTGGGACAAGCGGTTCGTACTCAATGACGATAGTATTCTGCTTTAATCTTGCGAATTTCAAAAAGTGAGAGTCATCAATATTCCTGCATTGACTGTATATAGATCATTCACATGATATAATCTTGCCATTTCTTTTGCACAAAGTTCACTGACGTGATATTGAAATCTGTCACGAAAAGTAAAGCTGTGGTAACGGTCAGAGGACTATCATTACAAGGCGGTTATGGCGCAGCATTTCCATATGTAAAATCCTCCATCCCATTCCCCCTTCCCTTCGCCTTCAACCCCCCCTCCCCCCTATCCTTCCAATCCCTTACTACCACAACTTACATGAAGATGGGAAATATAACCCTATGCTGAGATACCCCTTATGGATCGGACCTGAGTAGCTGAAGGAAATTGATTTTCTAGGGAGGGAGGTGATTAGGGGCGGGGTGTATGGAGTGGAGGGGGATTGAGATGAGGAATCTAGGGTTGGAGAGGGAGGGGGGAAGGGGATGAGATGGTTGAAGTTGGTGAGTTGAATGGATTATGTCTTTGAGTCACGGGGGACTTCTTTTTCTTTTTTTTTTTTTTTTTTTTTTTTGAAAATAGGGTTTTTTTGCATTACATTGTATTGTTGTTGTTGTTGTTGTTGTTGTTGTTGTTGTTGTTGTTGTTGTGGTGGTGGTAGTCCTCAATTTTTGCATTTTGTCTGAATGGATTCTTATCAACTGGGTTATTACTTTTTTACGTCTCCCTCTGGGGGTATATGTTTGCTGAGATAGTGGAAGGGGGTGGAGGTGAAAAAGGAAGGTAAGGGGGGAGGGGGGGGGAGGAAGATTGGGTGGGGTGAATGAGAGTAAGGATCTGGTGATAGAGAATGTACAAGCTAAGAAGTCGAGACGGGGGTTCGGGGAGGGGATGGTGTAGTGAGGGGAAGGAATTGGATTGAGGATGGGGGATATTTGTAGGTGATATCATGGCCTTGTGGGGAGCTGTTTTGGGAAATTCTCTACTAAGCACAATGTCATTGAGGCTGTCTGACTTATGGATGAATGATTGGGGATCTAGAGGGTGGTTGGTAAGTTGGATTGGAGGTTAGTGAATGGAATGCTGTGGGTGGTTTTTGGTGGATGGGAACTGGTGAGCGGATTTATATGGCGGGTTTTGGTGGTGAGTTTGGGTGAGGATTTTGTATAGCGGTTTTGTATGGCGGTTTCTGGTGGGCACGTTTTGGTGAGGAAATTTCTTTTGTATGGCGGTTTTTGATAAAGATTGTCGTATGGCGGATTTTGGTGAGGAATCCTTATATAGCGAGTTTATACAGCGGGTTTGGGTATGAATTTTGTATGGCGGTTTTCGGTGGCGGACTCTGGTGAGGAATTTTATATGGCGGATTTGTATAGGCGGTTTTTGATGAGGAAATATTGTATGGCGGGTTTGTACAGTGGATTTGTATGGTCGAGCTCTTCGGGGACGAGCTTGGGGACCGAGCTCCGGGGGTGAGCTGCAGGGGGTTCCACCTTAGGGAATAACTATCTCGGGCTAGGAAAGAGGCCTGCGCGGCTGCGCGAGGTACTCTCCAGTCGCTCTGCTGGATGTCCTTGTCAGTGGACGTTAGGAGAATTAAAAAGCACAAATGCAGGATGAGGTGAAAATGTGCAGGGATGAATTAGGCTGAAAGGGTGAAGACGTTAATGGAAAAGCTCGAGATGGGGTTGACTTAAGATCATCACATGCAGGTAATGGTACTCGGTCTATGCACAACATCAGGGCCAAGTATCAGTAGGAAGTAAATTGATCGAACTTGGACAAGGGCTAGCATTGAACTTGTGGGGTGCCTTTGCAGGAAGAATTTATCTTGGTTTCGCTATCATTGGACAAAGGGCTAAGCCCACAGTCCCTGGAATCGTTTACTAAGGTAATCGTTCGTGCCAATTTGGAAGAGTAGAGGTCGAGGAAATCGTGCTGAAGGTGCTTTTTGGTGTGGCGTTATGGTAGTGTGCTGCAAGGGTGTCGTGTAGAGAGGTGATTAGATGAAGTGCTGCAAATTCAAAGCAAGAAGAAAGGAATAGAAGAATCCCATTTTGCCGTCCACGCCTGCCTGCGCCGCCTATTGCGGTAGATTGCTGCGATTAACAGACAATCTCAAGGTCTGAAAAGAGGGAAAATCCAGGTTAGCTCCAATTCATCTGTCATTGGCTCAAATGTTGGTAAGGTGTCGTCTCAACATTGGATGTTCGTAGCTGCCAAAGCGTTTCGCGTATCCTTTTCGTTTGGCTACTGTCGTTCCGATTTCTTCTGCTCGTTCATGCTGTCACTTCGATCGTTGACATTGTTGCGCGCAAATGCAGGCTGTGGTGGACCTCAGTTCCACGATCCTCCGCCTCCTCCGCCTTGCTGGTCGTATGAGCGCCCTCCTCCACCGCCACCGTAGGACTGTCCACCTCCAGAGTAGTGTTGGCCGCCGCCACCACCATAACCTAAGAAAAGTGTCAGCATAAGAGCATGGAGTCGTGGGGACAGAGCGAGATTATCAACTTACCACCGCGGCCTCCTCCACCGGAATAACCTCCGCCATCACGTCCACCATAGCCTCCTCCTCCGCCTAATATGATTAGTTGAGATAGAAAGGAGTGACATGGTGGTATGAACATACTATACCCACCTCCACCTGAGTAGCCTCCTCCGCCACCAGAGTTGTAGCCACCACGGCCACCACCATAGCCACCGCCACCTCCTCCGCCTCCACCAGAACCACGCTCAGAAGCCTTATCGACACGAATAGTGCGACCGTCGAATCTAGCATGTATAAGTTTACCTGAATGACTGAATGACATGAGGTCGAATAGCAAAAGACGTACTCCACGTTATTCATGGCGGAGATGGCAGTATCCGCGTCTTGCTCTTGACTATATCTCACAAAGCCAAATCCACGGCTACGTCCGGTATCGCGGTCCTTAACCACGATCTATTCATGGGTATTAGACTGAATGTTGGTAGTGCAGGTAGAATGCGACATACTGCTTCCTCGACTTGGCCGAATTCTTCAAATTTGATGCGTAGCGCATTATCATCGGTGTGCCATGCGAGGCCACTGGGAGAGAATTAGAGTGTGATAACGGATAAAAGTGCTTCACGGCGGGGCTTGACTTACCCAATGAAGAGCTTTGACATGGTGAAGTGAGGTCTCGTTCAGTGATTTTTCGGGCTAACACATTCTCAATTGCAAGACTTTAACACCGTACACCTCCTCTGACGGAACGCGATAGTACAGGAAGTCTGTTGAACACGAGATACATCGATGCAGTACATGACCGGCGAGTGAGAGCAAGAAGGTGTGTGCAGGTCAGATTCAGTTGGAGTAGCAGAGCAGACGAACATGGCAGGGTCCTTTTGGTGGGGGTTATTGCTGTGTTGAGGGTTGGAAGTGGCACACGAGCGAGTGAGCGAGGGTTGTAAGTCAACTTGTTCAGAAGGCAATCTACAGTGGTAGAAATTTGCCGGAGCGTATAGTAGGAAGAAAGAAGGGTGATTTTCGATTTTTTCAAAAAGGCGGAGGGAAGGTGGGATGTTTTATGTTTTGTTGCACTTGGTGCTGGAGGATGCCCCGCCAAAGGATACGCTAAAGAGGTAGGGTCCCGCTAGGACTAGCCAGATTCTGGGCCGTGAATTAGTAGTACATATTCATTTTCTTCTTTCTTCACATTCAATTCAAGGGCCGCATGACCCGGCTGAGGCCAGATGGTGTACGAACGCTTTTCTGCTACATTGATAATAGTTGCGGCGGAGAGAGCAAATGACTGGCTCGACTGACAGCCAAGCGTAGTGCGATCTAGGCAAGTGGCGGCGATGATCCTGGAGCATGGGCTTGAGCATGGGCTTGAGCATGGGCCACATGTCCCTATGATGTACCTCTTACAGCGTCCAGAATGCCTCCGAATGCATGATTGAATGCTTTTCGGAACACTCGATCTGCCCAATTGGTTGAATGCAATCAGTGGCGCTGACGGTTCCTTACCAATCGTGTACCATGCTCACCATCTCCTTCCAATCACTCGCTGGGGAGCCGCTAATCTTGCATGCTAGCCACAGCTAGAATACCTTACCTTAGAGATGCTGCGAGCGACATCGTCGATCCAACCCGGCCCTCCCAATTGGACCCTGGAAATCGGTCCAGGGTCTGGCCTAAAGACGGCCTTCGGGCTTTAACAATCATACTTTGGACCCTGTACCTTCCCAAGTGGCTGTGATATGCTATCCTCTATCTTCGCTTCCTGCACGACACCACCTCCTTCACTACATCATGCAATGCCTTACTCGTACAGTAATGCTAACCCTCTTCATTCATAAGCACGCCATTGAACTGGTGCTGAGTGCTGATTGTCACGTCACCAGCAGCATGAAGCAGGGTTTTGAAGGCACTGTCACTGTCCACCCTCCCTGTAGGCAATGGGCTGTGAGAAGTGAACCCCTATACCGCTATTGGGGGAGATGCAGGAATAGTATCCAACGTCTCCATCCTCAAATCTTCCGCTTTGAATCTCTTTACAAGGTCGTCGTAAGAAACGTTCCATGGTAGCAAGTCCGGCTTGTAAGGTGGTTCCTGCCATATCAGAACCATGTTGCTTCCACTTGCTGTTGCTGAATAAACCCCGCTTTCTTTGTGTCATCAGCCTTATACAACCATAGTGACACGCTTCAAGATTATGCTTACCAGTAACAGCTAGATATGGTTTATGAGGTGCGCCAATCGCCGAGAGCTGCGATTCAGACTTGGCTTCGAGAGACCAACAACAACAACAACTCAAGGTTGGGATCTAATCAGATAAACTCCAAGCTACCACTGCAGCGCAGTCAGAAACCAAAACGACACAAGACGCGGTATAACCGAGAAATTATCAGCCAAAGTGGAACCCGAGCTCACCCGAAGCCTGTAGCCAACGGGGGAAACGGGGAAAGCCGAGAACCTTTGCAACAGGGCCCTAATAAAAGTATCCCGTCGACATCGAACCTTCACACAGAAGAGCCTAGGGACCAGACAACAAAAGCCCTTCAGCCAAGACCCGGCGACCCTGGCTTTGCTGAAAGCTTGGGACTACACCCTCCCTTCCGCACCTTCAGGGCTCAGAGCGAGGATAGCCTCGTGCATCAAGAAGATACCACTCGCACCCGAAAGCGAAAGCGAAAAGCGTCTTCCACAATCTCATATTTAGAACCTGCCGTGGTCGACGAGCTTCCAGACGCCGACGATGGCAAGTGGATACCGTATGAGAGGACGAGGACCAGAAGGCTACCACCAGGCGACGATGATGGGGAATTGAAATCTCTATCCGAAATCTTGCGGAGACCTGACCAGACCGCCGCCCTTCCAGAAAAGCCGGCAGAGTCCTACGAGAGGCGACCACGACGCAAAACACGGGAGGACCGCTATGAGCTCAAAGATGGCACCCGCGACAAAAAGAAGGTTGCTAAGAAGGAGAGCCAGGAAAAGAAACAAAAGAAGCACAAGCGCAGAGAGAAATCTGGCGCAGCACTAATGCACAGCTTCACAGCACAAAATGTGTCGCATGACCGGCTTACGGTGAGATGGCCCAGAAAGCCTGACGTGGATGTGCACATAGACATGTGATGCTAATGAGCTCACAGCTACAACCAGCAAAAGCGTTGGGGCTGTTCGGAAAAGGCAGGGCATCATCGCCAGTCAGGAGAAGAGGCTGTAGGTACCCTAACTCGTCCATCCCAACTTGTACTGATGATTGCTTTTCTGAAGTGCCCGAGTCGGCCTTCTCTGAGACGGCTTTCCTCAATTCGCATCGAGCGAGGCCTGAGGATAGTAGCAACCCTCTGCACACCAAGCCTTCAGACAAGAAGAAAAAGCGTAGAACCAGTAAGGCAGCGGACATCGAGGCAGAAATATCGAGATACTTTACATCAGCAAAAGTTGCGCCTCGGAGTGTTCCTGATCCGTATCCCCAAGAGCGATTATGCCAGCAACAAGCACAGAGACAACCACAAGTCTCTCTCACACCAGCAACCTTTATTGATTTACCAGATAAGCCATTCCTCGGTTTTGGAAGCTCCGGCGCTGTTTCAATATCTCCTGTTCGGAGGGTTAATTATCGAGCATTGATCGATCATGAAAGCCTGTTTACTCGATCTCAAAGCCGTTCTACTAGCTACTTCACATGGTCACTGAGCGGGGTCCGCTCACAAGCCTCACCTCAGCGCCGTGATAAAAGCTTCGTACCCCTGGCGTCTTCGCAATGCTCTAATCGCAGGACACCGCCAGTCTCGTCTAGAGGTGGAAGACCGTATCCTCTAAAGTCTCCCCTAGTCGGTCGTCACTTATCTGGTAGCCACCGGGACGCTGCTACCGGTACCACTCCACCAAAAAAGCTGTCTACAAAAGACCCCACATCGAGTTCCCCTCTTCCCAAGGACGGACGCCGCGGCGAAAGTGTCTGCTCTCTGGATCGTATAAGGGTGATACAAGCTGAGACCAAGAGTCGACCAGCAAGGGTAGAACCTGGTCCCGAGGAAGGACGAGCTAGCAGCCCTAGTCCTAGGCAACGCGAGATCCGATTACACCAACGTTCCCCTTGCGGTGCAATTCAACCCCCCGTAACACCTCACTGTCAGCAAGAAGCGCATGCAGGTCCTCCCCACGACTTTCCAAATGTATCCGTTCGTGAAAGTAAGAAGTCACCAATCTTTGATCCACTTGAGGCAGTCCTCGCAGAACTACTCCAGGAAAGCAAGGAATTGAACCCTATAGAAGGGTTATCATCCAGATACGAGAACCAAAGACCGCATGACCTCGGACCTGAGCAAAAGCGGACAAGCAATTCCGGATCTGGGCTACCTCCAAATGAAACCTCTGCACACAACAAACCTCGGCCACAGACAGATCGCGTTTACGATCCTGGCTTGCAACTTGAACAAAATGCCTTGAAAGTGGACTCGACCGATAGCCATCCTTGGCGCTATCATGACGTTATGGTGGACAGCCACCGTGGGCAAAACTCTGAACGTAAAACCTCGAGGCATAGCGTAAGATCTTTGACGAGGCCGAGTACTATGGAGTACGTAGCAGGTCCGCTTCCAAACCCCGGAAGTGACAGGGTAAATTCCAGAAGTGCATCAAATGGCTACGCATCTCTATACGAACGACAGCAAAGCAGAGATGACGGTGTTTCGTTCGAAGGTTGGGAAAGGGGAACAGAAAGTCTTCTTGGAGAGCGCGGAGTACACGGGCAACCCGACGATTCTGCGATGCACCCCGCGTACCACAACCAGGGTGCAGGCAATCCTCCCATTGGTATGGAAGACCACTTCAACGACTATATACCTGGTTATCAGGAGGGATCAGAACCCTACCACCACTCGCTTGAACCGATGCTCGCGGATGACTACGCCTATCAATCCAATGATTACAGTACTTGGGTAAATGGGGACCAGCCCTTCTTGAATGAAACCGATAACGAGCTTGAATGTGCAGATCTCATGTACAGCCATTATGACGGACTCCAGCAGCAGAATGACGATACAATGATCGAGCCAGATGGCTCTGGTGTTACCAACGGAGCTTTCTCCTACAATCCCTGGCATCCAGTCTCAAACTTCGCACCCCTTAGGGGGGTCGAAGCGTCTTCAATTGCGCTAAATCACGTTGATGATCCGCGTCTTTCTCATTTCTGGACACCGCATAAGCTGTACTGATTAATGGAAGGCGTCTCGAGATTGCAACATCGGCATGTCTCGTATCAGCAACCGTGATTTCCTTCAGATTAGAGAAATCAATTACTCCATATAAACATACCTTATATACTACTAAATGAAAATTTTCACCCACGTATTGACACAGCAAGCAACTCATAAACCTGCTTCCAATACGAATCTAAAAAAAAAAAGCCGTTCCTTCGTATCCCATTGAACAATCTTTTCCCACGAGTCCAGTAAAACAGCTGAAATCCAAAAGAAGTACAGCCATTCATCTCTCTGACAGTGAATGACAATCTTAGAGAACTTGATTCAAACATACCCAGAAAGATAAGGTAGAGAACACCTAAACACTGAACCATACCATACCCACCTGTTCAATACCATCCAAAAACCATTCCAGCTATATATTTCAATCCATTAATAAATCCAATCCCTTCCATCCCCATCCATCAATAATAATAAAAAATCACCCCCTATCTAACCTACCTACTATAACCACCTCTTCTACCCTTCCCAATTCCCTTGTCGATCGCTGCCTACCATCAATCTAAGTAAGTAGGTCACGCGATAATACTGCTTCTTCCTGTAATTATCTGTCAACTATACATTTTCATTAGTGATGATATGCCTTCCCAAATGGAGGTAGGGTGATGAAGAGGGCGGGAGAGGGAGAGGGTATGGATGGGGATGGAGGTAGGTAGGAAGATAATGTAGGTGGGAGGGGCTAGATAGTGTTGCTGTGCCATAGATATAGCAGGGGCAAAAACTAGCGACGAGATGTACAGAACGTAGGTAATAACTAGAAGGTCCTGCCATCCATGGATGGAAGGTAGCTATGGGTGAAATGCATTACATATATGTTTAGGAATGTATGTATGTAAGGATATATCAGCAGGACTTTTTTTAGCCGATTTAGGATATATCTATTAATGAATGCTGTATGTCCAGCTTCAATATGTGTGTGTGGGGAGGTATTTATGCAATAAAATAACCTCTATGCATCCATCCCATGCAAATGCCGGAAAATATTACCATGTCCGCTTTTCCCCGCTGAGAATATGCCAATCAAATAGGTGCCTATCCAACCAGTCTGCCAAGGAATATGTATGCCCCACCAATCACTCCCTCAAACATTATGATCCCCACCGCCAACATTCTCTCCACTTCCTCCTTCCAAATTCTTAGAGACGCGTTTTGATTCTCTTTTCGCCTCTTTCTCCGC
Organism: Cladonia rubrotincta; assembly: GCA_963971245.1. Lineage (NCBI taxonomy): Eukaryota > Fungi > Ascomycota > Lecanoromycetes > Lecanorales > Cladoniaceae > Cladonia > Cladonia rubrotincta. Next base: position 1,642,163 of record OZ020203.1, on the reverse strand, counting down.
TTTCCTTTCTTTCCTATTCCTCTCCTCCTCCTCCAACCCCGTCTTATGCACCTCATGCACCGTACTCAATTTCTTCTTCCCGATCCCCGCCGCAGCAACAATCCCACACGCAGAAATACAGACATAGAATATCCACATCGTTCTTAGACTTTCTGTATATACCCCCGTGGCTACGCTGCGGCCTGGTTCCGGTAAAGAGCGCACGATGCCCGTGGCAGCGCCAGCGCCGCCTCCGCCGATTTGGGAAGCGAGGGAGGGGCCGAGAGCGGAACGGAGAGTGGATTCGCGGGTCATCATGCCGTTTTGGAAGATGACGCCGCCGATGACGACGGAGATGGCGGTGGCGAGTTGGCGGACGAAGCCGAAAGTGGCGGTTGCGGTGGCGATGTCGCGGGGTGGGACGAGGGTTTGGAGGGCTATAAGGGGGGATTGGAAGTTTGGGCCTACGCCGAGCCCGGCGATGATTTGGTAGGGGAAGATGCGGCCCCAGGTGCGGGAGTTGGGGAGGTCGATGTAGAGACCGAAGCCGATGGTCATGAAGAGGACGCCGAAGTAGATGGGGGGGAGGTATTGGCCTGTTTTTTTGATGAAGATGCCGACGACGACGGAGGAGAGGGAGAGGGAGAGGACGAAGGGGAAGAGGTAGACGCCTGAGAGGATGGGGGTGGCGCCGAGGACGGCTTGGAAGTAGAGAGGGTAGAAGTAGGCGCCGGAGATGAAGACGAAGCCGTGGATGAAGCAGACGCCTAGGGAGGCGAGGTTGGAGCGTTTGGAGAAGAGCCGGAGTGGCATCATGGGGTATTTGGCGAGTTTCCATTCGTTGAGGAAGAAGAGGACGATTGTTAGGAGGCCGAATACAATGAGACAAATTACTGTCGCGGAGGACCAGGGGTGGGAGACGCCGCCGTATTCAAGCCCGAGGAGGAACATGACGGTGCCGCAAGTTATAGTAATGACGCCAATCCAGTCGATGGCCTTGAGGCCAGCGAGGATAGGGGTCTTCGGGGTTTCGATGTCGAGGAAGATGAGGATGATGACGAAGGCGAGGGCGTCAAAGGGGAGGTTGATGTAGAAACACCAACGCCAGGAGACTTTTTCGGTAAATACACCGCCGAGGACGGGACCGAGAGCGCTGGCGAGACCCCAGACACCCCCGATCATGCCAAAGTACTTTCCTCGGTCTCTGTATTTCAATTAGAATGAAAAGTTCTGGTTTGACATGGGCCATTAGGAGTGTACCTCTGACTGAAAAGATCACTGATGCAGATGTTGGCTAGAATGATTAAACCACCTCCACCTATTCCCTGTATGACTCGGCCTGCTAGCAACATTTTGATGCTCGTGCTCAATGCCGATATGAGAGATCCAACGAAGAACAGCGCATTGGCCACCAATAGAATGGGCTTGCGCCCCCATATATCGCTGAATTTTCCCCATGTTGGCGTTGCTGCCGCTGCCGCTAATAGATATGCAGAACCGACCCATGTGTAATCCGCTTCCGAGGAGTGGAAGTGTGCTGTGATTGTAGGAACGGCGGTCGTAACAATTGTCTGTTTTTCATGTGTAAGAAAATGTTGACTTTGGCGGAATTAGGATGTAGGCAGATACGCACTGTATCGAGAGCTGCTAGGAAAACGGCGATCTGGGATGGGTCATGCAGGTCAGCACTTTACGTAAAGTAAGGTTCGGGATGCAAGTGTAGGTAGTCAGCACTTACGCATAGAGATCCCATTATCAGAGCGACCTTGCCTTTGCTTCGTTCTGGCGCTGAAGGCTGGCTATGCGGATTTTTTTCTCCAGTGGGGGGCAAATCGGCGACATTTTCTTCTGACGAGGTTGCTGTGCTTGCTTCATTGGGTTTTTCTGATAATGGGTCGCCAACGTTGGTCTCTGTGTTAGTAGCACCCGGACCTGCTGCTGTTGCTTCTGCGACTCCTTCGAGCTTCTCTGCTTGAGAAGGTTCCTCGACCTCTGCGCTCATTGTGCCTGATGTCATGCGAAAAAGGTACAAGCAGGCAGTGGCGCAACGGTTTCCAATGAAATAGCAAATCTGTTTCCTCTTTGTGGGGCGAGTTTAATTATGTAATATCAATGCAGACAATACAGAAGGAAAAACCTGTACACCTGCGACAAGATGCAGCAAGAATTGAAGCAAATGTGAAGTGTTCGAGGAGACGGCTCATCATTTTGTTCAATATCATCATCGCTTGGACTGGCGCATCAACATGGAGACTAAAAAGTTAAATGTACCTTGTGGTTAGCTCATAAGGTACACGCCATTTACCCGATGCCGAGGCCATCGTACGTCGGGGCTACAATAAACTCCGCGATCGTGAAACGTGTGAATGCTGTTGTACAACAATTTATTCACTGAAAGTGCGGTCGGTAGGAAGATTCCGCGGACAAAGTTGTAGAGCCAAAGCATGGTGTACTCGTATGGAAGTTGGAAGCAATTTCCACATGCAGAAGAAGGTGGTAATCGATAGGCGTTGAGCTGCTGTTGGTAAAATCGATAAAATTTATCTGGACTGATCTCGGCTTTTCCATGTCACGCGCAATGCCGAGCAGCCGGTACCCAGGGGCTACTTTCTTCACGGTCGATCCTTTGTCTGTGTGTCTTACTGATTGGTATTGCTTATTCTCCATTAGTAGTAGCCTTAAGCCAGACTCGGTCTAGATAACGGTACTTGACACTCTTGGGTCCCTTGGCCATCTTCCAATATCTTGGCTCTACCAAAGTACCAAAATACCTAGACCATCTTACCACTTCTGGTAAACATACTCTAGTCACCCTTCAACATGTAGTAGCGAGTATTTGCACAACACGGCAGGACTGTTAAATGATCAGAGCGTAGATTCGAATATAGATATATCTACACCATAGCTGTGATCAAGTAAATCATATCAATCATCCTCATCATTCCTTGCTCCCGCCCTGTACAGCCTGAAAGTGAAAACCTCCCCTCTGTAACCATCACCGTGACCATTCCATCCAGAGAATTTAATAAGGACAATCTAATACAAAGACACTCTCTGCCCATAACCTGGCTATATCAACCTCCCTTAATTCAATACCTGTAAAGAAGTACGCATGCAAGGAGAAATTCGCTAAAGCGAGCGTGAAGATGTCCGGGTATCCCTGAGCTGAGACAAAACAACATGGCTTCGTAATCAAAAGACACCAATTCCACCTATCCCTTTTACAAAATCGTAGTCATCCTCCAATCACTCGCTGTGAGAAATGTAAAGTCTTCATTAAGTCTTCACCCGCTTTGCCTCCTGCCCATCCTGCTCCGGGCTCTTTCTCTTCCGATCTCCCTCCTCATCTCGAAAACTCGGTCCACTTATCACCGGCGTTTGGAAGTTCAAGGGGCTGGGGAGCATGTTATTTTCCCCCCCCGAACGCCCGAAGTTCCATTCAGGATAGAATGATGATGGCGAAGGAAGTAGGCCATCTGCAACAAATCGAGATGGTAATGCTGACATGGGTGTATCGATATTATTGTTGCTGCTGTAGGACTGGCTATTCTGCTGTGAAGGTGGGGGCGGTCTAGCAAACGGATTCGGCGGTCCTGATGCGCCTGCACTTAGGATGGCACTCGCACTGGGCGAAGGCGGTGGTAGAACCACTCCAGTACCCGAAGAATGGCTGGCTTCAGTGCTGGCTTTTCGCGGCGTAGGGCCTGACTGACGAGGGGACGACTCCCCCGTTGCACTGTCGGCATCTGATTGTTCCTCAGGTATCTGAACCTTCAATCTTGGTCTCTTAGCATTAGACTGCGCAGTGTCTGTACGCGAAGGTGGCAAGAAATCTGTGGAATTGGTTCGCTTAGGCACTGGTGCTTCCCTTTGTGACCTCGGTGGAGGTGTAGGATTGGAGGCTTGGTGTTGAGGCGCTTCAGGTTGTAAATCTTTTTCGCGTTTAATATCAGGCTTCTTCTCGTTTGAACTTTTGCCAATGCCCCAGTGCTGAGCTAAGAGCGATCTGCTGTCATCAATAGGAGTGAATATGCTGCGAGATTTGGCAGCGGTAGGTTTTTGCAGCCGATTTGATTGATCATCTTGCGATTGCTGCTCGCGTTCAGGCTGTGGCGGTGAGGGTATATGTTGCTGTTGTCGCTCATGCTGTGGGAATGCTGGGGGCAAGGATTGCCTCCTCTGCTCCTGCAGATACGCCTGCTGTACTTGAGGATGTGGAGGAGGTTGCTGGTGTTGGCTATAGTATTGAGGCTGCTGGGGTTGTTGGGCGTGGTGAGGTGCTACAGGCATGCCTTGGGCAGCCTGATAGTTGTTCATTGGAGGCGTGCGCATATAGGCATAGCCATTGGCGCCTTGCGGGGCTTGGCTAACTTGCTGGAGCTGTGAAGGCCCAAGATTGGTGCTCGAGCGGCGCACATTGCTTATACTACTGTTCCTAGAGCCCGGTCGAGAGATCATCGCGGCTTGTGGTGTGTGCTGTCTTTGATTATAAGGTAGACCGTTTTGGATGGGTGGGGACGCTGAAGGAGCTGGTCTCATGTAGCTGGAGGGGTTTTGCAAATGTGGTGGCAGACTATGGTCTCGCGGTATAGCTTCCTCGGGGGGTGGAGTTCCCATGTCCTCATCGTCGTCATCGTCCATCGCGCCGCTGTTGAAGTCACCGGGACCTTTATGTTCATGTGGTGCGCCATACTTCAGGATGTCAGTCTCGCTCGTTAACACCGAGAAGTGGATCACGAACGTATTGAAACTTTCCTATCGTTTCGTTGATATCATGGGAAGAGTACTCATATAGCTTCTTATTGTGACCGAAGATGATTACAGCAACCTCGACGGAACAGAGAACGGAGAGTTCATGCGCTTTCTTAAACAGTCCGCCTTTGCGCTTAAGGAAGGTACTGCGTATGAGTATTAGCAGGCTTTCGATATGGAGTTCAACATAATTTGAATTGAGCAGTTTGGTTGATTGAAGGACTGCAGGTGCGGGTCATGTTTGTGTTGCGCGTGTAGCATAAGAATGGCAACGTACACAGAGCGGTTCCTGTCATCCTTAATGGCCTTGATTTCAATCTTCCTTCTACCCATAGCGATATAGACAATTCTCTGATTATGGCGATAGTGGGGAAGCTTGAGTTGATGAAGTCGCGGGGTTGTACTCCGTAGGTAGGGAACGGTAGAGAAACTGGGAAATTGCAGGCCGTCAGTGGGCCGTGAGGCTACAATTCGCGACGATCCCGACGCAGCGGTCCTCCGTCGTCACTATTGCTGGTAATGATGCCGCTCCTGCAATGGGATCAACATGTACCATATATCAAAAGTTTAGACTATTCTGACGTGGGTTGGTGCAGAGGTTGCTATTAATAAAGGGAGGCTTCGATTGTGGAGTTGGAAAAATCGCGGCGAAAGGCTGTTTGACGCTTTTCCCGTAATAGTCAGGATATGTAAAAATAGACATTGTTTGGGTTATTAGCCGTCTTTTAGACGTATCACAGCTCAGGCAGTGTTGGGAAAAGACGGCTAATTCACTTCTTGGGCGTAGCAGGATTCACGCCCCCCATGGCGTTCGTATCCTGAGGCCCGCCATTTCCGGACCCTTCACTGGCAGAATCTGGAGAGAGTGTCACGGGCTCAGCGAGCACGTTCGCATCTTCCCTATCGCAAGAATGTCACTTCGTCGTCTCCAGGATGCTAGAGCCCGTGATCCTGGACGCAGTGGGTAAGAGCAGGCCCATCTAGGTCCAAGCGGTTGCAAGATGTCAAAGCTTGCATCACGGTCAGCACTGCTGACTGAAGAACTTGACTGACAGCATCAAGGACGCCTATGTTGAGTAAGTCTCATGTATACTTCATTACGGTACCAGAGAAATTTCTGTCGATGCTGGGATCCCCAATTACGTAAGCTTTAGCGAAGAGGTGCATGGTCGAGAACCAGTGGACAACGGCATGTCATATTTGGAAGTGGACTGGGTGGTGAGGCTGCGTGATAGTAATTCATGTGCACTAAAGCCACTTCACTGAATAAGGATGATGCAATTGTGACCCGTTTCAGATCATACGTGGGGTTACCTCACGCGGCTCTCATGACTCTAAGACACAATATCCCCCCCATGTCTCCCGTAAGTAGAACGGCGGTGGCAGTGGGGAAATCTATTTCTGGCCACCACGTTCAGATCTCGACTCATCCTATTCCACTAGGCGATCTTCATGAATAATTCAAATATTACGGCCGAATGCTAACTATACATTGTATGCTGCACTGTGGCAGAGCACTGGTGAATGCGTTATGGCAATACATCGCGGTATCCTTGAATTATTCAGTTACCAAGCTTCCAAGTCTGGCCCTCCATGAACTTCAGCCATCGTCGTTGAGACGGACTCAAGAAAGATGCTATTTATAGGATGAGAGCGACCTAGGTTTACAGTTGGGGTTATTGAGAGTCTGGAGCCGTCATTTGTCTATACAACGCCATGATAAGTGGTATACCTGCGTTAGTCTTCAAACAGGACCGCTGTCCAGAGACTAGAAGTCTCTGCTACTAACTGATGATTAGGTAGTAATGCCTCTGATGTGCATACGTCCTTCGCTCTTCTTATCAATTCTTTCCACAGAGTGTCTCCATCTTGAACTTCGCTGTCCTGTTCTTTGTGCGTTTCCGCTAATGCGGTCCTTCAAGATTGTGATATTTCCGCAGCCATTGCCACCGCCTTTCCACTAATTCGCAATAGAGCCTGCATCCAATCTCGATGGTGATAACGCCATAGATACCGACATGTTCTCAAACCCACTGCCTCTTGACTGGCGCAAGCTCCGGTCAACGTGTCCCACATCATCGAGTGTCTTCATTGCTAGTATAGATAAGGCCGAAGGTATCCGTATGGGTACCAATTGGGCGGGTACCAATCCAGTGCTCATCTCCCAGCATAGCTTCTTGGTCAAGCCAATTGTGATTCTCTGGACGGCACTCCGATTGAGGTCTGCCACCGTTTGATTACTCACAGATAGTGCTCTGCTTCTTAATCCATGAACCTGGGAAGGACGTGCAGGACTATTGAAAACGCTTTGTCCCACGACATCACCACCTACCTATCAGGAGATTTGGAGGCGCGTTGCTCGATTCTCACAAGCCCACGTTAGCATTTTGGAGGGGAGAAAGTAGAAGTAGATCTTCTTGGAGTCCATGACAGGAAAGTTTAAGCTGCACATGGCGACTGAAACGCCAGATGTCATGATCTGGTGTCGATCTAACTTCCCAAGTACCGGGAACCTGACGTGGGGAAGTGCAGTACTCGAGAGAAATGTGGCGGTTTTCTTGTCGGCGAGTGTGCGTGGGTCCATCTCGATGACCCTCAAGGCGGGCTTTCTGCAGGTCTGATACGACCTTGCTGTACGCGTGGTGCCCGTAGAAGGATGCAAAATGCTTCGGGAGTCGTAAAACAAGCTTGAGTGGAATATGCATACTGGACGATGCTGGACGGATGCAGATGTGTGTTGCGGGTAATTGGACAAGATCGGTTGGCTCGGTCAGACAGCTTCGGGGGGGGGGGTTTTCTAGCGGGAGCGCGCATGTGGACCTTGTTTGTGGCACACCTTAAGGTACAGGACTTGTCCGCCATGGCTTTCATATAGCACGTAAAATCCCAAAACACAATACATCAACACCGAATATTCCATCTCAATTCCACTCCTCTCCTTCCAATCAGCCCTGCCAAGTCCGAAACAGATGAGGTGAAGTGATAGTAAGGCAAGCCAATGGGCCCAAAGGAATTAGGTTTTGGTTAGTCTGTGTAGCGCCTTCATATCGATTGGGTCTGCGTGGGTCTGGGTACAACTGCGAGATTAGACGCGTTCTCCTTTTTGGGGGATTCTAGTCTCTAGATGCCTGCTCGATGAGCTGTACAGAGAGCAAACCACGCTTCGCTTGTTGTCAATCCCTTCTCCAGGCACGGCCCTCTACACCACGCTGAGCTCGCTGATCTTCAGTAAGGAATTGCGAATTGCAACTGTCCGTCCTTGCCATCCCAAAATTAGATCTCCGCCAGATCTGCATCGAATTCATTCCCTGGTTATCGCTTCATCACGCTGGTGGCCCCTATTAGTCCCAAAACTGACTACTTTGGCGAACCTGTAGCCATTACGAGCCTCGAAAATTATCAGCCCAGAAAAATTGTCTCCTAAGAGCCTCTGGACACCGATCCCTGACCCTTCCTCCATCTCTCCCTGTGAGCAACCAAATATTCGCGCCCCTGTGTAACAAGTCGCACTATGTCCACGACCCACATCACCATCCTTACCTAGACGCCAATTCTCACAATGGGTTTCTTTTCCAAGGCTTTCAAAAGCAAGGACAGAGATGGAGCAGGGGCTGATCTGAAGCCAAAGTCGAAGAAGAAAAATGTCCACACAAATGGCGCGATACCTGCCCCTCCACCAAAGCCCCACTGGGATGATGCTTGGACACGCAAAGAGGTGGAACCGGAGGAGATTCAGGAATTGCTTAGGTGTTGCACGCACGAGATGAAGTCAAGAGGTGGGTTGCCCGGCCCTGGATTAGAAATACCCTGTCAAGTAGGCACTTTAGCTAATCACACACCTAGCTCTCGATATGCCCTTCCTCCTGCTGCCATTCAGACCAGCCTCAGATCCTAGTGCTGCCCGGACATTCATCAGGAACTTCTTCAGTATGGAGAAGGGTGCAGATCTCAAGGGAGCACGACTAGAACAAGAATTGATCTTGACCGAACCCATGGTGAGTAGCCTCCCACGCGGCCAAACATAACAACACACCGCTGAGATATTCCAGGTCCTCAGCAGCATCATGAAGTGGTGTTGGAGCAGACTGGCCGGAGGTGTTGTAACATGGGAGGCATATGAGCTTTTCAAAGTGGGGGAGCAAGGTACGGCACCACACTTGCAGGTGGGCGTATGCTGGGTTTGGTTCTAACATCATGTGCAGACTCGGACATGGCTCGCGATGCCTTTGCTACCTTCATACCACTCAGCGTCGAATCTAAGGCAAAAGAAATGATTATCTTCGATTTCTTCGACTTGATGGCTGCCATAGCAGCCCATGGCAAGACGAATGGGATGGGTGGTCGAAAATTGTCAAGGTTAGCTGGATGGTGGGCCTTTGAACAAGTCGATATGGGAAATGGATTTGATGGAGGCTACAAGTCGTGGTCAAGGTAAATTTGTGACCCAAGATGTACAGATACGAATGCTAAAGGACGACCAGTGCCGCTGACGCAACGAGCCACCTATTCTTCGCTTACCTGCGCTCACTCTCGCCCGATTCTATTCGAGGGCTGAACGGGATTTCTGCTTTGCCTATCTCATTGCAAAATCTGGTGCAGGAAACGCAATATCCACCAATGTACCCACCGTACGAGTCCATCTCGAAGGTTGTGATGGTCGTTAATTCTGTCTCACCAACCCCCTTTTCTCTGCTGCGCCGCGCCAAAAACTTCGAATACCGCGATGATGATCAAGTCTTGCAGCAATTCTCCAATTACGAAGATCCGGTCTTAGCATTGACTGACGAATGTCGGCGGGTCCTGAAGAGCATAGCTTCCGCAAATCAATCAGCAGCATCCACTACCAAAGCTTCTACCAGTCTAGGTGACTCATCGTGGTCACGATTCGAGGATCTAGGCTTTGGCTCCTTGGGAGATCTTGACGAGGAAGTTGACTCTGCTCTGGGGAAAAAGCGGAACGCGCCACAAGGACTGAGATCAGCGCCCCATACCAAAACCAACGACCTTGGCAGGCCCACCACACCTTCATGGGCCGACTTCCTCTCATCTGGGTTTGTTGAGGAGGGCAACAGTCCAGCACCTACTCCGTTGTTCCTCCCTCCAGACAAAATCCTGCCCCCCATTGATATTGATAGACGAGGGCAAAGTTCGCAATCCCACAAGCGCAATGTTGATGACTCAAACCTGGAGCCTGGTGAGCTCGCCAGCATTAACGCAATCGAATTAGACGATGCTTTCTGGTGGGTCTGGATCACGAGTCTTGCAGGCGAAGAAACTCTGGCAAGGAAGGCAGTCTTCGGTCGATGCGCTTTAATCGAAACAAGCATTCGTGGAGGCTCTTGGCTGGTTATCGAAGAGATGGTCAAGGGTGCCGCCCCGGAGCCAGAGGCTGGTGCATACATTGCCGAAAAGAAAAGTCGCTTTACATTTGGTAAAAAGAGCAAAATGTCCAGGACAAGGTCGACAGGGAGGAATACCCCACCACCTAGCATCCAGCCTTATGGTCGCGAGAACGCTAAAATGCAACAAAGCCGGACGAACATTGGGCCTGACCAGCACGCAAAGATACAAGCAGCTGCGGCAGCACTACAGCAGAGACAAAGACATCAAGAAAATGGTCACGACCCGAATAGGGCGAGCCCTCGAAGGGGCCGACAAGGTGATGCCGTATCGACTAAGACGAACAGCGTCTTCACGCTACAGCCCGTCATAATGAGCGAAGCAAGCCCTGCTATGAAATGGGCCAACGACTACGATAAAAAAGTGATCCGAGCCAAGTACCTCGGCGACAACTTTGCTGGTAAAGGCTCTACGACGGACTTGGCCACTCCGAAAGCCAATGATGCTGACAAGGAAGGTTCTGTCACGCCCCAGGCGCGAAAGGTCGAGACTCAAAACAATGACTACGGATTTCCCAAGCAACCCATAGCTAGAGAGGATTCAGGTGTAGACACAAACAGAACACTTCCGGCTTTGCCCGCCGAAACTCCAGGGGAAGCAACTCTGAAAGCTGCTCCGATTCCCACACCATCCGTCCCTGCACCCCCAGCACCCTTACCCATTGCGCCTCAAATGCGGATGGGACGGCCTCCACCAGCTCCGTTACCTGTGGATCCTACGACTAGACCCGCAAATGGTGTTGCTGCCAACGCAGCAGCGGTGCCTTTACCTGCAACAACTCCTATGGAAACACCTGAGAAACCTCTGCCTGAGGCTGAGGGAGAAGATTTGGAGCTGACGCGAACGACCACAGAGTCACAATCCAATGGTGTAGAATCTCCAGAGAGCAAGAAAGGTGGGAAGAAATTGAAGAAGCAACAAGGACAAGGAGGATTGAAGGGATTTTTCGGCAAGAAAAGGGCACCAGCTCCATCCACTACATCATCACCACCAGATAGTGCTGCTGTTGCTGCTGCTCGTGCGGCATACACGGGCCCTGATATGAAGCCCAACTACACCAGCTACAATGCCTCTCCTTCGTTAACCCGCCGCTTGTCAGCCATTGGAAGGAAAAAGACACCTCCGGCTTCAACTCCTACCTCCCCGCCTATCCCAGACGCTGATGAGACGCTTCCGTCACCACATGCGCCGTTCCAGGATCAATATGCATCACAAGCCAGTCTGGACAGTAGCGAACAACGTCGTGCGACCAACGAGTTCAAGCAGTTCGACCAAGGACCAGTAGACCAGCCTGCATTTGTGCCTGAGGACTCTCCACGCCGACCTTCCTTTGTAGCCGAACATTCTACCGAGGTTCCTTCTCGCCTAACAACACCCGAACGTGGCCCACAGTATGAGCGACCGATCGGTCATGGCGAGTATGAGCCATCGGTATCATCGGAGGAGCGCCCAAGAACTCCTTCGCCCCCGGCAGATCGCTGGGCGCAAATCAGGAAGAACGCAGCGGAGCGGGCAGGCAGAATGAGTGATGACCAGAAAGCACCACGGGAAAGCCAGGATAAGACGGAGGATGGAGAGGATAGCGGAGAAGAGAGTAAGTGTTTCTTTTCTATCGTGAAATTTCAAGATGAACATCTGCTAACTCACCATAGCCATTGAGTCTCGCGTTGCCAGGATCAAAGCCCGCGTGGCTGAGCTGACAGGTAACATGCAATCCGAGCCGAACCATCGGCCTTGAGTGCACAGCAAAACCCAAGATTTCCCGACCTTCGCTCATGAGCGCAATGTCATGTCCAGGAGCTCCAGCAGCCCACTCATTTTTCCTGCGTAGATGGGGTTTCATTTCCTTTTGTTTAATCCTTCTTTCTAACTAGCGTGAGAGATACCCAGCGATGATGTTTGGCTTCAAATTGATTACCATATGGCTTTCTTCGAGAGGACACCTTAGGCGTGGAGCGCTATTTAATTAACACGACACGATTGCAAGCAAGCAAGCAAGCGATTTGAGCCTGGCGCTGGACATCGGACATCACATGCGTGAACCTTTTCTTTATGTATTCAGTCATCACTTTTAATTGATGTGGCTTGTGGGAGGGGAAAGGGGGGTATAGAACGGAGAATGTAATAATCAGAGCAAAAGAGCACATAGTTACAGGTTTCAATACAAAAACACACCGCTTCTACTCAAGATGTTTTTAGAGTCATAGCTTGATAGTATACCGTCCCAGCATGGAGCATAACTTTACTTTTTTCTATATCCATCATTAACTACGGAGGAAAATGTGGGTATCGTCCACCATCCTCTAATAATGAGATGACCCAACGCCTTGCTAATTTAATGGAATTAAGTATTAGCACATGTAAACACATCCGAACTCCCAATGTCAAACCCCCAATGCTCAGCAGCCAGCCGTTAACGCTGTCGTAAGATCTCTAAACACCACAGTCAGCCCTCCACCAATGAACCACCCCCTCCCTCAATCAGACTCACCAGTCAAAAACTCCTCAAAACTCAACGTAATATACCCATCCCGATCCTCATCATATTTCTTAAAAACATCCGTCATCCTCTTCAAAACAATACAGCTCTGCACAAATAAATCAAAGCTCATCTTCCCCTGCCCGCTTTTGTCATACGTCGTATACATCAGTTCCACAAATGAAGGTGACAGTCGGTATCCGAACGATACGAGCGCGTTGGTGTATTCGGAGAAGGATATGCTGCCGCTGCCGTCTTTGTCGAAGCGGTCGAAGAGGCTGCGCCAGGAGGCGAGGAAGGCCCATAGACCGCTGTAACAATACCAACTATCAGCATATATACAATCTCATCCCATCTCATCTCTCATCCCATTCCCTCTAACCCCCAGAGCATTTCCCTGAAAATCGAAACGCGGCAACCCCCCCCCCCCCCCCCCCCCCCCCCCAAAAAAAAAGATTATACATACCAAAACTCCTCAAAATTAATACTCCCACTCTTATCCACATCAAACATCCTAATCATCATCTTCACCGTATGCGCGTCAAAACTCGTAAAATCCCCATTCACAAGCGCTTTTCCCAATTCGCGCTCCGTCAACTGGCCCGTATTGCTTTTATCCACGGCTTTGAAGAGGGGGAAAAGGGAGGCGTCGGCGCTGTTTTTCCTACTACCTGCACCTCCACCATTGTTGTTGTTAGCGCCTGGAGTGGGGGTTCCGGGGGGGCGGGAAGGGGGTGGAGGGCGTCCGTGGTGGGTTTGGGGGGGAGGGCCGAAGCCGTAGTTTTGAGGGGGAGGGGAGGTGGCGTAGGTGGTGGGGTGGGGGGTTGGGTAGGTGGTTGGTTGGTGGGTGTAGGAGGAGGAGGGGGAGATGCGGGGGGGTTGAGATGGGTGGAATTGTTGGGAGGGTGGTGGTTGTTGTTGTTGTTGTTGGGTGGGGAGGGGAGGGGGTGGTTTGGATTGGTAGGAGAGGCGGTGGGAGGGGTCGAAGGATTGGGGATTGGAGTGGGAGTAGGGACGTTGGATGGGTGGAGGGGGTTGCGGCTGAGGGTTGGATTGTTTGCGTTGATATTGGGCGGAGTAGAGTTGTGCTGCTGCCTTGAAAGGTGATGGATATGTGAGAAGGGATTATAGAGAGATTGGGAGTGGAGAGATTACTTGATCTGGTTCAGCATGTCTGGCGGGGAATGTAAGTTATGATTGCATATCTGATATCTAGGACATGTAAACTCACGCGGGAAGCGCATCTGGATTGGAGCCAGTGTTGTACGCCATAGCCAATTATGTTGGTCTTAGCGACATAGACTTCAGTCTCTCAATTGATCTTGCGGGCTGGGTTAGGAAGATGAAGAAGGGGATACGATTTATATACGAGGGGTACGAAGAAGACTCAAGGCTGCGGCGAGCCCAGCCTACGCCACAAAACGCGGCGCGTCTCTTTGCTTCGTTGTGTCATGACTTTGAGCCTCAATTCTCGGTAAGCCCCGCTCATTCAGTAACTATATCCTATGCAATTTACTCAGTTGTATATGCCTTTGCGTGCTATACAATGTGTACCTCTTAGAGCCACTTACACGGTGTACTGGCCTTAGCGTACAGTATTTCGCAAGCTGAAAAATATGACTCTTTCGGATCACAGTGTTACATCTGCTTCTTCGGTCATTGCCTACAAGACTAAGATCAAGTCATGGTCTCCGTTCGACTGCTGTCTAGTAAACTCAAACTCCCGTGAACCTAGCAGATGTATCTGGCACATGCGCGGTCAATTTTCGAAGACTCGGTGAATCTTTCAGATGGATCTGTCCTTGCCAGATATGAAACATGGTGCAGCCGATATTGAAGCCTGCAAAGAGTTAATGAATGATAATGTCTCGACTCCGCTGATGCCTGGTTCCGCCACACGGTCTGCCTTTACCCTCCACCAACTCCTCGGGCACGTCGAAAGCAAATTCTTGACCATCGGCCTCAACACTTTGAAGCCTTACACGCACGTCGGATAGTGAGGCTCTCATTTGGCCATGGCGTTGGGATCGATGCTACAAGGAAGCATCGGTTGAGAAAGTTGCTAACGCTTGATCATAGCTTTCTGGTACTTAACAGGTATTTCATAAAAGATATATACTTCTCTAAAGCGCCTGAATAACGATTAAAACTTGACCTCAATAATCTTTCGAGTCTCTATACATTATTTATACTTTATTCTCTTACTATAAAAGCTATGATCAAGGGTTATAAGCCCCTAAAGATATGTTCCTAAGGGTATCATCAGTAATAACTTGGCAAGTATCAGCTCTATGCATGACTCATGCCCCATTCTCTTACAAAAAAGCGTGGTGGCAGCTTAGGCTAGCATAACAGGCCCATTATCCGACACTACAGGAAAGTTCCTGTTCCCGAGGAGAAGGAGAGAGGATGGATTGAATATTAGTGAACGCATATGAAGACTTGAAACAAGCATTGATCATTATCATTAGCGTCATGTACATTGTGGACTCATAAGTACAGAGGTACCCATAGGTTGATAAACATAAGCTACTAACAATTTCAACGTAATAGATCATCCATCAGATTCACCTTTCATCCAAGCTTGCTCGTCTACTCTAGCCTTTGCTCTTCACCGGCCCCCTCTACCTCCAACTGCAGCGAATACTCCGCCAGGTCTCCCAGCTCTAGTCGGCGCGTGATGAACACCTCTCCGAAACCAGGGAATACGGCTTCAGCTACGGTCAATGCGTGCATGACGAGGCGGCCATAATTGTCGGTGTTGGAGATGCCGACGGAGATTTTGGGTTCTTTGAGTGGTGCTTGTAGAGGAACTTCTTCTGCTGTCTCTTGGGCCTTGTCTTCTGAAGCCTCCAACCCCTGGGTTGGACGGGTCTCATTTGGCACAGCTGCACCGTCGCTGACTGTGGAACCTTCCGTGGTTTGGTCCTTCGCTTCTCTGAGGCTGTCAATATTGGCCGCGTTTTGGGATTCCTGAAGCTTGAAGAATGGCACTGTTGCGCTCCGCACTGGGGTGAGCTCTTCGAAAGGATCGCCAGCGTCAACTACTGGCGACGTGACTCTACGGACTAGACTACGCTGTCTGCTGAGCTCTTCTATGGTGAATCTCTTGACATTAGAAATTCGACCAGCCGAGGCCTCGTCGGTAGCACCTTTCAAGTTTGGAAATGCAGCAGCCGCATCAGTGGGAGAGCGAAGCTCTTCTAGCACGGGCTTTTCCTCAAATCCCGGCGTTCGATCCTCGCTACGAGCCGCGGGTTGCTGAGAGAAGTCCTGTGTAAATGACGACCTCAGACCCTGCGGCATCTTTGGACGGCCCTTTGTAGAAGTTCCGCTTGCTATGTTGGTAGCTGGAGGATCTTTGCTGGGAGGTTTCTCCTCGGTTGTTACAGATTTCTCGTCTTGACCTACTGATCTCGGCATCATCATCTCACGCACTTCCATGTCCGATAAGTAGTCCAACGTCGCCACAGTAGTTTTCGCAATCCCTGTACCGTCATCGGGTCCTTTACTGGCTTCTTCCCGTTCCACTGATGTTCGGTTTGCTTGAGGGTCATTCCCGGCCGCTCTTTTGCATTCCTCTTGCGTCCTGTTCGCCGTGTCTACAGCAACGTAGATACCGAGGAGCCCACGAAGCCATTCACCGGAAAGCCGGCGATCAGGCTGGAAAATTTGCCTATCCAAGCGAACTTTGTCATACTCCTTCTTTGCTATGTGAAGATAGTCGTGTTCGGCGCAGTCAAAACCATCATAATCTTGTATGATGTTAGTAGTGCGGTGGTAGTCCGAGAACTTCTTCACTAAAGCTGCACAGTCATCCCTCTCTCCGTCGAACTCAAGGCCTTTCTCTTCAAGGCTTTTCATGAATAGTGTGCCTTCCTCAAGCAATTTGAGAAGCTGTTGACCCGGACGCTTTCTGGCTTTATAATGGTCATCACTGTTGTGTTTTGTCTCCCACGCTTCATATTCCTTTCTTTTGGTATCTGCCCAGGCCTGAACGGCGGTAAAGAAGCTGAAAATGAAAAATACATATTGGAGGCGAATTTGGTCAATGATTGGTAGCATAGCTTCTCTGAACGGCTGGATATCTGTCTCAAGCTGCTCTAATTCTCTAACAGCTTCGGGAGCCCTGTTTGGGGGTTTCCAGCCCTTGGTGTAGTTTTCGTGGCATCCGGTACACAATCGTAGATTATGACACTCACGGCAGACGTAAATGTCAAAACGATTGATCGAAATACCGCACATATTACAATCGAGATTGAGTCGAAGATCGGCTGAGTCGGCACCAAAAGAGAGTTCCATATATAGAAACTTGATAATTTGATCAAACTCCCTGGCTTTCAGGTAAAGGTAGCTGGTAGCGAGGACTGCAAGTCCCAAAAGTCTGACGTTTTCAGTTTCCACCGTCAATGGTGTGGGTAATGAAACCAGGCTCTGTAGCTCCTCTCGGATTGTGGTTGAAAGGATTGCTTTACGAGCCTGTACATCTAGGGCATCATACTGCTCGTCAGGAATTCCCATCGCCTTGAAAGAGGCCGGATGCGTTCGGGCATAGTCAAGCGCAGAATTCCCATATCGATCTCGCGAAAATATGTCTGCACCAAATTCCACAAGTTTACGAATAATCTGTGGTTTGCGCATGGCAGCTGCGTGGTGGATGGGTGTCATGTTGGTGTGCTTGGCGGCGAGATGGATATTTGCCTCATTCTGGAGGAGGATTTCCACAAATCGCAAGTAGCCTCCTTCACATGCCGTACCTAAAGGCGTCCAATGAGAACCTGCTCGGTCATCGACGGCCAATCCCAAACTTAGCAACGGCTGTACAACGGCGTGTCGACCTTCCATTGCCGCCACAAGTAAGGCACTTCTTCCTACCCTGTCAATTATATCTGGTTTAGCACCCGCGTTGAGCAGTCTTACAAGCATCTGCAGATTTCCCTCCTCCGCCGCAGCGTGAACGCACGTTGTGCCGAGGTTGTTCTGGTCGGAGCTGCCATCTACTTCGCGTTCGGCAAATAGATCGATGACCTTCAGATTGTTGGAATAGACAGCGTCAAGAAATGGCGTGTCGCCGAATCTAGTAACTGCACGAGCATCACAGTCCCGATCCAAGAGGAGCTTCACCAGGTCATGGTCCCCGTTCCGAGCTGCTCGGTTGAGTATGGTTCTATGTTCATTGTCTTTTGCGTGCACATTTGCACCATCTTTCATAAGTAGTTTCGCGATCGTCACCTTGTTCTCCTGCACAGCGTTCATCAGAGGAGTAATTCCCTCGTCATCAGCCAAGTCCACTCTTGCCTTCCTCGCCAAGAGTAACCGAGTGATATTCTCATGCCCACGCAATGCACTAATGGCCAGCGGCGTCCTACCAAGGTAGCCTTGTGCATTAATATTTGCATCACTTACGAAGTATTCAACGACTTCGAAGTGGCCATCCCAAGCGGCATAATGAATTGGCAGGTTGTTGCTGGAATCTTGTACGCTCTGTTGAGCCCCATGAGCCTGAAGTACTCGAATGGTCTTTAGATGACCAGCAATAGCTGCTAAGTGCAAGGGCGTTTTGCTGTCCGCATCTTGAGGATCAACTTCCAGGCCGTGAACTGTCGTAAAAAGTTGTTCGACAAACTCTACATGTCCTTTTCTAGCGGCGAAGTGCAGAGCTCGGTGTTTATGGGTATTTTGCGCTTCTGGATCGGCATCAGCCCCAATGAGCGGTGCTACAAAATCCTTATTACCCTCATTGGCTGCATAATGAAGCACAGGGGACTCGAATACGGCGGCCCTTTTCGCACTAAACTTGTATTCCAAAAGAAGGTTAGCTGTTTCTAGGTGGCCATCCAGTACTGCCAAATGTAGCGCCGTGTGATTCGTCTCATTGGGTAGATCTATTGTCGATCCTTTTTCAAGAAGAACTTTACACACACTAGTGTTCCCTGCAGAAGCTGCTGAATGCAGAGGAGTATTGAGAGCTTCGTTCTCTTTTGCGTTTATATCAGGATTTGTAGCAAGTATGAGGTGAACGAACTCAATGCCACTATTCTCTGCTGCGATATGGAGAACAGTCCTCTCGTCATCGCAAAGCGGGTTGAGTTCGGCGCGTAGTCTGGCCAATAGCTGGGCCACTTTTAGAGAGTCATGGAAGGCTGCGACGTGAATTGGTCGGAAGCCGCCTTTACACTGAACCTCCAGATCGGCTCCATATTGATGTAACTCTTTAACGATTTCATCATAGTCGTGTTCTGCGGCCAGATGGGTTGGTGTCTGATTCCAGTACGAGTCTCCAGTCTTTTGCAAAAGCGGCTTTCGCTCAAGGAGAATTCTGACAGCAACTAGGTTTCCCGTATCAGCCGCCAAGTGTATGGCGCTTACTCCATCATTATCTTGAGCATCAATGTCTGTGCAATTCTGAAGGAGCGGCACGACCATTTCCTGATGACCTTCGTCGAGTGCAATCATGAGTGGGTTCTTCCCATCAGCGTCTTTGACATTGACATCAGCCTTCGCTCCCAACAGTCTATTAACGGCCCAAACACTGCCTTGGGCGGCGGCCTCTGCAAGCGGCGTCCGCTGTTTGTTCGACGATATGTGATCAACGTAATAATTATTCGAGATTAACCGATCGAGCACGTCGTTCCAATCGAATGCAACAGCTACATGAAAAGGCGAATAGCGGGCCACGCTAGGACTAGTAGTCCCTCCAGCACCGGCTTCCCCATTCTCCAGAAGCCACAGACACATGTCTCGTTTTCTTTTCAACATGGCATAGTCAAACGGTGATAGGCCAAAGCCGTCAACTTGATTCTTTAGCTCCGTCATCTGAGAGCGCGAATCCGCCATCCTTGACAGCCCGAAGAAAGCAAGCATATGCAACGGCGAAGATCCTGGAAAAGGATATTTATTCTCCTCAGCCATGATCACCTGCATAGCCACATTTCTCGCATTCTCGGAGTCGATGAATTCCCAAGCCAAATCAATGGGCGCGTCTTCCAGGGCCAGGGCCACGTGATCGCCCCAATTTCCAGCAGCGTATTGCAGGAAAGGATTATCTTGCGTCAATGTTGTAAGTTGTTCAGCTGCGGCAACGGAGCCTCCAGCGAATCGATCAAAGAGAAGATACGTAAGACAGGCTTCTGCCAGCGTTCTTTCGGCATGCAGCTGCATCAGTCGATAGTCTTCCAGCTCTGGTGTATTATCATCGCGTAGTCCGAGTAAGTAGTCCCGAAAAGACGAGTGAACGAGATGATAGAAGTCGTCTTTGTCAAGCAAGACAAGTTCAGCACAGAATGTAGTAAACTCGCGATCTGTCCCATACCGATCACCCCAATCGATGGCTTTCGAGCCATGACGGATAGACAAACCCTCTAATAACTCTTTCCGTGACAAAGGCCGGTTAGCGTTCGCAATCCATAGCAAAATCTTCAGTGTCAATCTTTTGTCCAATCCATCATCCTGGTCTAGGATCCGTTTTAGGTTCGCTTCGTAAGCCTCCGTCAGACCCTTTGGAAGGGACTTGAGCCGTTCTACGAGCTCGTTTTGAGGCAAGGAACTCCGCAGTCTGCCCACCATCAGGCTAACATATAGAAACATGCCCTCCGCTTTATCGAGCAACACCGCCTTTACAACGTCCAGCAGAGCAGGATCCCAATCAGGGTCATCAGCTGAGAGTTTGCTAGAGATGAACATTTTGATGTCCTCAGCATTGGCACCACTATCAACTCTAAGCTGCCGATAGTTCTTGAACGCATTCTGCATTGGCAAATAATCCCGGCTGAAGACTATGATCCTCAGCGCTGATGTTGTTTCGCGCAAGAGCAAGGGAAAAAATCTAAGGAATCTCTGGGGCTCCGAAAGCTCATCTAGGCCATCAATGACCATGAATGCTTGCCTGAATCCTGAGAACACAGTGGGTAGTATTTTCTCGACTTCATTGGCTCCCGGTCCTCGGTCCTGGACCAAGCTTTCCAAGTTGTACATCCTCTCTAGGTTATGGTCGAGCCGTGGACTTTGGACACTGATTTGCTTCAATACGGTAGTCAAGAGATACGGATATCTAGACCGCTCCGGATTGGACGAATCACAGTAGAAGTGGGCGACAGCGGTATTGTCCGTCTGAACTCCTCTAAGCTCATTCAGAGTCAACGCCGCAAGAACAGATTTGCCACATCCAGGCTTCCCTTTAACCCAGAAGACGGTAGAACTAGCGGACGCCTTCCATGCTTGGTATAGCTCATGCGTCTGAAACCAGATGCCGGTGCCTTCAACGATTGAAGCTGATCTTTTGTCATGGACATCCTGGAATTGGACCGATGGGAGCCAGTCCATCACTAATTTCTTCTTTGCGTCTGTTCAAGGCTTAGCCATACTTCAAACATGCCCAACGGTGTTCAATCAGTGACACAAACCTCTTCTTACGCGTTCTTGTTCTTCGAGTACACGTTCGCGCTCAGCTGCGCGTTGATCTGCTTGTGCCTGCGCCTCAGTCATCCCAGCCAGTACTCTGTCCAGAATTTCCTCGTGAGCTTGGCGATGAGCTCGATTGGCCTCGCGTTGTTCTTGAGCTATTGAAAGCTGTTGCTGATAAGATTGCAAGAATTGTGTTTGTATTTCACTTCTCCCATCCCTTAAGGAATCTATGATTTCTACATGATTTTGACGCTGTTCCAACGCCGACTTTGCAACCACCCAAAACATCTGCAGGAGTCGTCTAGAGTCACAAAGCTTGGCCCGCGTCCGGTATTGCTCAAGATGCGCGTCGAAACTGTCCGTTATCTGGCCGAAAGAGTCTGAGAAGCGCTCAATGAGGGATTTTCCAAGCAATCTGAATCCACTACGGCGGTTCCCTTCCTCATCCACATAGAGCTTCAGGGCTTTTTGACAGAAATCAAGGATATCGCCATATATAAGCACGAGCGCGTCTTGGATCTCCTCGTCGTATTGATAAATGCAAAGGTCAAATTCTAGGAGCACAGACGCCTTCACACTCAGTTTCGATAGCCACTTTGAGATTAGGAGCTGGAAGTTATCGTAGTTGTCACTTATCTGCAAGAGACCGAGAATTCCACCTATGACCAGTGAGGAAGGATATGGGTCTGCTTGAGATGCTGCTGATGCAACATTCATAAACATGCCCAAAGTCTTGCAAAATGGTCTAAGTAGAGCATTGATCTTCCCGATTCGGCTCTGTTTCTGGTGCTTGCTGCATATTCTCTCGACTGTGCTCGAGAACGATTCGACGCTACCAGTCGCATACTTAAGGAAGAAAGCCCGATCTTTGGGATCAAGCTTTTCAACATGTGCCTGCCATGCTCGCGTACTGGCATCCGTAGTAAAGCTAGGCGATGAGTCACCATGGCTCTCAATCCAATGCTCAAAGGAAGTTTACATTTGCTGGGGTACAGGCGAACCGTATTGCAATGCATTGGGTGTCGTCAATGCTGCAAGGCTATCAATTCCACCCGGAAGTGTCAGTTGCGTCAGCAAGGCATTGGGCTCGAGAGACACCGCAGTCATTTTGCTGACATCTCCGGTGGACGCACGTAGACTGAGTCAGGCAGTCCGACCAGTGGCACGCAATAGTTGCAGAACCACGAGAGAGCCATTTGGGGAGGGGTGGTGGATGATGTTTTTAAGGCAGCAGATTGAGTTCGATGATCGATCTAGGGCATGTTGGTTTGGTTCTTCTTTACCCAACATGGTTACGGTTCTTCGGTTGGCTGGCGAAGGCGTTCCTGATTTGCCGAGGATTGATATGGCAGTTCCGTTTGTGGCACATGGCCAAGAAAGCTGCAATCAAGTGACCACACGAATTTGAGCCGCATGAAGTTCGAAGGGGGAGATTCGCGACACGGGAGCTGGATCACTTCTTGCTTGCGCCGATGGATCAAGTGGCCACTACCTGCATTCCCAGTGTCCACATCGAATGAGCGACGCAGAACGTATTTCGTGGATATACAGAGGATGGAAATTCTACAAAAACCTTGACTGGCACTCGCTGCTAAAGCTACGTTGCTGACTAGAAGAGTTCACGTGTCACCTATATCCCCTCATCTGTATGCCCTGTAGGGCTGGACCTAAGGCTGGCGAAGCAGCCCTTGAAGACGCGCTAAAGCTGGGGCGCTCAGGGACCATTTTACTTCGAAGTAGTCGCCCGGGTGACCTGACTTGGGGTTCATGCTGCACCAGCTTTAGGTTCCGAATAGGGCATACGGCTGAGGGGTGAAACCTTCTTATCTAGCTATGTGGACGTTGGATAGCTACACATTGAGGTAGTTGCAGTCATAGGTGGCGGTGAGGTGCATGTGCAAAGGGCAGTAAATGGCTCGAATGCAGTCGTTGGGGCATTTCCACCAATAATCTGTGCCTTCACTAGTACAGGTATAGCAGCGCCAGTATTAAGCCCGAATACTTGATGGCCAACGACTATGAACAGGAGTGTATTAGAGCTACCCCACCAGTGCAACGTGGATATTATCTCACCTCTCAGGATTGAGCCTATCTCCCCTGAATGGCTCGTGATGGAGATAAATGTACTTCTGTCCGTAGAAAAAACCTGGTCAAGCACCTTCTTGGACCTAATGTCTTGATCATCGTTGGTCTCGCCGTGGAGCGCCTCCCAGAGCTCATCATTGAAGGTGAAGCCTGGCTCGATCTTGTAGCTTGGGAAGCTATCATGGATATAGCTCTCGTTGCTACGCCTATCACATGTGTGTCCACTGATTGCCTCTCGGAAGTATTCCTTAACCTCGGGTATGAAAGGGTTTCTAGACAATTTGAGACCATTGAAAGTGTAATTAGCAGTCTGGAGGCATCTAGTAAGAGGGCTAGTATAGTAGCTTTGGGGTATAGGGATCCCCTGGTACTCGATTTCGGATGCCCAGAACGCTTTAACTGCAAGGGCTTGAGTAACCCCAAGTGGCGAGAGATGAGCGTCTGCCCAATTCACCGTAGCGTTGCCGTCTAGCTCCGAATAGTAACAATTCCATGCTGGCGTGCCGTAGTATGCTTGTGCATCATTATGGTACCCATCACCATGACGGCCCATGTAGAGGAGCTTGTATTCGGTGCCACGAGGCGCTTGGCGGTTGAGTTGGTAGACCTGGTGTTCGAAACGCTGCCATTGGGTCAGGTTCCTCGAGGCACTGCTGTCGGCTGGATATGCGCGGTTGATGAGGCCAAACTGTGTCCGATGTTATGTAAGCAGTTTACTCTTATATCAAGGTTGAATCCTAAAGACATCCTGAGGATCCAACGTCTCTAAGCCATATTCATTCGACTTGGTTTAAGGGCGGGGTCAGGGAAAGGAGAAAGCGTACATTGGTAGTCATGAAATCGAAGGTTGTGCTATTCGTTGATGGTTCGTCTTGCAAGAAGTATCCTGCAATTGTAGTGTAATTGATGTAGACATTGTTAGGACGAGGGCTGTCAGCAAGAGTCACTTGCAGAGCGCAGGCTGTCATAGCAGTAGCCAAGAGGGAGGAATAGGGAGAAAACATGATCAGTTGTGCCTACAGTAGCATACCAATTGGCCAATGTGGCATAGTTCAGATCAAGAACCACAGATACTTATAGACCTTCTACATCTCCTCGTCGTCCAAAGTGACATGGTCATATTTCCCTTTCCTGCAGAGCATGACGATGAATGGTACCTATCATTCAGGAACGTGCACAGTATGGATGGTCATGGGCAATTATTGTGTGGGGTCGGATGAGCCGGCGAGGCATTCGGGGATGACAGGGGTGTGACAGTCTTGCCGGAAGAGGCAGCTAGGTACGAACAAGCAGCCTCCTCAATCCAGCCGACATTTCATGGTCTAAATTGGATCTTACTAAGAGGGTAATTCTATTGGCTTTAACAATTTAATTCGTAGATAAATTGTATGCTCCCCCGCTCACGGCTAGAACACTCTTGGTCGAATTCAACATACTGGCCTTACTAGACAGAGATATTATCCCTACGTTTGATGCGTTAAGTGAAGCAAGACCGTTCGTCCTGATGAGCTTTGCGTACACATGTTGCACACCTGCCGGGTGTGCCCTGCGATTACGATTCAGAAGCTGAGCCAGTGGAAATGGGGGCCCTATAGACGTACAAGCCTATCTTCGCCTGACTCAACAAACAGTTAACGAAGATCGTGTTACCCACGACAGCAACGTCTTCGATTCTGAAGGTGTCGACAGCGTAGTAATCAGCGTCATCCACGTCGACTAAGATAGCACAATTGTACTCTTCTGGACCGTGAAGATAATATATTTTTGGAATTTTCTCCGCGTACATGTCACTATGCACTGTTCGGCCGTATTCCTTTGGGTCGTTTTGCCCAGGTAAACGACTTAGGCGGAAAAGCGCACTTATCAATATTTGACAGTCCATACGATCGGGTAGGACACCTGGAAAGCATTCAACGGCCAAAGCGGTGGAGTAAAGACAGAAAGCAACAGTGAGTAGAAGTCCTCGATAACGTAACATTACTGATACCACCGCGTGAACGAAGAGTGTATGATCTTTCATGGGATGACTAGATACATCTATGTCAGCAGTTATCCATCATATACATAATAGCGCAAGAATATGTAAGACGCTTGATGATATTCCGTACTCCTACAAGCGACTGCCGTTGCAGGGTCCATAGAGCTTGCGCGAAAGGTGGATGTCGGGAATCAATTTATCAAATGTCCACCAATACCTCTGGATATTAGGCTTGTTGTGAATTACCGCCGTGGATTTATTTTTCATAGGCTATCACTGAAGCGTTAGACGCGGATTGGACCTGCGATGAACGTGTGTTTGGATGGAAATCAAAGCTCATGAGAAGAGATGAAAGCTACGAATAGAAGTAAGGTGGTCCAAGTGCCAGGGATTGGTTGCATTAATAACTCTCGGCATTGACACATTAACGCTGAAGTAATATTGAATCGTTTAACACGAGGGTCTAAGAAATGGGGATTGGCGCTGTGGACACTGGCATGTGGTTGTTTGATAGCACTTGGATATTTGCCAGCATGATCGCACTCAGCCCACTTGACCCTCAGGAAGTTTGTTTCCAGACAGCTGGTTACCAATGGATCACCATGGACAATAGTCATCTTGGAATAGCGAGCTGGAAGACCTGGAAGGGTTTTTTGAAGATGTCGTACTCTACTTTCACATTGAGCCTGACAATTCAACCCTTAGAAAGGCGGTTGTTGTTGTGCACTCTTTTCGAAAGTCAATGTGCAGACGCTAAACAACAGACATGCTAGTGGGATCCGCCTCAGACATAAACCTTTTGATATGAAATGCTCCGATTCCCACTTCATCTTCTGGATGGTATCTACTATATGCCTTACACTGCTTCCAAGATTCAACCCCCATCAAAAACACAAGGCCGCTTTCAGGTATACAAGGGAGACGTAGATGATGCCTTTTGATCCAAGTTAAGCATACCATCAGCAATGCCGAAAGGCTGCTACATGGAGCCTGAGAGATTCGGACAAAGACATAGATCAAGATGGGCTGCCCGGTCGTGACAGTTGTGAGATGTATAGAAATATCGGGTGCCTCGGAATATACTTAAGGCTACCATAGCCCTTTAATCGATCAGATATGCTGAGGCTGTGAAGAAGGTTGCCCCGGGCCTAATACCAGCACCCTTTGGCCTTACTAGGGACCTGTCGCTTCAAGCGGAACACTGAAACCTGCCCCACACAATATCTGCGGTATTTCTCTTGAGTACACGTAGTCCGGTAAGAACATGAAAAGGACAAAACGATGAAAGAGAAGCCAGTGATCTCCGGATTGATGTGGTGTGCTCAGGGAGGAGCATCCTACGGCGATGGGGCACAGATCACTGGGCGCAGGTGGGTTGGCAAGACACTGACCGACGTCTGTAGCATGATATAAACCTGGCAATGCATCTAAAGGGGTCCGCATCCGCGATTTATCTTGCTCTGTTGAAAAGATGAGTGGAAAGGGGAGGTTAATGTTCGAAAAATGCATGGTTAAGACAAGTATGTCCCCATTCTTCGCCCAGGAGCTAACGTTTCAGTTGAAGTGCGATGATGTTTAAGGATCTGTACATCTATACCGCTTTTCCGCATTTTGCGCCCATTCCACGCGGAAAATCAGCAAAATTATGTTCTCATTCCACCTGGGACGCAGGTGCACCCATGACAGACCGGATCAGGTTAGCAGCTGCAAACGTAAGCTGTGCAAAGCTCGATTCGACGTTTCGACGCCGGGTCAGGTCTCAAGGAGGCCGAATGGCCGATGCAAGTGTGTGCCGCGTACTCCTACTCCAACAGTGTAGCATGGATCATGATGAGTGAGCAAACGATTCGCAGTCAATGGTACCACGGATCCCATGAATAGGAGCCGCATTATCACCTAACCGCCCAGGGGTATTTGCAGGGGCTAAGGCTGCTAAACCAACTGGGGCCAAATCAAACGTCGGAGATCAAACGGGGTCCTGCATTAGGGCACATTAAAGCACATTAGGGCTTCTTAGTTCAAGCGGTGGGTGCATAGCGAAATGCAATTTCCCGTCTTGGGCTCACTTCCTTCCCCTGGACATCTGGCAATCCCGCTTATTCTGTTCCTCTTCACCCATCCACACCTCGTCGCCGCCTTTCTTCGTCTGTAATCCTTTGCTTTTCACGATTCTTCAGACAGTCATCCAAGTCACTCCTTTCTTGGTTTCTGTCGCGCTCGTGAGAATACCGGTCTTTAACGAATCAGTCGCTCTTTACACCTTGCTACAAATACCCATCTGACGCGGCCCTGGCTTCCAAAATTGCTACAGGTACGCCATCATTCACGCATTCATTGTTATCAGTAGTATCAGTCCGCTCAAACAAAGATCTCGACTCGATGCAATGAAGTCCAGATCTATGTCCTGAAACCTTTCAAGCCGCCACTGGCTGTCCCTCTTTGTTCTCGAAATAGACTCCATATTCGAGACGCCCACAGGCCAGCGCCAAACTCGTTGTTCTCATCCTTCATCATCTATCTAAACTGTCTATCTTCGTCACCGACAACATCTGCACACATTAACACTTTCTTCACACATTCCTTGACGACAAACTTATGTGACAGCGTTGAACGCTGACACCACGCTCATTTAGACTCCTTCCAACCTCTTTTACGCAGCTAGCAATCTATCAATCTCTGACAATATAACGACATACAACTCACATACGCATAGCACTTCAGAATGCATATATCATACCAGGCCTTGGTCCTGGCGGCCTTGAGCCTTGAGTGTGCTTTCGCTCAGCCAGCACACCGACACCAACACCAACATAAGCACAGGCGCGACTTGGCTGATATCCTCAACGAAAAGCGCGACGTCGACTACAATAATCCTGACCTGTACAAGAATGTGGACTGGTCTCAAGTGTGCGCAAATGGTGGTTGTGCTCCTGGGTCGGATAATGCCAAATCCTCGGCTGCTGCAGCCCCGCCTGCATCCACACCATCATCCACACCTGCCGCTTCGCCAAAAGAGCTAGATGCTGTAGCAGGCGGAACTCCCTCGTCATCTGCTCCTGCAAAATCCTCCACATCTGCATCGTCCACACCTGCATCGTCCACACCTGCATCCTCGTCGGGCTCAGGGTCATCCACTGGCAGTTGTAATGATCTTAGCAGCGTCTGGAGCTCTGGCGATAACAGCCGAAGCAGCATGGTATACATGGGGGATGGCAGCTCATGTCCGGGTGGATGTACCTCAGCTGACGGCAAGCCATATACCTCTTTTGGTGCCTCAACCCCTGCCAGCAATGTTGGACAAACCGATGCGTATGAGGGCAATGTTGGAAGCCCGTACGGCCACAACATTCTTCCTCTGAGCGATTGCAGCACTGACGGCCATGATTATACGATCACCTTCACTGCCAACAGTGACATCGAGGTTGCCTTGTGGAACAAAGTTGGTGATGATTACCAAACTGCAGGTCGTGTCCAGACTGGCGCCAGTCGCAACGCCTTCTTCAAATTCTCGCTTTCTTCGGGTCAATCTGCGGTCTTCGCGTTCGCTCCCAACAGTCAAGTCGCGTTCTCGCAAGCATGTGATCGAAGCGGAACCACTGGTCAATTTGACTGCACTTGGGGCGAGGCAGATTTTGCCGATGCCAATACGCCCAATGACGGTGCATCTGGCTACGACCGCTCCTCCATCCCCAACAGCGCAGGCAACACCGGACTCCTAACTGTGTGCGCGGCTGGCTTCTCCTGCAGTAGCCAAGAAGCGAACAGCTTTGTTAGCACCTCGCAGCTGAACACGGGCGGCAACACGAATATTCCAGCTGGTCAGCCTGCTCACCTCAAGGTCACCATGGGATAAATCCCCAAGCATGGCATCTTCTCACTAGTATGTAAATTCGTTTCGTCGACTTTCTTTTGCAATTCTAATTGAGAATACAGTGTTCTCCTTGGGCTGGGGCAATATCTCATTTAGTTAATCCTGGGGAGCCTTGGATATACCCGGTCATTTAAGCATGTATATCTTTGACTAGTCTTATTTATCTCTCCCGGGGAGGCTTTTGGATATCTGGGATAACATATCTACAATCAAGAGTTGTCATGGGTACGCTGGCGTTGCTCTTGCATGTCCAATAGCTGTGGTTTGGTGCGTATGTTTAATATATCATTATTGATTAATACTGCTCGTAATTTCGATGCTCCGAATGACTTCTGCCACTGTGTGATAATTTGGGCTTACATAGCGTGATAGTCGGCGGTCATGCGAATATTTGAGTGATATCTTTGCCATAGGCTGCGTTGACGATAGATGGCCAAATGCGTCGAAAACCTTGAAACCATACTATCTTGACCTGTGAAAGGGCGTTCTTGCCAGTATAAATGCCGTTCCGAGTCAAGGATAATCTAACTATCTAATCTCCCAGTCTGACGGCTGTAGCCAAGGGACGTCGCTTCACTGGCGTGAATTGATGATGACGGTCCCCACACAACCGTCCCTGCCACACTCGCCCTCAAATTCGCTCTTTCCAAAAATCTGGCAATAGAAACAGCCACCCGTAAACAATCCTCCTTCCCCACACGTTCAATCCACCGCAACAACTCGATACATCTAACCAACGGTCACTACCGAATTTCAATCTCCGTCCACTCCTTCCCCTCGTGTCCATTAGGGACTCCAGACTTTTATGCAAATATGCATCAACACTCCGTTGCTGGTACAGCGGTTATAGCGTTAATCATACCTTTCCTCATCCTGCTCTGTGCAACTGGAAGCTACGCCCAAGCCTGTGCTGCTAGAACAGCACAGGAAATTAACGGCAACTGGTACTGTTCTGAAGTCAACGCAATCTCGTACACGAATTTTCCGGGCAATGGCTCTTACAATAAGGTTACGAATATGGACGCGACTACGGGGTAGTGCTCCTTTGAGCAGTATGGCTACAGTGGAAGTTTGAGTCCATTGAATGAAGAGGTTCGTACCGCAGACAATTAATGTGTTTATCGTGCTGTTGCTCACGGGTGGAGAGAACAGCTCTCGCTTCATGTTCGCGGCCCAACTTGGCTTCAGCAAGTCGCGGTCTACACACTCGATACGTCCTCAAATAGCAAGCGAAACACGAAACGAAATACCCACGGCCGTCGCCACGCAGGACACCAGTACCTTCACGGTCATCACGGCAAGGTTAAAGAGATTCGGGAACGCCATTACGAACACGACTACGCGAAGCGCTCCGTCGGTGCACTCGTATCAGCAACAATCGATGGGCAGCTCGTTTCTTGGACGAATATGTACGCTGGTCCTGGCGTTGCTACCATTCTACCTTCCCCGCTGTTTCTCCTATTGTAGCTCAATTTGACGAAATGAACGATTCGTCACCAGATACAACCAACGTAGCGATTGCTGAGCCGCCCATGGTTTCACCCACAGCAGCTACTCCAAGTCTTCGGGGTTCTCCAATAACAGCAGCTTCCATTGCCATGGCTTCTTCGGAGGCAAACAGTGGATCTTGGGCGCGCCAGGCTTACTATAATGCAGCAGATGGTACTTCGCAGGGTATCACTTTCCTGAATCATTTTGGTGGTGCCAATGGAGTGCCTGGAACAAGCGCCGGAGGAGCTGCGTGAGTAACTTGCTTTGCAGTTCAAGTACAATCATTGGCTAATTAAACCGCAAGCTTCGGTACTTCTCTTTCTTACGCTTCTTCAGACGGCCAAACTGGCGCAGCTTCTGCTCAAATGCTTTCAAACGCGATGATTGAAGATGACGTTGAAGTAATCATTATGTCGGACAAAAGCTGCGATGATGGCAGCTGTGGTTATACGCGTCCTGGGGGTGTTGCATACCGTAAATATCCCTTTGATTTCGTACTAAATGCGGTGGCCACCCTGACAGTATCTCAGATGGGTTTTCCGGCTCCTTGAAGGTCTTCCTGCTTGAATTTTCAATGCCTTACACCAACACAACAGGCTTCAATGCCGACATGCCCGCCATCTGGATTATGAATGCTCAAATACCGTTGACGAGCCAATACGGTGAGAATCCGGACTGCAGTTGTTGGACTTCGGGATGCGGCGAATTCGATCTCTTCGAGATCCTTGACTCTGGTAATTTCCGGTGCAAAAGCACGTTGCATATGGCACCTGCCGGAGGCTCAAGCGATTGGTTCATGCGTCCTACGGGTGACAGCATTACGGCTGCAGTTGTCTTCGCTGGAAGCAACGAAGTCGCTGCTGTTCGAATTCTGGATCAGGGGCAGTCGTTCGACGGAAGCTTAAGTGAGGGTCTAGTTAATAGTTGGGTGGAGGAGCAGTCAAGTCTATTCAAAATGTCGGAGTGAGCATAGGAGGGAGGAAGCAATGTAGGGTATGAATTGGTTAGCTCAACGGATGTCAAGCCATACTCGTGCGTTTGAAATTAGGGCAGCAAAATGAAGCTAATTAGAATAGAACATTGATATAAGGTGGTCAAATTTCCTCCTTCTGACTTCGTAAGACCGTGAAATGTCATTTTAATCAGTCGAGATTCTTAAGTACTGTGTGTCCTGCGCTTTTCCATCAGTCGTGAGGTTTTTGATACGTAAGGTAAGCCACATCTTAGCCTTTCCAAATTTGACGGGACTCCCGAGCCGTCAACATTGCAGCCGAGGTTATTTCTCCAGTCCTCCCGCCAGCCACGATCAGAACGTCAGATTTATACTAGCAACGAGCTCGCTATCATCGAGGCCACGACAGGAATGCTACTACTCATGATGTTATCTATGTAAAAGACGTGTACGAGCAAAATTGCTTGACGGGTTTCTTTGCATTGAAGTAACAAAGCATTATCACGTTCCCCGCACGTCATCCTTCAGCATTACCCGGTAACGATATACACGAAAGTACTAAGCTTACCAGCCTTGGAATTTCCCAAGGGAGGACTCGAAGATCGATCAACATTTAGTTTTCATAGATCCGCACGATGGCTGCTACAGTGTCACCGCCAAAGCCCTGGGAAAGGGCGAACGGAGCCGGTAGGTGCCCAGGTAAAACTCCACCGCGACAGCAATTATTGTACAAAAGCAATACACAGTACGCTAACATTCCATGGCTGGGCAGCTCTTTCATCTACACCTGGCGCATTACCAGCATCGGCCATCAATCCTCATAGCTCGCCGTCCGCCCCAGCGACAGCAACAACATCCTCCACAGAACCGCCCGCCCTCCCCACGAAACCCTCCTCTCTGTCCACCGTGGTAAATCGCAACTCATCGAATTACTCTCCATATAACTCAAATCGCTATGGAAGCTCACCGTATTCGGGCATCGGTGGAATAGGCGGTGGGATAGGCGGCCTCAACAGTTACTCCTCGCCGTACTCACGCTTTGGCGGCATGGGAAATTCAATGTATGGTGGCATGGGAGGTTATGGCACTGGCTATGGCTCTATGTATGGCGGTATGGGAGCTATGGGAGGCATGGGAGGCATGTACGGTGGCATGGGACAGCCAGGCATGACGGGCGCAGATCCAAATGACCCAAACAGCTTAACCAATACGTTCAGTCAAAGCACACAGGCTACGTTTCAACTCATCGAGAGTCTGGTGGGTGCATTCGGGGGAGTAGCGCAAATGCTGGAGAGTACATATATGGCTACTCATTCGAGTTTCTTTGGTAAGAAATATCTTCCCCTCCCTCATGCAATCACGCTAAGGACTGACGTGAATGGCAGCTATGGTATCGGTTGCAGAACAATTCTCCAATCTCCGTACCACCCTTGGCTCCATCCTTGGTATCTTCACCCTCCTCCGCTACCTCCGCACACTTTTCGCAAAGATCACAGGCCGTCCTCCACCCGCAGACGCCACATCCCTCACGCCCTCCGCCTTCGCCTCCTTCCAAGGCCTCTCCTCACCATCCTCGCCTAGCCAACCCCCCACCCCCTCCCGAAAACCCCTCCTAATCTTCCTCGCCGCCGTCTTCGGTCTCCCCTACCTAATGACAAAACTCATCCGCTCACTCGCCGCCCAATCTTCCCAAAACCAAAACCAACCATACAAACCTATCCTTGGGCCTGACGGCCAACCCCTTCCAGACCAACAACAACTTCAAAACCAACCCATCGATCCAGCAAAACTCGACTTCTGCCGCCTCCTCTACGATTACACCCCAGAAAACAACCCGCCCACTGCAGGAATCGATCTCGAAGTAAAGAAAGGAGATTTAGTAGCCGTGCTCAGCAAATCCGATCCCATGGGCAACGCGAGCGAGTGGTGGCGCTGCCGAGCGCGAGACGGTCGTGTCGGCTACTTACCGGGAGTGTATTTAGAGCCTATTAAGCGGAAACCAGCGCAGCAGCTGCAGGCGCAGATTGAAGATGGGGCGAGGATCAATACCATGACGACACTTGCTGGTGGGTCTTCTGGCGAGGGGAGTAGGACGAATAGTTTGTTGAAGGAGAAGGTAGTGGTGAAAGGGGGTGGGGCGCCGAGGGTCGAGGGGTTGGGGAAGGTGGGGGATATTAGTGCGGAGAGCTTTCAGAAGAGTCAGTTTTATAATTAGATGGGCTGTGGGTTGGGATGGGATGTTTGAGGTTAGGTGAATAGGGGTGTTGGAATGTGTATCAAAAGTTGTTTGATGCTGCGCAGATTGTATATGTTTGCAATGTGATGTCTGGACATAGACTCGATGGCGCTTGGACTTGGGTAGAGCTTGAGTGCCAAATGAAATGGGCTGAGTGGTTTTGGATTGGGTCGATGGTGTTGATACTCTGTGACGGTATGAATGTTCATGTTGATCTCATCGTGAGATTTTTCCTGCTTGACAGCCTCCCTTATGCATGCTGGAAAATGGATGTACCGCGATTACGGATATTTCTGGTAGAAGGGGCAGAGACCTCACTCCAGATGCAACTTTACTAGGATTTTCTCCTTAGGATTGATCTTGCTGGAGATGCTTGCTTTGTCGTCCGAAGCACAAGGATTCAGCAAGGGAAGAGGAGTGATGCGACGGCCAATCTTAGTGCGCAGCCGGCGATGATGACCGCTGGATTTTGATGGACGTGTGGTTGTGACTGAATTGACTACCTTAGCGTGATGCCCCTGGCCAATTAATGGAATATCATGTCATTCAGTAGACGGAGAACAAGTCCTTTGATTTGAATGGATTCGGATTGTAGTTGATTGATTATGATTTCATGGGAACAAGGGCTAACGCTACGAATGGTATGAAGATGTTCTAACAGCAGAAAGCCAGGAATTAAGGTAGGCATAGGATGTTCTTGTGAAGGATTATAGATTGCTTGCCCGTTGTGGTCAAAAGCTTACAATAAAATACACTGCAACCAATTCCCCAGCTTAACGCCGGGAACGACTGCGCCCCAAATACGTTAGAGCAGAAACAAGGGCGGATACCAATCCGAATGCAGAGACAACTACACCAACAACAATATCAGTGGTATCAGTCTTGTGGGATGTGGAAGGCGTCGAAGTTGTGATTGGAGCCCCTGATGGAAAACCGGTGGCAGTGACCGTAGAAACCGTACTGGCTTGTGAAGGGAAAAGAGAGCTGGCCACAGCTGATAACGATTCTTGGGCAGCCTCTGTAATAGACAGACATAGGGATTCGAGTTGTTCTGTATCAGTACCATTCTAAACCACAATCAGATTTCGCCGTCTAAGAGACAGTAAATGGGGAATACAGGTCCATACCTGACTGCTGCAAAGTGTGACCATAGCGATAACATTTGCAGCAGCTGCTTCATAGCTTGCTTTGACCGCCTGGGACCATGATAAGACACTGAAGACTCCGAAAATAATTGCTGCTGTCAAGCCAAAGATCTGCATGAACGAGGTTAGGACGTCGTTTGGATCGAGATCCATTTTCGCGAAAGATGAGCAACTCGTTTAGGAAAAGTATGAAACAATCTTAGGAGCTTTTGGGGGAAGAGCGTCGAAGACGGAAGAGTTTCAGAAAAGTCGAAGCGGGAGAAGTTACCTTGTATACTTATTCTTTTCTGTACCTTCGAGGAGTCGATAGGGGCGTAAAGCAAAGAGATTATGGCCGTGGCTGACGCCCATGGCTAAAATCCTCTCAGCTCTCGCTTTTACACCAATAGTATGTTTGTGGCTTCCTTTGAGCTAACCGCCCTTGGTGTAAGCCTCGCGAGGCAGGGCACATTTATAGCCCAGGTTAAGCAGAGTTTTATTAGGACGAGACAAAAACATCACATAATCACTAGCGACGTTGGACCATCTGAAAGGAATGACACGTGCCGGTGGAGAGGTGAGAATTCTGGAAAGTCGTGCACCTTGAAGGTGAGATGGGGTCAGGTGTTGGAGAGGTAAGGATACAAATGGCGGAAGGGGAAATCCACACCGTCCGAGGCTGGGGAGGGAGCCGAAAGGGCGGATGAATTTTAGGGCGGCACCACCCGGACCAGCGATAGAACTAGGGTCACACGCTGATCGCGGCAAGAAGTCCGTGATCATTACTGACCTACAATTTACAATCTTCGTCCTTGAATTCTCCAATTACGTACCTTCTGGAATCGATTCGCCCAGATCTGCTAGGCTGTAAAGTGTGTAGCTATCTGTTGATATAATGGGCCCCTCATCTGCCGCAATAACATTGCGTGAGTCATTTGGCGACAGGAGGCCTCCCGATATCAGTCGTAAAATCACAGCTTGTGTAGCTTGTCGTAAACTCAAGGTGAGTGTGCGAATCGAGTCTTGTGTGCGTGGGATTGATCTGTTTGGCTAGATAAAATGTCATATGACCGAAGACAAACCGCCTTGCAGTCGTTGCAACACTCGTAAACTGCCGTGTACGGTTAATAAAAGCATACAAATGCTCCTTGAGAGCGATTTAGAGTGTGTTTTGAACTCTTGTCTGCGGTTGATGTCAATTCTTTCAATCTCTAATAGGAGCATGTAGCTGGAAAGAAGCAATGGAGAAGCGTATTGACCAGATTGAAAAGTCCATCGCCTCCAGCGCAAGTACGGGTTCGTGCCCGGACCGTCACGACCATTCGGCACCTCAGATGCTACCGAATACGAATGGTGGCAGGATATCAACTGCAAGTAGCACGAGGTCAGCCCATGAGCTGTCGGAAACACCTCAAGAGCCTGGCTTGAATCTATCTTGTAGCTTAGGCGCCTTCCCAGCTTCGTCTTTGGACGGTGGACTCAATGATGAGGGCAAATCCTCCTCGGGCGGTATTGACTTGGCCTCACGCGGACTCGTATCACAAAAGTCCTTGGAGAAGCATTTCGACTACTATTGTGAGAATTTAGATCATTTTATTCACCGTATACTTCCAGCCGGCGACACACTGGTCAGTGTACAAAGACGATCATCTCTTCTGCTGGCTGCTATTTGCACAGCAGCAGCCTTTTGTGCCGGCTCTGATGACTATCAAACCTGCTTTGACGCATTCATCGTTGAGGTTACTGCAAAGATGTTCTCAAGTACTCACTCTTTCGATGATGTACGTGCTCTTTGCATCGGAGCTTTCTGGTTGGGCAAAATTTCCTCGGCACTGAACGCATTAGGTGAGTCTCGGTGCATTGACAGCTTCGTGCGGTAGAAAACAATGTCTGATGCAGGAATAGCGGTCCGCATTGCTGGAGAATTGAATCTACATCGTTGTATAACAAAGATGCCGCATACCAAGGAGATATGCTATGACCGTACCCGTCTTCACTTCCTTGTCTACATCTGCGATCATCACTGTTCTCTCAGCCACGGTCGACCGCCAATGACTCGCGAGATCAAGGCTTTGAAGAGCCCAAGAGCTCTGCTAGACAGCAAATTTTCCACAGCTGCCGACCTGGATCTCATCAGCCAAGTGGAACTCTGGTCAATCAGCACTCAAGTCTTTGACACTTTCGGAGCGGCTACAGATAGGACCTTCGTGCATAGTAGATTAGCAGAGCTTGAGCACTTCAGTGACGCTTATGAGGCTTGGCGTTGTGAGTGGCTAGAAGTGCTAGGGACCAGGCTCAATCTTAGTCAAACTTCCAAAGCGGTCCTCGATATGTACTTTCACTCAGCCAGGCTTTACCTATCCTCGCACGTTTTCAGAGGCCCAGCTCAATATCATTCGCAGCCGCATAGTACGCCGAAGCCGATGGAAGGGGTTGCGAGCGGTGCTGTACAGAGCGCGTTGTCGATTGTTCAAGGCATGTCCGAGCTGAGCGAAAGACGCGCATGTCCGAACTTGCCATTCTACTTTTGCACAGTCACCGCCTTTGCGTCAGTGTTCCTGTTGAGGGGGCCATGGCATATGTCAGAGAAGGATCGGGCTCTTCAATGCTTGCATTGCTTGACTAGCTTGCTCTTGGGTCCTCCCGCTCTTATCCACCATACACACCCGCTGTCAAGTATTGCAAAAAGCTTGATTCCAGCCATAGGTCGCCGGCGTCTTCCTGAGGAAACAAGTGGCGGATATGAACGCAATGATTCGACTTATGATGATGTGAATCGTGGCAACACGGCAGACGGAGCTTTCGTCTCGAACGTTCTGGAGAGCGGCCAGGAGTGGCTAATGCTTCCTCACGATCTCGGCCTAGACTTTTCCGGTGTTGGGGACCTTGACTTCAGTTGCACCGAGTGGTAATGTCGAGGTGAAAGTTGCTATGGCATAAGGCTAAGAGAGTAGTTCGCGAATATAATCTTATAAGAAAACTGCGGCCGTATTGTCGCTGCGATCATTGTGGGAAAACTTCTCAAGAATGGTGCTGTCACCTCTTCGATGTCTGTACGTAGCCCCACGAAGACTTTCATTGTGGACTGGATTGCGTTTCTGTTAAGATCAATAGTCTTGCGAGAGAAATGACTAGGAAAGACCAAATATGTCAGCAGCGGCAAGATGTCCGAATCTCTAGGTACAGCTTCAAAATGCAACGGCAAGAACTGCGAAGGCAACGGCAAGATGTCCGAGACAGAGTGAGGTATATAGGTGATGGGGAGACATTATTCGTGTACATGTAAATTGATCGCAGCATGCTTGCAGTCTATCAGTTCACAAAAATATCACGTACGAGAATATCACTGGGCAAGGGCATCCATCCATCGATTCTTCTATTCCTATAATTCAAAGCAAATCATCCTCAAGCCAACCAAAAAACATGGAGGATCTGCATTCTCACGAGCCACATCATGATCTAGATTCACTCAGTACAGAGAAGTTCTCTGAACAGGATTCGTTACCAGATTCGGAAAAATATTCGGTTTTCACCGTCAGACAGAAGAAGATGATACTCATAGCCGGCTCATTCGTAGCATTCTTCTCGCCACTTTCGTCGAATGTCTATTTTCCTGCCCTCAACACTATAGCCGAGGATCTGCATGTCTCTATCTCTCAGATCAATTTGACGGTTACGACTTACCAGGTATGCAACATCCTCTTCCGGCCAAATCCAATGCTGCTCGTTGGTAGCAATGAAATCTTGACACTCTGCTGACTGGCATACTAGATCATGCAAGGCATTGCGCCAATGATAGTTGCAAATATCTCCGACGAGAACGGCAGACGGCCAGCATATGTCGTCTGTTTCGTACTCTACATGGCCGCCAACCTTGGGCTTGCCTTGCAAAAGTCTTTCGCTGCGTTGATAGGTCTTCGGCTGCTTCAAAGTGCCGGTAGCAGCGGGACAATCGCTCTATCAATTGCTCTTGTTGGAGATACAGTCGTCCCTGCCGAGCGAGGAGTCTACATTGCTTGGGCCAGTCTGGGTGATTTGGTGGGCCCGTCGATCTCACCCATCGTCGGTGGGCTCATTGCTCAGAAGCTGGATTGGCATTGGATTTTCTGGATTCTGCTCATCCTTGGTGCATGCTTCTTCTTGCCTTTCCTGCTCTTCTTGCCCGAGACCTGTAGGAAAGTAGTTGGCAATGGCTCAATCCCACCGCCGCTCTTGAACTGGTCCCTGACCGATGTCCTTCGGTATAGATCCTTGCAGAAAGAGGATGCCAGGGTCGATCAGCAGCAGACAAGAGAGGCACCTAGAAAATCTAGATTTCGCATACCAAACCCGCTGTCCACTTTACGGATTGCTGGTGATTTCGAGTCATTCCTTCTTCTTATAACCAATGCTATGGCTCGTGCGTGTTTCTACGCCATCACCACGGATGCTTCGGCCTCTTTCAACACTATATACGGCTTCGATGACATACAAGTCTCTCTAATGTTCATTCCGATAGGAATAGGAGGAATAGCTTCCGCTCTGGTGACTGGACAATTGACCGATTGGAATTTCAGGCGCCATGCTCGGCGTTTGCGGATGCCAATAGTAGCAAATGAAGCACAAAACCTCACAGACTTCCCTATCGAACAGGCGCGCCTCGAGCTCGGCTTACCTCTGTATCTAGCGATGGCCGTATTCGTCATCACCTACGGCTGGCTGCTCGAAATGCATGTTAGCATCGCTGGGCCGATTGTCATCCTCTTTGTGACAAGCTTCGTGCTCTGTGCGTCCATGCAAGTACTCAGTACCTTGATGGTCGACTTATGGCCGGGGAAACCGGCCGCAGCAACCGCTGCCAACAACTTGTTCAGATGTGAGATTGGCGCTGCTGCATCCGCCGCTATTCAACCCATGATCGAATCGATTGGCAGAGGGTGGGCATATACGACATTCGCTTTGATATCGGTAGCCTTTACTCCTCTCTTAGTCTTTATGATTAAGCGTGGCATGCCACGCAGGAAAGCTAAGCTGACTAGGAAAGAGGAAGAGGAAAACTCTGAGGCATGATGGACCCAGACCTATTTGTTGTGTGCGTTGGGAGTTGATATAACGGATTGATTGTATCTTCGAGCTTGATTTTAATTCACTCTAGAAGACCTGTCAGAGAATTCAAGAATGGATAAGAATGTTCGCCAGAAATTCATAGAGCTATACTTCGGGTTCACGTTTGCTGCGCAATACATATCATGAGACTTGGTGTTACGAGGTAGACGACGAATAGCAGAGAATTCGACCAGCCAGCCTCGACAGCGATGTCATCTAAGTTGGATTCTTTTGACTTATTATGATAATAGTAAGCTTAAATTGAAGTAACATTTTTATGTTGTATTATCGAGTGTTATTAGCCTTCAAATTTGTCATAGCACAGTAGAGCCTTTCTTTGCATTAGTTGTGCTCTCTTCTTATATTATGCTGGTTATCTATCAAGCTTCGTACAAGACTTAGCGTTATCATGCGTCCTTGAATAATCGTCCAGCCTGCAGAATCCAACTGCCTTCTCCATCAATCCTGATCATTACTTTCGTCGTACCAATGGCCTTTTCTAGGCGCTCGAATGCATCCATGTGTTCAACAGCCCTCCTCTGATACCTGAGTCAGCTTCGACGAGTAAAGACGTAAGTCAAATTCTTTTCCACGCATGGGATGGGGCTTCTTGCTATTCTTATGATTATAGAAATCAAGATAAAATGGGATAAACCGACCAGACCGGTTAGCAGACTTATCCACGGCCAATGTACCTAAAAACCTAGCTGAAGGCGTTTGCCGTCGTAATATCTGAACGCGCTAGAAATTCACAACTCTTTTCCCCACCTCAACGGACTTCACGATTGTGGCGACGATAAAGCAGGCATCTCAACTATACCTTTCCTGTGATCAAGCTCCAAAGGCATTTGAGAATTTGGGAGCTCGGCAACCCGGTTAGAGATAGCCTGGTTCGTAAAGGGCCCGCCGCGACCTTTTGCGTCAACATTACCCGAATTAAGGCTTTGGTGTTTATTCATACTTCTTCTTATCGTTTGCCTCCAGAATAGTAGGACAAGAAACCCTATTGCGGCCACGACCAATGGTACACCAATCCCAGCACCGATCGCTAATGCTTGTTCGGTCGCCTGATTTGGGTGTAGCGAAGGTGTCGATGCTGTTGTGGAGGCCGCCATTGTTGAAACAAGAGTCATCGGGGCGCCGGAAATAAGAGAAAATTGTGTGACAACCGTAATTGAACTCTTTACAGTTGCTGGAGCAGCGACTGGAGACAATGGTGTTGAGGTGATAGGAGGAAAGCCCAGGATGTGGCCGAGTGTGGTAGAGGAAAAGGCAGATTGGGTACTGGACACGTTGTCGGCACTTTGACAGGCCTCTACTTCGCTCTCGTCGCCGCACCAGTAAAACCTAGGTCCGTTGTTGATACCAGGACAATTCCAGATATTAGACCATGTACCGTGTTGTACTGGGAGATATCTCGTGTTAGTAATCCATTGTGAAGCGAGATTGGTTTCGATAGAGAACTTACTATCGTTGCACCACTGTGTGGGACAGGCAGTTGTATTACTCCAATCTTGGACCGTGCAGGCGCCTCGATATATCTGAAACCTATTATTAGGGGCTTATGTTTGGTAAAATTGTGGAATGAGGGTTCTCAGGCTTTAGAGAATGGAGAGTTCGACGTACCCACCCATAGGCTGATCCGAAGCATAGGCCATTGGATATGCAGACCTCTCCATTTAAGCAGCAATTACTATCCTCATACGGTCGACAATTGATGTAGGCTCCTTGAGCTGGAGTTATGCTGGACCCATTAGGCCAATAGCACTTTTGTTGAGCAAACGTCAAAGAGAGGAGTCGTGACATTGCAAGAAGAACCTGGTGGATGTACATATTGCTTTCTTCCTTTTGAGTTGAATAATATGGTGTGTAAGATCCTACTACTGATTACCTCATCAAAAAATATATTCACACTTCTTGGAGATCGCCGGTAATTCGCGAAGTCTTCAAAGAAAACCATCGCAAAGCAGAGGAAGGAAGCCCCTAAACGGAGGGCTATGCTAAATAAGGTGATGATGTGGCCCCTCCTCAGCCTGGTCCTTACTTACGGTGCAGTCGTGCCTGTATACCACTTAAAATGAGCACTCATTTCAGCTTTACTATTGACAGGAGCTAGGCTCGTTCCTTTTCAAATCATCCTCGATATGAGATTCGACTTTAATGTAAAGCTAAACAGCAACTCAGTAACATAGTGTAGGAACCCATGCTCGTGCTTTGGGGATCACGTTTTGCCAGTTGTTGCCTGGAATAATCCTATTCCTTCGACGGAGCTTTTTTCATGGGAGGAGCGGATGCTAGTCAAAAGTGAGTGGTCCGTGGGCAATTAGCAAAGGCAGGAGCTGCATAATACCAATATTATAGTTGTGTGATAGGGACAAACGCCGCTTTTAAGACACCTATAGGAGGCAATCTCCGTCTGATTGCATTTTCCCAAACATCTGTAACTGTGCCGTTCAAGATGCCACCACGATACCTCTGTAACACTCTGAAACTACTTCCGAAATTCGCCAGACTATATTATTAAAGGTCAACCCGGCTGTTCAGCCAAGAGACTTATGGTGCCGAATCCAGGTAGAATTGGATAGGCGGATCGGTTCGAGAACAAGACTGAGGGCTGAAATTTTGGACATATGATGCCCTCGGTGATATGCTATGGGCCACGTAGATCAATATGCAGCCTTGCGGCCGAACTGGCTCGCTGAACAATTCTGCACCAATCAAAGGACTGAAAGCTGTTCATTCTACTATTAAGATATTGTTAAGCTGGCGCGTAGATATCCTTGACGAAAGTTACAAAGCCCGGTCCCCTAGGAAACAAGTTCTGCGCCAAAAGCCCCCTTCTCCGGGGGCTAGTTGACGCCTAGGTGACCCGACTTTAGGGTATCTCTAGGGACCTTCTTCTAAGACTAGTTGGCAGCCGATAGGGCTGAAGCCCACCTTGTCAGAACGGGTTTTCAAAGACGCTCGTCGCAGCAGCAGCCGCACCGCAATCGGCTTCATGATTTCAGAAAGTCTTTGAGAAAATCTGGGGAAAAAATGGGATTGTTCAGTGACGGACATCAACTTGGTATATTCGGTTGACGGGGGCGCAGTCTGGATCAGCACTTCGCACTTGATGTGGAGACGAAGACGCGGTTTCAATTATCCATGGGAGACAGAGAGTGGTAGCGCAATGTAATGAATGCAAATGTGGGGTTTACATACCCCATGCCCGATCGGTGGGAAGTCGGGGCAAACATCTGTCACTTTGGTAGGCCTTCGTAAGGGGACTCACTTCTTGTACACGAAAATTGTTGTTCACAACCTAGGGTTGGGCTTGAAGCGTGATTGGAAGGTGTAAGCACGGGTGTGGTTTCATGAACGTGGTAAAATGTGACTTAATTCTGTCGAGTGCGATACAAGCTTTTGATATCCTGTTCCTCTCCGCCTCAATTTCGGTACCATCTCTTGGCGCATTCCTACCCTATCTTGCTGTCTAGATCAAGATCA
This sequence comes from Cladonia rubrotincta, assembly GCA_963971245.1. Classification (NCBI taxonomy): domain Eukaryota; kingdom Fungi; phylum Ascomycota; class Lecanoromycetes; order Lecanorales; family Cladoniaceae; genus Cladonia; species Cladonia rubrotincta. The sequence continues at coordinate 1,598,839 of OZ020203.1, read as the reverse complement.
ATGCTGCTGGAGGACTGATTATGTTGCAATATAAACCCACATAGCACTGCCAACGATAGGCGGCGCGCGTTGCCTTTTTAGTGCAACAGATTACGATCTTACCATATCCACCCTGAAACCCTCAACATTGTATCTATTTGTGTGGAGGTTTTGTCAACACAGATTATTCTTAGACCCGTGCAGCGGAAGTCAACGAACCTATCAAAGACTGTCAAAGTCTGGGGAACTTATGGCCCCTAAGCCGCTCCGAGAACGCCTTCCAGCCTTACCTGACTCCAAGGACTTATCGCGGGGTTCCATCCAATTCACAGAATACTCTATCGCACACATTATCCTTTATGGGAATTGTGGGACCAATGCATTCATTAGGTCCATATCCATGTCTTAACATCGCAAACATAGAGCAAAGCCCATCTCAGCGCTCGGAAATTTAGATTTTGGTATTAGTTCCTTCAGTGCATGCTTTTGCCTTGATGACATGGATCCTGCGACCGACCTAATCGAGCATTTCAAGCTCGATGTAGTCATTTTATCGGATCACACGAGACACACGTTTTACTCCTCAGATGGCAGACAGAATCGACGAAAGGTAAAGGTCGTGAAAAAATGGATAAGGCAACACGAACTCGGCGAAGGCGCGGGCGGTACGGTCTGGTTAGAGAAAGACAGCAACGGAGATGAGCGGGCAGTGAAGCAGATTTCGAAAGCCTTCTGCCTTCGCAATCGGATTGACTGCAAAAAAGAAATCACAGCGATGGCTAAACTCACCAAGGTACGCTGATACTATCACTTACATCTATCTGGACAGTCTGGGACAATGGGATCGGACTTTACAACTGATAAGTCAATAGCATCCAGAGCTTTTCGTGGAGCTGTATGGCTGGTTTGATGATGACACAAAGGTTTTCCTAGCCATGGAATACTTCAAGCATGGCGACCTACAAAACTTCATGGACTCACCTCTCCCAGAGCGTGATGTAGGAATAATTACTCGGCAACTCCTCGAGGGTCTCAACGTTATGCACAGACATGGTTTTACGCATCGTGATCTGAAACCACAGGTACCTACTCCGTCGGATCTTTCTCAAGCTCAGTCATCTTTTCTCTACCTTATCCTCGTAGAATATACCGTGCATTATCTCTTTCATTTGCACACTTGTTACTTCCTAGTACTTCAATTATGGTCGTAAGCTGACACAAGCTTTACCTCAAGAACATATTCGTTGTCGCGGAACTTCCCACATGGTGGGTGAAGATAGGCGATTTTGGAATTGCCAAACGTATCATGGATGATCAAACGGCTCTCAGAACCGAAGTTGGCACGCGGGACTATCAAGCACCAGAGGTCTTTGGCTTTACGGATTCTGAAGAGGAGCTTCTTTACACGAGTGCTGTCGATCTGTGGGCTTTAGGATGCGTGATGTACAGGCTCTTGACTCTAGAGAAGCCATTCCCGAAACCCTCATTGCTCAGCTTATACTGTTACAGTATGAGGGACTTTCCTGTTGAGCCACTGTACGCCAAGGACGTCAGTGAAAATGCTGTTGACTTCATACGGCAACTCATGAGAGCCCACCCGCCTGAGCGATTGGACGCTGAAACAGCGTTGAAGTCTGACTGGCTTGGCCTTCAAGACATTAGTTCAGATTCGGAGCTAGACTCTATTGCTGAAGAGAAAGCTGCAGCTGAAGTTCCTGTCCATGAGGGTAATACATTACCGGCACAGGCAATCGTGACTGCTTTATCTAGTACAGACAATAGGAGTGGAATTGAAAAAGATACCCCTAGTGGGAGTTCGAGAGAAGTAACCGTTGTCAGACATGGTTAGTGCGAGCTCTAAATTACGCTGTGAGCATACTACGTAGCTATTAGGCTAATAGCTTTATCAAAAAGCACCGCAAAGCGAACGTGTCGTTAAACGCCAGCGGGCAAGGCTTCAACTCCAGGGTCCCCCCAAGAATCGGAAAAGTGAAGTGGACTTCGATCAAGAGTGGGTCTTGCCTGGATTTGAGTTGGATGGCTTGGATGACAAGGATGTATCTCACGAGAATCACTTTACATCAAATGTGGATACACTGAACTTAGTCACCAAAGCAGGTACCGCTGGTATACTCCGCACCATGTCTCAGGCCAGGAAGAAGAACGAAATGGCAGAAGCGAAGAGAGTCTATGAAGATCAGATGAAGGATCAAATGGAACCCATTGGCGAAGACACAAGAGTCGAATGGGATGGACTGAGGGGAAGGAAGACTACAATAAGCTCACAAGGGAGTCTAGAAAGACGGAAGACTCTGCATCCTCCACTGGGAATGTCGGCCTTCCAAGACGTGGATGAAATCGAGGACACAATGAATCAGTGTTCTACACCCCATACCTTTCAACATATCACAGATCAGGAAGAAGGCTTGGAAGAGCATCCTGATCGGCCAGCTTGTCCTAAAACCTCCGAATCCGATATCACCCTCGATGAAGCGGAGATACTCACTTCCACGAAAGCCATAGGCCCTACGTGCTATCTCGAGGGCGGACCAGAACAGCAAACTTTACCAGCTGAGAGCACGGCAGCAATGATATATTGTGAAACACATAAGTATATGGTCGAGCAAGACACTGCAACTCTCAGGCAGCTACATCGGGCTGGCTTCTTTCTTGATGTGAGGACACTATCAGCTGATCTTTCGACTGAACTCGACGCCACAATAGCTTTGCACTGGGCAGCTAAATCAGGGTGTTTCAGGGCACTGAAATATCTGCTAGACAGAGGAGTGAACCCCTGTGCGATAGATAACGAAGAACGCTCGCAGAAGCGAGCAGCGCTACACTATGCGGCTAGTGGCGGATTTGCCAAAGAAGTAGACCTATTGATAGAAAGAGGGGCAGATGTTCAGGCACTGGACGCAAATTCCTGGTCACCACTGCATCACGCCGCAACAATCGGCGACTGCAGGATCAGCGAAGCACTTTTGAAGGCAGGGGCATCTGTGCACTCCCTGAATTCGTTCCGGGAGACGCCCCTACATTGTGCGGCTAGGGGCGGATTTAGGACAGAAGTAGACGTATTGATAGAAAAAGGGGCAGATGTTCAGGCACTGGATGCAAATTCCTGGTCACCACTGCATCACGCCGCCACAGGCGGCAGCTCCAGGACCAGTGAAGCACTTTTGAAGGCAGGGGCGTCTGTGCACTTACTGAATCTATCCCTAGAGACACCCCTACATTGTGCGGCGCGAAATGGACATGAAAGGGTGGTTAAGCTGCTGCTTGATTGGGGAGCGGACATATCGGGCAAAGATTATGAAGGCTTCACCCCGTTCGATCGTGCGAAGCAGGCAAACTGCACCATCAAGGCTTTACGTATTCTGGAGGTGAAGAAAGGCAAATCGGACGCTGACAATTCGAGGGTCTACCTTCAGAGCGGGATCTGGAACCAAAGAAATGGCTGGATGCGAAAATTTGTACAGAGAATGACATTATAAGTCTTGACCCCGTGGCATACTATCTAGAGCGCCGTTTATAATGCCATAGAATCTATTTTATACTGACCCTTTTATATAATCTATCTAAAAGCTTTAAAAGCTTTATGAATCTATCCTCTACTATTAACCCTAGCTCCCTTATTTGCTTTATTATTAGCTGCCTGATCAGGCTATCGCGATCGTGATTGCATCGACAAGGATTTTAACGCGGAGCAATAAGTTTAGAAAGAAGAGCTCCACTATAATAACAGGGAGCTATTATATATAGACTTCTAAATAGGCCTAAGGCCTCTATATATCTATATATTTCTATATCCTTTTCTGTAATTTTAAGGTACTATTTTTATAACTATTAAAGCTCCTATACTATAAATTTAAGGATAAATAGTATATAATATAATAAAGGTATATAAGAATAGCTTCTAAGCCTAAATACTCTTAGAATAACCTTTAGAATTTACTTTTACTATATTAGTTTCTAAGTTACTTAAAGGTAGCTCTAAGAGCCACCCCTATTATTAGCGGCCGAGCTCTAGGGGCTATATTAGCTTACTAAGCTAATAGAATAGCGCTGTGTAGCATCCTATACTAGCGGGGGTCAAGACTTATAATGTTATTCTCTGTAGTTACGATGTTAATGACTGGGGTGATCTCGATGTCTTAATGTATTAATTCAGGGGCGCGCGTTATTCGGGGGAACATTGAAGGGTACGTTTAGAAGAATATTGGGGGTATAATTTTATATGGTATTGGGGGCATTACAGTCAATTTCCATTGCTTTGATGAATGGAAGCTAGTGGAGTACCCCACTAAAAAAACCTTAAAAACCTCGCTGCAAGTTAAAATATAGCCTTGATAAGCTAGCAACTATATATCTAGTCAATCCTTAGTATTATAATATAGTAGTAGTAATTCCCCTATTTTTATAGACTTATAGAGCTTAACCTTATTATTATAATATTATCTTTTAAAAAAAATTCTCTAAAATAAGCTTATAAATAAAGGTTTAATATTTTTAATAAAGAATAGATATAAATATTATAAATATTAAATTAATTATATTTTAATTTTTTTAGTTATTTAGTATTTATAATATTAATAAATATATTTTAATTAAAATTAAGGTTATTAATTACCTTAAAATAATAAGCTTTAAAGTAATAAGTTTTAGGATAAATAACTTTATTAAAAAAAAACTATAATAATAAAAAAAATTAGTATATAAATAATTACCCTAACTGTTAGGGACTGGCATGGAAGCATAGAATCATGATATGATGTCAGTATGAATAGAATCTAACTATGATGGTTTCTATGAAAGCGCAGTGCTAGCTAAGGTGGTGCGGCTCGGCGGCCGCTAGCCCTAATTAGGCTAGCGCTTAGCAGGGCCAGAATTATGACATTACCCCCCCCTTCTAAATAGGAGCTCCTGCGACTATTCACCTAATATTCAACATCTATCAACTATTCTATTGACAAATACCATCCTTTTAAAATAATAATATATAATACATAGCTTTCTTCCTGCTGATATTAACCAGTATATTTAGAGTCTCTTTAAAGACCGCCGGCGTACTTATCCATACTCAATCAACTTCCTTAGTTAGCCGGTAATAATTTGTTGACTAAAAAGCATCACCTTAATTTAGTATCTTCTAGCATAGGGTTAGGATCTATTAGTTCTATATTAAGTATCTTATAATAGTATAGCTAGTAGTAGCTCCTAACCCTCTAAAGTTATAAATAATTTATAGGGTCCCAGCTTATTAGGGTATTAATAATAGTAATCAGCTACTAATACTAGGTATCCAGCTATATTCTAGTATAGTTCTTATTCCGGCCTCTTATTATTATATCCAGTATATCTAATCCTATATATTAGACACCCCTTCTTTTTTATTAGCAGATTATTCTTCCTCTTATTAATCTTTAAATCTAATATTTTCTAGATACCCTAATACTCCTTACCCTCCTTATTAATTATTATTAGTGGTAGTAGTGTAACTCTCTACCTATACAGCGGCGCACTATTATTAAGATGTAATAGCTAAGGGTGGAATATAGGGAAGATACCTTATATAAATAATAAGAGCTTAAGCTTATATACTAAATTATTAATTACTTTTATAATCTTAAAAGGCCCTAAGTTCTTATAGTCCAATAATTTATTCAACTAAGTAGTTTTAATATGCCTAGCGTCTAGTATAACTATATCACCTACCTTAAACTCTAATAATAGATATTTTCTCCTATTAGCCTGCTCCGCCTAGAGTACTTGTATTTATAGAAGTTGCTCTTATAGATATTTTCTTAAATCCTTAATCTTTATAATAAATATATCCGCGGCCTTCATATCCCTCTTCGCCCTTTATGTAGTATTGTTGTCCTATAGTATAGGCGGCTCAACTCCTAATTTAGGGATATACCCTTTTATTATAAAAAAAGGTAATAGGCTAATAATATTTAAGTCTGTATTTACTTTAAACTCTATAATAGATAGGAAGCTTACCTAGTTAATCTAATTATAATTAACAAACGCGCGCAGGTACTGTTTTAGCGCTATATTAGCATTTTCTATCTATTTATTTATCTTAGAATAGAATACTATTAAAAGCTTAGGTTTAATACCTAGCCGCTTATATAAATAAGACTAGAAATAAATAATAAACTAGGTGCCTCTATCTAATACTATTATCTTTAGGTATCCTTCCTCCCTCTATATCTATTTAATAAATACCTAAATAACAGCCTCCACTCCTAGTAAGTTTAAAGTAATAAACCGCCTCTTCTTTAATAACCTATCGACTACTACTATAATATATTTAAAGCTTCTTCTAAATTGCTTATAAATTAGTAGTAGAGTAATAAAGTTTATTAATATATCTATCTAGTACTTCTTAGGGATTGGCAGTGGTTTAATTAAACTATACTTTCTAGTTTAATAGCTCTTTAACCTCTTACAAATATAGTAGCTTTTAATATATCAGGACACCGTTTCTATTATCTTCAGCTAGAAATAGTGGGAGCTTATCCTTATATATATACTTATACGCCCTATATGGCCTACTAGTAGGGTTTTATATATTATTTAAAGCAACTTTGCCCTTACATTACCCGCATCAAGCACATAGAGTTTCCTATTAACATATAATATATTATTATATACTTCGCAATCGCCCATCTCAATCCTTATACCTTATTTTACTAAGTCTACTAGGAGTTTCCTACCTTTAGCCGCTTTACAAGCTATAATTCTCTGGACTATATTATCACTAGGGTATACTTGCTTAATATACTCTACAATCTCTTCCACTAAAAGGGGGCCTATTAATTCCTCTATTAACTCCTTAACAGGTCTTTCCGTGGTTAAATCCTTAATAGGTTCACCCCTAGTTGATTTATTTATTAACTCCTTAACTAATAGCTCCCTTAAGAGGTTAGATAGCAATTCCTTTATTAACTCCTTATTATCTAATAGCTCCTGTTTATTTAGGTTATAAGCTATAATATATATAGCTTACACCCCTACCTCAAACTTATTTAAGAGTATCACCGCTAGGCCAGCTACTCTCCTCACCCCCCTTATTAGATATTCCTTTTTTAATATTATCTAGTTCTAAAATTATTAATAGGGGTTATTCTCACGCTCTAGTAGATTACCAAGGCGCTTAGTTAGGCTATCAGGTTTAATACCTTACTTTCCTAGCCTATAAATAATCTTAAAGTTAAATTCTAATAGGAATTTCGCCTATCTAGCCTAGTATTAATTAAGCTGCTTTATCATCATAAAGTGCTCTAAATTCTTATAGTTGGTTAATACCTTTACTAGATCATTAACTATAGTATCTATAAACTCTAGATATTACTCCTCAAAAGCTTAGATAATAGCGAGGAGCTCCTTATCATAAATTTTATAATTATACTCCTACAAAGTTATCTTATAAGATATAAAGGCGACTAGTCTGATTACACCCTACTTATCTTTTTATAAAAGTATACCTGCTGTAATATAATTAGATATATCGGTTTCCACCTATATCTCTTAGTTAGGATTGAAATAAGCTAATATTAGGGCTTTAGTAAACGCCTTTTTTAATATTTTAAAGGCTCTAGCCTTAGGCCCTTCTAATAATAGCGGAAATATTATACTAGGCTTAGTTTTACTAGCCTTAGTCAAGTTTATTAATAGAGCTATAATCTTTAAGTAGCCCTTAATAAACCTTCTATAGAAGTTGGCAAATCCTAGGAACAACTAAATATCTTTAACGCAATAAGGTATCTTCTATTTAAGGACGATTTTGATTTTTTTTTAAATCCATCTTTAAGCTATCTATAGTTATAATTAAGCCTAGGTATTTGACTTCCTTTATATAAAAATCGCACTTATTGATATCTAGGAATAGGCCTATTTTTAGTAGCTTATCCAGGACCTTCTAGATATAGCTGATGTGCTCTACTATAGAGTTATTATATACCAGAATATCGTCTAGGTAGGCTGTACAGAATATATCTAGGTATTCGCGAAGTATATCGTTTATAAATGCTTAGAATATAGCCAGTGCGTTGCAAAGTCTAAAAGGTATAATAATATATTCGAATAGCCTATACCTAGTGAGGAAAGCCGTCTTCTTTTTATACCCTTCTTTTATCCTGATCTTATTAAATACAATAATTATATTAAACTTGCTGTATACCTTAGCCGTATAAAGCTTTACAAGTATATTTTTAACTAATAAAGGAGTATTCCTATTCTAAATAGTGAGGGCGTTGAGAGCTTGATAGTCAACGCAGATCCTTATCCCCCCATCTGGTTTCTTAATAATAAGTACTGGAGCTGTATATGGTGATGTGCTAGGTCTAATATATCCCTTTCCTAACATCTTATTAATATACTCCTTCACCATTAAAGCCTAATTATAGGATATACTGTATGCCCTCTTAGCTGGCGGTAGGCTTCTAGGCATAAGATTAATCATATAATTAATTATTTTACTTAGGGGTAGCTTGTTAGCCTTAATAGGACTCTAAACTTTCAGCTATTTATAATAGTACCGCGGTACCCTTTACTATAGCTATTCTTCTGATATTAGTTTCTTCCTTATCTTAGTAAAGAACTTCTTATAATCGTCAGGACTAATAGCTGCAATATTTAATATAAACTTATAGGGCGTCTCTTTATTGTTACTTAACAACCATTTAAAGTCCTTCAGCTATATTACCATTATTTAATTATTAGGCCTTTCCGCCAACCTTATAAAAATATAAGCTAAGATCTCTATGATATTGGTTAACTATTTTTATATCTCCTACTTATATTCTCTATCTTAGTATCTATATACTATAACTAGCCTGCTATTATAAAGGCAATTCAATATATAATAGTCTAAATTGAATACTATTTTCCTAGAGCCTAGCGAGATATTAGGGTTATGGAGTTTAAGCTAAGGTATATTTAGAGCTAAATTAAACTTTCCTAATATTATTATTAAGCACCAGACTTTATTAATATATCCCCCTAACTCGAACTTTACCTGTGCCCTATAAGTGATATTCAGGGCGCGCTTATAATTTGCAAGCCTTAATATCAGCAGCCTTATCAGCTTTACTAGCAGGATCTTGTTTTTTTTTAATAAATCCTAAGTCTATAAATCTATTAGCTAACGCTCCTATATTTATGAGGCAAGCTGTCTTTACTGGCCTTCTAGCGGTATATATATATCCTATAAAATCGAACTGCCTGCCCTGTCTAAGTTCTTCTTAACATAAGGATAGAGTAACCGTAGCTAGTAAGTAACCCTAATCTCCCTCCAATTTAGTTATTTTATTGCGTAGCTCACTTAACATATCCCTAGCAGCGACTTAGCCAAGGACCGCTAGTTTTCTGAGTCAGTATATATTATATAATTTTCGTTTTTATCCTCCAATTTATACTTAATACTAAACGCTGCCAGTCTGGATTCTATTTTATTAGTGGTAAGTATCTTATTATCTTTATATAGTGCATCACTATCTCTAGCAAAATAGCTAGGCTTTAGATACTTAATATATAGTTTCCTCTTCTATATCTATACTAGAATATATAGTGGCCAAGTTTAACAACTTAGTCCCTAGGAGCTAGTAGAGCCTCCTTAACCCCTACCCCTACCTCTTTTATAGGAGTTATCGCTATAGCCTCCTCTCTTATTATTCCCACAGAGGGATTATATAGCTCTAGCTTATATATCTAATACAAAGTTTTACTTTATCTCAAGGTTATAGGCGCAGAGTCGAGTTATATATTCCCTATATAATACCAGTCTTAATCTATTAGTCATTTTATCCCTAAGCTCTAATATAATATACCTCTTTAGGTCCCTAATCTTATATTTATTAGAATATCCTAATAATGTAATAGCGGCAGCAAAGCGTGAATAAAAGGTATTAAAGGATTCGTATTTATCCTTTAACCTTATTGGGAATATAGATAATTGTATATCTGCTTTAGCTTAGGCCATCTTATTATAAGTACCAAAATTCTCCTCCAAATCGGCTAATACCTCTTTATAAGTCGCGTAGGGGTAGTTAGATATTAATAACAGCCATAGCTAGATAACTATAAAGGCATATGATATATACTTATCCTAAATATAGTCTATCTTAGACTCTTCTAAACTAAACTAAAAGGCGCTTTATTTAAACTTAGATAGGATATTTAATTTCCACTACTTCTATTTAGCTTAATTCCTATTAAATACTAGCACATCTAGGTAACCCTTATTATGTCTAGGTGCAATAATAGATGGTATATCTCCCCCTATTAGTATATAAAGAGTAGCTGGTGTAAATATTACTAGCAATCTATTATTGTCTAAGTTATATGGCTTATATACCTAAGTACGCGCAAGTTTCTTTAGCTCTAAAGTTAGGGATTTATTTTGCTCTTTAAGAGCTTTAATATTATCGCGGTATTTATCTTTAAGTTGATAAAGTTTTATTATATTAAGCTTAGTAGCTGTAAGCTTACCTTAAGCTTCCTTAAACTTATCTCTCTATAAGATATAGTTCTCCTTTATTGTATTATAACTTAAGTTAAATCTATAATTTTCCTTTATTAGTCCTTTTATTTAACTTGCCTAGTTATAAACTCTAATATAAGCTTATCTTATCGCGTCCTAGAGACCTTTATACTAATCACTAGTAGCTTTACTAATAACCTTAATAAATATATCCTCTTCCACAGCTGTAATAAGCTCTAGCTCTTTATTAGCTTCCCCTAGGTGGTATAGAACAGCATAGTCTCTATTATTAAAGTTAATAGTAAACTATTATTTTATACTTATAGGCATCTTGCCCTTATTCTTATTTTTAATACTTTTAATTATTTTATTCTAGAGCTGATTAGTATAATTTCTTAAGCTATTTAAGGCCTTATTATCTGAATTATAAAGGTTATCCTAAACTATTTGGGTTTGAGTTAGCTTTGGATCCTAGTTAGTTAGACGCTCCTCTTCTAGCAAAAAAACCCTATAGGCCGGTGTGGTACACAACGGTCTAATATGCCCAACAAACATCTCAGCGAGACGCGCCAGTTTTATTAGGGTAGCCTTATATTTTCCTATAAGATGTTGTTAATAGATATCCAAGACCAAGTCTTCTAGAGTGTTTATATTAAAGAACACTACTATACTTTATAGCACCATTTCTTAAAATTTTTGACTTATTCCACCAGCAAAATTTTATGGGTATAAGAAGGATAATTAGATTATGTTAGGGACTAGCATAGAAGCATAGAATCATAATATAATATCAGTATAAATAGAATCTAACTATGATGGTTTCTATGAAAGCGCAGTGCTAGCTAAGGTGGTGCGGCTCGGCGGCCGCTAGCCCTAATTGGGCTAGCGCTTGGCAGGGCTAGAACCGTGACACTAACTATTATAATAAAAAAATATTTTAAATAATAGTAGATAGATTTTTACTACTTTTATTTTTATTATTTAATCTTTTTAACTCTTAAATTAATATTAATAATAAAATAAGCTTAGAAGAGTTTTTAAATAAATCTTTTATTTTATTTATTTAATTATTTTTTATTTTAAAAATTAAAGAAGCTTTCTATTTATTATTAAATTCTTTATTTCCTTTTTAATAATTATTACTAGCTAGGCTTTTATTAAATTTTATTACTTACTAGTTAATATTTAATATTATACTAGGTCTCTTTAAACTAGTACTTATAAAGCTATATTCCTAATATATTATATATATATTCTATATTATTACTTTTCCCTCCTTAGATATATTTTATTAATTATATTATATCCTTATTAATCTACTCTAGGCTAGTTTTTAATATTAGAATATATTTTATTCTTTCTTCTACCCTTATAAACACATTAGTAAGGTTAAATAAATAGTATAATATCTATTAATATTTAATATTATAGTAGAGTAGTTAGAGAAACTAATCCCTAAGATATATATTATGTAATAGATATGTATCTACTAGTAATAAGATAGATAGATAAGGTATTTATAATTAAGTAATAATTTTTAGTTTATATAATAAGAATAATAGTTTTACCGTGCGCGTAAAGTGTATATAAGCTTACTAGATAAGCCCTAGCCCTAATCCTTAGCAAGACCCTATAGTAGTTTTATAATAAATGCCCATAAAAAATAAAAAAAAGTGATGCCCTTATTGCTTATACGCGATCTGTCGTATTACGCATGCCTATATTATATTCCTTATTATGCATTCTATTAGTAATGACGTTAGTGGCGTTAGTAGTTAATAGGTATTAATAAAATAAGTATAGATATAAAAGTATAGAGTTCTAAGAATACTAAGATTTCTTCTCTAAAATTTAGGATTGTATAATAGTAATATAAATAATAACTATTATAAAGGTACTTATAAATAATAGTATTAATATATAGGATTAGGTATATTTTATAATAAGTAATAGTTAATTAAAAGATAAATAATAAGAAGTTAAGAAATAAGGGTTATTAGTTAAAAAGTTAAAAAAGTTAAAAAGGATTATAAAATTTTAAGTATTTAAAATTATAGGATTTTAATAATAAAAATAGTAGCGTTTACCTATATAAGGCTAGCTAAATTCACTATAGTTATTACCTTTATTTATTAGATCTTCTAAATCCTTATCCTATTAATATAGGGTGCTATTAAGATAAGTATTAACTATATATAACTAAGCATTTTTACTATTTTCCCTACCCTAAAATAGACGTATTTTAAGCTGTTTATTTAAGTAGGTAATTAAGTAAAACTTATTTAAGTAGTGCTATTTAGATTTTATAGGTAGTCTTACCTATAGGATATATATATATACTATTAATTTACCTAATTCTATTATATAATAGTTTTAATGTTAATATCTACTAGGAAATTACTAAGTAGGGTTATTAATAATAGCTATACTAACTATTCCTAGAAATAAGGGGCTATTTAATTCTAGATTATAATAAGTTAATTATATATAAAACTAAGATTTATAGATCACGCTAAGCTTAACTAGCTATATATTTATATTCTAAGCGATATATCTTTATATAAGTCTTGTAATAAATACTATAAGCTTATAAATACTACTAGGGCTATTATAGGATTAGTTTAAAAATACTTAATTAAGGTATTAATTTATAGGTTAAGCTCTTTAAAAGCTTTCAAGGCTATTTTTATAAAATTATCTATTTTAATAGTTTACTATATTAGGGCTGATCCTTATAAATACATAGGAATAACGTCTTATACACGCTTAAGGCTATATTTATACTTAAGCTTATTTAAGCAGTCAATAAAAATAAAGATATTAAGATAGTACGCGTGTTTACCTATATTTATTATTAAACTAGGTATAAATCTCCTATACTCTTATTTTACTTTAAAATCCAGATTAAAAAAGTTAATATCTTTAGCTTATAGTAGGTTCTTATAGGGATTCTATAATATTAGTAGTAATAAAGCTAGTAGAGCTACTAGTAGAGCTAATAAAGCTAGCGTTAAGATCTTAATAGAAGGTAGGATTAGTAAGGGAAAGGATATCTATTATTAGTTAAGTTAATTAGTTAGGCTTTTAATCTACCTTATCAAATCTACTAGGATAATAACTAGGCTAGCGTTAATAGAATTAATATTATTAAAGTACGTATTTAGTATAGTACTCTACTTAGGTAAAAACCCTTATAAAGTAAGCTACTACTTAGCTAGTAAGGTAGTAATAATATCTTAGCCCTTATTAAATACTTTAGTAAAAGTAGGTCTCTTAGATCTTATTAATAATACTATAATAAATAGATAAGTTAGAAGTAAGGAAGGAAGATAATATAACTAGTAAAAGGATTATTAGAATATTAAATATATTAAATACCTAATAGAGGATTAGGATTTAGAAGATAGATAAGTAGATTTTTAAACTTAGAATACTAGAGTATTTAATAGACTAGATCTTCTACTATTACTACTAATTTATCACGTGATAGACATGCATCTACTAGTAGTAGGATAGATAGATAAGGTATTTATAATTAAGCAATAGTTTTTAGTTTATATAATAAGAATAATAGTTCTACTATGCGCGCGAAGCGTACATAAGCTTACTAGATAAGCCCTAGCCCTAATCCTTAGCAAGACTCTATAGTAGTTCCATGACAATATAATAATATATATAATATTTAGAATTAATTTATTATTAAGTAAAAACTATTTAAAGTAGTATTAATAAAATAAGGCCTTAAAAAAAAGCTTAGTAGTTAAAGAAAATATCTATCCTCTATTAATATAAGTATTAGTATTAAAAGAAAATTTTTTAAATCCCTTCTATAATTTAATAATTACTTAAATAGTTCAAAGTTATTTTAATAAGTTTATTAAATAGGATCCTACTTAATAAACTTATAATAATATTATTAAATAAGCTTAGGAGCGTTAATATATTTTTATCCTATTAATTAATACTATTATTAAAGTTAATTAAGCTAGAACTCTTTAAGATATTAGTAATATTAAATAAATATAGTATTAAGTAAAGTAATACCCTAATAACTTATTTATAACTCTTAATAAGCTTTAGTAAAAATATAATATAGCCCTTTCCTATTTAAAAGAATAAAGTAATATAATAAATAAGATAAATATTATTTAGATTATAACTCTTGATATTTAAAGCCTTAAATATAAAGTATTATAAAAGGTTAAGTAACTAGAAGTAAATAATATATATTTAGAATATAAAATTAAGAAATTAAAATAAAAAATTACTAAGCTTTATATTAATTTATATTCTTTAAAGTAAACTACCCCTAGCTTTATTATTATTAAATTAAAGTATTTTTAAAAGGTTTTTAACCCTTCTCTATATATAAAAATAAATAGTAAGGTATTATTAAAAAGTTAAATCCTATAAATTTAAAATAAACTTACTATTAATTAAGATTACTATATAGATAATAATATAAAAGTAATTTATATAATTTCCTATATTAGAGATATAGTAATTTAATATATCTAAGTTTACTATATTAATAACTTAGGTTATTTTACTAATACTAAAGATATAATTTAAAGTTTAAATAATATTATAAATAATTTATATAAGAAAGATAATATATATTAATAATTTAAAAGTTTAAGATAGAAAAATATTAAATTCTTTACTAATTTTTACTTTAAATTCTATATATTTATTAACTACCTATAGTTAGATAAAAAAAACTATAATTAATAAATTAAAAGATAAGGTAATTATTTATTTATAAGATATTATTATAACTATCTCTATTAAATTTAATATTTTAAAGTAACTCGTAGACCTTTATTAGAAAATTAACTACTAATTGTTACGGTCTAGCCATTCGTTGCTTGCTTGCTTGCTTGTTTGTTGACCTGATATAGCGCTAGGCCCGTTTGGCTTAGCACCCGCAGTTGCCGCTGCCGCATGTTGATATCAATCCCTTGCGCGCTCCATAGATTCCTTCCTTAGCTTTATTCTATTAGTTATATTACACCCCTATTGATCTGCTCTAGGCCGGCCCCTAACAGTAGAATAAAGCTCACCATCACCCCTGCCCTCGTGAGTGTACCAGCGAGGTTAAATAAACGGTGCAACAACCATTGGTGTTCGACACTGCGAAGAGGCAGCAGAGAAACCAACCCCCAAGACGCAGCAACGCGTCCAATAGCCAGTATCAGACCGCTATTGAGCGAAGACTACTTGAAGTAGTATACCAGCAAGACGAGGCCCTAAGAAGAGCTTATGAGCTAAGAACGGCATCTGCCCTAAGACAACACAAGTGTTAGTGTTAAAACGAAAAACTCAAAACCCCCATACAAACCCACAACTATTCGCGATGGTTCGAAGCCATACCAGCGACACCCCCGCAGATATGGATCAAGCCCGTAAGGAGATCCTCCAAAAGGCAAGCCACCGTCGCGTTAGCTTCCTACCGGAAGACACAACTGCCGGCCCCAAAGACGCTGGAACCCCATGGGATATCCAGAACGTTAGTCAACTACAGCACTGGGTCAGGACCAACCCAGCCGAGCTGTTGCAAGTACTAGGTGAGCTCCGCCAGGAGCGAGATACCGCCCTCTCTTGTGTGGAAGAATGGAACTCTTTAGTGGACAAGGTGGACGCAGCCCATGCTGCGGCCCTATCAGCTCAACACCTTAAGAAGGTAGCGCAAGAGAAAGTGAGGAACTTGGAAGCAGAAGAGGTCCGTCGAGAGCACCGTATGGAAGAGTTGGAAGAAGAGATTACAAACCTACGAGCGGCCAGACACGTGTCATCCAGACAGACCACCCCTAGCTCTACGGTCCTGGTTACGAAGCGTTCCCAGAAGGTCCCTGACCCACCCCTATTCACCGAAGTAGACGGTGATGTGTTCCTAGAGGATTGGATCCAACGTGTCCGAGACAAACTCACTATCAACCAGGACCATTATGTGGACGACAACGCAAAAGCTATTTATGTGATCTCGCGTACTGGAGGCACCGCAGCTCAACACATCCAAGCCTACCGTACCAACGATCCAAGCTACTTTGTCGGCCCAGAGGACGTGATTCAAACCCTGAGCGACATTATGGGCGACCCTCATAAGAAGGATAACATGCGCCGTGGCTTTAAGAGCCTAAGACAGAAGAGCAGCGACCCCTTCGCCACCTTCTACTCTAGTTTCCGCATGTTTACCAACTACCTGAAGCTAGGTGAAGAGACCATGATTGATGAGTTGAAGGATAAGGTCAATTTCCGGCTGCAGGAGACCATCGCTGCTACACCTATAGAGTTCGAGACGTTGAAGCAACTGGCAGATCTTTGCCAGAAAGTCGATCGCCAGCAACGAGCGGTGAGCGAGCGCAAGGACCGCGCTTCGGCGGCGATGAATCGTCCTACTGCCCGCACGGCTTCCAACGCTACAACTACGACTCAGGTGCGGAAGACCACCCGCACCGCTACCCCCGCCTATGTCGTCCCCGCGAAGCGTCCCTCTATCGAGCTATTAGCACCCCCGCAACCCCGTCGTTCCCAGTCACCCCGCAAGGATGCCTCACCCGGAACGAAGGAGTCAACGAAGTGCTACAACTGCGGCAAGGAAGGACATTTCCAGGCAGTATGCCCCGAGCGTCGTCGTGAGGCCGTTAGGGAGGTGGGTAGCGAGGAGGATGGGGAGGAAGGCTTCAACGAGACAGTTGAGGATTCATCGGATTCGGAAAACTAGCCGTCCTTAGGGAAGTCGCCCCTGAGGACCTTCTATTCTTATCATCAGTGGATCTGTATGATCCCTTTGGCAGACGTTCATTTGTACACCCTATCACATTATTAGCTCAAGAAAAGGAATACCAATCCAAAGCTCTTGCTGATACTGGTGCCACTGCCTACTCATTCATTGATGAAAAGGAAGCGCAAATCTTATCCGACACTCTTAATATCTTGCCTCTACCCCTATCAAAACCTCGCTACCTCTGCGGTTATGATGGTAAAATGAGAAAGAAACCTGTTACCCATGCTATATACCCCTCTATGAGGGTGGGCAATCACCAGGAGTCCACCGTACCTATGCTAATCACTGACCTTGGCAACCAGCATATTATCCTGGGGAAACCCTGGATGAATAAGCATAAGGTTATGTTGGATATGGCTGACGATCACATCATCTTTATTCCAGGACGATGTGATCATAAAGGTGCCCCACAAGTCAAACCTCCTACTCCTAGCATGGTTGTTGAAGCCGAATCTACTGCGGCGAAGCCGCCCAAACCAACGCGGAAGAAGTCCCTAAAGGAATCTACCTTAAGTACTGAATCTAAGCCAGATCAGCCTCCGACAAATGCTCAAACACCTACACCCACTATGCCCCCCTTACCTGAAGAAGACAAGTTATTAAATATCCACCAAATCGGTGCGGCCGCCTTCAATATGTTAGCCCGCAATCCAAAGAAACATCAGGTTCAGTGCTTCTCTATGACTATCGCAGAAATGGACCAAGCACTGAAGCAGGGTGTCCCTACAGAGGCTATACGCGAAACCATGACGTACCCAGAAGATGCCATTAGGAGGAAGCTCCCAGAGGAATACCATGATCTCATCGACGTGTTTGATAGGAATAAGGCAAAGGAGCTCCCCCCACACCGATCCTATGACCATAAGATTGAGCTGGAGCCAGGCAAGAAGCCGCCGCAGAGTCGACTATACCCTATGTCCGGTTTCAAGCTACAGAAGGTCAAAGAATACCTAGAGGAAAACCTGCAGAAGGGCTTCATATCACCAAGCACTGCACCCTATGCGTCCCCCGTATTATTCGTCCAGAAGCATGATGGTAGCCTAAGGTTCTGCGTCGACTACCGAAAACTTAACGCTATTACAATTCGGAATCGTTACCCAATCCCACTTATAGAGGAGGCACTGGCCCAGGTAGTAGGCTGTAAATATTTAACGAAGCTCGACATTATTGCCGCATTCAATAAGCTTCGTATGCACCCAGATAGCGAGGACTTCACTACCTTTACTACCTCCTTTGGAGCGTTCAAATACCATGTGTTGCCCTTCGGGCTTACTGGAGGACCTGCCTCATACCAACAATATATGAACGACAATCTGTTTGAATACCTGAATGACTTCTGCCAGGCATACCTGGACGACATCCTAATTTACAGTAAGACAAAGAAGGAACACCAGGAACATGTTAGGAAGGTTCTGATACGACTACGCGAGGCAGGACTGCAGATTGACATAGACAAGTGCGAATTCCATGTGCAGGAGACGAAGTTCTTGGGTCTTTTAGTATCTACCACTGGCCTGAAGATGGATCCAGATAAAGTCGCAGCGGTTACCGCATGGGAGGTCCCCACATGTCTTAAGGAGGTACAGTCCTTTGTGGGCTTCTGCAACTTCTATCGTCGCTTTATAAAGGACTTTTCAAAGACAGTGAAGCCCCTAGTGGCCCTAACAAAGAAAGACTGTCCCTTTTTATGGTCGGAAGCCTGCCAAGCCGCGTTTGAAGAAATGAAGCATCTGGTTACTAGTGCCCCGGTCCTTCGACATTATGAGAGGTCTCGCCCTGCGGTGCTAGAGACGGACTCTTCGGACTATGTCAATGGCGGCGTCCTATCACAAGCAGACGACGAGGGAGTACTCCACCCGGTGGCCTTCTACAGTAAGAATATGGTGCCGGCCGAATGCAATTATGAGATCTACGACAAAGAACTCCTGGCGATAGTCCGCTGCTTAGAACACTGGCGTCCAGAGCTAGAGTCAACTGATATCCCCGTACAGATCTTCACCGACCATAAGAGCTTAGAGTACTTTATGCAGACAAAGGAACTAACACGTCGTCAAGCAAGATGGGCCGAGAAGTTGGCTGAATACAACTTTAAGATTATGTACCGGACGGGAAAGTCGAATGGAAAGGCAGACGCGCTGACCCGGATGCCTAATTCAATCCCAACTGATAAGGAAGATGAACGTCTTAAGCATCAGCATAGGGCACTACTCTCGCCGGAATGCTTCCAAGGCTACAACCAGGCCCCCTCGGCGGACCGAGAGGCTGAAGGGGGGGGTGAAGCTATGGACGAACAGATCAACGCGATGACAGACGGAGAGCTGCCACTGTATGCTAGGATCACGTTGGCGAATCAGGACGACGAGGAATGTTGTCGGGTACGAGACGCACTGGAAAAGGATCCAACTCAGATATTCGAGGGCATTAACCTACGGCATTGCTCACAGCGGCACCATACCTTGTTTTACAAGGACCGCCTTTGGGTCCCTACATCGCCTGAGCTACACCTGGATATCATAAGAGAAGGCCACGACCAGCCCGCAAGCGGTCACCCAGGAAGGGATCGGACGTTGGAAATATTGAAGCGCCAATTCTATTGGCCTGGTATGAAGGAAGAAGTAGCTCGCTACATCCGCAACTGTTATACCTGCCAAAGAAGCAAGGCCCCAAGGGACAAGTATAATGGACTACTGCAACCATTACCTACACCTGAGCAGCGTTGGCAGGATATCTCAATGGATTTTATCACCAGCCTCCCTACCTCTGAGGGCCAGAATGCAATCTGTACGCTGGTGGATCGCCTTTCTAAGGAAAAACATTATGCCCCCTGCACCGCAGCTGATGAGGGAACTTCCGTTGAGGCTACAGTGAATATCCTACTCAACTACATCTTTAGGACCCATGGCCTCCCAAACTCAATTGTATCTGACCGAGGACCCCAATTTGTATCCTTAGTCTGGAAGGCTCTATGCGACCGACTACAAATCACGGCCAACCTATCTACGGCTTTCCACCCGGAAACTGATGGGCAAACAGAAAGGGCAAATCAGGATATTGAGCGGCAACTAAGGACCTATTGCTCGTATATGCAGGACGATTGGGTACGTTGGCTGCCTATAGCTGAGTTCGCCGACAATAATGCAGTCGCCAATGCCACTGGCATGTCCCCTTTCTTCGCCAATAAAGGTTTCCACCCCCGCATGTCCTTCTCGCCACCAGCCGACCCTGGCCCATCAGCCCGTGAGAGGATTCAAGCCGCCAAAGCCAATAGCATCGTGGACAAGATGGGGGACATTCTGGAATTTATGAAGGAGCAGTCCACTCTTAGTCGAAGACGCATGACGGAGCAGTCAAATCGCCAGCGATCTGAGGTCGCTTATGAGGTAGGAGACTTGGCCTTCCTATCAAGTAAAAATATCACCACGGCGCGTCCGAGCAAGAAGCTAGACGACAAGATGTTAGGACCATTCAAGATTACCGCCAAGATAGGGTCTTCCTACCGCTTAGAGCTCCCAGCGAGCATGCGAATCCATAACGTATTCCACCCGAGTCTCCTACGCAAAGCCGCAACCGATCCCCTACCTGGACAACGCGTCGCCCCCCCGGGGCCTATAGTCGTCAACGAGGAGGAGGAATGGGAGTTGGACGACATCTTGGACGCTCAGCAAACAGGCAGAAACCGTCGCTTGCAGTTCCGCGTACGTTGGAAGGATGAGGAACGGCCGGATCGGCAGTGGTATAATGCGGATGGCAATGAGTTTGAAAACGCTGCGGATTTGGTCGCTGACTTTTATCGACGACACCCTGAGAAGCCTGGCGGGCCTGATAGACCATAAGCTACCTGTTTCGAGCATCAGGGTCGATGCTTGCTTGAAGGGGGGGGGTAATGTTACGGTCTAGCCATTCGTTGCTTGCTTGCTTGCTTGTTTGTTGACCTGATATAGCGCTAGGCCCGTTTGGCTTAGCACCCGCAGTTGCCGCTGCCGCATGTTGATATCAATCCCTTGCGCGCTCCATAGATTCCTTCCTTAGCTTTATTCTATTAGTTATATTACACCCCTATTGATCTGCTCTAGGCCGGCCCCTAACACTAATAATATATTATTAATAAGAGGAGGGACTATTTAGTTATTTTTAATAATTATTTTACCCCTTATATACCTCCTATTTATATTATAATAACTTAGGTTTAAAAGATAACCTGTATATTATCCCCTATATATATTACCCTTATTAAGAGACTTTTTATTAAGTTATTAATATCCTTTAAATCCTATTACTTTATTTTTTTTTAAAAGGATAATTATCCTATATTTAAAAAAATAGTTAAGTACTAGTAATATTATAAGAAAGGGTACTTTATAATAGAATACTCTAAATATTACTATAAGATAGTAAGAGAAATTAGTAGTAAGGAGGATTATAAGGAAGACTTTAGTAAAGCTAAGGTAATTAAAGATTTATTAGATTTAGAAAACTAGTTATTCTATTAAAACCTAATAGTATAATATAGGGAATACTTTATAAGTATATATCTTAGAATAAACTTAATAATAAGTTATATAATAGTTTAAAAAGTTTAATAATTGAATTAATTAAACTAAGAAAATCTAGTAAGTTTATATTAGGGTCTAAGTAGGTGTATATAATAGTATTAAAGCTTATATAAATAGATTAAAAGCTATAAAGGAGGAGCTAGCTAAATTATTAATTACTAGCTATATATATATTTAGGAGCTAGGCCTAATAAAGTCTAGCTTTAATATCTACTTAATAGTTAGGGTTTAAACTATAATATTACCCCCCCCCTTTAAGATAGAAGCTCCTATAATTATTACCTAGTTATAATAATATATTTATTAAATAGCGCTTATATTATATTTTAACTTAAAGCTAATATCTACTATATATAAATAAAGTTTTTATAGAGACCTTAGGTATATTTATCTATACTTAGATACCTTCCTTAGTTAATTAATAATAATTTATTAACTAAAAAATATTATCTTAATTTAGGGTCTTCTAGCATAGGATTTAAATCTATTAATCCTATATTTAAGAGCTTTATAATATTATAATTAATAGTAGCTCCTAGTTTTACAATATCCTAAATAACTAGTAAGGGCCTAGTTTATTAGGGTATAGATAATAATAATTCATTACTAATACTAAATACCCTACTATATTTTAGTATAATTCCTAATTAGGTTTATCCTTATTATAACTAGTATACCTAATCTTATATATTAAGCACTCCCTCTTTCCTATTAATAGATTATTTTATCTCTTATTAATTTATAAATCTAATATCTCTTAGACACTCTAATATTCCTCCCCTTCCTAATTTATTATAATTAGTAGTAGAGATAAGATCCTCTATTCTTATAATAACTTACTATTATCTAAATATAGAAGTTATAAATAGAAAATTAGAAAAATACCTTCTATAGCTAATAAAAGCTCTAATTTATAAATTAAATTATTAATAACCCTTATAACCTTAAATAGTCCTAGGTTTTTATAGTCTAGCAATTTATTTAAATATATTATCTTAATATTTCTTATATTTAATATAACTATATTACTAACCCTAAACTCTAGTATAGGGTGTCTTTTTCTATTTATTTATTCTAATTATAAAGTTTATATCTATTAAAGTTACTCCTTTAAATATATCCTTAATTTTTTAATATTCACTATAAAAGTATCTATAGCTTTAATTTTATTCTTTACTTTTTAAGTCGCGCTGCTATCTTATAATATAGGAAATTTTATACCTAACCTTAATATATAACCTTTAATCGCTAGAAATAGTAATAAGCTATTTATATTTATATTTATATTTACTTTAAATTCTATAATAGGTAAAAGGCCTATCTAGTCACTTTAATTATAATTAATAAACACCTATAGATACTACTTAAACACTATATTAATATTCTTAATTTATCTATTAATTTTAAAATAGAAGGCTATTAAAAGCTTAGGCTTAGTTCCTAATTACTTATATAATTAAGACTAGAAGTATATAATAAACTAAATACCCCTATTTAAAATTATTATTAATAGATATTCTTTCTTATATTAGATCTATTCTATAAAGGCTTAGATAATTAATTTAATACTAAGTAAATTAAATACTATAAAATATCTTTTTTTAGATAGCTTATTAACTACTACTATAATATATTTAAAACTTCTACTAAACTATTTATAAATTAGTAATAATATTATAAAATTAATTAATATATCTATTTAATATTTCTCTAGAATTAGTAGTAGTTTAAAAAGTCTATACTTCCTAACTTTAAAGCTCT
The DNA here is from genome assembly GCA_963971245.1 of Cladonia rubrotincta. Classification (NCBI taxonomy): domain Eukaryota; kingdom Fungi; phylum Ascomycota; class Lecanoromycetes; order Lecanorales; family Cladoniaceae; genus Cladonia; species Cladonia rubrotincta. The sequence continues at coordinate 1,575,267 of OZ020203.1, read as the reverse complement.
TTATTTATTTATATGTATAATAACTTTTAATATATCTTAAGACTAATTTAATTATCTTTAACTAATAATAGTACTTGCTTACCCTAAAATAGGTACTAGTATATCTAGTATAACCTATTAATAGAGTATTATATATTATTTAAAGGATTCTTACTCTAATATTATTAGCATCTAGTATATAAAGCCTTTTATTAATATATAATATTATATTATATATTTTATAATCCCCTAATTTAATATAAAACCCTTACTTTATTAGGTCTAATAGTATCTTTTAATTACTAGCTATTTTACTAATTATAATCCTTCAAACTACATTATCTATTAGGTATATATATTATATATACTCTATAACTTTATCTATAAATAGGGGTCCTATTAAATCTTTTCTTAATTTATTAACAGGCCTTTCTATAATAAATCCTTTAATAAGATTATTATTAGTTAATTCTTTTATTAACTTTTTAACTAACAGATCTTCTAAGATATTTAATAGTAATTCTTCTATTGACTCTTTACTATTAAAAATACCTTGTTTACTTAGATTATAAGTTATAGAGTATATTATTTATATTTCTATCTTATATTTATCTAGTAGTAGAGCTACTAGGCCTACTACCCTTTAAATCTCTATACTAAGATATCCCTTCTTTAAGATTATTTAATTCTAAAATAAACACTATAAGTCTAAATTATCCTCTAATAGATTATTAAGTTATCTTATTAAATTATTTAGCTTAGTACCTTACTTATTAAGCTAATATTTAATTTTAAAATTAAATTCTAATAAGAACTTTATTTATCTAGCTTAGTATCTATTACACTACGTAATAAATTAGGTTGGGTTAGGATTTTTCTAACTTAACCTAAACCTAAACCTAACCTAAACCTAACATATTAGGTTCAAGTCGGGTTGGGTTTTTCTTAGTAGGTTTTTAGGTTAAACCTAACTAACTTAACCAATATACTAAGCTTTATAATAGGGTTAGTATTAATCTAATAATCAATCTAATAATTAATTTAATAATTATAGAAGAGGAGATTTTATTAAGCTTCTATCTAGGATATTATTAACATAACTTCTTTATAATAAGACTTTACTTAATCTTCCCCTATAAAGCGTTTAATTATATAAAGAGATTAAGCTCTACGCGCTCTATATATTAATCCTTTTATAACAGCCTCTAGGTTTATATAATAAGCTAATTAATTTATTAACTTTATTTATTAAATAAGTTTTATATTTACTTATAAACTCCTATTAATATATTTCTTAATTATTTAACTAATATTATATTTTTAGACTGGATTATAACTCACTTACTATATATAATAAATAATTAAGTTATTATTAACTAATTAGCCATCTTAAATCTTAAGTTAGGTATAGGGAGAATTATACTTATAAATTCTATAAATAGAAAGCTTTCTATAGTCTCTTAAATTACTACTATAGTACTTAATTACTATTAAAGATTATTTCTATCTTTTTAATCTATATAAATCTTTTAGATAAAATATTAGAAGGGGAGTTTTAGAATTAGAAACCCTATCTCCTTTTAAAAAAATTTAATCTTATATAAAGTAGTCGCTAAAATAATTATTAGATTAATTATTAGATTAATAAATTTTATTAATTTATAGCCTAGTTTAGTATATCTTTTTTTATTTTCCCTATATTAAGTATATTAATAGGCTTTTTATATAGTGAAATTAGTAGTCCTTATTTTTATATTAATCTTATAAGGTTTTCTACCCCCCTTTTTAAATATAATTAAAGCCTTTTTTATACTCTTTATTAGTAGCCCCTTTTAAGTAATAGATTTAAATTATAGAGATACTTTTTTAACTACTACCCCCTTCTTATAATTAATCTTAGATTTTATTAGATATTTTTTAATTTATTTATAAGCTAGTACACTATAATATTTAAGGTTAAAAGTTAAACCCTAATTACACCCTTTATAGATATACTCTCCTCTCTTTTTTACAGGCTCACTATTAAAGAGGTTAACTTTATTATTAGTATTAAGTTTATTATAATAGATTTTAACACTATTAAGAAATCTAAATTCACTACTATTATTATAATTATATAGATTAAAACCTGTAAATATATAAATATATAGGAGAATAATTATTTACTATTTATTCTTTTCTAGTTCTTCGTCACTCCTTTATCTTTAAGATTTATTATTATTTTATATCTATTTAGTCCTAAAATAGAAGCTAAGTTAAATTAATTATTTAATTATTAAGTATTAATTAAGAGAGTATTACCTCTTTTTTATTATATAGCTATCTTCCTTAAATAAAAAGGCCTAGTAGTTTATTAAGAGTAGCTTTTAAGCAATACTAATATAATTATTAGATTAATTATTAGATTATAGCTTAGTATTAAATAGCTTACTTATTTTTAAATTCTCTATTATTATTATAATTAAAAGTATTATATAAAGGATTATATCTCTTTTAAAAAAAACTAATATTAAATATCTTAGTTATATAAATCTATATTTATAATAAATATATTAGATTATAATATTAAAGTCTTTTTTATAATCTACTTCTAAGTTATAACTTAACACGCGTGCTCTTCTTATATGTCTAAATATATATTTAATTAGCATATAATATATAAAATTATATAGGAATATTAATAAACTATATTCCCTCTAGTATATTTATATTCTTTATTTATAAGGTATTAGGCTATAAAACTATAATACTAGTTATTTAAAAATCATCCTAGTTATTTAGAAAAAGGCTTAATAAACTAGATATTAAATTACTATACTATCTAGATAAAATAGTATATATTATAGATAATTAATCCTATATTATTACTAATTAATATTATTATTCTTACTATGTTGATAGAAAAGAAAATATAAATATTAATAAGTTAGGAATATAATAATAATAAAAATATAATAACAATAAATCTAATAATTAATCTAATAATTAATTTAATAATTACTTATAAGAATATAAATTAAGTAGTGTTAGAACCGGGGCCAGGACGGGCCGGTGACAGGAACTACGCGGATAGGGCGGAGTTCCCAGTATGAATGTCTAGGATGTTCAGTGCCAAGCGCAACTGAACATGCTAGACATATGTTTAGGGGGATTAGGATGTTTAGTGACTGAACATGCTAGACATACTGAACTAGATAGTCTTAGCAGACTTTCCTATATCTATATAGTCAGGGCTCTCACCCACCTTCAGATAGATCTCCTTGTATTCAACTTATATAGTTAACTAATAGTTACTCCTAGCCTTTAAAGACTTGATCTTACATTACTAAGTGACATCAAGTTATATCTGGCTTACCCTATCTACGTTGACCTTTGATTACTCATCTTCAGAAGACCTATACGACGTTAGTTTATAACACTTTAAATACCCTTAAATATAAGTTCATTAAATTAACGAAGCACAGCAACCCCAAGTGAGACTACCCAGGACTGATGTTATAGTCTTAATAAAGAATACTAAGAAAGTATCAAGATTACCTAACTAGACCTTTATCATAGAGAAAGAAAAAAGCTTAAAGAGTAGTTATTATAGGTTCAACTCTACCTTCGCTTCTATAAGGGAACGGTCTAAGATAAATAGTAAACGGCAATCGCTATTACCTTCATGCGCGGAGACGCATAGAAATAGGTGCAACTACATTTATAGAAGTACCTCAATGATCCAACAGATGTACCAGACGTGACAAGGTGGATAGAGAGTTTTACGCGCTTTAAGACAGAACTCCGCAAGATATTCACACCTTCAAACAAGATCAACTAAGTGGTATAAGTAATACAACACATCAAACAAAGGAGGTCTGCAGCAGAATTTATAACTCAGTTCCAGCAATATACAGTTAAAACGGAATAGGACGATAACGTACTTATAATAATATATAGAAGGGGGTTGAAAGAAAATGTTAAGAATAAGTTTATAAGAACTAAAACAAGTACAGATATGCTTGACGAACTCTAGAAGGAAGCTATCAGGATTGATAATAATCTCTTTAAACAGGCCATAGAGAAAAGATATGATAAAGGAATCACTAAAGCGGGTGTCTCAGGATATCGCTTTAGTAGGAACTTCAACTCCAACTATAGGAAGAAGGCACACGACCTATATAGACCAATGCTAATAGAAATCGATATAATAAAGAAGAGAACTATGTAAAGAAAGCCAAATAAAGGGGTAAACAGGAAAGCACTAAAGTGCTATAGCTATAGCAAACTGGGCTACTTTGCCAGAGACTACAGGTTGAAAAACGTGGTGTTAAGACCTCAGATTAACATGATGGAGAGAGTACCCACTAAGAAGGAAGGGACTCCGGAAGATGGTAAACTATCACTAGTATGGGACAATCCAGAACTCAATGCAATGCTAGAGACGGCAAGTGCAATGGGGAAAACAACGGATCGACTGCAAGAAGGCATTGATAGACTGTTGAAGGAACTAGATAACAGCGATGATGAAACCACAAATAATCCAATAACTATGTCCAACCAATGGGAACGTTACCTATAAGGATTTTCATACGAAACATAGGACAGTACACTCCCACCAGCTATAACGAGGCTCGAAAATCAAGACGAATACAACAGGTATTACAACAGGTTTTAGGAAATACGAAATAAACAACTCAGACTAAGTTATAATGGAAAGGCTTAGATAGATAAGCAAGATCAGGAAGACGACTCTAATTGGGGGTAAGTGAACTATAAAGAGGAACAAGAACCTAGATCATTCTAAAAGGATCAAGGATAGGGCATGCACGACTATCAAAACGATGCATACCATCCTAGACACGGGGAAATCTACTGGAGTAGATACGCGGACATATAGTGCCTAAAACATAATACAGCACAAAGGGAGGCACAAGGGTTTGTGTACTCGCTGTAGTATCTCGCAAAAGCATTCGAACAATGCGAGATTGACTACTACTTATAGCACCTGTATAGAAAAAGAGAAATGCATTACTTTCTAGGGAGATTGGATGATTGGCACTAAGTGTTCAGGGAGATGCTGGACAAAGATTATCATTGTGAAGATTGTGAAAGGGTACTATAGGAAACATGCCTACACCCTAACTGTCACAAACACATGCAAGCTAAGATCTCAGCAGGATTCCACCTAAAGAATAACCTGACTCCTTTATTAGACAATTAGGGAAAAGAGTAATCACCTATACCAGGGGTAGGTATGAGGAGATTAATACTATAACCCCTAGATAACAGATATGCTCAGCGGAGTATAGTCAGCTTATCAAAATACCGGTTAAAATCAATGGTCAGGGAACTGTTGCGATGATTAATTCTAGAGCAACAGGGAACTTCATATCTGACGTCCTCATACGAGTACAAAAAGTGCCGACGGTCAATAAGAAAGAACCTTATTAGCTATAGATGGCCAACGGGTCGAATCTATCATCAGGAGATATTAATAGGGAAACAATCCCATTAGACGTAGCTTATCGACGACACCACAAGGAGATCACCTTTAATGTGGTTTGGGTGGCCAACCACCACATCATATTAGGAGCACCTTGGTTGAGAAAGCAAAACCCAATAATTAATTAGAGAATAGGAGTACTCAGATTTAAAGAGACTAACAACGTTATCAGCTCTAAACATATACATCAGCAGCAATCGGTGGTGCATGAGAAGATAAGTAGAAGAACTACAGCGAAGTACAATACTACAACTTCAAATAAAGATGACCTCACGAGAGGATCCGACTCTATAGACATAAATAAAGGGTCAGCTAGTTAACAGCATAAGAATAATAAAAGGAAAAACGTACCTCTAGATATCCCTAAAGAGTACCTTAAATATATGCAGCTCTTTTAGGAAGAAGTAGACGCAAAGGCGCTACCTAGACACCAGCCTTAGGATTATAAAATCAAACTTGAACCAGGTAAGGAACCAATATTCGGACCTATATATATATTATCGGAAAAGGAACTCTAAGTACTATATAGGTATATTAAAGAGAACCTAAAAAAGGGATTTATTTGAGAATCTAAATTATCGGCGGGTTATCTAATACTCTTCGCACCAAAGAAGGATGGAAGCTTACAGCTGTGCATTAACTATCAAAAGTTAAACAATATCACGATTAAGAATAGGTACCCATTACTAAACATTAGTAAACTTTAGAACCAACTCGAGAAGGCTAAGGTTTTTATAAAGCTGGACCTTAGGGGGGCTTATAACTTGATTTGTATAAAAGCGGGAGAAGAATAGAAAACTGCATTTAGGACTTGATATAGACATTATAAGTATCTAGTCATGCTATTCAGACTCACTAATGCACCAGCAACCTGTTAAGCGTTAATCAACAACGTGTTGAGGGCACACCTAGATAGGACGGTGGTGGCCTACCTTGATAATATTCTGGTTTATTCGGAAAAAGAGGTAGAACATGTCCAACACATATAAGAAGTACTTGAATGCTTATGTAAAACTAGACTACTCCTTAAACCAGAAAAATGCGAATTCTATAAGACAAAGGTCGACTTCCTAGGATATAATATTAGCACGGAAGGTGTTCAGATGAGCTAAGATAAGATCAGAGATATATAAGAATGGCCAACACTAATAATAGTTAAAGAAGTACAAGCATTCTTAGGATTCCTAAACTTTAACAGGCGGTTTATTGAAGGATTCTTAAAGAAGGCTCTACCTCTAACGAAACTAACTGCTAAGGACAAAGAATTCAAATGGGGAAAAGAATAAGATAATGCGGTCTTACAATTAAAAAAGGCATACATGGAACCACCAGTGTTATGCACCTTTCAAATCAATCAACCAGTAAGGATTGAAACCGACGCATTAGATCTGGCTATAGGAGCGTGCCTATATCAATAAAAGGATAGCAAGTGGCACCCGGTTGCATACTATTCAAGAAAGATGACAGCGCTAGAGCAAAACTACGACATCTATAATAAGGAGCTGCTCGCAGTAGTAGAAGCACTCAAATATTAGAGAGTTTATACTGAAAGCTGTTTAGAACTCGATATCTTCACTAATTATAAGAACCTCTTAAATTTTATAACAACAAAATCACTCAACTAAAGACAAGTTAGATAGGCGGAACTTTTAGGATAATATAAATTTAAAATCCACTACACTCTAGGAAAAGAAAATGGACGTGCCGACGCTTTAAGTAGATAATCGGACTATATAAATATAAAAGACTTAAATAAGTAAGCTATCTTAAGGCAAGAAAAAGACAGATCATTAGTGCCAAACACACAAACACTTGCAACAACCATAAGGGTTGAAGGACCAAATATAATCAACAGGCTTATAAAAGCATACGACAAAGATGCTAAAGCCAAGGAATTATATAAGGAACAACCCAACGCAATGGTACTAAGCTATCAAGGCAAGACATATATACTAGAGGAATATGTTGAGGAGATGATCCGGGATTATCATGACGACCCGATACACGGGCACCTAGGAGTTACTAGGACGATGGAACTTATTCGCAGAAACTATGATGCACCACGACTAAGACCAAAGGTAGAACAGTATATCAAGGAATGCATTAAGTGTTAGCAAAACAAATCAGCAAGATATAAACTATATAGAAATATACAGTTTGCACCTGTACCAAAGACACCATGAGATGATATAATAATAGACTTTATCACTAAGTTACCAAAGTCTAAAGATCTAACGACAGCGGAGGTATATGATGCTATCATAGTCATCGTAGACAGACTGATGAAATACACCATTATACTACCCTTTAAAAAGAAATATAATGCCGAACAGTTAGCATTCGTGCTGTTGGATAAGCTTATAAGGGATCACGGCATACCTGAATTGATAACGTTAGATAGAGATAAGCTGTTCACCTTAAACTATTAGAAAACACTGTTGGGAATGATTGGAATAAAACTAAGGATGTTAACAGCATATCATCCTTAGACAGATAGATAGATAGAAAGGGTAAACCAGATATTAGAAATATACCTAAGGCATTATATAAATAAACGACAAAGCAATTGGGTCACACTGCTACCAATGGCACAGCTAATATACAATAATAAGTTGTCTGGGACAACTGGAATGACACTATTCTTTATGAATTATGAGAAAAATGCAAACGGCTTTCTGCAACCACAGGAAGGACCTAATATAGATAAAGCATTGGTTAAAGCTGAAGAACTTAAGGAAGTTTATGAAAATCTAAGGGATACCATCGAGAATTTAAATAAGAAGGTTAGGCTTTAAGCTAATAGAAATAAAAAAGATGGTCCTTAGCTAAAAGAGGGGGATAAAGTATATCTCTTAACTAGAAATATAAAAATGAAGAGGCCTAGCAAGAAACTAGATTATATAAAGGTTGGACTATTTTTAATTATAGAATAAAGGGGACTAGTTAATTATAAATTAGAACTGCCTAGAGGATTAAAATGATACCTAGTCTTCTATATATTACTCTTAGAACCAGCGGACCCCAACATACTAGTACAGGACAGTTTTCACTATAAAACTGAGGAGGAAGATGAATATGAGGTTGAGAAAATTCTAGATCAGAAAGGTTAGAAATACCTTATCAAATAGAAAGATTGTGATAATACCGAGAATACATGGGAACCATTTAAGAACCTTAGGAACTGCCAGGATCAACTGCGATAGTTCTAGACACAGAGAACTAGGACCAGTCAAGGTTAATAGGGAAGGTAGAAGACAGGAAGGGATTAGGAGGAGGGGGCTTCTTAGAACACTCGTCAACTTCTAGCTTAAGGATGTTCTGTGCTTTAGTATCTCCTATCTCCTTTAGCTTCCAAAGATAAAACTTCCTTTACTGTTTAAGGCGTGCAAGTTTTGTCCTAACCTCCCAGATATCCTTATTAAGCTTCTCAACCACGTTTTACGCCTTTTCATACTCACGACTAGAAGGGGCTAGGTCACAACGACGGTTTATTTTATCACACTCAGTACATTGAACAGACCCTTTGGTCTTGATATAATCCTTAGGCTTGATATACACCGCCAAGCATGCACCACACGTCCTTATAATAACACGACGAAGTTTCCTTTTACGACGGTTAGCGGCTTGAATACAGCAGAGGGTGCTACTATCTTCAATACGCATGATACCTTATCGAGCGAATGTTTAGGAAGGAAGAATTGAATTTTAGAACAAAGTTCCTAGAGAGGGGACCTAGTGTTAGAACTAGGGCTAGGATAGGCTGATGACAGGAACTACGCGGATAGGGCGGAGTTCCCAGTATAAATATTTAGGATGTTCAATGCCAAGCGTAACTAAACATACTAGACATATGTTCAGGGGGATTAGGATGTTTAGTGACTAAACATACTAGACATACTGAATTAGATAGTCTTAGCAAACTTTCCTATGTCTATATAGTCAGGGCTCTCACCCACCTTCAGATAGATCTCCTTGTATTCAACTTATATAGTTAACTAATAGTTACTCCTAGCCTTTAAAGACTTAATCTTATATTGCCAAGTGACACCAAGTTATACCTAGCTTACCCTATCTATGTTGCTCTTTGATTACTCATCTTCAGAAGACCCATACGACGTCAGTTCGTAATAAGTAGTTATAGATAGGAAATTTAAAAAAACTAGATTATTATAAACTTTTTTAGAAAATCTTATTTTAAATTTACTTAATTATAATCTTAGCCACTAATAAACTATAATTATTAATAATATTAATATATATCTTTAAATATACCTAGTAGAAATATATAAAATAATATTTACTAGCTAGGATTAACTTATTTATATAGGTTATAAAGTAGAAAATAGATAAAATAGAATATAATAAGGATATCTAGTAAAAAATAAATTATAGATTACCTAAATAGTACTAGTATTATACTAGTATACTAATATACTAGTATTAGAAATTTCCTTACCTATAATCCTTATTTATAATTTTTTACTTTTTATATCCTACTAATATTAATCCTTAAAATAATTATAATCAATCCTTAATTCAGCTAATGTTATTAGATTGATTATTAAATTAATTATTAAATTAAGTAATTTATTATATACTTTACTTAATATTTTAAATTAAGTTACTCTTTTCTAAATTCTTAGTAGTAGATTAATTTAAGGGTGATTATTTAAGAGTATAATATCTATTAATTCTATAAATATAGATATTAGTAATATAGAGGTATAAAATAGTAAGTACTTTAACGCCTAATAAAAAAAATTAAATAAATAATATAATATTAATAAAAGTTAAAGATGATATTATTATAGGCGGGATAGATAATATATTATTATATATATATAAGTCTTTTAATAAGGTGATTATTAAATTAATTATTAGATTACTAATTAATTATAGCTGCTACCCTTAAATAAGAAGAGTTTAACTAAATTATATATAATACTATTAATATAAGTATAGAGGTTGATATATTATATAATTATATTTTTAAAGTCTACCTTAATATAGTTAATAAATATAAAAGAGATCCTAGTTAATTTTTTATTAAGAAATATATAAGGTAAGTTAAAGATTAAATCTTAAAGTTAATTAAAGATAATCTACTCCTCTATAAAGTGAAAAATAGGGATGTAAATATAATTTTAATTTTAAAATAAAAGCTTAAGGCTTTAAATATCTATAAAGTAGTATTTAAGCTAGATAAATTTAGAATAATAAAGGATAATAAAAAATTAATTATCTATTATAAGTAAGTATTAACTTTATAAATCTTATATTTATTCTAATAAATATTTTAATAATTATTCTAATAATTAGAATCCTTTATAGGTAGTATATTAATAATATAATACTTAATCTATCTATAATAAGTAATAGTAGTATAATTATTAAGCTTAGGTTAAGTAATCTAGATATATCTAATAACTAAAATAGCTAGATAGACCTTATAAAAGAGGAACTAAAAAATAATTTAAAATATTAAATATATTTAGTATTTATTAATTAAGAAGATTTCTAATTCAATCCTACTATAATATAAGAGTTAGAAGAATTAGAAATAGTAAGATTTAAATAATAAATAAAAGATCTTAAATTAAAAGCTTTCTTAAAAATAAGGAAATATTAGTAACTAATAATTATATTACTTTTATATAAGACTAGATATTTTAGCTAGTACTATATACTAGATATATTATAGTATAATATTAAGTCTTATAAATATTATAAGTTCTTAATAATAGATATAATTCTAAGTATTAATTATAAAGTAATTTATTTTTATACCTAAGCTATATTTATATCTTATATACTTATAAACTTCTAAATAAATGAGTTAATTAATTATAATAATATCTTCTTTAATAAGATAGTAACTTAATTTAATAATTAATCTAATAATTAAAGTTCTTTACTAATATATAATAAATAAGAATCTACTATATAAAATTAATTCCTTTATATATATACTTTACTAAAAAGGAATATACTATATAGAGAAATCTTATAATATAGAAATTAGTAAATAATAATAGGTAGATAGAATATTTAGGCCCTAGTTATTAATAGACTAATAAATATAATTACTAGCTATATAGCTAGGTCCCTAATTAAGACTTAGTAAAAATATAACTTATTTTTTTACTTATTGTTACGAACTAACATTATATGGGTATTCTGAAGATGAGTAATCAAAGAGCAACGTAGATAGGGTAAGCTAGGTATAACTTAGTATTACTTAGCAATATAAGATTAAGTCTTTAAAGGCTAGGAATAACTATTAGTTAATTATATAAATTAAATATAAGGAGATCTATCTAGGGTGGGTGAGAGCCCTGACTATATAAATATATAAAAGTCTGCTAAGACTATCTAGTTCAATGGAGTTAATTTATAAACTATTTAAACTCCCTATAGTTTATTCAAATCATTTAATAATTCGTTTGAACTGATAGTTCAAATATTTTAATCGCTAAATTATTTAAACTACTTTGCCAAGCCTATGCCTGGATATTTATAATAATGGTATTTCTCTTATTACTTCCTATTAGGTTCTAATACTATCCCCCTCCTCTAATATCTTTATCCTGAAGATAACTATCTATCCTTTATACTATAATATGCTATTAATCCTCCATTAAAGTCCACCCTTCGCTGTAGGCGAGTTTTAGAGAGTGCTTATTCTAATAGAATAATATATTATTATAATAATTATATACACCAGTATAAAGAATGTAAGGTTGGCTTAAGCTCTAATTCTTATATAAAATATATTGGAGTTGGTCTATCTTATAAGCTTACTTTCTTAGAAGCTAAACTCTATTATATATAAAAGAAATGTTATAAAAAGTTAGAGGCTGCCCGCCTAGCGGCCATATAAATTTAAGAGCTTATCGCTTATTAGTTGAGGCTTTATACTAAAGTAGATAACCTAAAAAAGCAAGAGGAAGAACTTATTTAATAGGAACTTTAAAATATTAAAGAGTTGGAAATAGATAAAGTAGTATAGGCTTCCTTTAAAGGCTTATTTTTTAACCTAAACTTAAAGGTCTTTAAAATTCCCCCTAACTTTAATTAGTCTATATTTTTTATCTCTAAAACTATTATAAAAGGTTCTAGTAGTTTATAAGGTTTTTAAGCAGCTCCTATATATTTTTAATATTATTATAGTCTTTCTATTTAATAAGGTATTTCTAACCTTTCTAATTTAGAATTTTTTTAACCTTATATTTATCTTCTTCTTTAGTTTTATATTAAAAACTGTCCTATACTAGTATGCTAGGGTCTACTAGTTCTAAGAGTGATATATAGAATACTAGATATTATTTCAACCCCTTAGGTAGTTCTAATTTATAGTTAACTAGTCCCCTTTATTTTATAATTAAAAATAGTCTAACCTTTATATAATCCAGTTTTTTACTAGGCCTCTTTATTTTTATATTTCTAATTAAAAGATATATTTTATCCCCCTCCTTTAGCTAAGGATTATCTTTTTAATTTTTATTAGTTTAAAGCCTAACTTTCTTATTTAAGTCTTTAATAGTATTTTTTAAATTTTTATAAACTTCCTTAAGTTCTTTAATTTTAACTAATACTTTATCTATATTAGGTCCCTCTTATAGTTATAGAAAGCCATTTATATTTTTCCTATAATTTATAAAGAATAGTGTCGTCCTAGTTATTCTAGACAACTTATCATTATATGCCAGCTGTGCTATTAGTAGCAACGTTACCCAATTGTTTTGCCGTTTATTTATGTAATGCCTTAGGTATATTTTTAATATTTAATTTGCCCTTTCTATCTATCTATCTGTTTAAAGATGATATACTGTTAATATCCTTAGTTTTATTCTGATCATTCCCAACAGCATTTTCTAATAGTTTGAGATGAATAGCTTATCTTTATTTAATGTTATTGATTTAGGTATACTATAGTCCCTTATAAGCTTATCTAATAATATGAATGCTAACTATTCAGCATTATACTTTTCTTTAAAGGGTAGTATAATAGTGTATTTTATCAGCTTATCTATAATAACTATAATAGTATTATATACCTCTACTGTTATTAGATCTTTGGATTTTGGTAACTTAGTGATAAAGTCTATTATAACATTATCCTATAGTGTCTTTAGTACAGGTGCAAATTGTATATTCCTATATAGTTTATATCTTGCTGACTTATTCTGCTGATATTTGATATATTCCCTTATATATTGTTCTACCTTTGGTCTTAGTTGTGGTGTATTATAATTTCTGCGAATGAGTTCTATTATTCTAGTAACTCCTGGGTGCCTGTATATCAGGTCGTTGTGATGATCTTGGATTATTTCCTTAATGCATTCTTCTGGTATATATGTCTTGCTTTGATAGCTTAGTACTGTTATATTGGGTTGTTCCTTATATAATTCCTTAGCTTTAGTATTTTTGTTATATACTTTTATTAGCCTATTAATCGTATTTAGTCCTTCAACCCTTATAGTTGTTGTAAGTATTTATATGTTTAGCACCAATAATCTGTCTTCTTCTTATTATAGGATAGCTTATTTATTTAAGTCTTTTATATTTATATAGTCTAATTATCTATTTAAGGTGTTAGCGTATCTATTTTCTTTCTTTAGGATATAGTAAATCTTAAATTTATATTATCCTAAGAATTCTACCTATCTAACTTATTTTTAGTTGAGTGCTTTTATTATTATAAAATTTAAGAGATTCTTATAATTAGTAAAGATATTGAGTTTTAAACAGCTTTTAGTATAAACTCTTTAATACTTAAATACCTCTACCACTACAAGCAACTCCTTATTATAGATGTTGTAGTTTTGCTCTAGTGCTGTCATCTTTCTTAAATAGTATATAACTGGGTGCTACTTACTATCTTTTTACTAACACAGGCACGCTCCTATAGCTAGATCTAATATATCGATTTTAATCCTTACTAATTAATTAACTTAAAAGGTGTATAATACTGGTAGTTCTATATATACTTTCTTTAACTATAAGACTATATTATTTTATTCTTTTCCCTATTTAAACTCTTTATCCTTAGCAGTTAGTTTTATTAGAGGTAAAGCTTTCTTTAAGAATCCTTTAACAAACCGCCTGTTAAAGTTTAGGAATTTTAAGAATGCTTGTACTTCTTTAACTATTATTAGTGTCAGCTATTCTTATATATTTTTAATTTTATCTTAGCTTATCTGAACACCTTCTATGCTAATATTATATCCTAGAAAGTCGACCTTTATTCTATAAAATTTGCATTTTTCTAGTTTAAGGAGTAGTCTAGCTTTATATAAGTATTTAAGTACTTCTTATATATAGTGGACGTGTTCTACCTTATTTTCTAAATAAATCAGAATATTATTAAGGTAGGCTACTACTATCCTATCTAGGTGTGCCCTCAATACGTTGTTAATTAACACTTGACAGGTTGCTGGTGTATTAGTGAGTTTGAATAGCATAACTAAGTACTTATAATATCTATATTAAGTCCTGAATACAGTTTTCTATTCTTCTCCTACTTTTATATAAATTAAATTATAAGCCCCCCTAAAATCTAGCTTTATAAAAACCTTAGCCTTCTTAAATTAGTTCTAAAGTTTACTAATATTTGGTAATAGGTACCTGTTCTTAATCGTGATATTATTTAACTTTTAATAGTTAATACACAGCCGCAAGCTCCTATCCTTTTTTAGTATAAAGAGTATTAGATAGCCCACTAATAATTTAGATTCTTAAATAAATCCCTTTTTTAGGTTCTCTTTAATATACTTATATAATACTTAGAGTTCCTTTTCTGATAATATATATATAGGTCCAAATATTAATTCCCTACCTAGTTTAAGTTTAATCTTATAATTCTAAGATTAGTATCTAGGTAGCACCTTTACGTCTACTTCTTTCTAAAAGAGCTATATATATTTAAGGTACTCTTTAGGGATGTTTAGAGGTATATCTTTTTTTTTACTTCTTTTATATTATTAACTAACTAACCCTTTACTTATATCTATAGAGTTAGATCCTTTTATAAGGTTATTCTTATTTAAAGTCACAATATTATACTCTATAGTAATTCTTCTATTTAGCTTTTTATACATTATTGATTACTGTTAATATATATATTCAAAGTTGATGATGTTATTAGTCTCTCTAAATCTAAGTACTCCTATTTTCTAATTAATTATTAGGTTTTGCTTTTTCAATTAAAATACTCCTAATATAATATAATAGTTGGCTATCCAAACCATATCAAAGGTGATTTCCTTATGGTATTGTTGATAAGCTATATCTAATAGGATTATTTCCCTATTAACATCTCCTAATAATAGATTTGACCCGTCGGCCATCTATAGCTAATAAGGTTCTCTTTTGTCGACCGTCGGCACTTTTTATATTTATATAAGGACGTTAGATATAAAGTTCCCTATTACTTTAAAATTAATCATTGTAATAGTTCCCTAACTATTAATTTTAACTAGTATTTTAACAAGCTGACTATACTCCACTAAGCATATTTGTTATTTAGGGGTTATAGTATTAATCTCCTTATATCTACCCTTAATATAGGTGATTACTCTTTTCCTTAATTATCTAATAAAGGAGTCAAGTTATCCTTTAGGTGGAATCCTACTAAGATCTTAGCTTATATATATTTATAATAGTTAGGGTGTAGGCATATTTCCTATATTACCTTTTTATAGTCTTTATAATAATAGTCCTTATCTAGTATTTCCTTAAATACTTGATGCTAATTATTTAATCTTTCTAGAAAGTAGTGCATTTCTCTTTTCCTATATAGATACTATAAGTAATAGTCAATCTTGCATTATCTAAATGCTTTTATAAGATATTGTGGTGAGTATATAAACCCCTGTGCCTCCCTTTTTACTATATTGTGTTTTAGGTACTATATACTTGCACATCTACTCTAATAGATTTCCCTATATCTAGGATGGTATGTATTGTTTCTATAGTTGTACATGCCCCATCCTTAATCCTTTTAGAATAATTTAAGTTTTTATTCCTCTTTATAGTTTACTTACTCCTAGTTAGAGTTATCTTCCTAATCTTACTTATCTATCTAAGCCTTTCCACTATAACTTAGTTTAAGCTATTTATTTTGTATTTCTTAGAACCTATTATAATATCTATCATACTCTTCTTAACTTCCGAGCCCTGTTATAGCTGGTGGGAGTGTACTATCCTATATTTCATATAAGAATCCTTGTAGGTAATATTCCCATTAGTCGGACATAGTCATTAAATTATTTATAGTTTTATTATTACTATTATCTAGTTCTTTTAATAGTCTATCAACACCTTTTTATAACTAATCTATTATCTTCCCTATTACATCTATTATTTCTAGTATTGTATTAAATTCCGGATTATCTTATACTAGCAATTATTTACCACTTTCTAAAGTCCCTTCCTTCTTAATAGGTACTCTTTTTATTATATTAATCTAAGGTCTTAACACTATGTTTTTTAACTTATAGTCTCTAATAAAGTAGCCTAGTTTACTACAGCTATAGCACTTTAATATTTTCTTTTAACCCCCTTCTATATATTATTATAAGTGCGTCATCATCCTATTCTATCTTAACTATATACTATTAGAATTAAGTTATAAATTCTGCTATAGACCTCTTTTGCTTAATATATTATATTATTTATACTACTTAGTTAATTTTATTTAAAGGTATAAATATCTTATAGAGTTCTACTTTAAAGCGTGTAAAACTCTCTATCTATTTTATTACGTCTAATATGTTTGTTAGGTCATCGAGGTACTTTTATAAATATAATTGCACCTATTTCTGTGCGTCTCCGCATATAAAGGTAATAGCAATTGCTATTTACTATTTGTTTAATACCGTTTTCTTATAGAAGTAAAGGTAGAATTAAACCTATAATAACCACTCTTTAAGCTTCTTTCTTTCTCTATAATAAAGGTCTAATTAAGCAATCTTAATACTTCCTTAATATCCTTTGTTAATACTATAACGTCAGTCCTAAATAGTCTTATTTGGGGTTATTATACTTTATTAATTTAATAAACTTATACTTAAGGGTATTTAAAGTGTTATAAACTAACATCATATAGGTATTCTAAAGATAAGTAATTAAAGAGCAATATAGATAGGGTAAGCTAGGTATAACTTAGTATTACTTAACAATATAAGATTAAGTCTTTAAAGGCTAGGAGTAATTATCAATTAACTATATAAGTTGAATATAAAGAGATTTATCTAGGGTAGGTGAAAGCCCTGACTATATAAATATATAAAAGTCTGCTAAGACTATCTAGTTTAATGGAGTTAATCCATAAACTATTTAAACTCCCTATAGTTCATTCAAATCATTCAATGATTCGTTTGAACTGATGGTTTAAATGTTTCAGTCGCTGAATCGTTTGAACTGCTTTGCCAAGCCCATGCCTGGATGTTCGCAACAACAGTGTTCCCCTTATCACTTCCTGTTAGGTTCTAACACTTATAATAAATAAGTTTAAAAAGATCTTAAATATATTTAAGAGATTTAAATTTATTTATATAAAGCTAACTATAGAATAAGAGGGTACTCTACGACTATAATTATTAAATTAATTATTAGATTAAATAGTATAACTAATTACTATTTATTCTAATCTTCACTATTACCTACTCTAATAATAATTTATTATATTATTTATATAAGTACTATATCCTTCTATATAAAAGTTACCTATTTATAATAAATTATATAGAGGTTATTTACTAGGCTGTTTAATAATAAATCTAAATCTAAATATTATTATAGCTTATATTATAATTCTATAATAAAGTAACTTTTTACTACTTCTTATAAAGCCTTTAAAGTAAATCCTTATATTTAAATATTATAAGTAGGTATTAGTATATATATAATTTTATAGATAATATAAGTAAAAGATTGTTAGAACCGGGGCCAGGACGGGCCGGTGACAGGAACTACGCGGGCAGAGCGGAGTTCCCAGTATAAATGTCTAGGGAGTTCAGTGCCAAGCGTGGCTGAACATGCTAGATATATGTTCAGGGGGATCAGGATGTTTAATAACTGAATATGCTGGATATACTGAATTAGATAGTCTTAGCAGACTTTTATATATCTATATAGTTAGGGCTCTCACCCACTTTAGATAGATCTCCTTATATTTAATTTATATAGTTAACTAATAGTTACTCCTAGCCTTTAAAGACTTAATCTTATATTGCTAAGTAATACTAAGTTATACCTAGCTTACCCTATCTATGTTGCTCTTTAATTACTCATCTTCAGAAGACCTATATGATGTTAGTTTGTAATAACTAAGTCTAGTCTATCTACTTATAAAAGGACTTAGACTATTAGAGCTAATAATATTATAAATAAAATAACAAATATATTAGAGTTTATAAAGGAATAATTTATATAAAGCTATAAATATATAACTAAGTAAATAAATTACTACTAATTTAATATATTATATAAGGTAAGAGATATAGTGTTTCTATTAAGTAAGAATATTATTATAATATATTTAAATAAGAAGCTAGATAATAAAATATTAGGATTATTTAAAATTATAGTTAAATTAAAATACTCCTACTATTTAAAGTTCTTAATAAGTATATAAATTTATAATATCTTCTATCCTAGTTTTTTATATAAAGTTATAATAAATTCTTTATTTAATTAATATATAGAACCTTTAAAGTCTATAATTATTAATAATAAAAAAGAATAGGAACTAGATATTATTTTAAATACTTATTAAATAGGAAGGAATTACTAGCTATAATACTATATTTATTAGAAAGATAAGGAATAGCTTAATAAATAGTAGTATAATACTAATAGTAATAAATTTAAGTATGTAGTTAATATTATAGCTAAATTCTATAAGAATTACCTTAGTAAACTTAGTAATCTAAATAAGTTGTAAGCTATTTATTTTATATATTAGGGTTAATACTTATTTAAAAGGGGGGATAATATTACCAGCTAGGCTTTTATTAGCTTTTATTACTTATTAATTAATATTTAATATTATATTAAGCCCCTTTAAGCTAGTACCTATAAAGCCGTGCTCCTAATATATTATATATATATTTTATATATTTACTTTTCCCTTCTTAAATATATTCTACTAATTATATTATACCCCTATTAATTTACTCTAGGCTGGCCCCTAATAATAATAATCTAATAATATATTTTAAAATATAAATATAGATATAAATTTAAAAAAGTTATAAATAGATTTAAAAATAAATTTTTAATAAATAAAAAAAGAGAAGAATAAGAAAAGAAAAAAGAGTAGAAAAGAGAGATAAAGATTAAATAAAATAAAAATAAATTTATAATAATTAGTTAAAGAAGTAATTAATAAAAAAAATACTAATATATATAAGTTTAGAGATAAGAATTATAATAAAATAATAACTCTTTATTTTAATTTTATTTAAAAAGTTATAAATAATTTTATTAAACTAATTCTTAATTAAAATATTAATAATAAGTTAAGAATAAACTCTTCCCTTTAAAGCTTTAATTTTAAGCTATATACTAAAACTTTTTAAAAGAGGGATATTAATATTAATCTAATCTTTATAAATACTAAACTCTATTTATTCTTAAATAATAAAAACCTTAATATTATTAAGTATTATTAGTTTATATTTAAAAAGGCTAATATATATACTATTAAATAAAACTATCTTAGTTATTTAGTATTAGTACTAGTAATATTATCTTATAAAAAGCTATTAAAAAGTAAGTAATAAAGTGTTTTAGCTTTAAATACCCTTTAATAAAATAGTATTTTTTTAATTTTATAATACTAAAATAAAGAAGAACTTATTTAGTTAAAGGTAGACCTTATTTACTATTTTATAAAAACTATTATTAATAAGCTTCTATCTATAAGTAAAATAAATTAGTTAATTTTAAAACTAGTTATTATTAAATCTACTATATTAATACAATTATCTTATATACCTATAAATAATTAGTTATTTTAGTAAGAAACTATTTATTTAATTTATTCTTATAAGGTAAAATATAAAGCCTTATTAATAAAATAATTTTATAACTTATTTATTTATTAAAATAAAGGCTTTTATTATTATATTAATAAAGTTAATAGAAAGTATTTAAAACTAAATACTATAATTATAAAATAGTAGAATACTCTTATTAATA
This sequence comes from Cladonia rubrotincta, assembly GCA_963971245.1. NCBI lineage: Eukaryota > Fungi > Ascomycota > Lecanoromycetes > Lecanorales > Cladoniaceae > Cladonia > Cladonia rubrotincta. Next base: position 1,554,596 of record OZ020203.1, on the reverse strand, counting down.
GTAATCTAAGTAGTAGACTATTTAATAAGAAGTTATTTAATTAAATTTATAAGAAGTTTTAAAAGATATATAAAAATAAGTAAAAAAATAAAAAAAAAGAAGTTTAAAAAAGATTTTTATTTAATAATATACCTCCTTTTATTTAGGCTACTAGTATTAAACCTTTTATATACTTACTATATTAGTTATTTTACTAGCTTAAACCTTATCCTCTATCTCCTTTACTTATTATCTTTTTATTAATAGTTTATTTTTTTAATCTAAATATCTATCTTAAAAATAAAGCTTATAAACTATAATATTAATATGTTATGAACTGACGTCGTATGGGTCTTCTGAAGATGAGTAATCAAAGAGCAACGTAGATAGGGTAAGCCAGGTATAACTTGGTGTCACTTGGCAATATAAGATCAAGTCTTTAAAGGCTAGGAGTAACTATTAGTTAACTATATAAATTAAATATAAAGAGATCTATCTAAGGTGGGTGAGAGCCCTGACTATATAAATATATAAAAGTCTGCTAAGACTATCTGATTTAATAGAGTCAATCTATAAACTGTTTAAACTCCCTATAGTTTATTCAAATCATTTAATGATTTGTTTAAACCGATGGTTCAAACGTTCTAGTTACTGAACTGTTTGAACTGCTTTGCCAAGCCCATGCCTGGATGTTCACAGCGACAGTATTCCCCTGATCACTTCCTGTTAGGTTCTAACATAATAGCTTAAAAAGATAATTTTAATTATAGTCTTTATTAATAATAAGAAAAAATAAATTAATAATATTATATAGCTCTTACTTTAAGTAAAGAAGTAATTTTATTAAGGTAAATTTTAATAAATATATAAAATAGATTAAAAAAAGAAATAAGATATTTATAATAAATTTTAAGTAAATGTATATAATCCTTTTAAACTAGGGCTATATTATTAATACTATTTAATTATAAAAAATAGAGGAGAAATAGAAAAAGCTAGAAATAAAATTTAAAATTAAGTTATAATTAATTAATAATATAAATAAATAAGATTATAAAAGAGTTATATTTTAATTTTATTATTAAAACTTTTTTAAATAGCTTAAATAAGAGTAGTCTTTAACTTCTTTATATACTAGTATATAATAAGGTAGATTTAGACCTAATATTAAAGTAATAATACTATCTATTAAATATAATAAGGGAGAAGATATTTATATAAACTTTATTTTTAATAGAGAGCTTTTTTTAAAGGATTAAAATTTAAATAATATAAAATAGTAAGATAATAACTAGACTATTTAATAATATATAATTATAATCTTTATTACTTTATTATATAGTCTTATTATTAATAGACTTAGTATTTAAATTTTAAAATTTACTACTATTAAATCTATCTTTAATATAATAGATATTAGATTTTTAAAAAAGATTATTTAAATTCTTTATTCCTTTTTAAGCTTTAATAACTAAGTTTAAAAATTTATTAAATCTTTTTCTTTTTATAAATATTTTTAATAAATTTATATTCCTATATATCTAAGCCTTTAAGATTATAAATAAAATTTTAATTAAATTTAAATTAGGTAAGTATAAAAATAGGTACTTAAATAAAATATTAATTTTATTATATATATTCCTTAGCTCTTTATTATAATATATTTTAATATTATCTATTATAAATATTAAGCGAGGGCTATTATTAATAAAAAGAGTATAGTAAAATAAAACTTAATAATAAATAAAATTATTAAATAAAATAGTAGTAATAAAATCCTAGAATATTATTTAGTTAAGATAATTATTAATAATAAAAATAGATAAAATACTTTATCTTAATAAATATTTAAGTATCTTTATTATTAATAATATTATATTTTAAGATATTTATCTATACTTCCTATTAACTAAAATAGTTAGTTTATTATTATTAATATATTTATATTCTCTTACTTATATATTTATAAGTTATATTTTTATTTAAAAAAAACTAGCTAATTTATTTATTAATAAAGAAACTTTATATTAAATTATTTATTCCCAAAATCTTAATTCCTTTATTAAGTTATTTTATAATTAGTCTTATAATTTTAATTTAAATAATATAAAGCTTTTTAAATTATAATCTTATTAATATTTAACTTTTACTTATTTTATAAAAAAAAACTTTATTTTATTAAAATAAACTATTAACTACTATTTTAAATAAAGTAAAATCTATTACTTATAAAAATTATTAATAAGTTAAAGCTTTTTATTAGAGTACTTTTTTATAATAAAAATAGTATTATTATTTAACTAGATATATTTTATCCTTTATAATATATAGAAGTTAATATAATAAGGGCTAGTAAGAATAATATTATTATTATAGCCTAGTTTAAATTTATACTAAATAAGAATTTAAATAGATTCTAGGATTAGAAAAGATATTATAAAAGGTTAAAATAATAGAAATAAATAATTTCAGGCTATTTATAACTTTAAAAAGTCCTAAAATAGTCTACTACTACTACCGCGATTTATGATCTGATGTCAGTTTTTTTGGTGGGGTGCTCCACTAGCTTCCATTCGCCAAAGCAATGGAAATCGACTGTAGGCCGAGAATTTTTGTGGTTTAATTTTGTCGTAGTCTTAATCATCGTTTGCCGTAACGTCGCTTACTAATAGCTTACTAAAACAATCCTAGCTTTATTTTCAGCTTCTGATACTCCATCTTCACCAAAGCTACACCTCCCGCACATTCACCATGGCCGTCGCCGCATCCCCAACCCCAACCACCCCCTCCCTCACCCAGCCCCAACCTCTCCACCCCTACGACTTCTCCTTCCTCCCCTTCCTAACCCGCGAATACCGCTTCGGCCTCCCCCCCACCCGCCCCCTCTGCAAAGCCTTCTCCCTCGGCCACTGCCCCCTCGGCCCCACCTGCCCCGACAAACACACCTCCCCGCACTCCAACAACCTAGTCTGCAAGCACTGGCTCAAAGGCCTCTGCAAAAAAGGCGACGCCTGCGACTACCTCCACGAATACAACATCCGCGCCCGCGCCGAATGCACCACCTACAACCGCTCCGGCTACTGCGCCGCTCTCGATGACTGCAACTATCTCCACATCGACCCGTCGACCAAGGGGCCGAGTTGTCTGCATTATGATCGGGGGTTCTGCCCGTTGGGGCCGCGGTGCGCGAAGAAGCATGTGAGGAGGCGGCTGTGTCGGTTTTATTTGGCGGGGTTTTGTCCGTATGGGAAGGGGTGTGGGGAGGGGGTGCATGCGAGGTTTGAGGAGGATTTGCCGAAGCCGATGGTGAAGGTTGAGAAGAGCGCGGAGGAGGTGGAGGCGGAGAGGGAGAGGATTAGGGAGGAGGCGGAGAGGCAGGAGATGAGGCTTTATGGGGGAGATGAGGGAGGGAGAGGGAGAGGGAGGGGAAAGGGGAGGTTTAGGGGGAGGAGAGGCGGGTTTGATAGGTGAGGGGTTTGCTGAGGGAGGTGTTGGCTATGGATCGTTTGGAAGTGCTGAGAGGAAGACCTGCTTTGCGAGGGGGTCGTTGCTTGATGGACACATGATGGCTTAGAAAGCTGGGCAGCCCTAGCTTAAATAGACGTCCTCGAGCCAGAGAGACGCACTAGGTGCAAGACCTGCCGGTAGGCCTGTGGATGAGGCAGGACTTGGAGAGGATCTAAGGATAAGGGTAGGGAGGCCTACAGAAGATGCACTAAACGACAAGCCAGGGAGTCTTAGAGTGAACAAGAGCAATGATGACAATAAGTTGAGGAAGTTATAACCAAATTCTAGAACGATAATAAGAGCCATTGTATTTGAACCTATGATTAACCGAACATTGAGCTTGAGCTATCTTATAATGAGATGAGAAAGTTCCTCCAACGCCTATGCAAAATCTCAAAAGTCCTACATCGTAACACATTTGATCATGATTGACACAGTAAACGCCCACATCCAGCACACAAGTGCCGCAGCCTTCTACGGACGCTTCGGGTAGACATATGCTGCATCATCGTCGTCCCTTTCGGCCACCTTCTCCCACTCCGCGCTGGAACTACCCTCTGGGGACCCCTCGCGGTCTGGCGTAGGTGAAGCCGGTTGCTTCGACTTTCTAGCATTCATCATCCAGCTAACGATTCCATCAGGAACTAATTTTCCTATGAGGTCATAAGTCCTGGCCCCCTGTCCCACGAATACCGTTCCATTCCTTCCCTTACCCCTCACGATAGCATCAAAGACGTTGTTGTGTAATTCTTTTAGTGAAGTCCCAGTTATATCTCTTGGGGATACCCCCTTCTCTTCTAATCTCCGTTTCGTAGCCTGTGATCTTGACATCTGCTGTCTTAATATCAACTGCTGATGGTTCTCTGTGGCAGATAAACCATAATCGAAATGACCCAATTGAAACTGTACAACGTTGACGCCTTGCCCTTGAACTTCTTTCCGCAATGTCGAGATATATTGCTGCAGCCCGCCAGCAACGACGCTATCTGCGGCGTGATAAGCTGGCGTGAGAGACGGTACTATCGAGGGAGTGAGGAATAGAAGTGTAGATTTTTGAGAAATAAGAAGTGGAAGGAAGGCTTGAACTGTCGTAAACGGAGCCAGTAGACGGGTGTTCAGAGTATCAGACCAAATTGATGGAGGCAGGGAGCCTATAGGTTGAGTAGGCAAAGGAGTCCCAGGAGCTACAATAATAGCAGCAAGACGGAGAGTATGGGGTGGTGCGTTCGGGATGGGCTTTTGCGGAGCGGATATATGATTGGCGAATTTATGGATAGCTTCTTCGGTTGAAGAGAGCTGTGGCATAAGTCAGCACTAGGAATGGGTATAGTTGAGCAGTAACTCTCACAGATGTTATATCCAGATTCAAAGAGCGAATATCGGCTCTTGATTCGGACTGGACAAGTTGCTCTTCTGATAAACTATTGACTGGAATATAGACAATGAAACCCCTCCTTTCAAGCTCCTGGGATAGAGACCTAGTGAGAGGAGCATGGATGGAGCCGGCCAAAACGACCACCTCTGTCCTTGCGCCATTCTTTGCGCGTTTTGCCCTCCTTTTCGCGCGGTCAGCTCTCCTCCGCCTCCAGACAATGAAAGCTCCAGTCCCAATGAAGGCAACCACCGCGGCCGATACCGCACGATGCTCAGATAGCCAATCCAGTGATGCTCCATAATAACTCACAGGCATAGATGGAAATCGACGAGGAGGACTGGGAGGTGGTCGTGGCTTGATCGAGTCTGGCAGCCATGGCGAAGACCGGAATGTATCCTTCAGTGAGCGGCTCACACTGTCGAAGTGAGCCTCGATAGCCTCAGTGATAGAATCGATCGAGTCAAGAAGGTATGATACATCAAACAAATCCTCTTCCCTCGTGAAAGGCATGGTATCCTGTAACCGAACGCGGCCGCTATTGCTGTCGCTGTATTGCGTGGGGGATGAAGACGTCGGAGCTCTTGATCTGCCCGCAAAAGCTGACAAGCCCTAAAACTAAACCCAAAACTCTCCCTTGCATGTATTAGTGTTGGGCTTCCAATGGGCTGCCAGCTATCATTCTTGTCTTTAATTCACTGCAAGGCTCGACTTCGTACTACTAGCTTCTATGAAGTTGAGACACTTTTCATCGCTTGCCGTGGGGGTGTGGACTGATTTCTAAGCACGATTCTGGACACTTCTCTACGTTTGAAAACTCACCTCGCCTCCCATTGGATTGACTGTCGTTACCCCTTTCAAATTACAGAGTGAACGAGAATATACCGCTCCAACAACTGTTCCAAAATGGTCTTTGAAGACGATCCTACTGTCTCTGAGTATCAGCATGAGAAGCATCGCCCCCGTGAGGCGGAAGCGCTGCACACCCTCCGTAAGATCGCCTCCCTTGTCAAGCCTATAATGAGACAGCGAGGATGGAGGGTTGGGGTCTTGACGGAGTTCTACCCCCCAGAAACGAACCTTTTGGGACTTAACTGGAATAAGGGCCAGAAAATATGCTTGCGTTTGAGGTATCCTGGCGACGCCAATCAGTTTCTGCCCTTGGAGCAGGTTGTGGATACAATGTTGCACGAGTTAGAGTCTCTTGAAAACCCTTTGAGGATCAATGCTGATATAGCTTTATAGGCTCTGTCATATTGTCCATGGTCCTCACGACCAGCATTTTCACAAACTCTGGGATCAGCTTCGCGAGGAATACGAGTCACTCCTCCGAAAAGGTTACACAGGCGAAGGCTTCCTCTCCGCAGGCCACAAGCTTGGCGGACGACGCATTCCTATGCATGAAGCCCGCCGTCAGGCACGTGCTGCCGCAGAAAAGCGAGCAGCCCTCACAGCAGGCTCAGGTCAAAAGCTAGGAGGCAGACCTGTAAGGCGAGGCGAAGACATCAGAAAAATAATCGCGGATGCGGCAGAGCGACGAACAAGAGTAACCAAAGGCTGCTCGGGCAGCGGCATGAGCGCCGACCGCGAACGAGAACTTGTCCAAGAGACCAACAAATCCGGTTTCCGCACTAAAGCAGAAGAAGACGACGCGAACGAAGAAGCCATCATGCTCGCCTACATCGATCTCGTTCAAGAAGAAGAAAAGCAAAAATGGGGTGATGCCTACCTTCCCCCAAGCAAAGAGAACCCGTTAGGAAGTCAAGGCTCCCCTATCAAGCTCGAAGACGAACCAAGCACATCCTACAACCCCGACCCCCGCCAACGCTCGTTCGGCCACAAACCCCCAATACCAACCTCGACCAAACCTCTCTTACCACCAGCCTCTCTCCCCACTCCATCCTCAAAAGCAAACACACCAACCCCTCTCCCCTCTCAACCCTCTCACCCTGCCCCTCATCCACCCCCACCCTCACAACCCCCACCCGACACCTGGACCTGCGAAATCTGCACCCTCGTCAACCCCTCCACCTACCTCTGCTGCGACGCCTGCACCACAGAACGTCCCTCTCCCCCCTCAGCAGCCCCCATAAACCCCCCTAGGATAACAACCACAACGCCCTCAACGCGCGCCATACCCACCTCCATCCGCGACTCTAACGCCAAGAAAGCCGTAAGATCTTTAATGTCTCTAGACGCGACGAGCGTGCAGCAGGCAGAAAGGCCCGAGGGGTGGGTGTGTCATGGATGTGGGATGTATATGGAAAATCAGTGGTGGACTTGTGCGGGGTGTGGGGTTATGAAGTTGAGTTCATAATTGACATTGACATGATGTGTGGAGAAATGCATAATTTATGATCGATACGATTTGGAATGATATGACGATTTTGATTCAGTAGACCTAAGAGAGAATTGCAAATTTAGCGGCATTGGTAGTATGTTTTAGGGATCCTGGGGAGCACGCATAGCGAAGGCGTATCTCAGCTTATACAAAGGTAGCTCTCCAAGGATTTAGCATGAGAACAAATGATTATGACATTTTAGTAATAATAATAATACCGATGCTGAAGTAATAAAGCAACAACCGCTCAATATGCCACCATTAAGCAATAATGTACCCAACCGTCTTGCTTTGCTTCGCTAAAACCGCTTCAAAAGTCCGTCACCGTGCCACCAGGGCTCCCTGCCCCTCTCCACTAACCAAACTTCCTCATCCCCTTCCCCCCTAATAACCTTCTCCACCCTTTCCCACTCTTCTCCGAATAAGCTTCAATACCGCTATATCCCTGACTTACTCTCTTTCCCTCCCGCTCATCCCTCCGCTCCTCGTCATACTCATCATAATCCTCGCTCTCTTCATCATACTCCGCATCTCCCCTATCTCCATGCACGCCCGCCATAGCCAAACCGGCACTTCCATTTCCAGCAGACGTGCTACGTTGCACATTACCCATGCCGAACATGCGATCGACTTTACTGAGTCTACGGGCAGGGACTGCACTCGCTGCTGCCTGTGAGGTAGAATCAAGATGCGCATGATAATCAGCTGAATCTTGCCGTCCAGCGGCGAATGCACCGGTTTGCGCTAACGGTGTTGTGGGTTCGGAGAACTTCCTTTGTTGGCTGGGTGGCATCTTAAAAGGCTGTGGCCTGGAATGCCCAATCTGCTGATTGCGATGTTCGAATTGGCGTTGTTGCTGCGTATCCTCTCTGTCAACGTCTTGATCTGGCAAACGCTCTCGACTCAGCGGTGGTGTTTGATCTCGATACTGCCGCCTTTGAGAGATGCCGAAGCTCCATCTGCGGGGCCGTACATCTTCCTCCTCGCCTTCGGAACCACTGGGGGTTACACTCCCTTTCCCCCATTCGCCTTGCCCTTGCCCATTAGCCAGCGTATTTCGCCGCTTGCTTCTGATACTTCCCAGACGTTTAACAAGGCTTTTCCTCCTATATGGTATGGTATTTTCGTCGCCCTGTCCTTCGTAGTAAAGCGCGGGGATGATCAGACGATAAGGGTACGTGTGGCCTGATGGGTCTTTTTGATTAATTTCACAATTCAGAACAATATCCAGTCCATGTTCAAGATTGATAAGGTTGGCATTGTCGTTCACGTCTCCTTTAGTGACTGCAATCTCACTCATGTTTGTTGGACGGCGGTGGAAACCGCCAGGGCGGGGAAGGGGCGCAGAACTATGACGCAGGCCGCGGTCACCGGTGATTGTAGCAGCACGTTTGGGTAGCTCGGCTTGACGTGTGAAGTAGCCATCATCCTGAGGAGACTCTGGAGCCGATAACTCCCCAGCCTTTTCAGCCCTTTCTCTGTTTGCCCTCATCTCACGCAGATAATCATCAGATGGCGGCGGCCCATTCTTAGAGAATCGACGTATCAAGTTGCCGGGACTCATTTCACCCCTCGTGAGAGAAAGCGTCCTCTGAAGACGAGTGGGGGGTGGCAGCGATTCATTACTTGGGGTTTGAGGCTCGGATGGAGGCGCAGAGGGCGGAGGCGTAGTTCCTGGATGATATTCTCTAATTGAGCACCAATTTCGCCTTGGTAAAAGGCTTCTATTATTCCTAGGGTGGCCATTTACGTCATGGTTGAACATGGGTATCATATCCTCGTCAGTATCGTGGTCAAGGTGATGGGTCCTGTCACGTCTGTTCAAGATATCGGCCATATTATTCGGTGGAGGGGTATTGACGATAGCTGATGAAATGATGTTGGCCATGTAGCGGTGGTCTCGGTCCTTCGGTATCTCTAACTTCGGGTTGGAATAAAATCGACCAACAGCCGCCAGATGAACATCGCCACTGCATGTCCTCTTAGTATAGGGAAAGATACAGGTGCCATACTGCTTACCCAAGGATGGTGATCCGAACAGATTTTTCTGCTGCTAGCTCTTGAAGTTCTTGAATAAACCAGTTTCTTTCTCGCTTATGATGTTTGGCAGTCCAATGGTCGTCCAGATCATCCAAAATCTCTACCCCACCATCAAATTTATTCAGGAATCCCCCAAGCATACCAGTCCTTCCTAGAGCCTTTACAGGAATCATAACACTGCTGGTAAGAAGATTTTCGAGCCATACCAACCTTGGATAAGCGATAGGGATGCCAAGCAATACCACCAGATGTTTTGTCTCGCCTTCAATAATCTCCCTTCGACATCTGTCAAAGATTAAATCATACGAAGCCTCGCTGAGGATTTCGTCTCTCTGGGGTATATTAGCAGATGTCGTATAAGAGACTCCGGAGAGAACTTACCATGCGCTCTGTTCGGCAATCAAGCGCCAGTAAGGCTATGTTCTTGCCGAGGGACACGAAAATACTTCTACTCAACTCATTGATGTACGGCCCTGGTGCTGCACCCATGAGCCAGCTTGGCTCATCCGATGTGCCTTCATCTGGAACACTTTGGTGCTGGAACAACATGTAGTATTTGAAAGCTACAGCGCCGAGGCCACAAAATACACGAGTGCTCATGAAGTGGTGTGGATAGGACCCATAACCATCGATGATGTCTTTCAGAGAAATGTCAGCCAGTATATTTACAGTCTTTAGTATAGACATGACAAGAAGAGTAGACTGAAAGGAGGTATGGAGTAAAATGGGCCTACCATGATCATCCCACATGTTGACCATTGGGATTTGCGAGTTTGCCATTCCAAAGAATCCTTGCGAGAACCACATCGAATATCTTTCGAGGTAAAATGTCTCTAATTCCTCCTGCAGCGACGGGTCGAAGTCTGCATCATGTTTATGACGAGGATTCTTGATCTCTAACCAGTCACGAAATCTACCGCTTTGGACCATGACGGCATCATTATATATCTGGTCGCCTCCACCTATCATGACATGAAACGGTCGGGTCTGGTGGCTGTTTAGAACATCTCGCCAGAGAGGATCAGGGCCGGAGAAGTTGTCGGGACTGGTATGTGTGAGCATGGGCAGGGAACTTCGTCACGGAACAGGGGACTTACTTGACGCTCAAGCTAAAGCCATTACAACTATGGAACATCACGTTCATCGAGTGACCTTGAGCGGGAACCCAGAAGCCAACGGCGGGACAATTGTTGATACTGTATGCAATGCGATTCTGTTGTGGACCAAGTTCAACCTCCAAGTTGAACCGCCAGAATGTGACGCCACGCTCGGCATGTAAGCGTATACCCTTGACATGTTGTCCTCTATGCCTTGTCCTTCCTTCACGGCCTCCGGCCTGAGCTTTTGCAGAGGGTGCTGGCCCGTTACGTCCAGGACGATAATTGGGAGTACCGTAAGCAGTCGGCACTGCCGCAGTCCGAGTTTCCTCGAAAAGCCCATCATCATTCTCAAGGCTTGATAAATCCTTGCCGGGTTCCAAATCATCGACTGGCTTTACATAGACAGTCCTTCCACTCCTCGATAGTTTGGGCAAACCGGCTACAGGGTCGATGAATTCGCTTGGCACCTCCTGGTCGTCGTCTTCATTAGTGGGAGTTGGTGGAGTAGGTAGAAGTTCCATAGGTTCGGAGAATAGGCGAAGCGTAGGGACAGGTTCATAGGTCGAATCTGCATCTGCAGTAACGATCATGACACTACCTCTCCATGTTTCGCGTTCGGTACTTGCTTGGCCACCGCTTCGAGTGGTGGTCTGCAGTCTGTCCCTTCTGAGACCCGTGTATCGCAACAAAGGACCGCACTTTAAATATAGGGGAGGGTCAAACGTCGTGAGGGCTGGTACTGACCGTATGCGGATTGACCGCATACTCTGAGTTAGCTCTTTGCTCATGTATGGCTCGCAAATATGACTATCATGGAAAGGATCGTGAATAGCTAGATTAGGGCATGAGTACGAATACGCAGAGGAGAGACGACTACTCTGATCATGCCTCGTCCGATGCCACAAGTGGGCTGCATGCCTCTCCGTTGGCGATAGACTCGCTATCCCAAGTGCTGCATAGTCCTCGGACTTTACGTACGGCCTGGTCTGAGTAGTGTGCTCATTGCGCAACGAATCTCGTGGCCCGTCTCCGCGCTTTTCAAGACTTAAGGATGATTGTGACTTACCGGTATCGTTCTGATAGTCTACCGAAAGAGATTGTGGTTCTCTGATTCTGCCGTTACTGGCTCTCCTCTTTTTGCGTTGGCTTCCAGATCTGCCCTTCTCCCACCAAGCGTCTTGATCCCTTTCTGGTTCATCATCCGTATCAAAATCAGCAGTCGTTAGGCGTGCCGTTCCCGCTCGCCTCCACTCATCGAGTTTTCTGCGTGGATTGCCGATCTGATTGGATGCTTCAACCGGGTGATTGTGGCCTAGATGCAATAACTTGGACAGATGATGCTTCCCATGAGCTGGCGCTTCAACAACACCTTGCGGCCCACTACCAAACCCTACTGCCTGCCTAGCCTCTATGCCAGAAGCGGTCTGGGGAGGGATTCCGTATTTATGGGCCTGCCCATGGCTCTGCACAGCGTGACGTGATACAACATCCGGTGGGCCGCCAAAACTGGCAGCCGATGGGTCATCTCCAGCAATCGCAGCTTTGTTGCCGTACAACTGCTGTTGTTGCGTTGGTACTTCCTTTGAGGCCGATTGATCTGGCATGGTCGACGGATCGGTGCGAAATTGCTCTCGCCGGGCACTATGTGCTTCGTCTGACTTCTCTAGTGCTTCTGTCCTCAAGCTTCTTCTACGATCATACTGGTCCGATTTGCTTGGTTTGAAGGCATAGGCATCGGAGGTGTCCGCCTCCTCTTCGCCTCGGAACCGTACGCCTCGCTCCTGTTGCATTTCTGGAGCTCTTGTAGATGTCCTTGTAGACGAAGATCGTTTCGAGGGAAGGCTCACGTCTGCAGCTTGTTTCTCAAATTGTCTCGCAGAGTATGTTTTTGCTGGCAATGACTCTCGACGCCGCTCAGGCCGTGGGATCCGACTCAATTCTTTGATGCCAGGGTTGGGAGATGGATACACAGCTTCATTTTCCGGCCGCTGGGCACTTGACTTGTCTTGATGTCGCTGATCTTGCTCAGCGAATCTACTGGATTTAGTAACGCCGCTACCCGCGGATACTCGTTTTGACTGAGTGCGATCAACAGAACGGGTTCCCTCTTGGCCAGAACTCCGCCGTTTATCGTAGCCCTGAGAGTCTCGGAGTCGCTGCTCAGCCTCCTGCACGCGTGCCCTCTTCTCTTCCTTACTGATGTCGTTCAGTTTAACTTCAAGCTTTTGCAACGGGGACCTGTCTGCAGCCCACTCTTTCTTCGGCGGCTGCGCTAAACCCGCTGAGGCACGTCTATTACTGACATGCGGTGTTGAAGGTGTATCAATGCTACTCTGGAGAGGGACAGAAGACCGGGCAGCTCGGCTAGCGGGATAGGAATCTTGAGCTTGATACTGCTGTGGACTGGTGGGGCTCGAAAACTTTCTGGGCGAAGTAAGACCATTGGGGGGAGGCCACGAGTCTCTCTTGGTCCGCTGTATCTCAGAGTATACTCCACCAATGGGGCGGTTGAGACTCCCACGTCTTGCTTGCTTCACCGGTTGAGGAGCGGGCTCGACTGGGCTTTCGGATGGTTTTGCAGGAGATGGATTTCCGGTTAGAGCTCGCGCGCGCTCGGCGAACGATGCTGGGTAGCCACCGGAGTGATCGTAGTTCTCACTACTATAAGGAGGACGGTAGGATACAGGCGGAGCTTTGGGTACTTCTGGTGCAATAGGACGAGCTGGAGGCTGGGGAAAGTTGTCTATGGGTATTTTGCCAGCTTCGCTCCCACTGGGCTTTCGCTTTTTTGAGGTCGTTCTTGCCAGGCCATTGCTAAGTGGAGAGATCTCCATTTCTTGCAGGGGAAGGGACGAAGGCAAAGGGTAGTTGGGATCAACTCTCAATGGTCGCTGTGTTAGTGTTGAACTCGCACCATACGAGGACTGTACAGGCAAGTCCTGGGTCTCCATGATTTTCCGTGCGATATGGATGAAGATGTAACGTTTTATCGTTCATACGTCGAGGCGCATTTAGCTGGAGGTGGAAACAAACGAAGATTATTGCGAGAAATAGTAGATGTCAATTGGTTGTTCTCGTGGCCATGCAAATATCAGTTTATGCAATACAAGCATAACTGACAGACTCCCCAACTCCATGAGCTTTGTACGCTGTAAAGCAAGAGGAGCAAAGAAAGGGAAAGTACTTCTCGTCACCGATGCATACATTGAGAGCTCCAGCCCCCCGTTAAACATTTCGGCCCGCAGCCTCTGGGCCAAGTTACCGAGTACCAGCGCAGGGCCGCTGGTTGGCTGGTAAGTTGGCGGCGCTCTAACCCTGCTTATGTTAGGGCTGTACACTTTCTTGTGTAAGGAGAGGACAGAGTGACACTGACAAGAGAATCTCAGTAAGACTGCGAAGTAAAGAAAACACTATATTACCACGTTCTTTGAATTGTTAGGCCAAGACAGCATTTTTCTCATCCTGTCCATCCGATCCATCCGACCTCGGCAGAGCAGACTCTCGTTCTTTATGGCTGCCTTGATTGGCAAAGAGCATTGTCTTCCATACATATCCTCTCAAAGCGTCTTTTCTGCAGCGATCTCGAACAGCTCATGATCGTTCAAATTGGCAACATTCTACCTCATGGCACTTCTGTGAAGGCCTACCTTTCGAATTATGCGCGTACCAAAAGGTCTAGGGCTGCTGGCCTTGGCTTGCTTTTCTGCTGGCAGTCTACATCCCCGAAATCACGAAACCCATGACTACTATGCCCTCCATCTTAAGCCTAATTTCTCGCCTCAAGAGGTTGCATCCGCGCTTGGTCTCCATTACGAAGGCAAGCTTGGAGAGCTCCCCTATCATCACACCTTCTCCACACCTCGCCCACAAGGACAAGGAGCGGAGGACAAACTACAAGACTTACGGCGACGGAGGCTGAAACGGGACATATCAGAAGCTAGCATTCTTGATGGAATTCTGTGGTCACAGAAACAGAAGACCAAGCCACGCATGGAGAAAAGATCTATTTTGCCTCCCCCCCCAATTCGGCAAGGCCCACCTGCCGATGATAAAGTTGCTTCCGGTGTCCCTGTTGTTACAGTCCCTGTTGCGGATGCAGATGCCGTGGCGGAAAGAGCAAATGTTGCTCGAGAGCTCAGCATCGAGGACCCAATATTCAATGAGCAATGGCACTTATTCAATACCATGCAGCTTGGTCATGACATCAATGTCACAGGCGTATGGCAACAAGGGATCACGGGTGAAGGAGCTACAGCGGTAATGGTCGATGACGGTATCGACATGTACAGTGAGGATCTTAAAGACAACTACTATGCTAAGGGTTCTTATGATTTCAACGATAATAATCCAGAGCCGAAACCTCGTCTCGCTGATGACAGACATGGAACGAGATGTGCTGGAGAAATTGCTGCTGTAAAGAATGGAGTCTGCGGAGTCGGTGTTGCCTACAATGCTAGAATAGGGGGCCTTCGAATCCTTTCGAAGATTATCACCGACGAAGACGAGGCCCATGCTATGAATTATGCTTTCCAGGATAACCAGATCTATTCCTGCTCCTGGGGCCCTCCGGATGATGGACGATCGATGGATGCTCCTGGACTCTTAATTAGGAAAGCTATGGTCAATGCCGTCCAGAATGGACGGCAAGGCAAGGGTAACATTTACGTGTTCGCTGCTGGGAACGGCCGCGGCTCTGGAGACAATTGCAATTTTGACGGTTATACCAATAGTATCTACACGATAACGGTGGGCGGTGTAGATAGGAAAGGGAAACAGACTTACTACTCGGAACACTGCTCCGCTCAGCTAGTGGTTACGTACAGCAGTGGCAGTGGAGATGCTATACATACTACAGACGTTGGAGTCAATCAATGCTACTCGAATCATGGTGGAACTTCTGCTGCAGCACCGCTGGGTGCTGGCATCTTCGCTCTAGCTCTATCGGCTCGACCAGAACTCACGTGGCGGGACTTGCAGCACATCCTTGTCCTGACCGGAGTTCCAATAAACGAAGACGAAGACTGGGATACCACTTACATTGGCAGAAAATTTAGTCATGCCTACGGTTACGGCAAGCTAGACGCATACGCTGTTGTTGAAATGGCGAAATCTATAGATCTACTGAAACCACAGGCTTGGTACAAATCGTCCTGGCTTCACGTCAACCATACTATACCTCAAGGCACCGATGGTCTGTTAAGTACCTTCGAAGTTACTGAAGATCAACTAAAGACGGCGAATTTGGAGTCGGTCGAACACGTGACCGTGACCATGAACATTCAGCACACCCGCCGAGGAGATCTCAGCGTTGAGCTTCGAAGCCCGACTGGCGTTGTTAGCCACTTGAGCGTTACACGAAAATTGGACGATGCAAATGCAGGCTACGTGGACTGGACCTTTATGTCGGTAGCTCATTGGTCAGACATACCCTCTACTTTTTTGTCTCTTACGATCCAAGCTTTTCCGAACCCCTGCTGACTTTTCTGACAGGGGCGAATCAGGTATCGGGAAATGGAGCGTCGTTGTGAAAGACACGAATGTGAACGAGCACAACGGCACTTTTACGGATTGGCGATTGACTCTATGGGGCGAATGTATGGATCCTACCGACCAGCCACTTTTCCCAATGCCAACCGAGCACGATGATGACGACCACGCTGTTATATCCGCCTCCCCAACGCTTGTCAGCGTCAAGCCAGGTCCGGCTGAAACAGCCACCGTATTACCTGCACTCCCAACTGACCACCAAGACCGCCCGATCAGACCGAAACCCACGACGCCACAGCAAACAGCGGCGGCAGCTGCCAGCCGCAGCGCCCTACCAGATAGCCCGCCAGAGGAGGACGAGACCAACACGCACTTCCTCCCTCATTACTTCCCGACCTTCGGCGTAAGCAAACGCACACAAATATGGATCTACGGAGCTCTCGCCATCATCGTTCTCTTCTGTACCGGTCTGGGAATATATTTCTACATCCAGCGTCGCAAACGTAGAAGAAGCGAAAGGGAAGACTACGAATTTGAGATGATAGAGGATGAAGACACTATGTTGAACGGAAATGGAGCTGCTAGTGGTAGGAAGAAAGGAAGGAGAGCTGGGGAGTTATACGATGCCTTCGCTGGGGAAAGTGACGAGGAGCAACTGCTGAGCGAGAGTGAGAAGAATGAGGAAGAATACAGAGATGATGGGCCCGCAGTAGGAGCGGCCGGCAGGGGGAGAAGTCAGTCTAGAGAAGTGGAAAAGTGAGGCAACCTTGGTTAGTGTCTTACGCATCCTCTATATCCTATATCATCCCACACATGCTTCTGGGTGCATTGCATTGCATGGAACTACATAGAGTGGTTTTAAGCCCTGTCCGTTGTCCTCCAGATGTTGATCTTGCCCATGTTACTCAATTGTTCCACGACAACCACGCGTTGCCAATCAAGACTCCGCTATCACTAAGCCTCTTAGCGTTATACGAGCGACTAATATGAGACGATCCTGTCGGTTTTTGCAGGACATCTGCATGGTGATATGGTATGCATCAGTGGTCCGGCCTTCAGCCATGTCCGACGGCACAGAGCAGACTCTCTAGCGCAAGGCTTTTGATTTGTGTTGCTTTGCTCATGATTACAAACTCACGACTATAATCGGCAAGAATTAGCGGACGTCATCCAACAGCGGGGCAAGTTTTGGCGCCTGCGGATATGTTAAATTCGTCCCATCTTCTCGCTGTCAAAAATTTTGTTTTCATCCCTCGAAAAAGTCTTCTTTTGTACATTCGAATGCTCCTTATATATATATTTATCGTACATACACCTTGTCCTGTTCAATTGACCAATTATCATGGCTCCCAAGATCGCAGTTATCTATGTAAGTCCGCTGCAGCCCCACCACCCCGCCTTTCTCCGGAATAGGATCAGGCTCCAAAATTTTTAATGAAGCTATCATCTAACTCAATTGTCATAGTATTCGATGTACGGCCACATCAAACAGCTCGCAGATGCCGAGGTAAAGGGCATTGAGGAAGCTGGAGGCAAGGCCGACCTCTACCAGTGAGTTCATCCCTGATTTCGCGTCTCACCGGCGCCATGCATTCACTCCTCCCATAGCTATCGGACTCCGCCTAACTTCGCTGCTAGAGTGAGGGAGACCCTTCCTGAAGAGGTCCTCGCCAAAATGCACGTCCCGGAGCAAAGCAAAGACATCCCCTTCATCACCGCTGAAAAGCTCAAGGAATACGATGCTTTCCTTATGGGTATTCCAACTCGTTACGGAAACTTCCCAGCCCAGTGGAAAACCTTCTGGGATTCCACTGGCCATATGTGGTTCAGTGGTGGCTACTGGGGTAAATACGGTGGTTTGTTCATTTCCACCGCTTCGCAGGGTGGAGGACAAGAAAGCACTGCCATTGCGGCAATGAGTACCTTTGCCCATCATGGCATTATCTACGTGCCAATGGGTTACGCCAAAGCCTTCGAGCCAATGCAGGAGACCGAAAAAGTCAAAGGCGGAAGTCCATGGGGCGCCGGTACTTTTGCGGCAAGTGATCACTACCATTTACCGAGTGCAGCACCGACTAACTTGGTAGACAGGGCGCTAAAGGCGATCGATTACCATCAACCCAAGAACTCGAATTAGCCACAGTTCAGGGCAGGGAGTTCTACGGCGTGGTCGCTAAAGCCTTTCCATGACTAGATGGCGGAGCCGCCACTGCTGCTGTATCAGAACGAAACGAGAGAGGCCAAGCAGCAGCAGCCACAGCAAATACTGGGCCATCAACATCGACCAGTGCGAGCAATCAGGCTAAAGGTACGACTCCCGGGACGCAGCAGGGCTCTGATCCTAGAGCGCCAGCGACAACCACGCCAACTACAGAGCAAAAGAGTAGTGGTCCTTGTGGCTTGCCCAGCAAGTGCGAGATACTGTAATCATCTACATATATATATATATACATATAAAGCACCGCTTGTCTTTTTCCGATAGCTAGCAATCTGTTCCGATCAACCTGATTACTTATGCGCTCTCCTTCTAGATCTATGTACACCAGTCCCCTACAACCGTGTACAAACGGCCTCTCCACATCAGAGACGCCGAGCTAGCATGCGCCATAGCACTGCATGATTGATTGGCTCAAAGCCTCTTGTTGACCTAGGTATGCCGACATGGCCCCATTCGTTATCGCTACTAGGCTGCATTAGCGCTAGATTCTGATCCTGGTCGAATATTGTCGAGACGAGCTGGGCTGTGTATATGAGTTCCAGATATATACTTGGACAAGATGCGCGGATGAAATTTCTTCGTTAGGAGAGATGTTACTCATCTTCGCATAGTCTCGTCTGGCTTCGCCAGAGCACGTGGATAAGCATTGAGAGGAGGGATACACGAGCACGGGGATACTCGACACTTGTCTTGCTATTGTGAGTAAACGATCAATAGGCTGCGTGCTGATTGACCTGGGACTGGTAGCTACTGGTGGCTGTTACCAGGACTGCATAAGTGAAACTCCGTCAGAACGAGCTATATAGAGAAGACACCCGTGCAACCCAAGATCCAATTACATCAACGTTAGGAAGAGAGGACCTACATCTTCGTGGGCCGCAAGATCCAGATGTCGTTATCATAGAACTAGGAGCACCTCTCCAATTACCAGTTTAGCACCTCTCGAAGAGATGACATTCCTTCCCGACTTAGCCCACTGTAAGCTCGAGGCGGTATTCCCCGAGGACCAAGACGTGGAGGAAGAGGGACAGGTCCTACACTACGAGTATATCTCATCTGCAAAGCCTGGCCCCCGAAGCACCAAGATAGTCAAACGATGGCGTCGGCAGGAATTGCTAGGCTCAGGCTCTTTTGGGGACGTATGGCTAGAAGTGTTGCAAGACCAACCGGACATGAAGAGAGCAGTAAAGGTAATACAAAAGAGGAGGATGAAAGATGCGAAGATTGACTATACGAAGGAACTGAAGGCGCTGGCGGAGTTTTCGAGGGCGAAGGTATGCGAAGGTCGTCTCCAAGGGTGTTCATCTAGCCCCAAATATCTTTACGAAGAATGTTGGTGAACGAGCCCAATTTGAAATGATAGCTGACTGCACCATCCATTCAGTATCGACAACAGGGTCTTTTCGTCGAGTTCTTGGGCTGGTTCGATAATACAAAGACCGACAGCGTCTTTCTAGCCATGGAATACTTCCCACAAGGTGATCTCGAAAGTCACATGAATTCGGTATTCCCAGAATGTGCAGTCAGACAAATAAGCACTCAAATACTGCAGGGACTGAAAAGCATGCATGCGGAGGGATACACCCATCGTGATCTTAAACCAGCAAACATATTTGTCGTTCAAGAATGTCCTTTTTGGTCCATCAAATTAGGAGACTTCGGTATTTCAAAACATATCGAGAACAACGGAACGAATCTACGGACGTTTCTAGGGACATTCGTTTACATGGCACCGGAATTTTTCGATTACGTAGATGACGGCGACGAAGAGAGCTCAACGTACACAAATGCCGTAGATTTGTGGGCCCTCGGCTGTATTATGTATCAATTGTATACGCACCAGGTTCCATTCCCCTCGAACTCGAACCTCACACCACTGAAACGATATTGCATAGGCAAGAAGCCTTTCCCGTTGGATCCATTAAGGACTAATAACGTCACGAAGCTTTCTGCTGAGTTCATTATGCGCTTGTTGGAGCCACGGCCCTCTAGCCGTTTGACAGCACAAGAGGCACTAGAGACCGCCTGGCTGAACTCTGTTGATGGCTTTCCCTCAGAACCCTTGGGCATCCTTTCTTCCTCACCGACAAACCCATCTCCACAAGACCCTCGCCAAACCAGCACCATGGTAAAGAATTACGGCAAGAAGACCTCCTCTACACCCACAACATCAACCTCTCCCCCTCGCCCTCGGCCTCCCTATAACCCTACCATACACCCTGACTCTCCCCTCTCCTCTTCCGGCTCCGATATCTCAGACAACGATATCCCAACCCACCTAACTCCTCTCGAGCTCCATCACTACAAAAAGGACTACAAACTCGTCAAAGCAGCCCGCAAACACCCTACGTATAAACCCGTCTGGGAAGACGGCCCCCGAGCCGCCGCCCAACAACGCATTCAACTAGCTAAAGAGCCCCCTCCTGACCCCAACGCCCCGCGCAATCTTATCGCCGCCGCATCTACAATCCGTATGCCAAAATTAATCCCCTCCGGCCCGCCCTTCCCACTAGACTGTCCCCTCGCGCACGGCTGCGGCCGCTCGTTCCAGCAAAATAACGGCTTTAGATCTCGAAAAGAAGTGAATAAGCATCTGGAAACCCAGCACACGGATTGGAAGACTACGTATGCTGAGTACGAGAAGACGGGCTGTTTGACGAAGAGTGCGGAGGATGGTTGCGGGTATTTTCCGTATGACTGTCCTCTAAGTAAGGATTGCGCGCGGAACGGCAGGCATGGATTTAAAGATGAAGAGGGGGTGCGGGAGCATTTATGGATTTGTCATGGGCATAGGAGGGTTAGGGAAGGAGATTTGCTGCTCCCGATCTTGAGGATAGGATTCTGAGAGGGTTTTACATCCGAGAACGCTGTATGAAGTGTCAACAGGCTTACGCTCAGGGGGGAAAAAAGAGCTTAGGTGGGAAGAGGCCGACTGTGTGGTAGCAGGTATGTACCTATATATTTGTTGTTCATTCCCCATATTCGGCGATGATTTCTCCACCTGCTGTTAAATTTCTCTCATGTTGCTTTCCTGCTGAGCTCAATGCTGAATATAGCAAAAGAAAAAGAAATAGAAGACGAATGAAAAACAAGCAGAAGAAGAAAAGAGATACAAGAAAAGCAGGAAAAACCAAATAGAAGAAGAAAGAGCATAAATAGGGCCAAAAAGAAGGAATAACAAAATCAATCAACCGCATCGTCAACCACCACATCTTAAGTTGTCACCACCAATATTCGCAAGCTATATTGCGGGCTATATAGGCGGCCATAGAGCCGGCCATAGAGCAAGCCAAAAAGCAAATCATGGAGCCCGCTATGGAGCAGGCCATTCCACAAATTATTTCACAATCTAAATTCAGATTCGAATACAGCAATTATATAATGGTATATCAGCTACATAACTATGATCTAATAGATGAAGGTATCAGTTCCACCTTCAATAATTAGCTGAAGCTCAATTCTGGATGCCTTAGGTCCCATAGACCGCTTTGGACCGCTACTCGAGTGGTCCTTCCTAGAGACCGCTCCTCAGGACGCCTAACCGACTCTCCACGCCCCCTTCTAAGCCGTTACTCCGGGTTTCTTGCTGGAGGCGTTCCTTAAGCCAGCCGGTTGAGGAACCACCTTAGGCCCTATATCAAGCACTCCTATTTCTCAGACTCCAGCTGGGACCTCCAAGTACATTCTTTCCCTACCTTATCAGCATTTACAATTTCAAGAGCAACCACGCAGGCTACGACAATGAACTGTATGGAATCTCGTGTTTGGAGTGAATAATTCTGTGTGTGAGGTTGTAGCTACGTGGTTGATGTATTATCTCGTGGTGTATATTTGTGAGATTGGATGTTTAGTTTGCGGTCGTGCGACATGCTTATTAACTAAATGAATAGGTCCACTCTATTCTAACAGTAGGATAAAGGAACAAGGATATATCAGGCTGAGTTCTGTCTTACTGTGTATGTAGGTACAGCCTTAAATCGTACGAGACAAAGGCATGCTGTCTAATGATCATCGAGCAGCAGCTGCTGTGAGGGGACCGCTATATCGTGGTTGATAATGTATTCCCTTTCAATTGAATCATCATCACGTGTAGAACCATCTGTCGAAACCAAATCAGATAGATGGACAATTTGATCTATATAAAGCTATGTACCCACATCGCACAACATACACGCACACACTCTGTGCTCCCTTAAATATCAATATAAAAATTGTTACATTTAGCAATTTCGACGCAAAGCAAACCGTTCGTTCCGGTCAACGGCCTCAACCACCTATTTCACTTATGTCCCCACCCCCTTCGTCACCCCTCCCTCACCCCTCCTCTCCACATTAGCAACAGCACTCTGCAGCGCGCTCGTCAAATCAATATGGAACAGCGGTCTGCTCAACCCATGCACAACCGCCACCCTATTGTTAGTCCCCGCATACGCCTTACTGGTGCTAAGTTTCCTATCAAGTTCCTTATTGCCGAGATCACTTCCACTGCTCGCACTAGCGGCGTCATGGCGCGCAATCGCATCATTCTTATAATCCGCACTTGCATGTTGTTGTTCGATATCCTTTGTACGCTGCCTCTTCAGCTCTCGCTCATTCTCGCGGTATTCGGCAGCGTGGGCGGCGCTGTCTTGGCCGCCGATTTCAGCGACGCTGAAAACGGGTTTCCAGCGCTCGAAACTGGAATCGCCTTGAGGGGTTGGGTAGCCGAAACCGGCGGAGGCGAGGGCGCGTTTTGTCCAGCGGTTGTTGATGCAGGCGAGATGCCAGTCTACTCTGTCGGGGGCGGCGTAGCGGTCGAGTTGGTTGCGGACGTCGATGAGGTGTTGGACGGATGTGATGTCGACGTTATTGACGGATGAAAAGTCGAGGATGATGGCTTTGAGGGTGGGTTTGTGAGATTCGTCCGGGGCGGTACGGCCACGGCGTGGGCCTGGGTCGTTCCAAGGACGATCCTATGGGGTTTGTAAGTACAGAATAAATTTGAAGGTAAATAGCTACTTACTCCAAGTCTACCGTAGGAAGCAGGATTAGTCCTACGGGTCTCTCTGAAAATCGTGGCCACCATATAGTCGAGGTAGTGGTTTGCATTAGGGTAGTTGAAGCCTTCGGAAAAGCGATAGATGAAGATGCCGGGATAAGGAGTTTCAACCTCGACCTCCGGGTTGGAGCCGTCGTTGTGGCTTATAGGTAAGAAGATGTTTCGAATAGATTTGTCCGGGTCATTGGAGCCAAAAGAACCATAGGTGCCAGCGCCCACACCAGCGCCAGCCTCCTTGCCTTCCGGGTCAATCAGGTGGTCACCAACAACGGAGTGGATTTTGACTTTGCCGAGGAACCGGCCTTTCGCTTTGACAACCCTGAAGAGGAGTACAGCGACAGAAACGCAGATTGTAGTGTAAATACCATCTTCTATGCTAGCAAAAATAGTTACGATCACACCAGCGAAGAAGATGATAACCTCTAGCGGTGAGATACGCCAGAATTGGTAAACTGTATTAGGAGGTGTTATCAAGTCTCCAACGGCATGAATAATAACCGCCGACAAGCTTGCGCTGGGAATATAGAAAAACATGGCAGGCAAAGCATAGATGGCAAGGAGCACCACAATGGCAGTAATTACACCACCAAACGGGGTTCGCACACCGGCCTTGGATTTGATAGCTGTACGAGAGAAAGATCCAGTAGCTGGATAAGCCCCCAGGAAAGGCCCTAGCAAGTTTGTGACTCCAATGGCCACCATCTCCTGAGATGGGTTGATAGTATAATTGTTGACTCGGCCGAATGACTTGGCGATTGCGATGTGCTCGATCAGAATGACAATGATCGAGGCCGGCAGTTGATTTGCAAATGCTTTTATGATGGTTATATTCACTGTAGGCACTGCGGCGTTCTTGAATCCACGGGGCACCTTACCCAAAATCGCAAAACGGGGTTTCTTTCGATGGTGTCTATTCACTAAATAGCTGACCAGGATATAGAGCAGGATGACGAATGCGGTTCGAAGCGTGGACAGGAAGAAGTAGAGCTTTGCTCTCTGCGGCACCTTTCGAGCTCCGTACTTGCAGGCGCTCCGAATTGCGTAGAGCATAAACAGAGCCGTCAGTCCAATGGCGGCGTCCAACTTGGTGCGTCCGAGGTGCTGCAGAATATGGATCACAACTTTATAGGTAGCATCCCTGTTAGAGAAGCCTTTGATTCCCATCAATGCCGGGACCTGACCAACAGCAATGTTGATGGCAGAGCCAGTCATATACGCAGAAATTGCAGCCAGGGAGATGAAATCGACGATCCATCCACAACGAATAAGTCCAATGAAGCATATGACGGCTCCAGCAATGATTGCAAGAGCTGAAGCCACGACATGGCCTGGGATATCAGGGTGGGTTTTGGCGACCTCGAGGACGACAGTGCCGGTAACGGTAGACATGACAGCAACGGGCTAGCAGAGTCAGCAACGCATCCCATTTGAGGGCCCAATACCACCTACTCCAATAGTGATATCCTTCGAAGTAGCAAAGAACCAGTAGATTAGAACGCCCATGAAGGAGGAATAAAGACCGAATTGCACCGGCAGCTCAGCGAGTTTGGCGTATGCCATCGATTGGGGAACGACAACGGCTCCCACAGTGACACCTGTACAAAAATGAGCCCAAAATGGCTCCGAAATTAATGGTTACAGTAAAATACCAGCGACAAAATCCCCCAAAAACCATTGCGCATTATAGCGGCCAATCCAGTGAGTGAAGGGAAAGAGGCTGTATGCCCAATTGAGAAAAGTACGGCCAGAAGGCTTAACTTCTTTGACCCATTCAAGAGCGGTGGGTTCCTCTTCGACATAGGTATCGGCTGATGAAACCGAAAAAACAGATTCGCCTCTTGAAATTCCCTCGCCAGTTGGGTCGCGGTATTGAAGATTGATACCCAGGACTTTGGCAAGACCATGGCCAACTTTGGTAGCGGCACTGGGAGCCATAATGGCAGTTCAAGAGCACGAGGTGACCAATTGCACGGACGAGGTTTAAGTATGGTCAGTAGAATTATAGCGGGCCAATGAGATGGAAATCCTCTCGGCTGGGTTCGCGTAGTGGTAGGTGCAGGGGACCTGCAGTGTGGCAATTAAGCAAAGCGACAGAATATCGCTGATTTAAGCAGGGATGGAGTGGTCTTCTTATAGTATCGGTTACATGAAGGGGGTACGCAGGCACGCTACAAAGTGCGGCAGATGAAGGCGTCCTTGTGGGCCTAACACGAGCCTAGAAGCAGCGCCTATCCGTGTTTAGGTTGGCGAGAGGGTAGTTGCAGCAAAGTCGGAGAGAATGAAAGGTTAGGGCTGCAACGCGCATGAATTTTTCGCTAAAGAAGGTCGGGCGAGAAGAGAGATGGGGAAAAAGAAGAGGATGAGGCTGGTCTAGACTTCATGAATGGATAGCATTGTGTGGGGGGGGGGGGTTATTATTTGAAGTAATAACATCACACCAACGTAACCGCAACGTTTTATTGGATACTTGAAGGGCGAGATGGAACAATGAGGTATGAGGCAAATACAGTAGTAGTAGATAGTAGAGCAAACGGCAAACGGAACCGCGGTATTCGAAAGATACAATCGTTCAAATGGCAAAAGTTAGAAGGGCTATGGCGTGCTCAGGCGTCATGAGAAAACTTATCCAATGGGCTAGCAGATATCATGATGACTAAGCTAGAAGAAGGCTGGCCTGGCCTTGGTGGATGGAACGAATGAACATCCACTACGCCAGAAGGGAGTAGGCATCCTGGCACTAACGTAGATGGCCGTGATCACATTGGCCGTTCTATGGTGTTTGTTTAGGTGGAAAGACGTGCTTTATTTCCACCACATCATTTCCACATTCGTTCCTTAGTACTCCACCACACCGTCCACACCTTACCTACATCGGCCTGTATCAACTGCCAAAAGTGGGGGACTCAACCCGACATCTACCAAGCCTCCGAGGAACCTTTACCTACACCTGTTGATCGTTCCCAAAGTGACTAGAAAGCATGTGTCAAGTGCGCAAACCTACTTGATTTTATCTGTAGAAATACATAGCACGTAACTAGTACGTCGCGGTGTGGTATCATCCGACCCCAGGAAACGCGCCGTTGCCCTTTATGTGCTTCCTAAATCCTTACTCTCCCCTATTCCAAGAAACACACTTCTATCACACTCACTCTTTCTCTATTCCAACGCCTCGTCAACTCCTTACATCGACATCTTTTTAGGAAAGTAAATTCCGTAGTGAGGGACTTGCGCTAGCACCATTCGCCATAGCACTCTCGCTCTGCCATCTACTATCTCGAACGAAACCATCAGGAGGCGTTTCGGGCCTCTCGTGATTGCTAGGCGGGCTACCGTATATTCCCCCAAACTGCGCTCGTGGTGGCGAATGTAATGTAGCGTTCGGAACCGCGAATGGATTTTCTGCTGCTTCAGGCGGTCCATGAGGTCCCTGTGCCGGCCGTTCGAGCAAAGGTGGAGACATCACGGACGGAGACCTCACGGACGGGGATCTTATGGGATGTTGTATAGGAGGACCTGGACCACGCAGACTTGGCGGCACATAGGGAACTTGCACTAGGTGCCCCGAGCTATTGCGTCGATACTGGAAAGACGGTGGTTCCGCAGGCACCCCGTTGACGATGTGGGGTACATGATATGGAGGAATACCGCGATGACCAACCCCCCGCAGATCGCGATAGGTGGCTGGATAAGGATTTGGCTGATGAGTTGGATAGTGTTGCGGAGGTGGTGGTGCTACAACGGGAGGCGAGAGTGGAACTCCATTCGAGAGTCTTTCCGGGCCATGGTACGAGGGTGGCACTTCTGGACCGTGATATGGTGGCGGTGCCGGTTGGGTTGGCCAGACGTGGTACGGCTCATGAGGAGAAGCTTGCGGCACCTGAGAAGGCCAAATCAGAGGCACTTGAGGGGACGTTGTCTCAGGCTCAGGCTCAGGTATGGTCTGCATCTCTGATTCAGCTGGCTCGGGCACAGGGGTTGGAGTGCGCGGCGGAGTGGGTTCCTTGAGTTTGCGTATATGACATCTATGGCAAAAGAATTTTCGAGGTTCTTCTAGGGTGTCTGGGATCGCCGATTCTGACTCGGTAGGTCCGCCATTTACAGTCTGCTCTGAGCTCTGTGTTGCCAGGTTGACGGAGGATCCGCCATTAGCGACGCCGCCTCCTACCATGTTAGCATCACCGTTAACTTCTATGGCTCCGTCGGGTCGGGAAGAGGACGGAGGGGTAGTTTCTGAATTATCTTCATTGGCATGACCGTTGATGTTTGTAGGTAGTGGCTGGGAAGGGACGGTAGAAACTTCGAGATTGTTTTCGATCACTGGAGGTGGATGGGTGTTGGAATCAATGACTATTTTGGGCACGAATTCGTGCCACTTAGGGCTCGCCTCCGTACCACAGTTGGCACACTGTTTCAACACCACATCGGCCGGAGTGGGCTCAATCAGATGGACTATTCTATCACCATCTTGGTCCACTTCCTCGGACTTGACTGTCAGCGCCCCCGGCGAGACTCTAGAACTCCTGGTAATTGGCACCGCCGGCTGCGGGCCACCGCTTGCAGTGGAAGAAGTGGAGCCACGATGATCGATCCCAGCATTGGTAAGTTGACTGGCATTCTTTGTTGCTGAGTCGACAATGAGAGCTTTGCGCAGAGTTCCGGTCAAAGAAGTGTCAGCCTGTTTATGCGTCCGGACATAGGCTTGAAGAGCATTAAGAGGAGGCTGATCCAACAACAGTTCGGACATCTGGTGTAATTGTTTCTGCGCTCCATGCTCTCTGCAGAAAATGACGGCTGTAGCGTTGCCATTTTCTCCATTCATGGTCACGGTAGTGACTGACTGAGTACGAGAGCCTTTAACAGGATGTAGGTCAAAGCCGAGAGAGTAACCATGTTGTTGCGCACATGATGGATGGACGCTAGCTTGACATTGAATGCAATTTAGGACTGCTCCCTCCGTCGTTTTGCAAAGTTTGCACATGGGGCTGTGTTTGCTGACGGGGATGGCACCGAAACCTTCTGCAGGTTCCAGTCTCTGGGGATCGCCGAACTTGATCTCTTGATGGAATACTGCACAAACGACATGTACCCAATTGTTACCGGAGGTCCGCTTCAGAGGCTGTCGAGGATCTTCAGGTTTGCCCTTCTCTCTTTTTTCACGCCGATAATTTTCTGTAAAATTATCAACCAATTCCCGCTCTATTCGTTCCTTCTCACGCTCGCGATCCGTCTTCTTCTTATGAGATACTTTTGGCGGTTCCATCATTTCTTTATCCGTGTACTCTCGAACAGGGCACAATACGCAGTCATAGAAATGCGATACCTGATGCCCAGTGTCATTGTTACACATGTCGCAAGTCCACTTATCACTGTGTTTACTCTCAGGAACACCATAGCAGTTGCGGTGCACAGTAAGCCTGCAGTGCCTGCAATTGAGGAGTTGCTCGCCCATTGGCTCGAACTCATAACAAACAGCACATGGGAATATCTTGAACTTTGGCTGCTCGGGGATCAAAGGCGGTTCTGGTGGCTTTTCGACAACTTTCTTTTTTGGTGGTTCAGCAGGAATGCCATTGGTCTGTGGGACGACCACTGGTGGTTCAGGCCCGAGCTTCTGTTTCTTTTTCGGATTATCCTGGCCGACGTGGATGGTTAAGCCTGGAGGAATATCCAATCCAACAGAAGCGGCCGCGGCAGCCGCAGTCGTACTTACTCCAATAGCGCTGGCCAGGTTAGCATTTGTGAGCTCAATCAGAAGTTCTTCATCAATGCGGCGCTTCCATGCCCTGCCACCACCGCTAGCAACTTTCTTGGCGACTTCTTCGACGTCCTCCCACGGAATCCCGTAACACCGCCAGAGCGCTGCGCATCTCTGACAAAGAGCAACGACGAGGTGTGCGTTCTTGTCTTTGCTGTTTTTCAGCGCCGGATCTATGGGAACCGTTGTGCCAGGAGCTATGCCCGGTGCTCGACGCCACTGGGGAGACGATCTTATTGCGCAAAATTTGCATTCGAAGCCTCGCCTTCGTGCCGCTGCTTTCCCGTTGTCAAATGCAGAGTCGTCAACATCATCCGCAACATCGTCCACAAGCTTCGAGTCCGCCTGTCTGGCCTGTCTCTTGCCTTTGCGTCCTTCGAAATTACCCCATATTTCTCTGCCCCTTGGAGTTTTCTTCCACATGTAATAGAAACGGACCACTTCGCCGTATTTTAGGGATTTCCCAACATGTCTCGATACTCTTCCTAGTTCGGAGCCATATCTCATTACTCCCTCTTCAAACCTCCGCAAATCCTCGCCTTCGACAATGGGTTCCTTGAGATCCCTGCGCTTGTTCATGTTTCGCAGTTGCTGCAAGGCCTTGTCTGCTTGGTAATCATTATTTGTAAATAATTCGAGAGCCTTGTCTAGGAAATTCGTCGAGTAGGGTTGGAGCTTGAAAGATGGAGCCAGTAATTTAGCGCGAGCCATGAAGTCATCAATCAAATTTTCAGCACGCTCAAGGTTGATTGAAACTGAGGAGTGTCCTCTTGACGAAGTCTCACCCACCTGGGGCATTCGAAATTTCAATTCAGCAGTGTTCCTTAGATCGCTATTTGGATGATCTCCTCCACGTGGAATGTAACCAAGGGGCTCATCCATGACCCATTTCGGGCGTTTTTCTCGAGCCGTCTTGTCGGCCTCTAGAGTTGTAGTTGAATCTTTGGTGATCTTAGCATCCTTTTTGTGACTGTTGCCCTTCATATATTTCCTCTTAATGTCCATAGGTTTCACGTACTCGACGTGATGACCATGCCATGCCTGCACGTTTGCTTGATGTTTCGGGCCCAATCGCGAGGCCGCGCGTGGGTATATGCGGTCGTCATAGTCGAGTGCATCCTCGACCCGGCAATGGTTTCCCAAGTAGCGGTATGGCCAGAGCTTCGCTTGCGCAATCTGCTCCGCTGTGGGTGGCCTGGGCCCGGAATTTGGCGCGTCTCCATCGCGTGGACTGCTATCATCTTTAGGATCAGCCCCATGATCGTCCTCTTCCTCATCTATAAACTCCTCTTCCCTCTCAACGGCTTTCTCGCCTACTATCGGGGTATTGCGAGCTTCGAGCTTCTTCTCTTGCTTCCGGCTGCATGGCCCGCATGACCATCCAAACCCGCGGGCTGGCTTCTTGAGTAATGGTGGTCGAACGCAGTTCATGTGATAGGTGTCTTTGCAAACTGCGCAATCTACTGAATCATTGCTACACGATAATGTCAGCCATGGAAGTGACAAATTCTATGTTAGGTGGGCTTACCTAGCACAATATCCGTGGCATCGTTTGCACGACTTGATGGCACCCGTCAGTTCCTTTCCGCGCCCTATCTCTACCACAACATATTTCCAGCGCTCATCCAAAACCTTTTTGACCTTGGCTGGAACGTTGATCACTTGGCTTGTAGGAATCACTTCGAAGTAGCGGTGGATGTAACGGTCAAACATTTTATCGTACCAGAAAGAATCCTGTTCCTTCCGGTACGCATCGAGATCGCCTATCTCATTCCTATGGCAGACTCTGCACTTTCCGCGTAGTGAAGTTATAGGGCACGTGTCAGATTGCATAGAGGCGAATACAACCCGATAGTCGTTGACCTTGCGCTGAATATCGCGCGGGCGCAGATACCAGTTGACCCGTAGTGCGTCTACAGGTTGGCTTTGGATGTTGTCTACATGGAGAAATTCCATGATTCGCGCCAAGTAGTATGGCTCGCCTGGGGGCTCACAGACAAGATATACCTGATCTGGAAATGTGTTAGTGACATGCCTCTCAATATGAATTAGGTATGAGCCGTGCATGTATACAGTATAAGGAACACTCACCATTGACAGCCAGTGTTGTCCCATCGTCCGCTCTCAGTTTGCCGTTCTTGAGATACCCCTGACAATTCTCGAATGTCATGAGATTCGTTGTTCTCAACCGACTCGCATTCGATGGAGGAGCTACTCTTCGCGATATACCCGCCACAGAGGTCTGAGTAAGTGCTGAAGATGTATGCGTAGTGACAGGACCAATTCCGGGTGCTTTCCGCTTTCTGGACGGCGCAGTTGGACCAGTCGTAGTCTCTGGGTAGACAGAGAAACTCGACATTCCTGGTAGATTATTATTCTGTGGATTCGCTGTTACAGGTTTGTTGGTCGTTATTGGTCCTACGGGTGCGGTGGTTGACGACCGACGGGTATTTGTAGCTGATGGCTTGTCATTATCCCCAGGCAGAATATTGCTTGGTATAGTAGAATTTGCGGCAGCCTGCGTTTTCTTGGAAGAAGTCCATTCAAAATCCATCTCCAGCTCTCGGTCTTCAGCATAATTCGGTCTTGCATTCCCAGTCCTATTGCGCGACCTTGTACCATACGGAGATGCACCATTTGCATCCATGGAATTATTGGCTTGCTGGTCCGGAGCCACTGATGAAGAGGAGGATGTCTTGGTCATCGGTTGAGATTCCAGGTTTGTAGATTTAAACCTAGTGTCGGACGGGTATTGTCGTGAAGGTGGAGGTGACTTGGAAACGGCGCGCGAAGGCCCTGATGCAGACCCGAGCTCATCGCTGATGCTTGCCGGGCGCGCTTGAGATTTTGATTGATTCAGTGGATCTGTCATGGCTGGCCTATCAGAATTGACACCATGGCCATCCGCCATGCCACCAACCGACCTGCCCCCGCGGAGGAACTTCACGAGGACGACGGCCAGCAATGATCAGGTAGTCTTTGAAAGCGGTGCCACATTTGCTGAGACTCAGAATCATTAAATGGTGGCTAAGAAAAGCTCGAAGGACAAGGTCGATTGCGTAGGTGGCCTAAATCGAGGCTATGGAGTACAATGCCGCGCTTCTATAGTGATAGTGAGGGATGATGCGACGCCTTACCAGGATTCCAGCCTAGAAACGAGGAATTTGGCATGAACTCGATTTGATAGCTTCAGTATATGACGATGAGGAGGTGGGACCTTCCAGAAGGCGAAAGCAGGGCTGAGAAAATGGTGTGCAGGGCGGTTGTGAGATTGAGGTGGTGAAGAAGGCGAAATGTATGGTATGGGAACATGGGGGAGACCAGGCGGAGGATTGCTCTGGCGCTAGCTTGCTTGCCGCTAGAGGGCTGCCGAGACAATGAACTAGTCTCGAAATTCTCCCCACCTTGTTGGGTAAGGTGCCTACGGGATTAACTCAAATCACTCACACAAGCAATTCTTACGCAAGTGTTCCAGCAAAGTATCCTTGGACCATTTGTGGTTTGAAAATGATAGCCCTTCTACTTTTGCTAAGACGTGGCTACCCTTCTCGTATTATTCTAGGCGATTTCCGGGCGTCAGACCTGCTATCCCGGCCTCATGCTGTGCAGAGCCTGCCGTTCGCTACGCGTACATTATCTGACAAAGTTCAGTGCTTGGACAGGCAGTAAAGCCTCAAGTACCTTTTCAGTATTAGGATCGATGGTTATATTGTCTTCTTCGATGCCTCCGAGCCTCCTTCATCCGGACTACCGCGCTCCATAGCCAGCCAAGTTGACGATGGTCGTTCTCAGCCTACCAAGGCCGTAGTTTACCCGATGATTCATTCGAGTTGATTAGTCATACGGATAATGCTACGGGTAGAACAATAAACAATCATGGCATGATTTCCTAAACGCGATATGCTCCCTTGCTTTTCATTCCATTAATTGCTCATACATCATATTGCTGTGTAGCTGCTGTGCCTCTTGCCATTGATGGCAGAAACAACAATTGGCTGTGCCACTAGCATCGACATCGTACAACAGCAGAGATACAGCACCAGCTCCCTGCACGGCATCAAACGCGCTTCTGAGCATGTAGAGGCAGATTTCTCTCATCGTGAAGTGTTGGAAGACATTACTAACTTCTCTGTTGGAGAGCATATCAGGAAGAAACAGAAAACAGATGACGGTTGGAAAACCCGTATTGCAGCAAGCAAAATCAATGCTGCACCTAATGATCAGCTCAAATATGTTCCGGAACACGCTCGACGGAATTCAGTAGCCAGCACTCCCGGCCCGTCTCAGAATCCTTTGCTTTCCCTATCTCATGCCCGCTACGGTCTGCCCGAAACCCTTGTCAAGAACTTTGCTTCGTTGGGGATCAATAGCATTTACCCATGGCAATCGTCCTGCCTTCTTGGACATGGGATCCTCAGTGGAGAGAGAAACTTGGTTTATACTGCTCCAACTGGTGGTGGTAAATCTCTTGTTGCTGATGTTTTGATGCTGAAGAGGATAGTCGAAGACCCTTCAAAGAAGGCAATCCTTGTACTTCCTTATGTAGCTTTGGTGCAAGAAAAGCTCAAGTGGCTACGGAAACTTGTTGAAGGGGTCCAAAAAAGCGCTGGTTCCCTCAGCCAGGCTGGCTCCCAACACCCCAAATGGCGGAGACCTCATGTCAGCTCTATCAGGGTTGCTGGGTTCTTCGGAGGCAGCAGATCCCGAGACAGCTGGAGTGATGTTGATGTGGCTATATGTACTATTGAAAAGGTTTTATAGAACAGTATTATGCAATACACCCATACTGACAAATCTCAAGGCTAATGCCCTGGTTAATACGGCCACTGAAGAGTGCACAATAAAGGATCTAGGCATCGTTGTTCTCGACGAGCTACACATGATTACCGATGACCATCGGGGCTATCTCATGGAAGTCATGGCAAGTAAATTGCTGGTCCTAGACAACCATGTGCAGATTGTAGGCATGAGCGCAACCCTAACGGTATTCTTATCTCTCTCTATATGCCACCTTACCTGACCCGAATAGAACTCACAAATACTGGCTAAATGGCTTGGTGCTAAGTATTACAACACTAAGTATGTACCAGTTCCAATAGAGGAATGCTTAGTTTACGATGGCTCCATCTACCAAATGTCGACATCCAGTGCCTTTTTCAAGACTGCTAGTCAATTAAACTTGTCCCAACCTTTGTCTACGATTTCTCCCATCCGCATCATCAATCCTTCAGAACACATAGAGCTGAGAAATCCGGTGTCCAATGCTGTGGTCTCCCTGGCCATTGAGACCGCCATTGCTGGTTACGGCGCTCTTATCTTCTGCGGCGGACGGCAGGCTTGCCAGTCTACGGCTGCGTTAGTCAGTGAAGCAATGCCTTGCGGCTTAATTTTCGACGATGAGATACTCGACAAGAGGAAGGACGTAATCGGCGAGCTTCGAAGCCTACCAGTAGGCCTGGATGAGACTCTAGCAGAGACAATCATAAGAGGAGTGGCATTTCACCGTCTGCTTTCCACCACTCATAGGTATCACAAGAGGTTAATTTTTACAGATGCTGGGCTTACCATCGAGGAAAGAGATATCGTCGCTGAAGCATATGATAAAGGCGTCATCAAAGTCATCGTGGCGACTTGTAGCTTGGCAGCTGGTATCAACCTTCCCGCCAGGCGCGTCATACTCCAAGGTGCAAGAATGGGTCGAGATCTTATTGGTCCAGCAATGCTGTAAGACGACGTTTGTTGCCTGTTGAGGGATCGCTGACTGGTTCAGGAGGCAGATGCGAGGCCGAGCGGGCCGAAAGGGGAAAGACGAAGTCGGGGAAAGCTATCTCTGCTGCCAGAAAGCTGATCTCGACGAAGTTGCTCAGCTTCTTGAGGCCGAATTACCTATGGTTGAGAGTAGCCTGACCCCTGAGAAATGTGGCATCAAAAGGTACACAAGTGCAAACCATCTTAGAGATATGCTAACACTGCCAGAGCTTTGCTGGAAGTCATAACCATCAAGCTAGCCACACATATGGCAGCAATTCAAGAGTATACCCAGAAAACCTTACTATTCCACACTATGGACCACGTTGTATTGGATGACATGGTAGCCGCTACCTTGAAGGAGCTTATTGCTTTGGGACTCATTACTGTAGATCAGTTTGGTTCATACGAGGCAACTCACCTAAGTCAAGCCACCGTTGCTTCGTATCTGACGCCAGAAGATGGTATCTTTATATACGGTGAGCTTCGCCGAGCTCTTCGAGCATTTGTCATGGACGGGGAGATGCACATCTTTTACACATTCACACCTGTCTACATTACCGGCTTAGCGGACGTCAACTGGCCTATTTTTCGCCGAGAAATGTGGAATCTGGATGAGAGTGGCCTTCGGGTGCTAGAATTTGTCGGGATCAATCCAGGCCTCATAAACAGGATGTAAGTCGCGCAAGATCCCCTGCTTGTCATCCAGCGTTAACTGTGAACAGGGCAAATAGTACAAAGCAACTCCCAGAGACAAGCTCGGAAGAGATCCGGATCGCGAGAGTTCATCGGAGATTCTACGCGGCCCTACAGCTTCGGGATCTTTGCAACGAAATGCCCATACACTTGGTAGCCCGCAAATTTGAAGTACCTCGTGGTTTTGTCCAGACCTTAGCTCGGATTTGCGAAGGCTTTGCGGCCGGCATGGTCAAATTCTGCGAGAAAATGGGTTGGGGCATGTTAAAAGCCGCCCTAGAACATATGAGTGACCGTCTCAAGGCGGGTGCTCGAGCGGATTTGCTCGAGCTCGCAAAGATCCCGTTCGTAAAGAGCCGGACTGCCAAAATTTTCTGGGAGAATGGGTATAAAGGATTAAGGAGTGTCTCCGAAGCAGATCCGAAGGATTTGGTTCCAGTACTCCTGCTGGTGCGCAGATACCTCAAGTCTCTTAAGGTTAATACTAACATGGGCTAGGCTCAACCAAAGAAATTACGACTTGATAGGGACGAAGAGGCAAAATACCATCAGAAACTCCTACTCAAAGCTGAGATTATTGTCGGGGCAGCAAATCGATTATGGGGTAAGGCCATCTACATTGACCGCTGCTCGACTTGGCGAGAGCTAATAGTTGGCAGAACGACAACAACAGATGGAGATCGAAATAGACAGCTGAGGAGAGGTGTTACCTGATCGCTTCTTATGCCATAAGGGCCGAGGTACACTAGGTCATGGAGCAGACTTACCGGCAGCACCGGTAGATGTCTTCAAATAGACCGAGGATTCCCAGGAGTTGTGCCTAGAGCAAACTTTTAGACAGGCAAGGTACCATCATGAATGCCAGAGAATGCCCAGCTATATAAAGCACATGCACGGCCAGAGGCATCTGAATTAAGTAACCAACATCTCCTAATGCATCAATTACCCGGCGGCGTGGGTTCTTGGCTTGCAGGATTATTATGCGCGTCAACCCCTGAAAAGTGTAGAGCCTAGCGATAATATCAACGGCATATAGCGGATGACGTCTGCGCTTCATCTTCACATTTACGCTACAAAGTAGTGCGATATGATGATTTCGCGTCGCAGGCCCAAAGATGGAATAGGCGTGGCAACGTAAATGCCCGGGTATGCGCCCAGGGCCAGGCCGTCTGTAAAGGCCAGATTACATATCTTATGGAGACTGGAACTGCTTCGGCTCCAGTTAGTTGTAGAACGAGACTCGAATGTGTGTGGTATGATTGGACAGGGTCAGAGACAGGTAATGATTACAAGGGAGATGTCTAGGCAGAAGGATGGAGGTTCAATGGCCCCTAGTAAAAGGCGCTGCTGATGGTCCGAACGGCGGAGTCGGCCTAGTTGCCCCTTTCTATTTTTACACGGCTGCCCTTCCTACTTTCCTGGGGGAGCCAATCACAGCGGCAGGCATGCTGCCGAGGACCGTTCAAATCTCCAGGGGTAAAATCGAAGAAGATCCTCGCATGTCAGTGGCACCCTCTCACAACCACTATACGCCAACCACCACACTTTACATCCAGCTACCAGTCTGCAATTTCGTGCAATATACACCTCAATACCTCTACAGCCATACGGAGCATCGCCTTGATGGCCTTGTGCGTCTTATGTACCTGGTCCTCATAGCACCCATCGTTTATGCTCCCGAGCCAAACTGAAACGAGCCTCCTGCACCTCAAACATTTACCCCGTAACCTCGAATACATGCACACGCCTCCTCACACCCTATACACGTTGTCGGACTGTTGAAAACTGGCTATGCAAGTGCTCTGAGCCTGTGGAATATACCCAGAGGAATCGATAGCCTACATGACACTGCCTGCAAATTCCGCAAGATTCGTGCTTCGCTACTTCAACCCGGTAGCTTGCACTGCGCTTACAGACCCCGCCTCTCGTTGCGCCTTGATCAAAGTGCTTCAGAAGCATAGAGTCGCTTAGACATTGCGACTGCGACCTGTCCTATTCTCGGGTTGCATGAATAAGCTTGCGAAGGCTTCCGAATATTTCTCTCAATGGCGACACGTCCCAATTTTATCGACCTAAGGTCGAAATCTCACGAGACAATGCAATCCGGCAACTCATCTCCACGTGCTTTCCCATCACCTAGGATGCAACACTTCGATGGAGATATCCCTCCGGCCATGTCTCCTCTCGACATGTTCGCCATGCAGAGCAGGTTGTTGGCGAAGCAACTGGACGACAGTAAGAGGAGCGGGAGACGTGTTAGTCGATTACCTCCACTTACGACTGGCGATCCCATCACAAAGCAAAAGACAATATACAATAAATCGAGGTCAACGGAGAACAAGGATTTGTCGTCCTCGGGCTCGAGCCCACGGGCAAAAGACGAGGATTCTTCTGGGATAGTGCCTGCGTTAGAGGAACCGAATTTTCGACCCAAATCCTTTTATCCTCGAATGAGCAATATTCCGCATGTGGAAGACGATATGCAAGAGGATTTTGTCGGTCCTTCTCCGGATCAGCCTTTCGTGACGCCAGCTGAATTCCAACCACAACGGACAAACGACTACTTTGGTGTGCTAAGGGCAAAGTCACCAGAACTGGCAACACCTGCTCAAAGACGTGCAGAATTTACAGATCGAAACCCATGGGTAAATTATCCAACACACGACCATGAGGCCGCTCAGCCGAACAATGATCTGCAGCGCGGAATGTCAATCGAGTCCACGTCTACCAAAAGCAATAATGGCTCCCTGGCACCGCCTATGTCACCACACGTTCGTCAGGGTGGAAGTATCAGATCAGTTGCTCAAGACAGCTCAGACGATGAATTGAGTGCGTCGACTGGCGGATCCGGGTTCTCCAGAGACAGGAAATTGTCATCAAGTAGTGGAGTCTCAATGCCCCATTCGCCCTTCTCACCCTTTGCCCAAGCACACGCTCGGTCTCCTTCACTCAACTCGGAATACTCAATTGGTGGCTCCCGCTATATCCGGCCAGCGTATAATTTCTCGAGGCCTATCAGCAGAGCTAGTCAACCTTCATTGGAGGTGACATCAAGGCAACCGTCTTTTGATCATAGACCTTCTATTGATGCAGTACGGCCTCATTTCGCTTCTATGTCTCGACAGCCTTCTTCGGATAGTCAACGAATGATATTTACGGATGACCCTACCCATGCACCGACCAGTACAGACAATGAACACTCTCCTGATATGAAAGGTTCCCAAGATGCACCAGCTCCTTCATATATTTACGCTAAATTTTCACTGCCCCGGGGCAGAATGGTACAGCGTGACTCTATGCTCTTGCAGAATGACCAAATGCCACAGTTTGAATGGGAACGACATGCTATGCAAACAAATGTTCGGCCCACAACACCACTTGCTCAGAAACCCATGTCGCCTCCTCCATCACCACTTCGTTCTCCAGAACCCAGCTTCGAGCTCCAGAGATCTTCCCCCTCGCCTCGTCCTTCTCAGGATCAAAGAAGATACTTCGCGCCACGCCCTTCGGCTGAACACAGCTCTAGGGATGCGCCACGTCCATCTACAGAGCAACACTCGAGGGATCCGCGTCGCCCGTCTACAGAGCAACACTCGAGGGATCCGCGTCGCCCATCCACCGAGCACACGCAACAAGGCCAGAATAGACCACCTGCAACGCCAGTTCCGAATGACGATAAGTCTGAATATTCCGCTTCCACTCGATCTGGTAGTACCATCAAGGCGCGTCCCCGTGCACCTGCTCCATCCTTGGACATGACTGGAGAACAACACCTTGCAAAAGGCATCGAACTGCACGAGCGTGGTGCTGCCAGAGAATCTACATATCATCTTCGTATCGCAGCAAGGCAAAACATTCCCACAGCCATGCTACTTTATGCTTTGGCATGCCGCCACGGCTGGGGTATGCGTCCTAACCAGCAAGAGGGCGTACAATGGTTGCGGAAAGCAGCAGACTGCGCAAGCATAGAAGTTGCACTTGACGAAGATGCCAGTGGCAGTCCAGCTGATATACTCGAGCGCAAGACTAAGCGGGCGCAGTTCGCATTGAGTATATACGAACTTGGCGTTAGCCATATGAATGGGTGGGGCATCGAGCAAGACAAGTCATTGGCGCTCCGATGTTTCGAAATCGCCGCCAATTGGGGCGACGCAGATGCAATGGCTGAAGCTGGATTCTGTTACGCTCAAGGCCAAGGATGTAAGAAGGATTTGAAGAAGGCGGCGCGATACTATCGAATGGCTGAATCAAAAGGTATGAGTATGGTTGGCAATAGCTGGTAAGTCTCCTGATGGTCTCCAAGCATATGAAAGCGTGCTAATGTGCAAACAGGATCTATAAGCCCAAATATGCCAACAACGATAAAGATCACGAACGCCAGGGACGGGGCGCAAAGCCGCCTACCCCAGAGAAAAAGCAACGCGATAAGTCCAGAACAAGGACTATATTCGGGCGGAAAAAGTCTATTTCTCAGCGGTAGTGAGCGCTGCACTGCACGCCCTCACACTGCTTCTAACTTCGTTATGCCATTTATTTTATTATACCCTTGGCATCTTGGCGGAAATGGTGCAATGGCTTTTTTTTACATCACATCATACCATATGGAGGTCGTTATCTCTCTAGGACGGGCAAAGCATGGTGTATGCTGGCGAAAATCGTTCCCTCTCGTATATCTGATACGAAGTCAAATGTCCAGATCATGGAATAGAATCTTGTAACGGTTTAGAAGGAGAGCTAGCTCTCCACACTGCATCAAATCTAAATATTCTCTCTCTAACACGCCAATACTGCAATGTATCAACTCTTAAGCATCAACTCCCTATACACACTGCCACCTCTAGATGTATCTAAACATTTCTATCACCCAACCAATGCTATATAGTCTTCCAAGCAATGCTATATAGTCTATCAACCCTCAACCATCCCCTCCCCATCCACACTCACTCCCCCCCTCCTCCCAATCTTTCACAACCGCCCTCACCCTCCCCAAATCCACATGACACCATCTAACAACCCACCCCTCCCTCCCCCCCACCGCCCTCGCCACCCCCGCACTCTCCCTATTCTCCACCGCAACATCACTATGCGCCCACCCCCCCTCCTCCTCCTCCTCCCCATCTCCATCCTTATCTCCCTGTACGGTTGCGAACCCCACTCCCCCCCCCTCCTCCCTCAATTCTTTAAACAAACGTTTCGCAACCGCTTTCGCAAGCCCCTTCCCTCTATGCGCAGGTTCAACATGCAGGGATGTTAGAGAGCCGTCGGGGCCGAGGAAGGCCCATGATATCAACTGGCCTCTCTCGTTTTCATCATCATCTACTTCTTTTTTGGCTTCTTCTGATGATGATGATGAGGGGGAGGAGGGGGAGGGGGATGAGGAGTAGGGGGGAAGGTAGCGGATCCCCACGCTGCCGAGTTGAGATAATGTAGCTTCACTGCGCGGGATAGAGGTGCGGGATAGCACGAGTGCGTAGTCGCCATGGGAGGCGCGGGGACGGTCGTAGGTGTAGCCTGGGGGGAGGTGGAGTTCTTTCTCACGATCCTCATTCGATGGCGATAGTGATGGAGGTAATGGGGGTGGGGGGGCAATGATCCATTTCATATACGGCGTGCTCAGTCCGGCCAGGATCCCGCCCTGCGAAGAAGGAAGAGAGGCATTATCAGGTAGAGTTGCGGGATCGGTTGGGAGCACGCTTTGCGGTGTTATGTATTTGAGATCTTCACCACCGAGGAGATGGACTAGGCTTTCGCGTAAGGAGCCCACGACGATGTAATCTGTGCCTGGGGGTCTGTTGGGTGGGGGGGGTAATTGCGCGACGGCATTGAAGAGGGCGAGGATTTCTAAGCGCGATAGTGAGGGGTTGTGGGGAGAGGAGGGGGGGAGTTCGTAGGTGGAAAAGAGCCAGCATTCTGTTTCGGGGCCGCGGGAGCGATCGATCCAGAGGGCGGAGTAGGAGGGTGGTGGGGGGGAGGGGGAGGGGGGAAAGGTGGCGAGGATGTGGGCGTGGGGAGAGGAGTGGTGGTGTTGGAGGCGGCGGAGGAGGGGGAGGGAGTGTGGGAGGTGCGGGGTGAGGTGGGGTGCTAGGGTGAGGAGGGGGGTGGGGTGGAAGTGGGTTGGTGACATTGGGGGATGGAATAAGGATTGGGGATATGGCTGATTTATATAATATGATATTCGGGCTGACTTTTCTAGATGATGGCGAAAGCTTCGCTTTATAGCTTGATTTTGCCAGTCAATCTCCGGCGTAGGAGGCCATGGGTTCGCGACTGAGCGAAACACATATCATACCGTGGCAAGGCTCTGATTTAGAGAACTGCTGAGAGGAGACAAGTATTATCACAGTACTAGACGTCATCATTAGCATCCTATACTCTCTGCCTTACCCTCCTCTCCCCTCCTCTCCTCCCTCCTCTCTTCCCTCCTCTCCTCCCTCCTCTCTTCCCTCCTCTCCTCCCTCCTCTCTTCCCTCCTCTCCTCCCTCCTCTCTTCCCTCCTCTCTTCCCTCCTCTCTTCCCTCCTCTCTTCCCTCCTCTCCTCCCTCCTCTCTTCCCTCCTCTCCTCCCTCCTCTCTTCCCTCCTTTCCTCCCTCCTCTCCTCCCTCCTCTCTCCTAGAGACTAATCCTGTACTCTCTTCCTCATCTGTTTCTCCCTTGGCAAAAACCTGCTTAAACCTCCTACCTCCTCCTTGTGCCGTCACCAGCGCCACCCGTCCCGTCACCTGCCCTCTCCGTTCCGCAAACAAGTCGTCCACACTCCTCGCATCCTCCCCCAGATTCGGAGCCTCGAAACTCTCCGCCACGATCGCCGCTACACTGAGACGTGCTTGTGCATCCCTCACCCCTCCCCCTCCCCCTCCCCCACCCTGCCCAACCCTTGGCCCTCCAAACCTCACAGCTGCAAGTGCCGTGGCTGTGAGGACGATGCCTACACCCGCATAGAGGAGGTTCAGCAGCAGAAGACACACAAACGGCGCTTTTTGCACCCTTGCCACCTGTGTTTGCACCCTTTGCGTTGCGTTTACTGCTGGCAACGCATTCAGCACGCCGGCTGGGATGGCGACCAGTGTTTGGTCGTACACGGTAGCGAAGGAAAATGCGAGATCTTCTGACGTTTTGGCGCCCAGGACGGACTGTTGCAGGCCTTGAGAGAGTTGTTCATCGCCCCAAGAGCCAGTGATGCCGTTCATGAAGGGGATGGAGGCGTTTGGGCGGGCTGGGGAGGCGGTGATGATGGCAATGGCGGATTCCGACATGTTATAGGTCTGAAGGGAGAGATGCGGAGGTTAGTGTGAATCGGAGGGAAAGGAATAAGGTAAGTATATTGAGATAAGGGTAAGAGAGGAGGGTTTTGAAGTGTGAATGGGCCAGACGTACAATTTCCGAGATATTGGTCTCGCAGGACATGATGCCCTCTGGCTCACCCTCTTGGCCTGCAACTAGATTCAGTCCGGCCCAATGATTGGTCGCATCGGCTTGGTAAAACTCTATATTCAAGCTGAATGCCAAAGCCCAGAAAAATTGATTGGCTATGTGCGAGATTAGTCCGTACTCAACGTCACCAAGACCGTGAGAGTCAGGCTGAGAAAGAGGAACTTGTTGCTGCTTCGCCGAATTGTTGAAGTACTGGAATTCAAAGCCAAACTTGGTTAGAGCTAAGGTATCAAAGTTTCC
Organism: Cladonia rubrotincta; assembly: GCA_963971245.1. Classification (NCBI taxonomy): domain Eukaryota; kingdom Fungi; phylum Ascomycota; class Lecanoromycetes; order Lecanorales; family Cladoniaceae; genus Cladonia; species Cladonia rubrotincta. The sequence continues at coordinate 1,511,644 of OZ020203.1, read as the reverse complement.
AGTCATATTGAGGCCGGCCATTGTACCATTGCAGGCGAAGTCAAAGTCCGAGGGTGGCTCGTCACGGGCACCGGAGGCGTTTTCTGCACCACATTGGGGGGTCACGATGCGACATTCTGTGTGAGATCCATAACTTGTTGCTTGGAAATCAAGGCCATCTGGAATATGAGCAGGCCCTAGCACAGAATATTGTAGACCCTCATGAAAGCCGAGGTAGACCTTGTTAAGATCTGATATGTTGCCCACTGTCTTGACGTATTCCGACTGGTTCATGAGCTTTGGCTGGTTGACTGCGTCACCTGGATAGATGTCGCAGCCAACTACTATATTGACATCACCAAATCCTGGGTCATCTAGACATGACTGGTTGAGTCCTCGTCCTGGATTAAACCAATCAGGGGCTGCTTGCGGTCTCAGCTCTAGGTATTGGACTGATTTCGTACTCTATATCAAGTCAGTAGAGAATGCACAATGGGTTCAAAAGACATACAAGATGCAAACATAAATCGGCCAGCGTAATGAGTCCTCTATCTGTGTGTCAGTCCACTATTATAGGTAGATTCTAGAGGGTTGGTGGGCTCACGCAAGCAGCACCAAGGCCAACGTCATTGCAACTGCTTCAAAGAGCATAGGCACAACTGTGACTCGTCGTTGTTTTTTGCCAAAACGGTACAGCAAGTACGAGCCCAAGGCCGTAAGTCTGGCATCCACCATCTTAATAAGGAGCTGCAATTGGAACGGTGATGGTAGCTTTGGAGCGTTGTTGGCATCTGACTCTCGTGCAATGCTTCGAGCCAATGAGTATGAAAAGAGGATCATGGCAGCCGAAATCAGGAGCGGGGCAAGGGTGGATGACAGCGATGCCACGTAGACGAGGGTGGTTGCAGAGTAATTTACAAAGTATGCTGATCCCAACGGCAGCTCTGTCTCGTTGTTATATGAATAACTCGAACTGAAATTGGGCATCTGGTGTCCAAGGACCAAAGCGAGAAGCACCGCAGTAAGCGTAAACATCGGTAGTATCAACACCACAGATGCGAGCCCGATTTCCAGCAGCCAACCACCCATGATCTCTTTAGATGTCGTCCGTTTCTGGGCTTTAAGTTTCTCATAACCCCCCATTTCGTAGGCAGATCTATTGTCCAAGTGCCCGCTCGCTGCGCTGCCGGACTTTTGGCGGCCCATCTCGAGCTTATGCTTGCGAGAAGATATGTAGGCTTGGGAGGCATCGCGGACATTTTAAAGATCTCAGATGTCCAGCTCGGTGAAAAAGATATCACATTTGAAACAATGAGGCTGAGAGCTGACGTGAGGATAAGCGCCAGCCGCTAATTAAAGGAGGCGGGCAGGAAGAATCCTCAATCATGGTGCATATCAAATCATGTATTTCAGCTTTGTAGAGATTGGGTTAAAAATACCCTCGACTTCTTCAAGGTCATCGCATCATATATTTTAGCCAATTATAATGTCCGAACCTGAGATGAGGACTTACATATGCCATGCAGCTATCATAATCTGGTCACCAACCAGGTTGACTTCTTTGTTGACCAAGACACCAGGTACCTCAATTCAGATGCGGGTTATCCTCAAATTTTAGACCGGACTATATTTGATGATTTACCTGCATTCTGAGACGCCTTTCAATAACCATTAGGGGTTGGGGTCGGGCTACGTCAGAATAGGTTTTTGGTCTTTCGGGTGGGTTGCAAGATCCACAACAGAGAACACCGTTCCGTATTACAGCTTAGTAAAACGATATCACGATACCTGAGAAGCATATACAGCCTCGAGTATGCCCTTGACCGCGACTGAGAGATGTATTACGCAGTACGCATAGGCTTTGACAAGTTCAGAACGCTTAAAGCCACTTTGCACGAGATGATGCATGCAGACATTTAAGTCTTGGTGGATTCGTCTGTAGGTGGACTCTTGCTGGGGGCAGAAATCTAATGCTGTTTCAAGCACACAAAGCCTCCCCAAGATGCTTCAGGGTATTTCATTGAAGGTTTCTTCTTGAGAGTGGAATCAGTGGAGGTAACAAGTATGGTCGTTAAAATGGAGTGAAGTACCTTCATCCATCCATACGGAGATTAACAGGCAAGCTATTCTTGGCAAACCCTGACACGATGCCAGTCCATTGTATATCGATGTCTCAGTAGCGATTTATAGGGGAGCTGCGCTAATATGCGCCCAAGCGGCAGTTGTCCGGGCACCCCTTTTTAGGGGGGATTTGATAGGGCTGAAGTCCTGAGATGCCAAGACTCTTGGTGTTATTCTCCGTAGTCTCCCTTGTCAAGCATTCTTCATCGCATTGCAATGCTGCCTGATGATGAAATTCGATACCCTGCGAAAACGTTTCGCGGCAACATCTGGGCTGAAGGTCTTCATAGGCACGGCCTAGCCTAGGCTTTCTGGTTCCAGTTGTGCACACCTATCTGATACCCTAAGGACAGGGATTTGATAGCATCATTCGTCAGAGAATTGAGGATACGGTGCGCGGCGTCTCGAACATCTCCCTAACGTTCTGTAACGTTCCCGTTAATTCTACTAATAACAAAGCCCATCCCAAGAACCTACATACCTAAGGCAAGTTAAAAGTACGTGTACGTACGTCGCGCGTCCAATCTCACCTTAGTAACCGTCCTTTGCGTTCTCTAGGTTCTATTGTTGATTACGGAAAAGAGATATTGAACTGCTTAGGGTCCACCTTCACGGCAAGGCTTATCTGAACTAAAATACGAACAGCTAATGTAGCCTTCTCGAGATATTTCCCCAATGTGGCTGACCAAACGGGCGTAAGAAAAAGAGAAAACTTGCTCAATATTTGATACACTGTGTTCCGATTGGCCCATGTGGGCTGACACCATGGGACCCAAAAAGAGAAAACTTTTCGCCCAATCATGAGACAGTCTCGAAAATATCTTTTCTGATTCCACGACTGCCTTGGGGGGTGTATGGCCCCTTTGTGAAAGCGTTGCCTTGATATTTGCGGTCTTCTGAGTATAAAGAGTGCTTGTGTCCTTCCGCTGTATACCTGATTGATACTTCTCCAACAATACATATATTTGCAGAGATATGCCTTACTTTTCACCCTGGCTAACAAGGAACGAGCTTAGTATGCCCCGTCCAACTAGAAGGGCAACCCATCCTATGGAAGAGTCCAATCGTATAGTACAAAGAAACATCGGAGCCCTGGCAGACAATTTCTCAAGTATCATGTCCCTTCTCATATCGTCACCTAAGGAGGACTACCCTCGGAATCTATCCTCATTAGCAGACATTCAGGTTTACCACAATAGACCAATACGCTCAGTAAGCACCGAGGCGCAATGCTCTCCAACCGAAAGTTTTACTGAAGAGGATGCTTCATTGAACGATCAGAAGCTCTGTTCAAAGACCGATAGGGGTTCTATAGGCGGCAAGGGTTATCGACAAGACGAGGAAACCATATATGCATACTACAACCTGACTCCTCCATCGCCTGATATCTGCTATTCAATGCGTCGATACTTGATGGAAAAGGACGAGGTATTTCTGTTTGAAAGCGACGAATGTACCACCAGCGAGAGAGAAGGAAGGCTAGACAATCAAATTGACGGTGTACATCACCGTAAGAGAAGACGTACCCTGTCCTGTAAGAGTTCTCTTCTGGACAGAGATGAAAGCTCAGGAAAGAACCAAAAGTAAGCGCTCTGCAGGCCACGAGAGGAGTCCATGAACAAGAGCTGATTTCTCTCCAAAGGCATTTGAGTTCAAACGCTTGGAAAATGGCTATTTCCGCCATCGAAGACTTTAACCATGAGGTAGTGTTTGACGAGCCTTGAGCTGACTTTGACTGTCCCAAATATCTTGATTCTATGTATGCGACTGGCGTTAGGGTCGCATATCGGTAACCTGGGATGCATTCATTCTAGATTTCCTCCTGTTGGGATTGATACAGGAGGTGTGGTGGGTGGGGTTCAAATTAGCCATGTTAGAACAGACTAGATTTAGTGCAGCATTAGCCTGGAACATATGTCAGTCATCCAGCGAGCATGGCACAAGAAAATCCTAGCGTCAAGTCTGTGGTGGCTTGGAAATGAGAGAAGAGAAAAGAGAAAAGAGAGAAGACCGCCAGGGGATACCTTAGCCATGGCGTTACTAAATTGGTTAGCCGCATATGCCACTTTCTTCAGTCCCTAGAATGGAGAAAAGAGAGGTGTAATTGTACACCGATATCGGCGGCTCATGGCTCATACGACTGCCTACAAAGCGAATAGATGGCCGGCTTCTAAGTGGAAAATCCTCTCGTAATCAAGCACCTCGCGATGGGGTCTTTAACACCCCTAATACAAGACTACTTAATCATTGGTGCCGGCGTTTTTGGTGCCTCCACAGCCTATCATTTGTCGAAAACGAATCCTTCGGCAATGATTACTCTAGTGGACCGCACACCCTTCCCATGCCCTAAAGGGGCTTCGTACGATATCAATAAAATTGTACGTGCCGATTACAGAGACATCTTCTATACCAGATTGGCACTGGAAGCGCAGAGATCTTGGACCGAAGATCCGATATGGATGCCATTTTATCATCAGTGCGGAATGATCAAATTAGACAACACAAAGGCTGGGGCAGATATTTTGAGGAATTATCAGACCTTAGGAGCTTATTATGAAGGACGGATGATCACCACGGCAGAAAGCAGAGAGCTCTATGGTGGGCTGTTTGCCGATGCTGACTATGAGAACGTCGAGGAAATATATTACAACCCTTTGGTTGGCTGGGCTGAAGCGGACGCAGCATTGAAGAGAGCGATAGAGGTTGCCATCCAGAATGGTGTCGAATATGTCGCTAGTTCAGTCTCAAGTCTTCAGTTTGACGAAAAAGGCTGTTGTATTGGCGCTGAGCTGGAGGATGGACAAGTTCTGGGTGCCAGACACGTCATACTGTGTACTGGGGCTGGAACAGCGCAGCTTCTAGCCAATAGCGCACCTGAGCGGTCCCAACTCCAAGTCGGACATCGGATGAACGCCACTGGCCTGTGTTGCGCTAAAGTCCAGCTCTCGCCAGAACAGCAGATCAAGTACAGAAACGCACCTGTCTTCGTGCATGGTGTTGGGCACAAGAATCTTGGTTCGTTCGCTCTGCCGGGCCCACAGTGTCACATGCAGCAACCACTGACGGCCTATCTTTGCAGCTGCGTCAATGCCACCCACTGCAGACGGGAAAGTCAAGCTGTACCGCGATGTTAGCTTTACAAATTTCCAGCCGCATGAGGGCCTAGATCATCCTTTGTCTATATTACCGCTCGACGAACACCAAAGCGAATGGACAAAGTCCAAACATGTCCCAAAAAATCTTCGAGAGGAGTTTGTGGCCTGTTTTGTAGCTATTTATGGAGCCGAAGCAAAAAAAATGGACATTGACTTGCTGAGAATTTGCTGGTATGGGATTAATTTCCGATGACTCCCTTTTACGATTTGAAAACATGTAGTAATTTTTTCAGGGACGCCGAAACACCTGACCAAGACTGGGTTATCTGCCCGCACCCATATTCGCAAAACCTTTATATAGCAACCGCTGGTTCGTTCCACGGATGGAAGTTTCTCCCTATTCTAGGGCAATTTGTGCTACAAATGCTGATGGGAGAACTCGATACCGAGAAAGCTAGACGTTGGGCATGGGATCGAGAACATAGAGGTACTGTGAACGGAAAGGGACTTGCGGAACGAGAGCTGAAAGACTTGATAATTTGAGACGTAGGTAGAAAAGCGTGACATGACAGATGGCTGAGGAAAAGGTATAGTCTAGAAAAGCATCAACACACATTGAGCCTACCTTCTTTCTGGTGCAGCCTCTCAGCCATAGTCTCCCACCAAGGCGTCCGGCTTGCCAGCATTGTATGCTCATCAATGTCAGAATCGTTGACTTCTGTGTCCTGCCAAAGCCAGATGTCTTGGAGAGCCCTCCAGCAAGGTGGAATGCTCTATCATTGGGAGTCAGCCGCGAAGCACTGACTCGGGAAACACTCACTCCTCTGGGGCCCTTGACAGTCTTCACGAAAAGCCCTCGAACAACATCACGGTGTTGCGGATAAATTGCGACTATGCCTGCCACAAGAGTACGCAGTACCGCACCTTGCGCGGTGTACAGAAAACCGCTTGTGGGAAGACGACTTATGCATTGCAAAAGTACACTAAGACGAGACTGGACGTCTGGATGCCGACGAGATTTCCTAAGAGGACATCTAAGCAAATGATGGAAGACTGGTGTCTTGGAAGGATTTAGAACTGAGACGAATCCATACCTAAAAACGCGACAATGGAGGTAGATCTGAGCCATGGCGACGTACGATTCCGCAGTTAGCTCATTAACAGCCACTGCACAAGATACTTTCCCGTCTAGGTCCAGGATACAAGATGCCAGAAGGTCTTCTGCGCTTGCGTGGCCTTCGGAGAGATCGGACCATTGATGGAATCCATCGAGCCGATCCTCGATTATCTTGCCAGCAATGGGAACTACCGTTGATTCTGGGTCGTGGTTTAGGCGAGCAGCCAAATGTGAAATTTGTCCAATAGTATGGAGGAGTTTTGGAGCCATGCCTGTGAGCCCAACGATTCTGCGGACCTCCCTCTCATTCCCTTCTAGTAACCAAGGATATTGATTTTTAACCTCTTCGAGGTTCAGGGGACAGACAACTTGACACAGAATATCGTACATTGCAATCAAATTCCCCAGAACATGTCTGGCATGGCTACTTTGAACATTGACAGGTCTCTGGTATCTGTAGCCGGGATCTGATCTATCAAGGACTAACTTTGCTGTCCGAGCTCCTCGGTACCACTTTGGCAAGTTATTTCGGGGATGATGAAGCTCCCAATTCACTAGCTACCAGGTATCAATACAGGAGACGCTTGGCATTCACCATATGAGCATGGGGCTGTCGGGGGACCTACATCATCATGGCTAAAGAGAACCAACGCAGCAAGAATAGATTCTTCTTGGCCAACAGTGTAGGATTTTGAGTCTTTGAGAGCCTCACTTAGGAGGTTTGCCGCCTTCTTGTAATGGTCATTGGCCCTAGCCCTTAGCGAATCAGAAGGCGAATAGTCAAGCACGTAGCTGGCAGCCATGGCCAGGAGAGCATGCTTCACGCATTGGTCTTTCTGGGCTATTGGGGCGATGTCGCACAAGTAGCCATTGGATTTCGGAAGAAGCGTCCTCCCAGCGCAATATGCCGCTAGATCTATATCCCAATCAGCTGCGCTTGAAGCACGGACCCTGACAGGGTACAGCTTACAGAACTTGAGTAGATTTGCATCACCCGCGTCCAAACGAAGGTCTCTACCAAAGTCGGGTGGTAGGTATGGTATGCAACGCTCTAGTACATTCTCTCGTATTTTTTCTCTGCTGAACAAGGCAGGCGGCGGAGGACCCAAACGCAGTGGCCTTGAATCGGGATTGAACGCATTTCGGCTTGGCAGAGATTTCTTAGGTTGCATCCGGAATTTTATTAGGCCATTAACGGACCCGTCTGCCGGTATCCCACCAGCTGCAACGCTGCTGTGGAATCGAGGATGTTCAGCGGCCCCCCCTGGCGCGAAGGGATTTGGTACATCAAGTTCCGCATCGCGTTCTTCGAGTGTTGGCAAAGACGGTAGAAGGGACGGAAATTGCTGCGAAAGCCATTCCTGCGTAGCAACATCTTCGAAGAATCCTTGAAAGGAAACGTCGTACCCATTCAATTGAGGAAAACCTGCTCCATGATGGGTGTCCGTTAGCGTGTCTCCATAGCATGTGGGGGGGGTTCTTTCCGAGGCGCGCACCGTCGTCTAAGCCGTCTAAGAAATGCCTTGCAGTAACATCAGCTTCCAGTCCATAAATTTGTACGAGATCATTGTCATCAACCTCCACGGAGATATGGGATCGATCTTGTTGTACCCAGCTGCGCTGGGATGAGGAAGTGTCGCGGCTGGGCTCTCGGCCAGTGACCCTTCTTCGCTTGGGTAGCGGACTAATCGCATCGACCTCGTCCTCAGAAGCTATACGTACGTCCATTACTTCGGAAGGCTTAAAAACCCGACATCGATTGACTTTTGAGGGCGCTTATGGCGTGAGATATTCAAGAATCTTGTTGCGATACATATTGGCAGGAATGATGGCAAGTGTCGCCTTTGTATTCTTCCAGCTCTGCCTATCATGTAAGACGTGTCTCCAGCCTCATCAAGCCCGCCTAAGTCACGCCCGAAAAGGCGGGGCTTGCATATGACATGCAGCTAAGATCCTGCTCACATCAAGCTGCTCAAGCCTATCTTTTCTCTTTTCTCTTTTCTCGTTTCTTTCTTCTCTCTTTCCCCCAGACTATTCATCCCTCATTCGAGCCACTGATTCTGTGAAATCAGTGGCGAACAAGTCTTTCGTCACATTCAGGATGAGAATAGATCGACATTGGTCAACTCCAGCACCGCTCATAACCGAGCACCATGTCCTATGATGCCGCTACACTTCAGTTCTTTCAGTCGTTAAATGTCTCAGTAGATGGTGGGACGAAGGAAGGACATTATTGCTGGCTAACAGGTATGCTTAAGAATGAGTTACCAACGCTGCTCCTGAATTCTCCGAGCCCGGTTCTTGGACCAGCAACATGCGTACTTGAACAATTGGGCGACTTTATAACACATGTTCTTTCTATCCTCACTCAACTTGCAAGCTCTGTTGTGCATGGCGAACACGTCCAATCATATGCACGCAAGAAACTCGAAGAGCTGGTAGTAGAAAACGATCTTTCAGACATGAACGTTGTTGACTATCTAGACGACAAACATACTGCACTAAAGTGGGCTTGACACCATCTTATCCGGTAAGCCTTTGCTGAATACTTGAAGATCTGTAGTGTTACAGCTCGTGGAAGCCACTGCTAGATGTACCAGCATCTGGGCACAGAGTCCTAGAGCACCATTACCTGACCCGTTCGGGCTCTCAGCTGACAAGGGCGAGCGCGACCCACTTGACCTGCCAACTAGTCCAGCGTATGTGGAAGGACTTCCTGTTGCTTTGAACGAACCAGAGCACTCTATTCGGCCATCAATAGAGAACTGTCCCCTCAATGAGGCCAGTCTACCTACTCCCAAGGAGCGGTTGTCGCCCAATGCTGCCACCCACTTCAATGCTTCACCCTCTGCTATGACAATGTCCGTCCAAGGGACCCATGGTGCAGCTGCAGAATCAAAAAGCCCAGCAGCCCACGCGCAGCAGCGAAGCCCATCCTCGCAAACTTCAAGGCCTCCTCTCCAGTCACCTTCCCAACAATCCTCCTCAGACCACGACCACGCACTCAGCGCCAATTTCACTTCCCGCGGCAGCGGCCACCACACATGTCCACAAGGCCTTTCCTGTACCAAAGGCGGCATCAACGCCGAGGGAGCTCTAGTTGTCTTCGAGCGAAACTCGGCCTTTCGCGCGCACCTCGAGAAGCATGAGAAGATATACAAATGTGATATACCGGGCTGTACCAATACAAAGGGGTTTGCAAGGATCGACCAGCTGAGGAGACATAAGGAAACTGTGAGGCATGGACGCAGAGCTGAGGAGAGTGGGCGTGCGGCATAAGCCCATAGGGGGCTCGCGGGGGACCAAAGTATTGACACCGCTTCAGCATAGCCAACTTTTTCAAAGGTATGACTTCTTCACCACAACAGAGATAAATCTGCTGACAAAATCAGAGTTGATAAGAATTATCAAACGAAACTTTCTACAAGCAAAAGTCATCTAACAAAAACGCTCGTTTCGGGCTTATTTTATGTTGGAGGGATGGGGAGTATTTATCATTGGTTTCTCTGTAACTGGTCGTGCACCTTATCCCTCTTGCCCCTGTTGCGAGTTAGTACCCCTACGAAATCAGATCTAGCCTACAATTACGCTACTGTGTCATGCCAACCCACCAGCTCCTTCTGATGTATCAGTAAGCGAACAAAGCCTTCCAGGAGCTCTCGACACCCTCTATAGGACGCCTTGCGAAAGGCTACCTTATCATGTTGAAGTACGAGTACTTTAGGATTAGTGGCTGAATGTATGCTTAGTTCACGCAAGATTCCGCTTCTTATCACACCAAATAGGTGTACGCGAACGGGGAATTTACGCCGCTACTAGCAAAATCAGCTTGACGCCCCATTGTTTAGATGCATATGGTGTACTTTTCCTCATCAGGACGCTTGGCAGGTCGACTAAAGCACGAAACACGGGAACCACCTGTCAGTGCAAGAATGGCGAGCGATTCCACCAATCGGGAAGTTCTCATAGGCTAGTAATAGAGAAAGCGTGCTGCACTGTCGTGCACTAAAAGTGCGCTTTGTGGACACAAAGGTTCTAGAATATACTGTATCTTGGTACAGTCCTCCATTGCAGCCTAGTATCAAGCGAAAGAAGATAGCGCTCGCCTCCATCAGACCTGTCAGTCAATGAGGTATTTATGTGACGAGTAGGCGAATTTCTCTTCATATCTCCTTCCCATCTATCAATGCTCTTCGATCATGGAGACTGCGCAACTGCTCCAAATCGAAAACAACTGGAATGCCTCATTTGCGATTTGTATCACGTTTGCTGTATTTGCCGTAATTTCCTGCGTTCTCCGCTTTTTGTCAAGGCTGAAGCAAGGCTCGGGTTTGGATGATTTTTTTATGATGCTAGCCTTCGTAAGGAGCTTCTGGATTTAAAGCTTCTCGATCAGAGAATTGACTTTCACAGGTCTTCGTTGCTGCTGCATCTGTTCTTGAGATATGGCGTCAGTACTACAAGATTGGCTCCGTTTTCCGCTCAGCTAACATCGCTGACACAGTCTCACGCAAGGAGGTTCCGGTCCAACAATCGGACATTAAAGGTTATCTGGTTCCAAAGATAAATTTCATTATACAGCTCTGCTGGGTCTTGGCTTTGTGGTTCACCACGTTGTCGGCCCTGGTTTACTATTATCGTGTGTTCAAAGACATAATGAATACTTGGAAAGCAAAATTGATGTTATGGATTCCGTGTGCTCTTGTAAGCTTTTGGAGCATATCATGCGTAGGTTACTCATGCTGTCTCTCCCTCATATGGCGGCACTTTCGTCAACTGACAGATGCGTGGCTGATGACTGTAGCTCGCACTCACCATTTTCGTTGAAGGCTGGCCTCCGAGTCAATATTGGAAGACTGGTCCAAACACAGCTTATCGAGTCAGAATACTGTACACAAACATTACGCATATCCTTGTCGACGTTGTGGTCTTAGCTACTCCTATTCCATGGGTTCTCCTTAAGGAGGCTGGGCCGCAAAGAAGGGGGCACCGCCGGATCCGTGTACTTGTTCTACTCTTGCTCTTTGCGACAGGTATATTGTGAGTAAAACTTGATTTTGCTTTCAAAATGTCTTTGAATCAGGCAACCTTAGCTCACAAGAAGTACCAGGACTACAGCTGTTTCCGCCGTCCGCTTCGCCTACCTCCTCAAGCGTTTTCACGCACCGGAAATAACAGCTTTTAGGTACAGCATCGTTGCGGTGATGTGCAGTGTCATAGAGGCAAACATGGCCATCATCTGCGGTCCGTTCCTGCGCTTTCCATTTTTCAAGCCTTGGCTAATCAAGTTCCTTAAACGTAGCGAATATACCAACCCTAAGGTACAAGGCATTTTATAGATGGATATCATCACTCATGCGTGGCAGTATCTCTGGCGAGCCGCTCTACGCTGACAATTTTGGAGGTCAAAGAGATATACCACATTATTTTTGAAAGCCGATAGAATTGGATTATACCAATGTAATAGCACTAATCCAGACGGTCAAGGAGCCCGCCAGTCAGCATCAGCCTGCGAAGGCTGGCCAAATCCAGGTCTACTTTCAGGCTACCGCCCCAACGACCCAAACGATGTACAAAGTTGTTTCTAAAAGACATGCTCGACACCAGGCCACACAGGTATCTGCCAGAACACTAACAAGCCATTTCCTGGTGAAGACTTTAACGGCAGCAACTTCTGATCCGGCGATGATACAATCCAGTGCTGCCCAACTGGCGGCACTCCTACGCTTTCCTATGGTGGAAGCCCTAGTGGCGACAGCAGTAGTGGCAGCAGCGACAGCACAGGCCAAGCATGCCGTTCTCATAGCCAGGCATGCAAAAACACCACAGCCTCCACCTGCCCTTCGTGTTATAACGGGGGCGACTACTGCCCTGGTGATGAGACCAAACCTCTCCGCCTGTCGAGCGTGAGATGATATATTATTGAAGTAGATTTGGAGTATGATCAACCTGTTTCGATCCAATCCTTTGGTGGTAAAGGAGGTGCCATAGGAGGTGGCTTGCTTTTCCAACCAACACTACTACTTCGACCAGCAATACTGTGACCAGCAATACTTCGCTCAGTACCACTCCAACCAGTGCTGCTTCGACCAGTGCTGCTTCGATCAGTACTACTCCATCCATCCATTGGACAATCCAGTTCAATAGGTTTTTCCAGGGCCGGTAGTTCCCAGATAGTCTCCTTGCCCATAATCTCCTGACGGACTATATTTTCACCATCCAGTTCTTCGGACGGCCACTCACCACCGACGATAAAATGACGTAGGCGCTTCCTATAGAAAAAGCCAGCAACGACCAGTGCGAGAAGGGCGATACCGCCGGCCACTCCACCCGCTATAGGCGCTATGAAATGAGATGGGTGACTCTGTAAAGGTGTGGAGGAAGCTGAGACTGGATGCGAGTTTGCTGAAGACAAGGACGTCGGCGAGGATGTGGTCGAATTGAACACTGGATTCGAAGTGGCATTGATCGGAGCGCGGAAGAGCTGTTCCAGGCCAGCCTGATTGAAACCGCCTGATGGTTGAGTCATGTTGGCGCCACCTGATGCACTGGACATTTTCGCAGGTCAGCAATGCCCATGGCAGACTTTGGTACAATCCCCTGACGTACCTCCCGCCGATGCTCTTGACGACTAGACTTGGCACAGCATAATCGCCCGCAGATGCATTGTACACACTTCCCCACGTTGCATCCGACATGTCAAAGACACCAACGCCATTGTATTCCCAGTCACAAGGCGCTGCACTGTAATTCGCATTCGCAGCGCCACCAACAGTGATCATCGTTCGATTGCCTGCTACATGACAGGTATGGCTGTAGCGAGGACTCAGTCCCTGATAGATCTGTGTCCAAGTGAATGATGGTAGTGACAAGACCCAAATGTCATCGATGAAATAGTTATTATTCCCACGGCCACCATACACGTAGCTAGGACTTGTAAGAGAGGTCTTTGTACAAACCCTTTCCAGAAGACTTACATATTGTGACTAGAGCCATCTGGGGCAGACGCAACGACGGCACAGAAGTCAACCCGCGGATCAGGAGTAGGGCCACTGGTCGTTTGCTTGTACCAAGTGCCAGCTGGTGCGCTCGCATTATAGTATGAGGAGACGTCAAAGATATCAATCTCATTCATGGGTACCTGATGAAGCGAATCAGCACCAACGCCTTTGAGCGCATTCATCACCGATTACCAACCAAATCTCCATTAACCCATGAATCGGTAGAGTTGTGGATTTCCTGTTGGTTACCTCCTATCTGGACCAAAATTCCATTGGGTCCTATCCCACTTATGTATTGCATTTGTCCTCTGGATCGTGGCGTAGTACCAACAACAACATCTGTCGAGAGATTCTTCGCGGTTTGATTATTTGTGTCAATAACAATCATACCCTGGAGATATTGTTTTGAGTTGGGTATGTCGCCTTCAGTCTCGAGTTCGCTACCATTATCCAGCACCCCATTCATGTAAAAGGTCAGACCCTGGTCGGTTGCTTCAGCATGTGATCCGCTATTTGGCCTGTTTGGACTATCGAGAGTAACGTCAAATTGATTCCACACTTTGGTTACCAAGTTATAGGACCATAGTGAGTATTGTTGCACAGTTGGGCCCTGATACCCTGGGAAGCTGGTGTTCCATTCGGACGTGGTTCCACCCCAAAGGTAGATGTTATCATCCTCGTCCGTACCATGATACAGGGCCCCACGCGAAAGTACTGGGGGATAGGTCCCTGTTTCCGGGTTTGCTGTCTTATTGAGGGCAGTCTCAGATATATTGCCCTTCCAATCCCAAGAGCTATTCATATCAACAGCGACGAGATAATTGTCTAACGTATCTCAGAATAACATCAGCAAGAAGACATTGGAGGACTCACTGTAGCCTTCGGTGACCTTGCCAACTTGGTCGCCAGAATTATCGACGTCAATGAATGTTTGCCTGCCGCCATCAATGTAGAGTGTGCCATTCTTAAGAATAGCTAAATTAGATTAGCTTGTGCCCCTTGTCTTGATGTCCCTTTAGGTATCTCACATTGATGGTCGAAACGAATGCACATGTTTGATATTGGGTCTAAGTCCGCGGCATATATGCAAACGATCAGGCTCAGAAGACACCACACGGGGACGGGTCCAGGAACTTTCATTGTCGCTTGTGGTGAGCAAGAAACGAAAGAACACAAACGTTCGACAATACTACGCTTATCGAAAACACCGATAGTGAGGACTAGGATAGCATCTCGCCAATACGAATAATAGAAACATGTCTCCGGCCTACGGGGCACCACAAAGAGCTAGATAGTGGAGAATGAACAGGACAGAAATCTCGGAATTTCAACAAACTTGGAATGTTACCCGTCATATGAGAAATTCGGTTCTTGCAGAAAGGATGCGGTTGATGCGCGGTACTTGTTCTTGAACTGCAGCTCGGTCATTTATTATCATGCATAATCTGACAAGCTGAACTAAGTCAACGTCTTCTGTCACACCCTCCCAGCTCTCTGGGCTGTAAATCGTAGCTTCAACTTCATGTGCCACAATCCAATAATTTCCCAATACGAAGTGTCCTGCTAAGCGACTATGCAATAGCCACATGGGGGCGATGGCACCGGTGTCCGACCTTACCTCAAGGGGTAGGGACAACAGTGGGTGCCGTACGCTCTTGGCACGCATTATGTGGGAATGGGACAATTGCCTCCGATGAGGCGCCAGTCGGTCTGACGAGCCTGAGCATTGGGTTCGAGCTGAGCCAACTGGCTCATGAACGCAGTGAGTTGCAAAATTTCCGCGTGGTGCGAGCATGCGGTCATCAAATAATCGGGCTCAGTCAGCATGAAGCTTGTTTCAGAATTCGCACCACCGCACCACCGAGATGGAACCAAGTCACGTGCTCGGAATTTCGTACGTTGGATGATTTGGCCCCTATCAGCAGTTCACCTGTTAAAATCTCGTCTTTCAATATGGCATGATTGATTCCCTCTCATGCTAGTTGAGACCTGACAAGGTGGCTGTCTGACTAACCTCGGCTATTCATTCCTTTCCTGGGTTATGTAGATAACCGACATGACCTGTTCTCGCCGCTCTCACTGCGTTTATCGTTGATGAGATTTGGACGGGGGACTGTGGCTACGCGTCCGCATGTTTCAGCACACCAGAGTCCCATCAGCATGCTTTAAGGCGGCTAAAGAGGCTTAGCAAGAAAACAGAGATGAGATCTCAGGTCCTGAGAGCGCCCCTCTACCCTTCAGCCATCTGAGGCTGTGCGTCTCCAATGGGCACGCTGGGCCCGCCATCGAATGATTCCAAAACCATTTGCGCAGTCTCGATTGCCGATTCCGGGATGCCTTGAACAGTAAGCAGGATATTAAAAAGGGGCGAAAGAACATCAACAATATACCTGCAAGACGCGCCACTTTTAGGGCATGAGAGCTTCTATTTACTCCCCTTCGGAGCCGATGGACAAAAGAGAAAGAACCTCCAGGACCCTCTGCCACATCGGTACAATAACAGGCAAGATGGTTGAAATCATTCGTCATGTCTGCCAAAGAATGAAAATGCGTCGCGAAAAGTGTGCGACACCTGTTCTTGTGGTATAGATGATGTAAACAGGCATAGCCCACTGCTATACCATCTTCTGGAGTGGTGCCACGTCCAATCTCGTCCATGATGACAAATGACTGAGGCGTGGCTTGATTGAGGATCGCGGAAGTCTCCATCATCTCTACCATGAAAGTTGACTGGTCTCGGAAAAGATTGTCAGCCGAACCGACTCTGGTAAAGATCTGGTCGACAAGTCCTATCTCTGCCTGCTCCGCAGGAACAAAAGAACCAACCTGTGCAAGTATGGATATTAACGCATTTTGTCGGAGGAACGTGCTCTTTCCTGCCATATTCGGACCCGTAATTAGCCATATACGCTCTTTCTCCCCAATCAAACAGTCATTGCTGACAAAAGCTCTTCCTTGCTCTTCCAAGCCCAACGTCACTGTTGGATGTCTTCCACCAACAATTCTATGGTCTAGGCCAAGGTTGAGGACGGGACGAACAAATTTCTGTTCTTCCGCAAGAATCGCAAAAGAACAACCTATGTCAAGTTCGTCAAGTACTGCCGCATTTCGACGTAGTCTGACCAGGTTTAGGACGACCTGCTCGCGTAGTTGTTGGAAGACCCGCTGCTCCTCCGCACGGATGCGCTGTTTCGCCTGATCGATTCTACTTCCAAGACCACTCCACTCAGCATGATGGAAAGAACGTGTCGACTTGGTGGTCTTGACATCTCTTGCGGCAACAGAGGTCTTTAAAGATGCACTCACGTCTTTCGCCCCTTTGACATGACAAATGTATCCCGTGCCGGGAGTCCACCGTAACGTAAGGCTTTGGGCATTCAAGTCTTCTCTCAAGCGCAGTGTTAGAGTTGTCTTATCTGCATGCAAGTCGTCCAGCGCGCTGTGCAACGCTTCTAACACAGGACTAGCACTTCTACGTAGAATCCAATTATCCTTTTCCTCAGGGTCCTGTTCTACATTCACTTTCTGCTTGACTTTTGATCGAGACACACGCGACATAGCAGCCTGATCCTCCGCAGAGCCTTCTTTTTGCAGAACTTCCTGAGCCATCAACACTATATCCGCGTCCTCGGTCTCTTGAATGCGATGGCTCTCCATCAAGCCATCTTCGTCAATCGACGCAGTAATTAAAGATGCAAGTTTATTAGGCCCGTCAAGCGATAGCCGAGCACTCAACGTCTGTAGTGAGTGACGCAGCTGCTGGTCATTATTTTCATTGTTGTCAAGAAGCGTTTGTGCTGGTGGGGGTGCGATGTGCTTCCTAAGGGTGCTTGCTATCCCGTTCGTTGCCTCAATAGTCCGCAATAGGCTGACTAGGTCGTCAGCATCGCCACGACCCATAGAGAACCTCTGAACCAGGCGTTGTGAGTCATAGGTCCGGCGGAGCATACTGGTGATATCTTCTCTAAATGCTCGGTCATTCAGTAATTGGGACACAAGGTCTAGCCTTGCGTTTATAATAGGCAATGACATGGATGGTGAGGCGATCCAATCCCTGAGGAGACGCGTGCCGCTCTTGGTAACAGTCCTCCGCACGGTATGCAAAAGACTGCCTTTACCACCTCCCAGGCCGTCCTTAGAAGTTCCTAGGACTTCTAGGGCTCTCATGCTATTTTTGTCTATGCTCATCGTCTCTTTGTCTTGCCTTCGAACTGGTGGCTGCAACCTGATACCGAGCCCCTGGAGCCTATCTCTGACATAAGCCAAAAGCAAATTACCTGCCGCTACCTCTTCACTAGAGAACGCAGACTGCGCATTGATGGGCACTTCTGCCTCAAGCATGGGAGTCCAAGAAGCCATAGATGCTTCTGGATGCTGCGTAGTATGGTAGGTCACAAGATCTCGCTGTTGCTCCAGACCATTCAGTAAACCCTGCTTCAGACCGTCGTCGAGACCGTTGCTCAGGACGATCTCCCTTGCCCCTATGCGCGCAACTACCGAACCCAATGTCCCTAGAGTGGTGGCCTGTGTGAAAAAGTCACCTGTAGACAGGTCCAGCCATGCTAGACCAACCCGCCTCGAGATCAACGTAGGAGATATGGAGCCTTTGGTAAGCTCTGCTGGTATTTTCTTATCAATTGAAGCATCGAGAGACTGGCCTGAGTCGATCGGTTGTAGAGCGAGGAGAAAGTTATTCTCGTACGGATCCATGAACTTTTCGTCGATCAAAGTCCCCGGCGAGATTGTCCTGGTGACCTTGCGTTCGAATAATAGTCCTCCGGACTTGACCATGCCCGAAGCATTGTTGGCAAATTCCTCACTAATGGCAACGAACTGATTCAGGTCTTGTACGAGGATTTTGAGGAAACGGTCGAGCTGGTAGAATGGAAACCCTGCCTATAGACGTTTTGGCCGATTAGCCAACCATTGTTAGGGCCGAATGGTCTTCTTTACCATGGGCACTGGGCCAGCTGCAGTCTTCTTTTGGGCAACCTTGAGATTGAGAAGAGGCCCATACTTGTCCGCTTGATCGAAGTAAAGCTACCTCTAAAATCAGTAAATATGTGATATCTTTTTAGAATATCTTCCTACCTCGTAGAAACTGCCCACTCGTGTCAAGAGGACGCACTTTTCGTACCTCCTCATGTTGTCCAAGGCCTGCTGCACAACCGTAGGATATGCTGGTCCGGCATACTGCTGCTCCGGGAGGCCAATACACGGCTCAATTGGAGAATTTGGTAGTTCGTCCAATTGGACAGTGGCCCTTGACTTCGCTCCGCGATGTTGAATTTGGGACCCCAGGGGTCCGGGGGAGAGGCATGACTTAGGGCGGTCGAAGGCAGTGCCAAATAGCCTGCCAGAGCAGCGATACGGACATCTGCATAAATATCTTGAGAGAAGATGCTGACGAATGGTATACAGAGCTACATTGCGCATTGTTGGGTTGGTAGTCGGATGGAACGCGACTGCCGATGTGAAGGATATCTTTTGGTAGGGCTGAAATTCGGCACCAAAAAGGATAAAGAGCACGGTGAATTGCGTAAGGATCAGTTTTAGGGAATGTTAGATGATTTGACCTTGTTAAGAGGACAAACTGCTAAACCCTCTTCCTAAGGTTCCCATGGAATCACCTAAACATTTTTGTGGATCACAGATCCTTGAGCTTTTCTGAGCTGTTTGAATGTGATGAATTCCTTGGTAAAATACAACTCCCTTTTAACGCCTTGCAAGATAGTGAAAGAAATGCCCCTACCGAGCATCTATGCGTAAGACCGCATACAAGAAATCTATTGATCTTGGTATGAAGCAACAATGCAATCGCATTTGACGAAGATTCCGTCACAGAATAACGTGAGGCCATCTATTCATTTAGTAAAAACCCACACCCTTGCCCCTATCCTGCAGCCAGGTGATGCAACATGCTCAAACTTTGAAGATTATGCCGGTGTGTGATGTGGAATGGTCGCGGCATCTTCTTCACTCATGTGTCGTCATAATTCCGTCCCCCATCTCTACTGGGATGCGCATTGCATCCGCTCAGCACCTTGCGGCATGCCGTCTTCTTCCTCTTCATCCATACCTGTGGCTCCTTGCGCTCTTCGTTGCCCGCTTGGGTCTACTTCTTCGAGAGCGTAATCATCGATCATCGCATTGGGTGGAGGTAGAGATTGCGGTGTGCGAGGGGGGAGGATTGATTCGAGCATTTCGAGTTTCTGTTGGGAGTTGAATCCTTTAGGAGGGAACTTGACATCGAATTGCATATACAGGTTGCCAAAATCATGGTGTCTCATGGATGGCATGCCCTGGCCGCGGATCATCTTCACCTCACCTATAATCAAGTTAGCGCCAAAGCTGGATATTCGTGGGTGATCATGACATACCTGGGCTAATAACTTCGCCGGGTATGATGTCAACTTCCAGCCAACGGTCATCCAAATGCTCGATATAGACCTTGCCACCGGCAAGAGCAGTCAGGAGGTCGATTTCGGCATGGTAAAAGAGATCATCGTCCTTGCGCTGAAACCGGGGGTGTGGCTTTTGTTCAATCTCAAATTGCACATCACCAGCCAAAACACCTGGCATTTGATCTCCCTCTCCGCGGAAGTCAATCTTGTGCCCGTTCTTTACGCCCTTATCGACATGAACATGTAGAACTTTCCGTTCGATGACGGTCTTTTTTCCGTTACAACGCTTGCATCGGTCTTTGTCTCGAATGATTTCACCCTCTCCTTGGCAATCTGGGCAGACAGTCTGGAACCGTTGGATCATAGGGCCCATTTGCCGCATCATAGTCTTCATACCAGCACCATTGCAGCCTGTGCAGGTCTTCACTGCTCCTTCTTTACCACCACGACCTTCGCAGGAAGGGCAGATAACAGACTTTTGGAGGGCTAACTTTGAGACCTTCCCGCGGTATATGTCTTCCAGGGACACTTTGTGGACGTGGTGAATCGTTCTGGCTTTCTTGGGTCCCTGTTCTCTCATGCCGCCGCCAAACATCCCGCCGAAAGCACCTCCTCCTCCTCCGAAAAATTGGGCAAACAGATCTTCAGCCGCCATACCTCCGCCAGCACCGCCTTGCTCGAGACCCTCTTCGCCATATTGGTCATATAATTGACGTTTTTGTGGATCTGATAACGCTTCATATGCTTTGGACAAGTCTTTGAATTTCTCTGCGGCATCTGGGTTATGGGCGTTCTTGTCTGCAGAAAAATGTTCAGTCGTGCTTCTTCCAGTTTTTTGAACATTTACTGTACCTGGATGATGTTTTAGGGCACCCTTTTTGTAAGCTGTCTTCAATTCAGCATCTGTTGCGTTGGGGCCAACCTATAGGACCGTATCAGTCTCCAAATGGGCTCTCTCAGGAGATAACATTGAGGATGATGCTTACCCCCAGGATGTCATAGAATTTGGTCTCTTTGACCATGGTATCGAGTGTCGAGAGATGAGGGTAGGTGAACGGTGATGATGGTATCACTCAGTGACCGAGGTGATCAAATGCTCTGAAATGGCGCTGAATCAATGAGAACACTGTTAGCAGATAACTCTCAAATGGCGCGGGTCAAAAAGCTCCGTTTGAGTGGATATTCCTCAGGAACTACCAGGCACTTTGGTTCTAGGCTACTTACCCAACAGAAGGCTGAGAAGCGGCAAGGGACCTCAGGTGTTATGAGTACTGAAGCGGAGGTGGTATAGAATGCGCAGTGATACCGTGAGACTTTATGGAATCTGAGGCTGATTTAGTAATGCAGTTCGTGGTAGTCAAAAATTCAGGTCAGTGTGATCGGCCTCCGGGTGCAAGGCGTTGCGATTGCGCTAGTCAGAGTTCCGAGAGATTCTTTCGGTTTCTGTCTGCCTCAGCCTTGTTGTTGCCTTGAGCATTCGCTGAACTTGTACTACCTGACAAATACGAGAGGTGAAGATATTCTAAGTAATTTTACGATACAATCCAGTAGTACCTTCTCCCGGCATTATGATGCAGTAAGTTTGGTGGACGACTCAAATTTCTTATGGTGACGCCCGAAAGGGCCCTGAATGCCCAGCGGCGGCTAAACTACTGGGGAGCTAACTATTTTTGGGTGATAAACTGTTATCAGTGGAAAATGTCATGATCGGACAAACACAATCCGGTCTCAAAATTCTCGAACATCCTTACTTATTCGATAATGGAGTCTGACCCTGGATTTTTGGCAGCTGTAGAAGAAGCAAAGGCTGGATTCGAGGAAGGTGGTGTTCCAATTGGAGCCTGCCTTGTGTCCAAAGACGGGACCATCCTCGGCAAAGGCCACAATATGAGGGTGCAGAAGGGTAGTGCGACGCTGCATGTGGGTTTACCGATTGGCACTCAAGCGAAGATGCCTGCTACCGCAGTACTGCAGTCCACTGAACCAACCATCTTTAGGCAGAAATCTCCGCTTTAGAAAATACGGGCAGGCTTCCAGCCACCGTCTACCAAGGTGCAACAATGTACACCACATTGTCACCATGTGATATGTGCACTGGGGCATGCGTCATGTATAAAGTCGCTCGGGTGGTAATTGGAGAGAACAAGACATTCGTAGGAGGCGAACGATATCTCAAGGAAAGGGGCATTGATGTTATCGTTTTAGAGAATGCAGAATGTCAAGGCTTGATGAAGCGATTCATTGAACAGAAGCCTCAAGTGTGGTAAGTCTGCGCCAGCCATGATTATTGAGGTCTCGTATCCTACAGTTGCACTAAGCAAAGTGATAATGACAGGAATGAGGATATTGGTGAATAGAGGATCGGTATCTAAACAGACACCTCCATGCAACGCTTTTCTAAAAGCTCCTTAATGCTTAAGGAATTCCGTCGGGTCATCCGTCATAAGTGAGCCACGCCTGCGAGGCGATGTATTTCTTCGAAGAAGAATTTCAAATCGTTAGGCTGCACACCAGGCTGGACTCCTGGAATGTGTATTAGACCCATACGCGAATAATTCCATACGAAAGGTGCTCACCATGCCCAAGATTCGCAACCCATCCTTGTTTCCCACCTCCAAAGCCTCGGACCATGTCTTCAACGTCAGTCGTGATAGCATCTTTACCCCCATACAAGACTCCAGGATCCATGTTTCCTTGTAGCACCACTCGACCTCTGGCAATCTCCACCGCTTGTGCGGGATCTTGCAACCAGTCAAGGCCAACGACCTGATATCCTGAGTCACAAAGCTCATCCAGAGCATACCATGCGCCTTTCGCGAAGACAACCATCGGGACTGGTTCCAGGCCCAGATCTCGAATCTCGCCAGGAAGGTGTTTTGCAATATAGCGTAGATATGGAAGCGAGAATTTCTTAAATGCCAAGGGCGACAGCTCCGCAGCCCAAGAATCGAAGACTTGAATGATCTGTGCTCCAGCTCTCACTTGTAGCGCCAGATACTGCACGCAAAGCTTGGCGATCTTCTCCAATAATTTTTTGCTCGCCTCGGGATATTTGTAGACCCACGTCTTCGATTGCACGAACATCTTGCTGCCGCCTCCTTCAACCATGTAGCATAACAGCGTCCATGGAGCCCCACAGAAGCCAAACAAAGGTACCCGGCCTTTCAGCTTCTGCCTCGTCATTGTAATAGCTTTGTAGACGTAGTCCAGCTCCTTCTCCACGTCCACATCTCTCAACAACAGCCCCTCGTATTGCCCGTCGGTAGGCGACTTCAATGGATTGGGAAAGTGCGGGCCTTTGCCATCAAGCATCTCTACCGTCATACCCATCGCCTGGGGTATCACTAAAATGTCGGAGAATATGATCGCCGCATCGATTAGGCCATCGTAGCGGTCCACGGGTTGGAGGGTCAAGGTGGAGGCGATCTCGGGGCTGCGGCAGCACGCAAAGAAGTCATGGCTCCCTTTAGCTTCATGATACTCGGGGAGATATCGCCCGGCTTCATGCGATTAGTTGGGGCTCAAAAGGTGCTGAAAGTGTGACTTGCCTTGACGCATTACCCATATTGGCGGACGTTCGACCCGTTCGCCTGCTCAGCATGTGAGCGTTTGAACAGGCGCTTGTCCGTGATAGACCGTACCTCTGACCGTTCGTAGTAAAAGATCATTCTGTAGTTGAGCAAATTCTGTCATCGTTACTATCTAACAAGGAAAAAGTGGTCAAACATCGCTCAGGACCTAGATCGTCATTTCACTGTGAAGGATCGGCAAGTGGGTACATCTTACGGCAGCCTATTGGGACTACGGCGCTAAAAAGATATACATCAAGTCCGTAAAAAATCTAATCATCTCTAACATTTTGTTCTTCTCCGCCACGTTTCCGGAGACTTTCGAAGCCGTAGAGCAGGTCTCGCATAGATTTCCCTTTCGCCGTTAAGTTTTCATGAATAAATGACTGCCTTTGTATACATTGCTCCATGCCCGTGACGAGCTGCGGATGTTGATGCTGCTGCATGCACATTTCAGACCTCGCGTTCTTTGCGATCTTCATAACTCCAATTGGAAAGCGTTCTTTTTGTACTTGATCGTTTGCTACCGTTGTTGTTGAAAAAGCCTCGTGAATAGTATCCATGGAATAGACAACTGCCCCCTGATCCTGGATAATAGCTGCATCGATAACGTTGCCTTCAAGTGGACCATGGGTCCCTATATGTTCGATCTTTCCAGCTTCGGTATCTATGCGGAAGTGGAATAGAGCTGGAACCCTATGAGATATCATCAGCACGTGAATAAGTATTGCAGAAGAGTGAGATGTACCCTTCACAGGTAACGATAATTCCAGTTTCAAGCTTATTGTCCCTGGAGCTACTCCAGTCATGAACGCGAATATTTGAGATGGCAAACTTATTCTCCAAGTCTCTACTAACAGCCGCGTCCTGATCTCGATTTGTGGGCTTCGCAGACGCTGGTTGTAATCCATGCTGTCTCTTGAGATCCTCGACCGGGCGTCTCAAGTCTAGCTTCTGCCAGATCGTGCCTGAATGCCAATCCCACAAGAACAAGGATTCATCGCCTCCACCAGAAATTAAAAGGTGAGGTTGAGCTGGCAGAATGCAAAGCTTGCTGATAAATTCGGTATGACCCAAACAGTAGCCTTCAATTATGTGAGCCTGGGGGATACCACGAGAGACACGAATATGTTCGTCACGATCTGAAGACAGTATGTAATTGCGCATTTTATTCGAAGATGAGATAGATACACATGTCACATCTGTTAAGAGAGAGACATGCCCGAGCAACAATTGATGATCAAAATTGAGTGGCTTTTTCTCTGCTTTCGGATTCTTGATCTTCTGCTGCTGACGAAGGGCCTCACGGTTGCCTTTCGTATGCACAGTGAGAGAACTAGCAGATGGAACAAAGTCCCTTTGGGGGGGGTCTTTAGATCCATTCTCAAGACCTTGCTTATCGTCAGCACTGCATAGAACGGGTTCATGAGTTTGGCCCATGAGAGGTAATGAGTAGACATCTCCAAATTTATCGGCGCATAATAACGTGGACTCGTCGGGCGTCAAAACCACTGCACATGGTCTTTTTGGCATCACCCTGTTCGTGGTCAGCAGCAGATAACTCATGCCCTAAACAGACATACCTCTCACTAAGCTGGATCAAACATCCATCCTCTGGTAACTCGAATACTCTGATACATTTGTCTTCGCCTGTTACTGCCACGACATGGTGGCCGTTGGAGGTACAAGCAAGCTTAATGACTGGTGGACTTATAGCCGGCTTCAGTCTTCGATTTGCGGCGTCTGCATCTTCACCATTGACTACGATTTCGGTAGAGCTACCTGAGTCATCTCTTGATGGTGACAATTTTTGCCGCTTCCGCGGCCGTTGAGAATCTTCCTGATGCGTTTCCATCTCTGCGGTCAATCCCGAGCCAAGCTCAGCAGTTGCATCATCCTTGCTAGATTTTCCAGTCTCCTGACCTGATGGCCATGTGGAGAGATATGTACCATTGTGAACATTGAATGTATGGATATATGGTCCAGATGATGCAACTAAGATACCAGCTTCAGCTTGCCCAGGACGTGAACAGTAGAGAAGACACTGGTAAGGATGTGGCATCATAAAGTAGACTCTGCAACAGGAGCATCATGTCAACGGAGTATGGAGCGCGTCCGAACTCTAAGTGGAAATATCTGAAGGGCGCTAATTTAGGCGGGACAAACGCAAGCGAACCCACAAGTCTATTTGCACATTCCACCGCGAACGCATCCTCCAGCTTGACAAAAGAACTGCCACAGCTTCGCAGATCTTTAAACCCTACCCAATTCTATAATCTTGACCCTTAAACATCCTATCTTCATTCAAGAAGACATGGGGGGCAGGACAGCAAACAAGTCGGCTTACTTCGACAAGCTCAAGACTTTGCTTGAAGAGTACTGCATACCTCGTCCTACATCCTTACGAGAGGCTAATCAATCAATCAGGTACAAGTCAATTTTCATTGTTACAGTCGACAATGTCAGCTCACAGCAAATGCACAAGATCCGAAAGAGTTTGAGAGGGGAGGCCGAGGTCCAGGGTGTTGTGCTTATGGGCAAGAATACGATGGTCTGTTATCCACCTTTGCACCTTTGCACCTTTGCACCTTTGGAGTTGTTATGATCCACCCTAATTGCCCACGATATTCAGTGCGTGCTGATTTAGAAGATTATAGGTGCGAAGAGCTATCAAGGGTTTCATTTCCGACTTTCCAGAATATGAGCGTCTTCTCCCTCACGTGAAAGGTTCCTGTCAACCCCTACTCGTATAGCGCCCTTACCTGGCCTGACATCTAATAGGCAACGTTGGCTTCATCTTTACCAACGCCGATCTCAACAAGACCCGCGAGGTTATACTGGCAGAGAAGGTAGCTGCACCAGCTAGAGCCGGTGCTGTTGCTCCAGCGGATGTATTTGTTCCAGCGGGGAACACAGGCATGGAGCCCGGCAAAACCTCCTTCTTCCAGGCTCTCGGTGTCCCTACCAAGATTGCCCGTGGTACCATTGAGATTACGACGGATTTGAAGCTTGTCGAAGCAGGATCCAAAGTCGGAGCGTCCGAGGCTACGCTTCTTAATATGCTCAATATCTCTCCATTCACATATGGCATGAGCATCTCGCAGATCTATGATGATGGTCAGACTTTCCCGCCCTCGGTGCTCGACATCAAGGAGGAGCAATTGTTTGAGGCGCTCAACTCCGCCATTCAGACCATAACCACCATTTCCCTCGCCGTCAATTACCCCACATTGCCATCAATCATGCATAGCTTCATCAATGGCTACAAAAAAGTGTTGGCAGTTGCAATCGAAACGGATTACAGCTGGGAGGGTATTGAGGAGCTCAAGGATCGTATTGCAAACCCTGACGCCTACGCCTCCACTGCTCCTGTAGCAGACACCTCTGTAGCGGAGGACAAACCTGCAGAGGATTCTAAACCCGACGAGGAAGAGAAGGAAGAGGAAGACAGTGGTGACGAAGGTATGTCCCAACATTCTGCGACTGTGTTGCAACTGCTAATCCATGGACAGGTTTTGGCGGTCTCTTTGATTAGAACATGTAGCAGTGCCTGACTTGCTTTCACCTGGGCAGAGGCCTTTTGTCGATTAGTAGATGAAAGCAAAGACAAAAAAAGAATTCTCTCTGCGTGACCTCACCTTCTTTACTGACTGCCTAGATCATCTTTCACACCACACTTTTGTGGGCGCATTCCTATGATCAGACAATCTGTAAGTCGCTTTTCTTCAACTGCACTTCATCCTTTGGCGAATGATTATTTGCTTTTTAACCCTGATCTCTATGAAGACAAACATAAATAACAACACTCTAATTTTTTAATGACGCCCTACAAATGCTATGCAAAATTCGTGAACTTATCGACCACTGATCTCTTTGCTAACAGCTGCATTGCAGGAGTAAAATTTCTTCGAATTGCCCTTGCGCAAGGAGCATTAACAGATATCTTCTTTTTGTGCAATTTGCTGCCGCAACGGAAGGTCGGAATTGCATCCTCGTAATTTAAGGTAGAGGGTACAACAACTAGTCTCTTTCAGTCTAATGCTGTTCCACACGGTAGAAGTGTGAAGTGTTGTATGGTACCGGAGCATGATTTTAACCCAGTGCTCCCCGTGGGATCTTTCTGAGTTGGGTTTTGCCGGGAATAGCCATAAAGGTCGGTCCAGCATTATGGGCCATATGAATTGCCAAGCAGAAGCATGTACACAAGAAGTCGGATAGCAGCTCTATACGATTCTCCCAGCTCACACGTCCTCCAATCTCCCATAATCTGCATCGATCGTACTCCATATTCTCCGCTCTCTACTCAGACAAGCCAAATTTACCAGCAGATACGGTCACAAAACCAACTATCCGGACCATTCCACACCGCGAACAAACTCTGTTTCACGGTAACGGGGTTCTACTAAGGCCTCAGCCAGCCATTGAAATATTATGTCCATCCCTGGTAACACTCTTGTCGTTGTTTGTTTGAATATAGCAGTATCAATAAAAACCTTCACGTAGGATATCTTTATTTGTGATAGCGTTGCTCTCAAGGTTACCATGTATATAATTAATGTATATTCCCCACCTTTCTAAACGCTGATTTACTACAGACCTCAATATGGCTTAGACCTCAATTCTCAATTAACAACAAAGAACAACGTCCCCACTCAAATCAAGAGTCCTCGTAGTAGATGCAGGCATCCTAGGGACTTATCTCGCATACTAGCTCGCCAAAAACAGGGTTTGATATCTCCGTCACAGTCATCGAGCGATCATCTTCACCGACAGTCACTGGCCAGGTTATCGACATTCATGGTGCAGCAGTTGAAATCATTAAGAGAATGAGATTAGAAGGTGTTGTCCGCATAGCCACTAAAACAGTAATTCAGGTGGGCCCCTGAGGACCCTTAAGCTCCCAGCATCCTCCAGGGGACCATTATCGGCTCACCTTACCTTAGGGTTAGGGTTAACCGATAACAGCTTAGCGCAAATCACGACTTTTGGTGTCACTCTCTGTATCACATCTGATTGCTCTTAAGGCTTGGTTGTGATTACACGAAAACTTAAAAGCCTCAGTAATATCGGCGCTTCTTTCTAAAAGAAGGCCTGAAGGTTCTACCTCCATCTCGCGCTGTTACTCATCTAACTGGCGGTCGACTCTTTGCTGGAGCTATGGGATGCTTCGGCAGCAAGCCAGCTCGCTCGTCAAATGAACCAAGCTATTCGATGAGGCCGCAAGGGCGGTCCAACAGAGCGGGTGGAGGGTATGGGGGGGATGGTGGGGATGGCGGAGATGGTGGGGATGGCGGAGATGGTGGAGATGGTGGAGATGGCGGGGATGGTGGAGATGGCGGAGGTGGTGGAGATGGCGGAGGTGGTGGTGATGGCGGGGGTGGTGGTTATGGTGGGAGTGGTGGAGATGGCGGGGGTGGTGGAGACAGCGGGGGTGGTGGAGGTGGTGGAGACAGCGGGGGTGGTGGAGGTGGGGGTGGGTTCTAAGCTCTATGATCTCTGCACGGCCGGTAACATCAGAACTACTAATAACAATGCATTAACTAAACCTTCATAGACTTACACCATAGAGGAAGGTATAAGATTTGTGGATCCCTGTAAAAGCATGTTTGCTCAATTTAGTGCAGGCGATTCTTTTCACTGCTGAATACGAATTGCAGCTTTTTCTGGAAGCCATCAAGGGTTCGGGCAGAGTCCCGTATATGTAAGGTGATTCTGTCATATTTCTCGGATAGACAGATAAGGACATTTATGTGAGCTTCACTGGGTTATTCAAAGACTTATTTGATCTGGTTGTTGCCGCAGACGGGTCTACATCTAAGACTCGGTCGATGGTTCTGGACGAGCACAAGACTTCTATGTATCCCAATGAAGACATGAACCCGTTCTCCCTCAACTGCTTAGTCGGAACTCCCAATGACACCTATTGCTCCGTCACTGTCCCTAAGCCACTCTACCAATTTATCTTGCACAGGCGCTCTCAGGTCCTCAGAAGACTACACATGATAATCCGCCCGAGCTGCCCAAAAGTCGTGGGTCTTCTTCCTCCCTCGCGGCCCAAGCTTACTCTGTGCAAGCGCCACATCAAATAAGAATCGTTTGCTATAATTGCCATAATATTGTTCCTCAAGAGATGTCGAATCAGAGAAAACGATCCAACAATCCACCAAAAACTTGCGCAATGGCGATTTTGGCGTGGTGCGAGCATAAATATGACGAACAGGAGGGCCGATATAAGTATCGGTACGCGCAATATTCCAGATAATTGCGTCCATTGTAGAATTCTGGAGAAGTGGGATGTCCCGCATATCGGCAAACATATAGAGTTCGAAGAGATATTTCGAGTCAATGTGAATGTTGGGGTCGAATTCAGCTCCAGATTCGGATTCGCTTTCAGTTTCGGAAGCTGATGGTAGGGACTTCCGGCTGATTGGGGAATAGAGCCACTAGTGGAAGTATTTGAAAACCGTGACATTTTCTTCTAGTAGTTCGATCTTCTATGTCAAACCCTCGATGAAAGAACACCCTAATGCTGCTCTGAAGTATGAGGAGACATGGCAGAGGAGGTCTCTGTGGAGACGGAAAATTTGTTTTTGGGGCCCGACGATGACTTCGACTAGACCGTTGAAGCAGTTGCTGACTTGGGTTAGTAAGTAGAGTCCAGTAAACAGGGTTGACATACATGTGGGATGGCACATTGGATTGGGAAGAGGCGTCAGCCTGAGTGGCCCTTGCTTGAGGATCAAATTCCGATGACATTGTCCAGAGGGAAGACTCATGTAGATTTTGTTCGATCGTATGAAGATCTGGTGGTCAACTGAAGGAGAGAATTCATTATTTGCGTTGGTGATCTAACGAAGTGACGCGGATCTTCCATTATGTGACGCGTCTGAGTACATTAACTAACACCTACTGCCAGACTGACATGGGACACAGCGGTCCATGCATACCAGAGGCAACTCAACTAGCGTCCTGCTCAGCACAGTAATTGCGCTCTACGGTAAGCTTAATGTCCTTGGCCAATTCCTTCAGCCATACTGGAAAACCTTCTGCCTTCTCTTCGTTGAAGAAGCCGAGGTTGAAAGATCTGACATTGTGCAGCGCACGAAGAGGCCCCAGCACTCCGCAATGCACAAACATATCTCTTGCTTGTCTATTGACAGCCATCTCCAATTCCTCGAGCTCCTTGCCGAAGACCAACCTTTGGGATCCGCGGAATTGGACTGAGTGGATGCCAAAATTAATGTTAAGGTGGTATATAATTGGCGAATGGAAAATGCTTTTTACAAAACGCTGTATGTGCGTCACGTTTGCCTCGCGGATGAATCTTATGTAGTACCTTTGGAACTGAGGCTCGATTGAGAAATCCTCTTGGAGAGAAACGATAGGTGCATCCGGAAATTCTAGAAGCACATCATACTGAATTCTCCGCAGCCGAGCAAAGACATGAGGCTCAAGGCGACCGCCAAGCTCTGGTGTGGTGTAGACATATCTCCCGTTCTTATCAACGGCACCTCTACCATGGCATGGGTCATGTCGCCAGATGGTCTGTGAGTTCCTACCAACTATGATATCTCGGGCTTCGATTCGGACAGTGAGCTCGGAATGCAATGTATAGGACGCCTCGATGTAGATTTGTCGGTTCGTACGTAATATCGCGAGATGCCTGAGCCTATGGACAGTTCCCATTCTCACTTTAGTATTTATCGGGCTTTTTGGCGGCGACCAGATCGACACCGGATTGAGAAGGTAGCGATAGATTTCGTATCGGAGCGCTGCGTAAGATGATTAGTCAAGAGAGAGCTTTTCATTCCTCGATATGCGGTTTCTCACTAAGTGGAATCCGCAAGAACGGGCACGCCGGTACTGAACTTGTATCAGGAGATGCCATGGCTGTGGAGCAACGAATCAAGCAATGTTGCTTGTTGTCCTACGTGCAAGCTGCTTGGAAAACAAGCTTTAAGATGAGTGATATTTGCTAGTATTGATACTGTTAATAATGCTGTCTTGAGGGATATCAGTCATGCGAGATTGTCAATAGTTGATGTGATGTGACTGAAGTCGAAGAAGAAAAATCATTTGAATCAACGAGGGCTGGAAATAGTTGAGGAAAGCACCACCCAATTAAGTCAGATACAAGCCAGGGTACAAGGCTGCAGCTGCCGGAATTGCGACTCCAGTGGGCCATAGCTCCAAGGTCCTAACTGAGAGACCATTTGAAGTACCCATGCTACAAATATGTAATCTTCCGCTGCTCATGACTTTCTCCTAGGATCATGAGGTGATTGACAAATATTTTTCATGCTCTGTCTGCAGCCTACTCACGTTGACTTGGTGTGTCCCTGCCGGGCAGCCTTCTACCAGTTAGTCCACTTCAATTCATGCCAGTCGCAGGTACGGCTTCTATTGGGCGTTCCTTCCAGAGACCGTTATGAGGACCATCAATCTTCGGCCGAGACAGCGTGAAGCTTTTTAGCTAAGAAAATCGTGCCAGTAAGAGGGGTAGCATAGTAAGGATCCGTCCGCACGAATCCCTCATTCTCATACAATCTCACAGCCTCAACCATGTGCGGCAACGTGTCCAGTCTCATCTCCCTATAGCCAAGTCGCGTAGCCACCTCAAGAATAGCTGGCACCAGCTTCTTTCCTATTCCCAGTCCCCGGCCGGCTGGCAATACATACAACCTCTTCATTTCGCAGCAAGCCTCGTGAAGAGGCAGAGGCCGTACAGCGACGCATCCCACAGTTCTGCCATTGGAGTCCTTGGCGAGCAATATCTCTCCAGCAGGTGGAGCATATTTCCCAGGTAGAGAAGCAAGTTCGGACGAGAAGTCCTGGAAAGAGAGGTCGATCCCGAGAGATTGGGCGTACGCGGAGAAGAGATGTCCACAGGCTTCGATATCTTCAGGGGAGCGAGCTGGGGAAATGATCAATGTCTCGGCAGTATTCATCTTCTCCAGATACTTTCATTTGGATCAGTTGAAGAGAACAGATATATCTCCGTAGTATTTTGAGTCATTTCACAGGTTGGTCAATGAAAGTGACTGTCAGGTCCGATAGGAGTGCCTAGCCTACGGTGTCGCTTAGTTAAGTACTAGGTACCTTACTAAGTTAGGGCTCTGCACATCTGCTCCCGGGGCCCCCTAAGCTAGCCCCCGAGAGAGGAGAGAGGCGAACACGCCTCCTTAGGGGGCTTTGTTGGGCTCTTGGCACTACCCCAAAAAAGATATTATCATCTCCCAAGCATGTCCGCTATCATTCCATGATATCCCAAGGTAGTGGTAATCGCCAGGTTAGGCAAATTTCAATGTTCTGTGATTACGAAGCCCAAAGGATTGGCAAAGAGCATGAGAAGTGGCTAATAAAGGGATACACATGAGGGCAATCAGAGGCCTTATGACCGCATTCTTCTGTCTTTCCCAGCTCTCACATGCCCTTTTCATCTTTTCTTTGACTTGCCAAAGTCGATGGCTTAAGCGGAAAAGTACCGTAATCTTATCTTTGCATGTGATATTCTCAGGACAGCGTGTTAATACGGGGAGGGATCATGGCCTTGCTGGGCGGTTGAGGCACATCCTTGAGCGACTTAAGAATGGGTCAGAGGTATGAATTGGAATTGAAGGAGCTTGCAGGGAAGTCTTCCGCGTATGCTCTGTGGTGAGCGTGGGGTCGGAATGGGAAGATTGATAAGAGTAAGGGTGGGCGGGGAAGAGGGGACTCTGATGTGCCTATACTGGATAGATTTGGGAGACAGCTGAGAAGTCGGTCCTTGCCGTGGAGAAGTAGATGCATGAGTGGAGGTTTGTGACATGGTGAACATTCAATTCGATAAATCAAGATATCTTACAGATTGACTTTTCTAAATGGCTATAATTCGTTGTGGATGGGCGGCACTATTGGTTCTTCTTCCTTGACCTCCTCATCTTCCGTTCCAAGTAAAGTAGCTGGTAATTCTTCTTTGGCGCCCTCACCAAAGCGAATGTTATCGACCCAGTCCTCTACAGAATGGAAGTCGTATTTCTCACCTCCATAACGTCTCCACCATCCTCTACGCGCATTCACCGCGATTAGCTCAAAATCTCTCTTACCTCCGAGTTTCAGAGCGTCGCGTAATTTTGCTGAGCCCGTGTTCCTGGTGGGTACAGAGAAGAAGGGGAACAGCTTCGACTCTCTCTTCACGTGCTTGTCGGCTATTTCTGCCAAGCTTGCCAGTGCCAGGTTTGCTGCTTCTGGGAGTATTTCTTCGTCTCCTACCTCTGGTAGAAGCGCAAGGATGCATGTCGATGTTTTGGGACCAAGGCATCTTTCCTGGAGGTATTTCTCCTCTATGAAGGCAGGAATCGGCTCGAGCTGGTCTGGAATATCTACGGGTTTTGGAGCGTCCAGCGAAACCATCGGGTCGGGAGACTCTGTGGGATTGCTCTCGTCTTCGAGGGTAACTGATGTGGCTCCAGCAGCTGCCTCCGAAGCTTCAGCAGAGGCGTGTGAGGATGAGGCAGAGGAGAAAGAGGCGGCGGCTTCTTCTGACTGGGCGGCTTCTTCCTTTGGAGCCTTCTCTGGCTTCTTGCCAATCGGCTTTTGCTTCTCGGAGGCCTGGGAGCTCGGTGAAGCGTACTGACTAAGAAACATTTTCATCGGGTCCTTCTTATAAGATCCTTCAAATTTCACTGGCTCTTTCGTCCCCCCCGGTAAAACGACAAGCGTTGGATATTCCGTGATGCCAAACATCTCCACGGCTGTAGACTCTTTGTCTCGAATCTGGGCGAAGTTCAAACTTCCCAGGTATTCCATTGCTAGCACCTTCATAAGAGCGCTTGTCGTCCCCTTTTCGCTAAATAGTATGGCTTTGCTGGTCTCATTGTTGCTGTCAAGGAAATTAGAAAGTCCCTTATCCGTAATCTTTTTGACATTGTTGGGTATTGCGGCCTTCACAGCATCGATGATGCCGCTTGCTGTCCGAGGACCTTGGTAGTCTTCCACCAGAGGCTTTCCTGATTTCTTTGAAGGTTTGACGATTTTCAGGGTAGGGAATCCTTGGACGCCCATCGTTCCACAAAATGGCTTGTTCATTTCATCATCGCAGTTGACAGCGGCGACTTGGGCAAGATCTCGGAGGCCTTTGGCTGCCTTCTCATATTCCGGCTTGAGGTTCTTGCAGTGCCCACACCATGGGGCATAGAACCTTGGCTACTCTTAGCGTGTACGTTCTATGAATACCATGCGGCACTTACTCGACTATCTGAGCAGGTTGTTAGTCCGGGAGCTGCACATGGATTATGATGCCTTACCGAGATTTGATTCGACTTGGCAACAAGCTTGTTATAACTTTTGCCGTCAACTTGAAGGACCGCGGAACCTTTGGAGTAAAGGTCCTGGGCGTAGACCGATACGGTCCATAGAAGAGTAGCAAATGCTAGAAGGAAGTGTCGTGAGATCATTCTGTATATTATAAAGACTGTAGAGCTCAAAAAGCTGCCAGCGTGCGCTTATGTATTCATCCTGCGAACATTGAAAGCTGTCCTCTTCTCTGACAGCTTGTCGGCTATCGATTGCGGGGACTAGTGTGCTAACAGGGCTGACCTACCTTAGAACTACCTAAGGTACAACGTTACAGGCATAATAATTATTAGCGCAGCCACGCGGCCCTAATTAAATTTCCGTATATTTACATGTTTCTAGAACTTTCTAAATTACCATCCTGTATGCATACCATTAGCTCGGATTACTGCCTCGCAGCGCTCTGGCATCCGACGTATCTGCTCATCCAAAAAATCATCAGGGACCGCATTCCAGGCCTCCATTACTACCTACCGCAGCTGATTATAACTGAGCTTATCCGTATCATCATAGTATAGATCAATGTAATTTTTCATCCAATTCCAAACTGTTTCAATAGGATTCAGATCAGGGGAGAAGGCAGGCCAAAAAACTATATGAATTCCCCGTTCCTCCAGCTCCTTCCTAGTATCGCGGGCAGAATGGCCTGGAGCTCCATCCTGCATAAGATACAGCTCCGGATGTAAGCGTATCCAACCGTGTATAATAGGTACTGTATGCTCGCAGTAGGTATCTTTGTTGATAGATCCCTAATATTCCAGAGAATCAGCTCACTTTCTGATCGAAACGGCAGCAAAAATAGGCCACATACCCATTCCTTCTCCCAGAATAAGCAGGGACCTTTGCCTAATCCACCTGAAAAAGACCCCCAGAACATCCATCCTTTTCTGCGCGCTGGGCGCTCATCAATACAGTCGGGATCATTTTCTTCGCCAGCGCGGCGTGTAACATAGATTTTGGTATGTTTCCCATCCAATACCCATGTTTCATCAGTCCATAGTATTGTATTCCACTGTTCCCTAGTCCAATTCCTATGTTCTATAGCCCATGCCAGTCGAGCTTGGCGATTTTCTTCAGAAATAGGGGGTCGTCTGTGGGCAACTCTCCGGTGGTAGCCTACTAAATAGTGAGTAAAAAGCAGAGAGCTTGACAGGATCTGCCATACCTTCTTTTGCCAGCGCCCGCCGAATCGCGCTTTCTGATACATCCCACCCAAGCTCGTATGCCACGTCAACAAATCGCATACGACGTGTACGTTTAGAATAGGTAACAAATTCGATTAAACGCTTGCGATGAGGCGTATCAATAATAGATTTCCGGCCACTGCGTCCTTTCTGCGGGGTGAATCGATGGCTGAGGGAGTAATATACTTGAGTTATTGAAACGTCCAGCTTTTTGGCAATACGCTTAGGGGTCCAGCCTGCTGTTTTTGATAGGGTATGTATTTCAATACGCTTATCGCGCGATATATCAAGGTGCTTCTGACGTTTGGGGGTGGATGGTGGTGTACGCAGCGCTGCTAATGGAGCTGTTTGTGAGCTGCGAGGATCCATAGCGATGATCTGCCTGCATAGGAAACAGGCAGGATTGGCACTGTTTGAAATATACAGGTGTTACCATAAAAACGATCTTAGAAGGTTCTAGAATCGCGTTATTTACATGTAAATATACCCCTGCAAATGTGGCGCGCTAATAATTATTTCGCTGGAGACTGTGTACAGCGCGCCGTTAACTAGCTCCCTCGCTAGAGCGGCAGCCCCCGAGTAAGCTGCGACTGCATCACCATTCTGTAGGTATTTCGTCCATAGAGAGAGCACAAGCTTGTATTCGTCAATCTATTAGCAAACGCTCCGATTATCGCAGATTCTATCTGTTAATCCAACATGGCAGCAGCCATTCCGCCGGCTCTGAAATCAGCTGACATTACCAGGTTCGCGCAGCGAGCTGGACAGCTGGAGAAGGCGAAACCTGTAGTTGCATATTGGTGTAAGATGAATGTGCAAATCATGAGGTCCTACTTCTGATATTCATAAAGGCAATTACTGGATTGTTGAGCAGATCCTCGCGAAAGGCCTCCACCAGAAGGATGATGATTGCAAGAACTACACCATGAACCTCATGGACAAGCTCGAGCAGGTATATGCTGAGGGTACCGGGAGATGAAAAGGGCCTTTTGGCTAATATAGTGTCAGACCAAGTCAGACTACGCTGAAAACGATGCCATCTCGGATGATATGGCTGGTCAAGCGTACATAGAGCAATTTGGGCTTGAAACGTTCCAAAGAGGAGAAAACGCGATGAAGGCCAACAAAGCATCCAGGTACGGCAAAATAAGGAGAGGGAACCGTTGAAAGCTGAGGTATTCCAGACAAACTGCAGATACCCTCCAGGCAGCTGCCACTTTCCTGGATTTATGCCAAATATGGGGCCCTCTAGAGCCAGAAGTAGCTTCGAAGATCAAGTTTGCGAAGTATCACTCACTACGCATTCTTAAGGCCATCAAAGCTGGCGAGGACCCGAATCTATCAAATCCCACTCCGGAGCCGGAACAAACTCCTCTTGACCCAAACGATCCGGAAGTGCAGAGTCTGAATGGTCAGAATCCCAATCTAGCGCGTCAGCCTTCAGTAGAAGAGGTACCAGATGAGCATGACCGGCTACAGGGACGTTTGGCACAGCGTTCAACTTATGATGAATCTTTGCATCCATCCAGAGCACCCTCAATACCACCCCCCCCGGAGTCGAACCATCAGGCACCCTCTCAGGTACAAGGGGAGGAATATTATCGGGCAGCACCTCCGAAGGTTTCCCCCTTAGCTTCGTCGAACAATGATCGGAATGTCTCTGAAGAAGGTGGATATTTTCCCAGAGTGCCTGATTTCGAATCCACTCTACCAGATCCACCTCCTCAAGATCCAGGTTTTCCCCCAGTAGCCAGTCTTCCAGATACTCCTTCCC
Organism: Cladonia rubrotincta; assembly: GCA_963971245.1. Taxonomy (NCBI): domain Eukaryota; kingdom Fungi; phylum Ascomycota; class Lecanoromycetes; order Lecanorales; family Cladoniaceae; genus Cladonia; species Cladonia rubrotincta. The sequence continues at coordinate 1,474,066 of OZ020203.1, read as the reverse complement.
TCCCACATCTGTCCGGTGCCTCTCCGTCCGACTTCCCGCCACCTCAACCTCCCGCCACCAGCTCGCTACATTCTTTCCCACCACCAAGCTTGGACGAGTCTATAATATCTCCCTCGGCGACTCCATCTGTTTCCTCATATCCTCCGCCTGCGGGTACCTCTGTCCAATCTTTCCCTTCGCACCCACAACCATCGTCCGCTCCCAGACCATCAAGCCAGACTTCCAAGCAGCCGCCTTTCGCCATGCAAGGCGTGCCTGCTAGAGAAAACGCTCCACCTCAACCGGCCGCTCCAGCCCTAGTCGTTAGTCAAGCAAAGTACCTGACTGATGAAGAGGCTATTCTTAAAGCCCAAAAACATGCGAGATGGGCAATATCAGCTCTAAATTTTGAAGATGTAAATACTGCCGTAAAAGAGTTAAGGGGAGCCCTGGACTCGCTAGGTGCGAGATGAAAGCTAATCTTTTGAATGATGGCATGATTGCGTAGGCATTTCGCTTCTTTTCTTGCGAGATACCCACTCAGAATCCGTTAAACATTGATTTCTTACTGTAGATAAAGATCAATATGATCCAATGCCATGACTGTCAGAATATGTCACCTGCACCAATCGTTTAGCGTCACTTGTAAGTGTTGTAGTAACACTTACCTCTATGTACATAAGGCGGATTCTACCTCTTAGATAGTTTCTCTCCTTTTTGCCTTTAATTCTTAGTGTTCAACTTATTCTGGCATGTTGCGAGTGGAGGGTTTTTCCTCAGCTTGTTGCTTCATTGGGAAGAGCAGCATTGGGAGATACTCCACTTAGCTTCATATTTCTAACACAACAACGCGCCCACGTTTTCTCCTCTGCGAAACCGATCCACCTCGCATTGGCTCGCGCCTCACTGCAGCCTTTGTACCAACAGATGGAGAACATTGTCTGAAAGGTCTTCATGGGTGAGATACTCATCTTTCGGATCCCTTCAGAAAATTTGAAGCAGCTAGAGTTGTTTGGGAACATTGATCCTTCACCTCATTCATCTGTTCAACACCTCTCTCTATCAACACGCCGCACACGCCCTTTAAGTACACCTGTTGCGTCCACAGTATCTTGCAGTACACTCAACTCTACCAACCACCACACAGCTCGCATACGAGCTCAACCACCCCATACCCCGGGAACTGACCATCTTTCAACAATGTCTCACTCTCAAAATCAAACACTCTACGATCCTGGGAATGAATCTGTGGTTGGAGTCAATAGCAATACCACGAATCCTATCTTACACTTTACGAGTAAGATATTCTCCCTGCCTACTTGGGCCAAATTGATTGTCCAAACAGGCATCAATCGACCTCCAGTGTCTGATAGCCAGCCAGCGCAAAGTAGGTCACTTGAGTCGATCGGCTGAACAGCGAATGATAATGGTGTGACAGTGACAGTGTATCCTCCAGATCCATATCTTCATTATTCACCTCTATCACCCAATCCGACCCAACCTGTCAACTACAAAGTCTGTCTTTACAAACTCGGATTCAAGCAAGAGGAAGCCGAAAAAGGTGGTTCTCATGCTCTGATCCTAGACTTGAAAGCCTTTCTAGGGGGCACCACGTACTTCTATCTACGTAAACGCGACAACCCAGCAGCCTTCAGGACATTAGTGCTCGAATTTCTTGAGGAACAAGGCCCAAGATACTGGGGCCATTCCCAGCGGCAAAATCTCGAAGAGGAAGAAACCTGTAAGGGATATCTCTACCCAAGAGATGTACAGCGTGGGGAATCAGCGTAATCTTTACTCGCTAAGCTCTTAGACTCTGAGTATTCTAATGTTGGTTGTAGATTTCTTGATGCCATCGAGTATCTCTTCGATTATAAGGCGCGGTGCAGCGAGCATAGCGATGTGAGTGTCACATTCGACTTTGTACTAAGCTTCAACTAACAATGAAACAGATGCACAAATCCATCGATTTCGCTGCCATGACCGGCCGTAGAGCGGATGCTCAGGCGCTCGCTGATATCAAAAGACTTGCAAGATCAACACCGAATAACAAAGCTGTGTCAGGACCCTCCGTCAATTCAAAGGTTGCGAGACCGAAGAAGCGTCAAATAGCAACAAGCGATTCTGAAGATGACAGTGGCCGCACGCGGCCTTGGAACATCTTTGACCAGACAGAGACTGAGACAAAACTTCGTCCAAACCTGGCCAGGATCAGAGGACTATTGAACAGACTCGAAGCGCCTGATGATCATGTCCAGCGCCACGAAAAGCCTGATAGGCGAAAGAGGCATAGCCGAAGACATTATTCTCACGTCAATCAAGATACTTCAAGGGGGAGGAGGGAGACTCAAGGTCTGAACACGCGCCATCACAAGAATTTGTCCATAGACCCGAGCACTGATTCTGATACTCCATTGCTGCCATCTCCGGTTACAAAGAAGCGCCTTACAAAGGAACACCGCCCGTCTCCGCCTGCAACCCGAGATCAATCTCTTGCCACCGTCCAGACGGCTACCACGGCCCCTGGTCGGGTCTCAAGGCCATCCGTCATCTCTCTCGTCTCTGATTCTGACGAAGAGAGACTAAAAACAATCAAGAAGGAGCCTCTCTCCGCTGGTGCAAGAGCAGGAACACTCTTGAAAGTATCAATGCACAGCCAACCGGAGAAGTTAGAGATCTCTGTGCCCTTGGGCGAGTGTCGAACGTCAAATCAGCTGTTCGACACATTGACCACGGAGTGGCAGCTACGACCGGAGATGGCAAACAAGATCAATTTTATCTCTGCTAGATACAGGTGGAGTGGTGAGCCACACGGCATGCGGAGAGGGAAATCATTGGACTGGGAAATTTTCTGCGCGACGATCCGGGAAGCTTGGGAGAAGAGAGAAGGTGATTCTAGAGATAAGTGTATCATTGAGATGAAATTAATTGCTGATGACTAGTAATGAACGGTGTTGAGTGGTAAGGACTGGTGAGCTAGCTGGCTGCAGAAATCTCGGTGTAGAAGATCGACCTTGCGTGTGGCTGAGATGAGAGTATAGACATGTGGTGTAATGGTCGTGGTATGGACATGTCGGAAAGATATTCGCTAAGTCCAAGGTCCGAATAATGTTTGTTTCCTCCATGCACTACTTTTAGAAATATCAAGGTTCCAACAATGCATCTAGCTTGAGCTTTCACTTGTCGAGTGCTTCTTTGGCAGTGCATAGATTAGTTTCGCACAATTAATTCGACACAACCTCCATAACCTTTCTATTTCCCTATGACTCTATGTTTGAAGCTTTCGCATATTCATCGATTAAACAGCCTACTAAACATTCCACCAGCGAGACTCCTCGCCAATCCTCCAGAATACATAGCGCTCGAAGCCAAATTCGATGCCTGGCTGAACTTATCGCACCTCGAGAAAGCAACGGTGTTCGTTATTGTAAGGACCAGCGCTATAGCTAAAGTGGCGAGAAAAAGAGTCAGTAGATTGTCCAACACGCGCAAAGCCAATAGCATGCAACTCGGCCTGCTCCCCTTGTAGTTGTACCGTCAAATGTCGCCCACTATTCGTGCGAATTGCACATTACTGATATGATAAAAGGAAAATCCACACTCACCAACAAGACTTAACCAAATAACATTCTCCAACCTCACAATCGCAAATATCGCCAACCCAACCCACAGCGCCGGTTGCGCATAAAGCGCCAACCAGAAGAACCTATCACCACACAATCAGCATAAATCCCTACCTCGCCATTCTGACCTTCCAATCCCACAACCCCCCTCCGCCTCTCTCCTCAAAGCCACCCTCGATAACTCTCTCAGACTCTCCCCGCACTAAAACCCAACAACATACCTCTTATCCGTAGCATTCTGCCCCCCCTCCCCACTCCGATCCTGACTCTCAAACACCCAATGACTATCCCCCGTACCCGTATCGACTTCATTCCACCACCGCAACCCCACAAGGCGGCGCCCCGCTATATTTTTCAGGTAGTAGAAATCGGCTGCCAGGAGGAGCATAGTTATTATGAAGACGAGGACGCTGCGATTATCAGCATATCATCCGAGTTGATGGAAGCAGCAAAAGTAGTAGTAATCAGGAAGGGAAGTGGATTGGGATTGGGGGGGAGGAATACAAATTACTAGACAACAGCCAGATACCGAAGAGGTAGACGAAGAGGGATGCTATACAACATTATTTAGCAGCTGTTGTGAGCTTTCATGGCGCTCGCAGCTTATATGGGGGAGATGGGAGACGTTACAGATACGGAAGCCGAGAAAGAAAAGGAGGGTTATGGGATGCGAGCTTAATCGCCAGCTCAGTTCTCCCTGGCGCGGTTGCCGGGCTGGTTCTTCCATGGTAATGGGGTCGGTAAAAGAGTGTCTAGAAATGGAATCTCAGTGTTTGGCGTTCATGAGGTGGGCGTTATATTGGAGTCATTGGCGTGGTGGAACTGTAAGCTGGCAGCAACGTTTTGTAGGGCTGGAGGTCGTAAGGCTGAAGGTCGTAGGGCTGAGGAATCTCTTGGCGACAAGTCACTGGAGCATATCGTTTGTGAGCCTGGCTATGAAATTAGGCTCGCGGGTCTCAATTATCAAAATTATGAAATTATTACATGAAGAGGTATAGACCAGTGAGGGTTGCTAAGTGCTCTCGTCACCCCAAAAAGGCCTGGATGGTCGTCAAAAGCCGAAGAATTCTTGCTAATACTAAATGCATATATATACTAAGGTTCAATGTATCACTAATTAAGATATTATCGATATAACTTCGTAACTAGCATAATACTCCAGCTATGTACATCGACACAAGTGGCACGCATTGTGTGCTTTCCTCCCTAGCAGTTCAGCTTCGAGCGTCCTGGAAAGTAGCCATAGCCCAAAACCTATATGCTAGAAGACTGTTAGCTTTCCGTTCCATCCTGATTACAGTAAGTGACAAGTCCAAATTCGGGATATATCAGAGACCCTATTCTAAGCATCGACGGCATCATCAAGAGACTCTGCCATGCCTTTTCCGGCTCTTCCTGAAGCTGTAATGGGTTTGTGGTTTTCGTCATGGAAAGTATATCAACTATTTGCAGACATAAAGAGAAAATGCTCACCTTTGGCTTAGTCACATTGTGGCGACAACATCGTTGCTGTGATCTTGTGCAGTGCAATCAATTGGGGAGAGAATTGGTATGACCTTGAGGTGTGTATTTTACTTGGTAATTTATAGCCGCGATACGCGTTTAGTTTCGGAGTCTCTGGTCAAACCTTGGCCTGGACCAATCTATTGCACACTATTGACATAAGTAGAAGGCAGTGTTCAAGGCGATGGGTATGGTATATGATGTCATCCAGTGTGCTGGGTCTTAGTCATTCTGGTCATTAAATTCAGCTTCTGGTCTATATACAGCGGATTTTGCTGTTGCCATTTAATATATGCTTTTTGCTGTTGCCATTTAGAATATGCTTTTATGTCATTCCTTCATGAGCTGTTGAGCATCTAGCTGCATCATGTTCAATAGTATCCAGCCGAGATAGCAAAATCAGAGAGCTGGGCTAGATGCTAATGTATGAATAGGGGTTATCTGACGCTGTTGGTCTTCTTCACAAAAACCAACTGGCTCAGAAAGGGATCGTAGGGGCAAGCCAAAGGTCCAGCCCAAGCAGTGCCGGTAACGCTGTTTGATATAAATATGGAGGAGCACATTGGGAAACCAAGAGCCTAGTGTCGAGTAGACATGGGCGTACTCGGTCGACTTGAAATGAACTATAATAGCAGTTAGCGTGCTCCAGAAACGAGGGCTACACTGAAGCAATACAATTAATGAAAGGGTTGTGAAAATACCGAGGAAGCTGCTGACAGCATAGCATTCAAACTTGCTTGTACCACGTCCTCATGTATACCTACGCCCCAAACCCGCTCGTTATTGCCCGTGGCCGTGCATTCGATGTACGTCGCAGCCCTGACATTCCTGCTTTTTTGGGATCCAAGAGCGTGCTCGCTGTAATGTGCAACATCCAGATCAATGCTGAGCGAATGTAGGGCGTTCGCCAGGGAAGAGAGAGCACCGTTACCGATTCCGCTGATCCTGTGTTCCGTGCCATCGAATTCAAGAACACCCTCGAATTTTCTCATAGAGTTTTGCGTGTTCTGACTACGGATTTGTTGGCCATTTATTGGAGCTCCATTCGGTACGGGTGTACCGGATCGATCAGGCGTGATGCTGTAATCGATCAAAGTGAACCTTGGATTGGATTTCAGATGATATTGATCCTCGAAGAGCTTCACAATCTCGCGAGGCAGTAACTCCTTACTTAGTGCATCGGCTTCACGTTGAACAACTTTTGAGAAAGCAATCTGCAGCCCGCGCGGGAGGTCGAGTTCGAGGTGACGCTGTATGACCCAAGCAACACCACCTTTTCCACTCTGCGAATTGACACGAATGACTGCTTCGTACGTACGGCCGATGTCTTGCGGGTCGAGAGGAAGATATGGTATCAGCCATGGATCTTCCTCCGTGAGACCTTGCTTTGAACGGACCTGGAAGCCTTTCTTGATTGCATCCTGGTGAGACCCGCTAAAGGCACATTGCACGAGCGATCCTCCATAGGGAGTTCGAGGATGGACTGGAATGTTGTTACTCTCTTCTACGAGATCAATGACAGAGTTGATATCTGAGAAGTCGAGGCCTGGATGTATTCCTTGAGAATATAGATTCAAGGCGAGATTTACAAGATCGACGTTCCCAGTACGTTCACCATTCCCGAAAAGAGTGCCTTCCACCCGTTGAGCACCGGCCATCTGACCCAATTCAGAAGCTGCTGTAGCACAGCCTCGATCATTGTGGCAATGGAGAGAAACGCATATCTTGTTTCGCTCTGTTACTTTTTGACAAAAGTATTCAATTTGATCGGCGTAAACATTTGGTGTGGACATTTCAACCGTGGCTGGAAGGTTAAAGATAATGGGATTTGACTCTGAGGGTTCCCAAGCTTCCTTGACCGCTTCACATATCCTGACGGCAAAGTCCAAGGAGGTATCTGAAAATGTTTCGGGAGAGAATTCATATTGCCAGTGAGTCTTGGTCGATGGGTTGTCTTTGGTCAACGAGCGGGCTAATTTAGTGCATGCAACAGCAAGAGCAATGCCATCCTCTTCGGATTGCGAGAGAACGATTTGCTGGAAACATGGGGAGGTCGCGAGGTATAAGTGTAGGATAGCGCTGTTTGCACCTTCCACGGCATCGACGGTACGTTTTATGAGGTCTTGCCGACCTGAGATACTGATCAGTTGGACCATGTCCAAATAGTCATGTTGAATGCCACTAACAGGGGCTGAGGACTTGTAGAGCAACGTCGTGAGGGACGACGCCTGGAGTGTCAACCAAGCGGCGTGTGAAATCGTAATCCGTGTCTCCAGATGATGGAAAAGAAATTTCAACCTCCTTACTACATACGCGGTGTAAGCCCAAGGAACAATACCTCCATCTCTTTTGTATCTTACAAGCCAAGTTCCACGAGCATCTTGAAGTAGCGCCATTTTTGCTCTGAGTTCTATATCATTTTGACCTCAGCTTTTGCTCAATTGCAGAATCCTGCCAGAGATAGCTCTCCATGGATACTGGATCGTAGAAGAACGCACCATCGGGTCAACGAGGGCCTGATTGCCATCCCTCAGGTCCGTAGATAGCCATCTTGGGGGCTTGTCGAGGGTCTTGGTCGGCCATTGGCGGTTTGGTAGGTCAACAGGCTTGAAGTGCCGATACTTAATAGAGGGATCTTTGAGCCTTGATTGCTATTGTTAGCAAATGCTCTATAAAGTACGGTGTTTGTGCACTTACATAGGCATACTGATATCACATGTCTGGTGTTGTGCTTGCAGCGGATTTGAGTCAGAATTTCGCGGGGAAATGTGACCGAGGTGAAGGGCCCGGCGTAACGTTTCTCCTAGTCCTGAGCTGGCGACCAGACTTGGCAGATTGCTATCTTATCTTGTGAGAGCCAAGACCGTCTACGAAATTTGTATGAGCTGCAAGGTGGCTCGCCTTGCATTGTAGAAACCCAATTCGGACCTATCATAAATGAATGTACTAAATTCCCCAACCTAACGCCGCCCAATAACCCATACAAACCATTTTCATCTCCTAAAATACCATCACAGCTGCAACCTGAATGTTGCCACCTCAAAAGCTCGTAACTCAATCCGCACCTTCCCGTCCTTAATGTCCATAACCTCTCCATCGTCCTCCAACAGATTCGTTTTCCAAACCTTCTTCACCCCCAAAGTAGTTTTAATAGTCCCTCTCGCCCTTCCCCCAAGACTCTCGTAAATCCTCACAATAATGCTTCGCCCCTTCCTCGTCGGCAAATCACCCCTAGACACGTCCTCATCATCTTCCCCACGCTTGATAGTATCAAGGATGAGCGCAGGAGAGCCGTGGAGGGTGATGGCTGAGAAGGGGGAAGATGCGCTGGTGGGCGAAGGGTGAGAGTATATTTTCATGGGGTGGTTGAAGTTGCGAGCTGTGCGGACGGTGCGGGAGTCGAGGGCACCGCGGTGAGGGAGGATGGCGTAGCGGATGTGGTGGCGGCCTGCAAACGATTGTCAGTTGTATGGCAGAAGGAATCTTAGGTTCGATGGGGGAGAAGAATACTTACCCATATCAGCATGAGCATCTGGCGCTTTTGGTGCACGGAGGAGGGAGAGTCGCATCATGTTTCCGCAGGTTGCGAAACCATATTTGCTGTCGTTCATGATGGAAACACCGTAGCCGTTTTCGGACAGATCAGCCCACTTGTGGCAGCAGACTTCGAATTTCGCCATATCCCAGCTGGTATTGTAATGCGTTGGTCTGCGAATTATACCATATTGTGTCTCGTAAGAAGCTTCGGTGTTCACTATGTCGACTGGAAACTCCACTTTGAGGAACTTCATGTTTTCTCGCCATTCGACTTCGCTGGTCATTTCAATGTAAGATGGTTGATCTTCGATGCTCGCTGCGAGACTGATAGTTGTCTTTACCCAGCTTTTTTCACTGATCTTAGTTTCTGTCATTAGGCTGACTTTGTGCGGGCCTTTTTCAACGATGCGACTTTCGCTGGATGGTAGCACCTTGCGAGTCTCGACATGATAGACTTCTACATCCCATGCCTGCCAATACAAAGGTTTGTCGTCGAATATAACTAGCTGGTTGGCCTTTTCACCCTGGGCAATGATCTCACGATTTTCTACAAGGTCTATCAAAGAAGTGATGGTACCTTCTTCAACTTCCACCTTGTAGTGGTCATTTGATAGCTGGAAGACACCCTTTTTGACTTCCTTTATTGACGCTGTAGACTTGGCTTCTTTCGTGAGAAGCATCTTGACATCAATCGCTCCTGAATCACCTTGGACGAGGGCATATTTCGAATCTCCCAATTGCCAGCTCTCTGGGAGCTCAAGGATTTCTGCACGTGACCACGGCAAAGTATTGACCGCAGTCAGCCGACCGTCGCCCGACTTATAATCTGAGAAATCGAGCACGGACAATGCATCCTTCATGAGCTTTTTGCCAGTTTTAAAACCGTATTCGTAAAGCTTATCGGAGTCATCATAGCACATCTCAATACAGCTACCAGGGAGGCAGTCATGAAACTGACAAAGTAGTGTATTTTCCCAGATATCATCGATATCCGACTTTGGGTAGTTGTAAGAGCTATCCTTGAGTGTGGCCAAGGTCGCAAGATATTCAAGGTCATGTAGCATGATTTCAGTTTTCCGATTATTCCACTTGTTATTCGCTTGTGTCGTATAGGTTCCTCGGTGCAACTCAAGATATAGCTCGCCATACCATGTCACGAATTTCGTACCGTCTTTGGCTTTCTTCTCTAATCTGTCAAAGAAATCTTCCACCGAGTCGCCCATCTTTACGCGAGGTAGAAGACCAACAGTATCACTCATCCCTCGACATCTTCTAAGCTTCTCAAGCATCTGAAATGTAGGACCTCCGCCGCCATCGCCTTTGCCAAAGGCCAATATCCCTGTAGCATCTTGATCCATTGACTTGTTCTGGGAAAGACTACGGCTCACGTCTCCGAAATGAGCGTCAGCAGTGTAGGTGTTTGCTGGTGCCATGTGACATAAGACCTGGCTATTGTCAAGTGAAACCCATCTGAACGTAGTATGTGGGAAGCTGTTGATGTTGTTCCAGCTTATCTTTTGCGTGAAGAATCGAGACATACCCGCGAGCCGAGTCAGCTGTGGTAATTGAGTAGAATAGCCAAAAGTATCGGGCAACCAAAATGTTCTACAACGCTCACCAAATCGACTTTCGAAGAAGCGTTGACCATACAAGAACTGCCTAACCAATGATTCTCCACTGGGCATGTTGGTATCATGTTCAACCCAGCTTCCACCTATGGTCTGGAATGTGCCCTCCTTTATCTTGGCTTTGACTCGGTCGAAAAGGGGTGGATACAGCTGCTCGAGCCACTTGAACTGTTGGGCTTGAGAGGCAACAAAGCGATGTTCGGGGTACCGGTCAATCAGGTCGCATTGATTTGACCATGAGCGAGCGATCTTTCTCTTTGTCTCATCCCACGGCCATAACCAGCATGTATCTATGTGACAATTCCCGATTGCGTATATAAGGTGCTCCTTGTCGGTGTCATAGACCTTTGACGAGTTGACGTCGCCAACGTATTCTTGAGCGAGCTTACGGCATTCAACGATAGACTCTTGACTACCATCACCAGTGGTGAATGTATTAATTATCTTATTACAGAGCTGTAGGGCCTTGTGCGATTCCCATGAGTTCTCGGGGAACTCCTTCGCTGCGTCTCCAATGATCCAGAAGTCGATGTAGAGCTGGCGAGCTTCAAGATTGACTGCTACGATCTCCGCCTGCGTTAACTGGAAATATTTATTTGGGTCTGGTGGTTGGATTGAATCTCCTCCTGGAGCATTGCCAAACATGCCATTACAGGCCATCTCAATGTAGAATGTGTGGAATTCGCCATCCCGAAAGTCGTTAGGGAGGACCCATTCTTTCCGCTCGCCATTGCCAGTCAGGCCTTGTAATGGTACGCCGTCCTCGGTCCAAATCAGACCTTCATTGTGGCCGTCCCAATGCAGCTCCAGATGCCTTTTCTTCTGCAGTTCTGAAGGTACTTTCAGGTGGATTTTGATCCAATGCGTGGACCAGCTCGGCCCAAACCATTCGCCAACGTGTGTCTCTTTGAAAGCGTGAGAAGTAGCTTCCTTGAATGTGGGCCGGGTAAGGTCTGGAGGCGAGTAAACGGAGAGCTTGACGTAGTCTTCTCCAGAAGCTGTGCCTTCGTACATTTTGCTATTCGAACATTTGGTCAGCTGGGAGATATTTGTCTAAAGGTTACGCGAAGCTCTAGTAACACGGATCACTTACGACTGCAAGTTCTCAGAGGCATATTGTCCGCCATCTTGGAAAGTGCCTAGACGCCCCTTGTAGATGTTATGGATTTGTTGCCCCACTGGACCAGCCGAGATTTTGGGGAATGAAGAGCTTGTCTTCTTGATTTGCGTTTCACCGCCCATTTTAAGTGACAGTGTTAGATAGCAGACGAACAGGAACAGGAACAGACAAAGTACCGGATATGCTCGCTCTACCCTTGAAGCTATCCTCAAGATCAGCAAGGAACCAACGCCTAATTTAGCTGCGTTGCGGGGTTAACGCCGCCAAGCCGGGACGGCACGTGGCTTGAGGTGAGCCTTGGTTTGTTTTACGGGTATTTACGGGTAAATTGCTGGAGATCTTCTACCTGCGTACTGCAGTAAGCCCAATTGATCATTTGGCGGGAAGCTACCCCATCACTGCGAGAACTTTGACCTCTCAAGCCCAATTGTGCTACTCCCATCTACGAGGGACCGGACATCAGTCGCAGAGCATTGAGCGTGCTGTGATATCTGTTATGGTGGTCTGTACTCTGTACGCTACTCCGTATTGCAATGGTAATCAGCTGGATCTCCTGGCACATGATTCTAATCCTGGTAGACATTCTTCCCGATATGTAGCGCTCTGGCAGATGCGTATACCAGGTTGGCCAAACAAAGTGTATAGAGATAACATCAGTTTTGGGAAATCGGGAGTCATCGATTCAGTACGGTGTCGCATTGTTCACATGAGAGCTTTCTCAGGTGTTTCAAACAGATTTGATATTGCTCAAAGATCGAAAGGCTCATCATGAAGTCATAATTCGTTACATGGGTTTTACGCGTCGCACACACAGGATCATTGTCTTCAGTCCATCTCCCTCTTTCCTATTCGCCTTCCTTCTTTCCCATATTGTAGTCATCGCTAAGATCTCCCGCGCCTTCACCAGCTTCCTGCCTATCAGATTACATTCCCTTGTCCTCTACGCCGTCAAAGCAAGACTGCGTCTCCGCATATGTTTACTACTCTTAGCTGACGCGAGGGTAGAGTAGTTGCCTTTAGACGAACGCTTGCTGGACGACTGAGTGAGCCACCTCGTCCTAGTGGACTTGGAGGAGCATAGTGACGTTGCTTGAGCAGTTTTGGATTCTTTCGACTGGAGCTGTTGCTCATCTTCCTCTGAACTGGGCGAGCTTTGGTCTTCTTTGGGGACAGCTTCACTCGCATGAAGCGGGAATTTGACCTGGAGACTGACTTAGTTGATGCCTCGGAAAAGCTATTCAGGGATTCGTACATTTCAATTATACTCTCTTGTACCCCTGCTCGTTCTGACACACCCAAAGAGACGGTCTTTGATGTTTTAGAAGACGGCGGACCCGACTGTGCCTTCTCACGTGAGGACTTCCTCGAATGAAAAACCCTTTTGGCTCGTAGGCGGAACGTTTTCTTGCCTCCTTCGTAGTCACTGGCGTCCGAATCTGAGGAGAAGTAGCTTGAGGGTTGGCTCTCCTCACTTGCACTAAGTCTTAAAGCGGGCGGAACGAGGACGTCGCTTACGACATCACTAGTTCTGCCCGAGATGGGAGAAGGGATTTTCTGATAGTCCTTGGAATAAGATTCTGTGTCAAAGCTAGGGAGTAGAGCATCGCAGGCGTGAAGGACGGACATATACTCGGCTGCGTGCTGTTCGGCAACATGCGGCTGGTCGTCTGACTGTGGTACGTTTGGGCCCAAGCTCTTCCCTAGAGGAGGTGAGTCTGAGTCCGCCTCATCATCTGAACTCTCATACTTTGGCGCTCTCCATTCACTGAATATTGACTCATTGAGTTTCTTTTTGTCCTTCATTGCGCCAGCAAATATTTCTGTTTTGGCCTCTCTTTTCAGTTGTGGTCGAGGTGGTAGCTTATCAGGCAGGTTCGAGGTACTCGATGAGAAGATCTTAGACTTCAAGTATATTTGCGCCGGTTGTTGAATGTCTTCTCTATTCACAAATCTGGGTGTCTGGGGCAGAAGGTCTTCGATATAGACGTTGAACTTGCTTGATGGTATCCCCGGTCGAGTTGGAGTTGGAGGTAGAGGTTTTGCTTCGAGATTCCAGCTTTTAGCTCTTGGCTGACTTTTCTCTGCAGCTGCCTCCCAACTATCAAAAGAGGATGTCGACGAGTTGCCTTGGGGCAACGCTTGAGGTAGCGAAAGAGACGACATTGTAATGCAGCTGGATGTCCACTGTAACTACGATAAAGGTTTGCAGTTGACCGAGAGATCAAAAATGTGTATGTGGGGTTTCAAGTATGTTGTCTCCCAGTGAACAAAGAAAGCGTGGCGACCTCATGGCTGCCATGTGGGAAAAATAGGATTTGGAATAATTCTTTTGAAGCATGACGCCTAGGGGTCCAGAACACATTCCTCAACGCTTTCGGCGCGCTTCACAAAGGCCCCATTGACAGCTCCATACAGGGACAGTAGCGTACGAGCCCACATCAATCAATGCATTAAGTGCCCTTTGCCCTTCGAAACACAAAACCGCGGAGAAGTAGCATGACGACCTCAGCAATGAGATAATCGTATTATAAGTGGGAAGTGTTCCCCATCGCATGATACAGTTGGATCCTGACTGCCGCTGTACACTATGAAATCATAGTCAAGAGTAATTTGTGTCTTATTTTAGGTGTTGTGATATTGGGGCAAGTGGCTTGATCCATCTGATTTGCTATAAGAACCATGGCGTGAAGCTTCATCATCTGGACTTTCAGCTACTTGCCCAGAACCCCGAAAGAGGAAAGAGGTCCGAAGACGGTGTATGAATGTGGAAGGACTCGAGACTCTTGCTCCCAAAACATTACTTGATAAGGACCGGCCGGATTTGGTTAGATGAAAGGGCCATCGAAGATGTCCGAGGAGTAAGAGAATGACACCAGAGCGGCGCGTGGAACAAAGAGGAAGCGCAGCAAAATGGTACATGGCTATTGTCTGCATTGCCATTCCCCATGTCTCAAAATCGTTGAACTTTAAAGGGTCCCCGAAGCTACCTAAGGTACCGTACCTTAGCCGGGGGTTTTATACATGTCAGAGGATGTTGGACTTGAGCCATTATCGGGGAACTCTGTGAGGTCGGCTTTCAATTTCTAACGCTTTTGTTTTGACTATACAACCCAATTCCCTCAGCGGTACCAATATCATCATTTTCCAAAATCTACAACTCTCCATCTCAACCCTAAAATCTCCAAAAGAAAAAAGCACCATGTTAACACACACGCACGTATCCCCATTAATCTCCCCCACAACTCCCCCCCTTATACATAAAAGCCCGCCCGCACCTCAATCCTGTCATACAAACTACAAAACCAGCGAACGCCACTAATGCTCGCTTAAGTATTGAATTTCGTCCTTTTTTGCCCCCACAAAGTCACAAAATTTCGATGCTGATAGTCAGGAAAACCCTCAAATAGGTTAGCGCATGCATCGTCGTTGGGTGTTGAAGACTTCGGCTCGCGTACCAAAGTCCCGCCGCTTTGATTAATTCTCTCCACGCGACTTCCCCTTCCCCTTGGCAGTGAAGGTGATAGATGAATTAAACCTGTAACTAAGGCTTCGATGATAGCTTGAATGGGCTAGGATTGGGTAAGTATGTCTTGTTACGTTTCGCACCAGGAAGTATACGGGGTGGTATGTTGGTGGGAGCGGTTCGGCACGATAGAGTTAATTCACCGCTTATATCGCAGAGAAGGTAGACTAGTACTGTAAAAAGCCTTCGTGAGAGGTGAGTAAGGTATAGCTGGCACGGCTTGAAAACTAAAGCTGTTGCTGTTGTCGATGGGCTCGGGAAGAGGAGGGAGAGGATTTTCCTTACGTAAGGTTTGAATTACCAGTCATACAAGTTTGTGAGGATATTAACCTAGCATTATTTAAATCTGGCTGGTTACGGCTAAGATTACAACAGTATCTTAATTAAGAGGTACTGGTTGGACATTGATTGAATAATAAAAATTTGCTTTTCCTGAAAGCAAGAACATCGTCATTGAATACATATGAGAATTCTGTACAGTCAATTCGACCCTGCACTTCTTCGTGGGCTGCAAAACAGGTCAATAGCTTCTCAATTGTCTCTTGCTACCGTTAAGGCGATCGATCGGTCCAAATGAAAATACCGATTCTTGCGTGACCTGACTCATGCATTCGTTACACCACATTTCATCCTTGCGGTAAAATCCAAAAACCTTAACGCCAATACCTCCCTATTGAGCCTCAACCAGAACCATCATACTGTTGATTCTCACACACATTGAAAGTAGTGGGTTCTTCCGGCACTACGATTGGGGACGGACACACGAGATTCGCGACTTTCGAACTAACGTAATTTTGGAATTCCTCCTTGCTGCCACTTGTGCCGCCAGTCTGCAATTGTTTTCAGCTTTGATAGAGAGTAAAATGGAAAAGTGATTTAACTTACTGCAGAAGTATATCCACACGCACAGGGATACGAATTTGGCGAAGCAGGCGGGAAAGAAGCCAAATCGTAGACTCTACAGACAGGAATGTTGAAGAAGCCGGCCGTTGACTCGGAAATATCTAGGGTACCGATAGCTGTAGCAGTAGCTGCGTCTAGGTTACCTGAATTCAGTGCGTCGGAATATTGATCCGAAACATCGTAGTTGAAATCACCAGTTGCCCAGGACGCCACAGATCCCCTAATTGCAGCGGATGTGTCAAATGTTTGCCCAGCAAGGATCTGATAATTCGAATTCCAGCCCATGGGTGTAGTGCCCATCAGGTCATTCCCAACGGTAGCCTGGTTGCCGTTAAAGATACGCGCCATTCCATTCATACCGTCGCAAACAGTAAGGACTTTCTCCTGAGCGCTTGTTTGCAGGGTCTCACAGTAAGTTTGATTAGCTTCGCCGAAGTCACCGTTTGTGAGTTTGATTTTGACGCCATAGGGAACGTAGATTATGAATGCATTCGAGTCATTCCATGCGTAGCTGTGGTTGTGATTAGCAAATTGTCGGGAATTGCTAGAAGCTAGGGATTCTTACTTGATGCTTTTGAAAGCCAGCGTTTTGACGAAGTTGGAATATAGGTCCGTTTGGAAGTTGGACATATGGTCACTGTCTACCCAGAAACCACTGCCGAAGATACCGTTGGGATCACCATAAGGAGAACCGCACCATTCATCAGCTGATGCATTGCCGATGAAATTGCGATAGCCGGTCTGTATTCCAGCGGAAACAGACTTCAGGTAGCTTGTGACAAAAGCCGAAATTTTGCCAGCTCTGGTCACGATTAGTGTATGTTGCAATTGTGTGTGGTGGGTGGAATATACTCAGAAAATCTTTGGTCAATCACTGGCGCCAGATCAGCTACGTTACCACCAGCGATCGTCTCTCCAACCACTCCTCCCATTGCTGTCACGAGCAGAGAGCCACCGCCGGTAAATGGTGCTAAGGCTGCGGAAAGGATCGTCAGTATAGGAGTCAGAAGTCCAAGTATTTGTTCGAACGTCGCGTCGGGCGTCGGGTCTGTGAAGAAGGTTGTGGTGATGTCATCGATGCTCCCAATGCCCAAAGTTGCAGCGTTGAATAGCGCATTCCACATCTCATAGAAGAAGTTACTGAAATTGATATAGGCGGTGTACGCAAGAAACCGCTGTGCAAGGAGTTGGTCCCCAAATCCGTTGTTCCTGACATCTTTGCAGACGATCGGAGCACAATCTATGGGGTCAGATGCATTAGAGTTGGACTGTCCCTTGAGGAGAGCTAAGTCAACTCACAGATGTTATAATTGCATTCAGTTGATTCGCCAATGTCTTTGCTGAGTATTGAAACGGCGTCTACTTGAGGATCGGTGGGCGCAGGTGCGGCCGCAGAGAGAATGCTCGACAGATAGCTATTCACCTATGACAGTCAACATGAGTTATGGTCCAAAGTCAGTCATTAGACCAACATCGTAGGCGCTCCAAACAGCTGAGCTAGGTAGGATTGAATTTTGAGAGCATGCGGTCACGAGTGCAGGGTCAGAGGTCCCTGTCTGACTAGGTGGGGGCTGCAACCCTAGACCAGGTTCATCTGCGCAGGGATAAGTGCCTTTAATGATTAGATGGTATTGGCCGGCTGGAACTGCTGTTGTAGCTTGAGATGCTCTCCTGAATTTGGCTCCATGGAGATCTCGGTGCTGTGCGTTGATAGACAGCGGTACGGGGGGCATAAAAGACTTATGCCGCCAACGCTTAGCTACCGCCGTATTCGTCGTTGTTGTTGGACTCGGCGTACCGTTCGTGTTTGTACTCGCTGTGCCTGTTGTGGTTGTGGCACCTGGTGGCGCTGTTATGGAAGCAGTCCCGCTTGAAGAAATGGGTGTCGTCACCCCGAAGACGATGTCGTATTCTCCAACGGAAGGCGTTGGCACGCTTAGTGTCCATGCGGTGCTGCTTTCGCCAATCGTAAGGGCATTGATGTCTGATTGTGGTATATCTTCCGCTCCTGCCCCTGGTATTCCCAGCCCGTCAAAAACTATACCAGGGGTGTCAGTCTCGAATACCCATACTGCACCTTCCTGATCCCAGAAGTCCCCTGCAGGTATCCTCTGTGACTCATCTGTGGGTAATGTCATATCTGTCGTGTAGGTCGCAGTCCCTGAGAGGGCGTTGCCACTACATGACGCTAAAGGGATTTCGGATAGTGCTATTTGTGCTTGCACGGATGAACAATATGTGAGAATGAGGACGCTCAACAGGCGATGGTGCAATTTGGCCATCGAGAACTGAGTTTGCAGAGTCAGAAATGGGTTATGGAAACAGAAACATTATGTACATAGATAATGGGGGATCATTGCTCTTAATCGCACCCTGACATTGCTGGGCATTAGCAATAGCCCACTTTCAGTCTTAAGACCAACAATCAACGGGCATCACGACGCAACGCAGATAGTAAGCTAAGTTGAGATTAAGAGAATTGGGGCGTTGGTATCGCTCATATAAGGGATTACGTCCGGTGCAGTCGCATATAGCACCTTTCAAAACGGGAAGGCATCGACGTAAATATAAAACCCTGGCGCCCTTCCCTCAGTGGCGGGACCTACCCAAGAGCCGTATAAGAGTTCCTGCATGACATTGAACGTGGCCGAATGTTGGCCGAAGCAGACAAATAAGATTAGAAATTGAGGCGCAGCGGGAGGCCAGCAAAAAGGCCAAGGGACTTTCGCCTTGCTTAGTTGTTTTTGAAGAGATAAGCGGAATTCATCTTTGTGGCCCAGGTTTTCTGGAACACTTCAAACGATGGTGGCTTTGACTTCGATCGTCATATACTTACGGCGAAGAAGCTGGACTGACGGTGGCACGGCGGGTCTTCAGTGACGAAATGGCGTTGGTGATGGTGCTGCCAGGTGCTGCACAACACTCGCCAAGTCGGTAATATGAAACAAATATCTGCATCCAAAAAGGGTTTATCACAAGTCGCGTGACTGTCCGGTACAGTGCATGGCAATAATTGTCCGCCATTCTCCATCTGCCGAGTTCAGTCTTAGTACCAGCACCAGCTATACACTTGGTATACACTTGGCAGAGTACGCGTTGCGTTTTGTGAAATCCAAAGATCATCGGACCCCCACTTTCCAACTGCATGAGTCAATCCTCACTACTGGTATGGCACTGGAGCGGTTTGCGATAGCAGCACAATTACCTAGCGTCAGGGGTAGCGGACCCTATGTCGCCGTATGTCGCCATCTTGATCGGCTGTACGGGCAGGAGCAAGGTGTGCGAGATGGAATTATCTCATCCTATCTGCTTCGAGTTCTAAGGGAAATAGATAAAGGGAGAGGGGTGCTGATTTCGGGTTGGATGTTGTTGGATCTCGGCGCTTGATGTTTCAACATTAGCCCTTACTAAAGTATGCGGGAGCGCGCCACTATTAGCGAGCATAGCCACCCAGATTAACCCAGATTCGGCGCCACCCGTTACTAGCGTTGCGGCGCGTTGACCTCACTGATGATGACTTTCCACGCATGCTTCCTTGTCACACTGCCCCAAACATCGCAATATACCATCTACAGGGACATGAGCTACGACTCTACCGCTAGAGCTCTAGCTCTACCCGTATCGCCGCCAAGGTCTCCCAATCTCGCCGACCATAGTACACAGGCACCATGGACTCGGCGCCGACTAAGCCGCTCTCTCTCCAGGAACAACTCATCATTCCGGGGACGAGGCTCAAGCTTGGTGGACCAGACCATCAATAACGCTGAACGAGCATGGCGAAAGGCATTAAAAATGGCCGAACGAATGACGATATGGCAGAGGGCGTTATCCTTCGTTGCCGGCATTATCATAGTCATCCTGGGCATACTTTTTCTCATCTTTAGTGAAAAGATTTTCGCATGGATGCAGCCCGTGGCTGAGAAGTGGAAGAATTTAAGAGGGGGTTGGCTGATACTCTGGGCCATGACGTTCGCTACCGCGTTTCCTCCCGTCATAGGTTACTCAACATGCCTGACCTTGGCTGGGTTTGTCTATGGCTTTCCACTGGGGTGAGCCGCCAGCGTTTGTCGATGCGGCGGCATTGAGCAATTCCTGTACAGCCAGCTAATAGTTTTCAGCTGGCCGATTGTTGCTTCCGCGACTGTAGCAGGATCAGTCTGCTCATTCGTCGTCTCTCGCACTCTGCTGTCAAACTTCGTACATCGACTTGTCGCAAATGACAAGCGATTCGAAGCCTTGTCGCTAGTGCTCAAGCATGATGGTCTTAAGCTGCTGTTCATGATCCGTCTGTGTCCGCTGCCGTACAGCATCTCAAATGGAGCGATTTCGACTTTCCCTACAGTGAACCTGATGATGTTTGCCCTGGCAACAGCAGCGGCTACACCGAAACTATTCATTGCAGTCTTTGTCGGATCTAGACTTGCAGTAATTGCGAAGAATGGGGAGAAGATGGACACTACTACCAAAGTTGTGAACTGGGCTAGTATCACCCTCGGTGTCATGCTCGGAGTCTTCACTGGTTGGTTCATTTATAAACGGTTGGCTCCCCAGCTTCCATGGAAGGACTGTGAACTGATATAATTAGAACCTTGGCTCGGTCACGGCAAATCGAAGCAGAGGAAAGGGCTGCCACCAGGCACCCACCGTCAACACAGAATGAAGAATTTTCTGACGACGTTGAGGAGCAGGCGGCTACGGCCACTCTGATCCGAGATGATCAGATCGATTTCTTGGATCGCGAAGGTGCCACAGAGGGTTATCGGGACGACTTTACAGATGATGAAGATGACGTTTTCCGTTATGGCGATGGGAATGACGAAGAGGAAGCGATTGGTCTCGACAAACAGCCGCATTATCGGTAACATGGAATCATGCTCTATGAGTATCTCATATGTATTCAGCTTGTCTGCAGGTGGATGGGCGTTGGATCATCATCGGTCTCTCCTATGAAAGGGGATGAGCATTGTTGTTGAGCATTGGAGGCGTATGCATTAGAATGGCGCCACCAACTTGTATTAGAATAGATCTAGACTATACGATATATGTACGATGTGTGAAGACCTATCCATGCTCGCACAAAGTGCGCTCTCAATCAGGAAATGCAGCTTGCGTTTTGCTCTGACATTGTTGTTATGCAGTACTCGTATGATTACTAGCACTGATCGGCACAGGGGAGGTGCGGCTCTCGAAGCCAGCGGCTCCGTCGCTCGTCAGTCACTCAGAACACCAAATGCTCCTCGAGGTGGAAGCATTCGCAAGCCCGAAGTGCTAGATCTCCTCAGTAGCGACCGAACATTCGCAGTAGTGCAAGGAGGGATAGTTTTCGCCACAGCTTTGCTTCCCTAGGCGATTCGAAACCCTGCCTATCCCAGCCTCGCTGTCTACCTTCCAGTCTCAGAGCTCTAGTAATGGACAACGACTTCGACAGTGTCTCGTGGCAGAATGACGAAGGAGAGAATGAAGCTTCGCGGCCGACGACTGCAGTGACTAGCGAACCTGGGGAGCCTGTCTACGGAACGAATGCGAGTGGGAAGCGAAAAGCAAGAGAAAGCATCAATCAGGCAGGTGAACAGGCGGATGCAGTGGATCTAGCAGGTATTGGCGATGGTAGGCTGGACTGTACAGTTGATTCACCTTTGAAGGAGAATGATGGGACCAAAGATGCCTACGTCTCTTACTTGGTTACCACCCGTGTATGTCACCAACCTGGCGAAACAATGAACACTACACCTACATAAGCTGTCCCAGCTAATATATTGCTTATAGACAGATTTTGCATCCTTTCAAAAGCCGGTGGTCAAAGTTCGCCGGCGCTTCACAGACTTCGTCTTCCTTTACAAGTACCTCTGCCGGGAATACCCTCAATGTGCTGTGCCCCCTCTGCCAGACAAACACAAAATGGAATATGTACGAGGCGACCGATTTGGCCCTGACTTCACTAATCGCCGCGCCCACTCCCTCCACCGTTTCCTGAAACGATTAGCATTGCATCCAACTCTGCGTCGCGCCGCCCTCCTGACCATCTTCCTCGAATCCACAGACTGGAACGCAACCATGCGCTCCCACCCCAAACGCAGCATCAGCGTCTCCGAACAAAGCACCTCCGTCTTCGACAACTTCGCCGACACCTTCGTCAACGCCTTCTCCAAAGTCCACAAACCAGACAAACGCTTCATCGAAGTCCGCGAAAAAGCCGACAAACTAGACGAAGACCTCGGCCACGTCTCCCGCATCATCGCCCGCGTCGCCCGCCGCGAAGCAGACCTAGAAGCAGACTACACCGACCTCTCCACCCAATTCATGAAACTCGGCGCCCTCGAACCCGGCGTCGAAGGCCCCGTCCACGCCTTCGCCCAGAGCGTAGAACAAACCGCCAAAGGAATAACCAACCTAAAAGAACACACCGATCAAAACTACCTCGGCAGCCTTCGCGACATGGAAGCCTACACCACCTCCCTAAAAGCCCTCCTCAAATCCCGCGAGCAAAAACAACTCGACTACGAAGGCCTCACCGAATACCTCAACAAAGCCTCCTACGACCGCGATACCCTCGCCTCCTCCCCCTACAGCTCCCAAGGCCCCACCGGCTTCATCCGCTCCAAGATCGAAGATGTAAGAGGCGTAGACCACGAACAAAGTCGGCGCGAACGGGTCCGCAAATTAGAAATGCAGATCGAGAAATTGATACGGGAGGTAGAGGATGCGAGGCGGACGACAGAGGCGTTTGATGGCGAGGTGGTGAGGGAGGTAGCGGATTTCGAACGGATTAAAGCGGCGGAATTTGGGGATTGTTTGGGGGGGTTGGCGGATAGGCATGTGGAGTTTTATACGGGTGTGATTGAGACGTGGGAACGGTATTTGAGGGAGATGGAAACGGATGGGACGTAATACTTGAGCATGAGCATCTGCATGCATGTGCCCTGTTGCGAAGTATGAGTATTACGCGTTATAAGGAATTGAGTAATAGGTATCAAATGAATCCATATGAATTAATAAAACTAAGGTAGTAGACCGCTTTATCGCTCTATAACGCTTGCTTTTCCCCTGACATAATTGATCCATTCCTCATCTTATCGACAAAGGAATATAACCCCCCAGATACGAATAACTCCTCACCCATCCTCACTCCTCCCCCCAAACCTCCCAAAACTACCAACATCCCTCCTAAAAAACTTCCCAATATTCCTCAAATTCTCATTCAAATTCCCCGCTCCTCCCACTCCCCCCACACCACCCGCCTCCGAAGGACTCTGCGGCCTCCTCCCCATTCCCGGCGGCGGACTCGCAACACGCGAATCAGACGGCGTGTTTGATGTCGATAAGCTAGGGGTACCGAAACGATCAACGCCGTCGCGGGCGGCGGTCATGAGTGCGGAGCCGAAGGTTGAAGGGTCGAAGCGGGTAGGGAGGTTGGTTGTGCTGAGGGAAGCGGCTGTGGAGCCGAGAGAGGGGAGGTGCGGGGTAGGGATGTGGACGCCTACGCCGGTAGTGGTGGTTGTTGAGGTACCGCCGACGAGTAAGGGGGTGAGGAGGGGGGAGGAAGTTTGGAGGTTGGCGTTTCTGGGGGAGGAGCGGTGGGCTTGGAAGAGGTCGAGGAGGTGGGGTTGGTCGGGTTTGCGGATTCCCTTTAGGTCGAGGATTTTCTTAAAGTTGGCGTCGGATTTGTCGGCGATGTGGATGAGGTAGGCTTGGACGAGGGCTTCGGGGGGAGAGGGGCGGACTTGGAGGGTTTTGAGGAGGGGGTCGAGACGAGACATGGATTGTGAGACGCGTTTTATGTAGCCGGGGGGTGGGGAGGTGCCTGGGGGGGAGGTGAGGGTTAGGAGGTCTTCGAAGCCTTTCTTTAGGACGTAGGCGTCGAGGAGCATCTGCGCGGTGTTAGGGGTGAGTCTTTGATTTTCTCACAAGGAAAAGGTTTTACCTGCTCGGCGCCGACTTCTGAGATGGGCTTGCATTGGAACATGTTCGCAATGTAGGCATTGGCAGTCAGCTCAACGACGTTATCACAGAAAGCTCTTGCGTATTGCTGCTTGTGCAGCATAGCAAGAATCTCTGCGGCCCTTGATTTGATCTTGGAAAGCATTTCGCCGACGTACGAGCTCTGATCGCCAACGCTCTCCATCTTACTCCAACCTGTATTGCGCATCTCCCGCCAGGTCGGTTCGATGTCGACCTCTACTTTTCGCACCAGAGCTCGGACTGTTGCACTTGCAATACCCATGAACGCATCTGCTTGACTCTGTAGATCGATACTAGACCTAAGATCATGGTCGATTCGGCTCTTGATCTTTTCCTCCAGCTGTGTACTCGTAATGTAGCAGTAATCGGCAGTGTTTAGGACCAGAACTAGGTCTTCGATTTGGGGTGTCTTTGACGGAGTCTGCCCACTTGATCGCTCGCTGACATAGTAAAGAAGAATTTGCTGTGCATATTGATCTAGATATTTGGCGAAGACTTTCGTAAGTTCTACTAGGCGTGCTCCTGTAGAGAGCTTAGCACACTGCGCCAAGGTCATACGGTAGAAGCTGAAAAGCTCGGTAGAGGATGAGATGACCATTTGGGGAGAGAACTCCTCGTCTGGCTGTCTTGCAGGTTCTGCGCGATACTTGGGTAACATGGTTGACAGGTGCTTGTCTTGTGCCTCCACCCAGATACTAAGATAGGGCTCGAAAGCCTCCGATATAGCCTGACTGAAGATGGGAGACTTGTCCTCATTCGAGCTCAAGGTATCCGTAGAGGCTCGGGATGCATTGGTGAATTTCCGCTCAAGACCATGCTCAAATTCGAGAGTCTCTTGGAGGCACGAGAGTAACAGGTCGACGTCCAAGGTCTGGCCATCAGCCCTCCTTGCTGATCGCTGTAGAATACCCTTGAAATCTTCTCGTGTTCCCTCGCAGAAAGCATTCGCTAAGAGCTCGTTGACACGCCAAGATGGGGGGAATAATGCCGCATGCTCATCGTCGTAAGTCTTGAGCATCCTCTTGAACCAAGAGTACCTCCTCGAAATATTGTCCAATGACCCCGCCTCTTCACTTCCCCTGAACAGCTGCCGATACTCCCGTAATTGCGTGTTGCAATACCATGTGATAAGTCTCGATCTTGCGTTTTCACCCAGAGAATCCATTACCAAGCAAGCCTCCGCCAGCATACCCCTGCGTTGTGGTATCTCGCCCTTAGCAAACGTAATCTCGAAGTCTTCGCACACCTGCTCCAGCATCTCCCTCTGGAGATCCGAGACGTTTCGGCTAAGCGTGGCAATCTGGTCAATCGATCTGTAGGACTTGAAGTGTGCCATAAGCTGGATTACCGCCTGCAGAAGCTGGGCACATTCTCGGTACTGCCGAGAGCTGCTGAGTCCACGCAGTTGCTCATATGCTGTAGTGAGCATTTGCAACCTTTTCAGAGCCGTCATAGATAGAGTGAGGTTCTTCTTGGTGTTGTCCAGGCGTTTAATGTCCGCCGTCATCTCTGTTATCGCTTCTTCAGTCTCAATGGCTCGCTGCCTAACGCCCTCGACCTTCTGAAAGAGCTCAGCAAGGTCCGCTTTCGCAGCCTGTATCCGTTTGACGCTGTCGCCATCTGATGTCGACTGCTGCTGCACCTGAGCAGCGATCTCTTGGTCAAGCTCATACTGGTAGGCGCGAAGAGCGCTCGAGGTTTTGTATACAGAGGACAGGCTTGTGGGGCTAGTGAATATGGCGTTTAAGTGTTCAAGGGGATCATAACTTGCTGTCGTGTCTGTTAGTAAGGAATACGATCTTATTATCTAGATAGTACCAGAATCTAAGGAGCTTAAATGAGCAGTGTCCCCATTCAGCTGCGGCATGAAGCCTGTCTGATCAAGAACAAGCTGCAGACTAATTTGAGATGGTCAAGGAAGCTGGCGGCATTTAATGCAGTGGTTCAAGGTAAGGCAGACATGAGAGCTTTTGTAGATTCGCAGGATAGTAGTTTTCAAAGTGTCTACGGGATATGGAAGATACGAGCTCCTAGACTGTGGTGGAAGTCCACGCTAGACTTACGATCCACCATAAGGTAGTGCTACGTACAATCGAGGCTTCATTTTTGGCGAATTGTATGAGTAGTATAAATAGCATTTTCAGGAAGCCATGCGTTTGCTTCGCTGCATACTTGAACATCTCTTATAGAACTAGTGGTGACAATAGAGTTGAACCTACCTAGAATATATAATTCCAGGTACCAGGGACAAACAACCGGGGCCTACGATAACTAATCATCCTCAGAACTCCTCATACTTCGAATCAATTCAACATGCAGAGAACCCAAACGAAAATGCTACGTCATTGTGCCAGCACCATTAGAAGAACCTAATACGATTAAGTAGGGAAATAGGCGAACACACGCCTTGCTTCTAGTCACCCGATCATATCCAGACATAGTCGTACGAGGGTCACCCACCCGAAGGATGATGTTGAAGACCAGCTCCTACCACTTTCCTTGTAATAGATAGATCTTGCAAGTGATCTCAAGTGTCTTCTGATCCTATAATAGCGTTTCCCGATTCTTGTGCTCTTGCTGACCTCAAAGGTCTCTTGGGACAGCCCATAGCAGGTTTTCCAGATTCATATGAAAATTTGAATGCTACCGTCCATCTGAGTGCATCGATACTCCAACCATATCCGTGGCATTAGGCAATGTGTAGCCATCATTGGGTTCATCTTCTCGATCGTAATAGTGCCATACGGGGAACCAATCTCTTGCGATCCAGGAGGGATAGCACGCGAAGTCCAAAGCTTTGGCGGTGGTACAAACACCAATCTGGTCAACCGAGCCTGTAATATCCCCTTCGTCATCTATGAAGTGAAGATGTTCTCATGAACAAAATCTGGATGGCTCAAGGAAACGTGTGGGGGGTGGTCATGGACTCGATAGCTTGACGAACGGCTCTGGTTTGTGCCTGTTTACCGTATTAGGAATATTCACCGTTTTGGAAATATTCATATTATCTACCGCGTCAGAATGACAAGGACGGGAAAGATTCAGCTCAGAGGACAAGTATGGTAAAATTGTTTTCAGATGTCAAATTTCGTGCAGATCTTGTGTTCCCTGATATTGGTGAAGATAGATTGTTGTATGGTATCGTAGAATCAAAGGCTTGCTCTGAATGAAATGACTAAGATTAAGAGTAGCTGTTCGGAAAAGTCGCAGAAGATGCCGGAGAACAGAAGATTTTTTTGCTCGTTCAAGCTTTGGATAAAGGAAGGAATAAGCCATGAGGCGTTTTTGCAGATAAGTAGTTTCTAATCCGCTACCGTAAAACCTTCCTAACAATGAAACTCCAATGGTTAATATCTGTTAATACGACATTATCAATCCACAACGAAAGGCGTAGATATTAATTTGGTGCGTATGGTTGGAAGAGAGAAAGGTTCATCCGAAATGAAGTAAAAAATATTGCTAGGAAGTCAGATCCGCTCCCTCTTGTTGTGCGAAGCTCAGGAAACCATGACTGAAAGATTCTTCACTTTCAGAGCCGCACTACCTGGACATTGGAGACTGCGGTTGGCGACATCTATTCGAAGAAGTTTTTCTTCACCACTATATGAGTAGCTCCAAAAGCATAGATCGTGGCATTGTATCAAGGGATCCCTGCTCAAGGCCATAATTCACATAGCTCTCCCAAGGCTTCCCTGCGCTTAGTTTTTGAATTTGACATTGAGGTCGCTACTGCCTATTCGATGCTAGGAAGCGTGCAAAGCACGATAACCCGTCTCAACCAGGCTTCTGCCATCATTTGTATCCCCGGTGCCAGTCCAAAAGAACAAGCCTGCTAGACCCTGCTGCTGCGCAAACTGTGCTTTCATGTGGACAGTCCTCGGATCGTCGAATGTCACGAAGTCACCTTCACCGCCAACAGAATATACTGCGCCAGCAGCCTCATCGAAATGGAGGACTGACCCCGGTCGAGGTAGATCCTTGTACTCGAAAGTACCTTCCTCACCCCCGACCCCAGAGAAGCGGTCACCCACATTTGCAGCGCCTAAAAACGAACGTCCGTATGTTGGAATACCGAGAAGGATCCTCCCAGCCGGGACACCTTTTGACGTCAGGTATGCTACCGCCGAACTACATGAGAGCTTGGCAGCATCGTTGTGAGGGTCTTTCGGCGTGTAAAGCTGTGCATGGTGACCACAAGCATCAGTCCAAGGACCGGAGAAGTCGTACGTCATTAGATTTATCAGGTCCAGTTGAGGCCAGGCTTTCGCAAGATCAATATTCTTCATAGCCCATTCCCCGGCAGGCAAAGCGGAAGTAAGCATGTACTTCGGTGCAGGCAAGGATTTACGAACAGCAGAAAGCAACTGTACGTAGTGTTGTCCCTGTTTAGGATCAGACGGATGCTCCCAGTCAACTACAGATATTATTGAGAGAAACGAGGAGAATTCTGAATATCGTCTTACTGTCAATACCGTCGAGCCCGTATGCATCAACCATAGTCCTCGCGCTCTGAGCAAACATCGACCTCACAAGCCCACTGCTAGATACGGATGCGAATGGAGCACTGCCCTCCCCACCACCGCCAACTGAGAGGATGACCTTGATGTGTGGATTTCGATGCTTCACGGCTTTCAGGTCCCCGAGGCAACCTTTCGCACCATCGAGGTCCATTTCGATGTCCGCATACTCATCACTAAACTAATGGCCCATCAGCACGGCTGACAATCTGTATGGGACTGCCGCACAAAGAGATCACCCTTACTTCTCACCCTGAACTATCCGTCAACAATGACTGCAGCAATTTCCATAAACGAACTTACCAGGCAAAAGCATAAAATATATGAGTAATGAACTCCAGATTCATGGATGATGGCGACTGCTGACGGTAGACTCTCCAATTTGGGTAGTACACAGCATTTACTGGAATCGAGGGGGAAGTTTCGCCATTTTGTACTGGCAATGCTTGTTTTGTGGTTTTGTGCTTGAAGATATTCCAGCGATTAGAGTTCCCACCTGCCTTCGGAACTTGCTGAGATGGAGCCATGGATGAAGCTGTAAGTCGCGCAAGAAAATGAAAGATGGGAAACGTTGGAGTCTTTAAAGAGTTTTTTAATGGCCATATTTATGCAGCCTTTTGTGCACGTGGGTTGCCTGTTGCGGTTAGCGTATGCTCTGATAGCCTGGTTTTGTGCAGCCCTTAGTTCGTGTCGCCATCTACGCGGTTTTCGAGCCTTACCTTAGTATTCAATTCACGAATGCATGGCCTACGCCAATCTTGGATTGCTTCCGTGAATTCTTAGGCATACGAGCTTATCAAGAGCCCCAGGCATTTGAAGAATATAGTGCGTCATTCTCAACAGTACATGGCTCAATAGCCCTTAATGACGATTCAAGATCTATCCATTGGAGACGAATTGCTGCTTTGCAATAGTTCGAACACCAGCTTCTGGTTGTTGTGTTGGAGATCGCTCAGTCATATCGCGCAACACCAAATTGCAACCACTTTGAAGTCTCAGGTACCCAAATTGCAGCTTTATTGTATTTAGATTAGGACTTGATATGGGGATGCACGCAGTCAAACGTTCATTTGCAGACGCGATCTCAAAGTCATGAAGGGGGAGATTTAGAACCAATTAGGTTCATACTCTATCAGAATCAAAACATCAAAGGGTTTCGGTGGTGGGATAAACTTGGTTACCGTCTTTCGAATTCAAGCTCCAAAGATGAAACATTGGCAAGAGGTAAGTAAATGAGGAGCTATAATTGGTACTGAACAACTGTATCCGGTAGGTGAATTGCAGCTCGAATGTGCTCCGGTTTGTATATAGATGGGCTAAATGATGTCTGAGATAGGAATTGTTGCACAATGGCTTCCAAAGTCATATCATCGGAGCTCCTGAATAAGCAAGGCTGCCTACCGAGGTTTGTGTACAAGATACCATATCGTAATGCGAGTAGTAGAAATACATTCGTATATCATACTTCGCTCCCTCTCAAGAGTCTCTACTATGAACACAGCGGTGGGCTGACACCTCACGCATCGAAGCTAGCGTATATGGATCTATTGGACTTGGAGTGACCTCGATATACCCTCATGTTCATAGACGGTGACGTCCTCCGGATCATTGTTTGCTCCGCTTTGCGGTCGTGGGCCACAAGGCGAAGGGCAAAGTAACCGACAGTCTCCCATATGTTGATGTATAAGTTATCCGGCTCTTCTCCGGTCGTCACCCCCAATATTACTTGCATGTGCCAGCAGGAATTTACAACAGGTCAATGCATACTTGCAGGCTCGTGTCCACGCTTCATCCGGACTGACTCCTAGCTTAATACTTTCATCGCCTATCTTGTCTTTCCTGATCGCATAGGGCAATTTGAGACCTCCACCGCCGCTTGCAGAAGACGCTCTACCTGCAGCGTTATTCGGCTTGGGAGAGCCTGGAGAAGGTGACATGGGATGGGCCGAGGTAGTACTAGCAGAGCTGATCTCGACAAACTCACCTAGCTGACGCAGACATTCCAAGAATGCAACCATACCGGCGTCAAGGCGGCGGTGGAGGAGCATGCGGCCGAGAGGTAGATCACCCGAGGAAAAGAGATCCAAGGCGGTGACCTTAGGTTGCGCTCGTTGTGGGGAATTCGAATCTAATGTTGCACCCCGTGTGCTTTCAGGGCTCGTCTGCTGGGAAGCTGAAGGTGGCGTTTCGATTTTCTCAATCTTTGACGTGCTGCCCATAGGTCTGATCTTGTAACCCTTGAATTGAAAGCCCAATTTCTCAGCTACTGTTGCTAGGAGTAGTGCAGCATTGCCCCATGCCGCATTGATTTCAGACCAATCCACATTCTGTGGAGGGGGCAGTCGGCCAAGGCGTAGCCCGTTTATTGTACCAAAAAATCCATCATGGCCAATGCAGAATGTGTCATTGTAAACATTAGTACGCTGAAGCCGCTCTAGTTGTTGGGTATCATGGTCATAAGCGGCATTGAGAGTATCACGATCATTCTGAAACGAGGAAAGAGTAAGAGTAAATGCATTACGAGAGCGCCAAAAGGCCTGTTCCTCATCGTCAAGTGCGAGCGATTCAGCTTCCAAGGTGGCGACCTCATCATCTAATGCTTGCTTCTCATTTTCTAGTGCAACCAACTCGGAGAAAGCCTTCGTTTCCGCAGCTTTTGCCGAAGCTAAAGAAGCCTGAGCCTTTGACACTTCAGAAGAGCTAGGGATAGTATTGTTGAGAGTTTTTAGGAAGCTAATGTAGGCGTCTCGTTCCTTCGTCGAGGCCGAGAGGCGGCTCTGAAGTTGTGACAGAAGGAGTTCTGTACATTCACTGCAGATAGGATGGTCTATATCGGAGCGCGAAGAGAGGATTTCGAAAAGCCGGGTAGTGAACTCGATTTGATGGGAGAGCGTCTGCTTAGGATCCAGCGATCCTTCGAAGAACGTATCATTTGCCTTCTTCAACCCTTTATTCGGCTTAGAGCTCTCGTTACTATCCGGGGTATGCTGAGGAGGCACAACTTGCGAATCCGTAAGCATTACAAAGGACATTGCTGGGTTCTCCTTCAGCCCGGCCTTCGCTGATGCGGCCATCGCAGGTTGAGCCCCAAACCCTTGACGGGCAGCAGGGATGACCCGCTTGAAGACTGGAGAAGTAGCATTCTGAGATACCTGATCGTAGAGATCTTTGCGCTCTTGAGGATAGGGAAGACGTGAGGTGGTCGTAGTCTGATCGACCGAGTGTCCTGTCGAGCCTGCCAGTCTTCTGGTCAACGTCCATACGATAAGCCCGGGGAGAAAGTATCGCGTACCCACTAAGAGATCAAAAGCTGCTGGATTCAAAATTTGCAAGGAGCTGTCAAGTTTCAGAGGTGTACGACATTTCTGGCAGTTCATAATTCTCCAAGTTGTTTCGTTCGAGAGCTAGAAGGTTTTATGCGGATTTATGCAACATTTAATCCACGCGCCGGAAAGACGACTTCAATACCCCACTACGAAGCCACGACAACCACACCTTTGGATCCCGCCAGAGTCTAAGAGAGAGCATGGAGCCGCCTTTGAAGAGGCAACGCCTTTCTAAAACTGTCGAATCGGAAGATGACCTCCAAGAGCGGAGGGTGCGAAACGATCTTCAACTAAAGTCAAGGTTCGAGACCATATTCGAAAAATATAGCAAAGACTTCGAAGGTATTGGGGACGAAATTGATATGAGAACAGGCGAAATCGTGGTTAATAATGGTCACATACTTGGAATGACAAGTGAACGAGATATTGGAGACTTCGGAGATGATGAGACTTCTACTAGGGAGCTCGAAAGTGGTTATTATTCGGAGGATGAGGACAGTAACAATCTAGATGATTACAATGGAACCCGGAACACAATACTGAAGCCGGTAGATTTGAAGCGTGCAGTCGTCGTATCACAAGCTAGGCTCACCTGGGATTCCGACAACGATGGCGACAGCCTCATGGGGGAGATAGAGGTCGAGCGGCAGACGGATGAACAAATCATTGCATCATGGGGAATTGCTGCGTCTGATCTAGAAGAAGATGAGCTAGCAAACAGCGAATTCGAGTGGATGAACCCAAGACATATCAGAGCTGTCGCTCGCGATCGTTGGCAGATTCGAAAGCAGCATCTCGAGTCTCTAGATGAACCCAGTGTCGATCCAGCATGGCGTGCACCTCCATTGCCTATATCTACGCTGTCCCTAAATGTGAAAAAGGAAGCTTCGCCGACTCGTATTGGTGATAACCGAGGAGAGTCCCAGAGCGAAGCACGCAGAATCTCAATATGGGCACCAGAAGAGATACAGGGTCAAAGGCGTAAATCCAGCTGTCAATCGATACCGAAGGAGCAAAGGGAGCATCAGCGCAAGTCCCCTTCTGATTCAAATAACGCTGGACAATCATCTCAGCCACACTTATGGGCTCTTGACGAAGAAGAACCCCACTTTCCACAGAAAACTGAGCAGTCTATTGCTCTTGACTGTTCACACATGGCTTGTCATCAGGGGGCCGAAACAACAGCCAAAGTCATTCCTTCTACGGAACCTATGTTGCAATCTCCCCTGCCTTCCGACAGCCCTTTTCGAGCCCGAGAGAACGCCAGCAAACAATCATTGCTTCCTCAATCAAGCATTCCGCATGGTGATGCCAAACTGACGGGACAACATCCAAGAGACGTGACGCCCGTGATGATAGAGCAGAGTACCACCACAGACCCACCTATTACAAGCAGTATCGAGTCTTCAGACGAACACCAAGTCCATCCATGCGAAAGTCTTCGGAGAGCTCGTGTAATAAAAAATCCTACTTCGCTCCAACCCAAGTCGGCCGGGACCCAGTCTCCGTTCGCCAGCACTGACCAGCAGAATCAAGAATATGTTGAAAGCTTCGATCACTTTTCCCAAGGCGACAGTAAATACGAACCTGCGAGCGACAATCCAGCAAATACCTCCATACCCCGTGTAATGTCTGTCGCTCGAATACATAACTTCGATGAAGAAATCGCACGTTTGCAACTGGAGACTGAAAAGGAAGACATTCTTCTCGAGAAACTTCCCCAGCAAACCGACAGAGCATTAGCGGCAGCGACAACCGCTGTCAATGTACGCCAGAACAGCTTGGCAAGGTTGAGAAAACAGAAATACGGACCCGGTCGGCCACGCCTAGTGAGATCCAGGGAGCTTCACTTGATTGAAGGTGTATCTGCTATTCTCGAGGGAAAGAGTGCTCAAACCCTTATGGCGCAAGGTTCCGATCTTATCTCCGTACCCAACGGCAATGGCGGCGAACATCAAAGCAGGCCTATCGATGATGATTCGACGCTTAGTACCATGTTTCTGGAGACTAATGATGCGACGCAGACCCCGCAGGTTGCAGCGTCAGCTTCTACTGTATCCCGGAGTCCTACGGACGGTCCTGGTCTTGTTCCACGTTCAGATTGGACTCGCTCGACAGAGTGCCTCGCGCGCGAAGAAACGCCCATCGCAGAGCTGGGGACCTGCGATGCGATATCAGAGCATAAATTGCAACTCACCTCGAGGTCCT
Organism: Cladonia rubrotincta; assembly: GCA_963971245.1. NCBI lineage: Eukaryota > Fungi > Ascomycota > Lecanoromycetes > Lecanorales > Cladoniaceae > Cladonia > Cladonia rubrotincta. Next base: position 1,440,240 of record OZ020203.1, on the reverse strand, counting down.
GGGCCAAGACTCACACAGTTCAAGTAGTCATACCAGCAGTAACTACGCACACACCTAAGGACACCATGCCGACTGTTGATGTCGAGCTAGACAAGTCGAGAATAGGCTCAAAAGAAGACAACGTGCACTTGACAACGAGCCTTGTTGGTGAGATGTCCAGGCATTTGCTTTGCCAAAGAACGTCTTCTGTTGTGATAGAGAGCAAGCATCAACTTACAATCCCGAATTTGCACGTCGACCCTTCTACGGAACATGAGGCGCATTCCAATGGGGATCAGTCCGATCTGGAAGATCCTCTTTGTGCTGAGATCCCTGACTCGCAACCATGGAGCAGGTCCTCCCTTACTCTCGAGACACTGGGAAAGCAGGGCACAAAAACTACGAAGACGAGCGTCACGTCTCCGCAGCGCCCGCAGCATTCTAATAAATTTTCACCCAAGAAGCAAAGAAAGAAACCAGTACAAATTGCCGTAGCTGACTCTTTCTCCTCAATTTCGGAGGCCATGCTTGATTGCAGCGAAGACGAGTTGTCTTTCATGTGAGATCTAGGAGGACAGGAGACGCGATGCAAACGAATCCCTATTTAGAGGTTTCATGGGGAAACTGTGGCAGCAAACCAGGTAACTTGACACAGCAAGTGCTTGCGAAGCGGCATCATGGGGGACCGAACGCTTATCAGGCCTGGCGTCCTTTCAACTCAACATCAACCTGCATGATACGTGCTGTATCTTTGAAGAGCTGGAAGACCATTTTGTGAGGTAGTGTTAAGCGCAGCAACGCCAAATATCCCTTTGTGGAGTTGCCTCAGGTAACTATTGAAGGTAGGCTCATTTCCAGATGAGCGCTTAGGCAGTACGATGCCATGTAATCTACGAGTCTTGACTGTCAAGTATTAGATCCATGTTCAGAGCTAGTGATGTCCTCTAATCTGCTGTCCTTCTTATCACCAACGTTTCCTGCTTTCGTCCAAAATTTCGAGATGTGTCTTGTCCCTGAGTCGCAAAGTATAGTGACTACAGTGTTTCCTGGACCCATCTTCTTCGCTGTCTTTACGGCAGCTATACCTTTGTCTTGTCAAAACATACATGATATACGAGAGGGACGTGGGCTCACAATTGACAGCACTGCTGCTCCCCACAAATATACCGTCTTTCTCCACAAGCCATCTAGCCATTTCTAGTGCTTGCTCGTCTTCCACTTTGATAGCGTCGTCTATCAATTCTCTTCCAGCCTCGAAGTTTGCTGTCACCCTATTGATACCAATTCCTTCTACTATCGTATCAACCTGCGATCTTCTCCTTGTTCCCTCTCTTTCTTTAGTATCGAACATCACTCCATACTTGATTCGATTGTATAGTCCACTTCCCTGTGGGTCTGCAAGCACAATCTTTACGTGGGGCAAACGGGGCTTAAGGTACCTCGCGACGCCCGTGATGGTGCCTCCAGTACCCGCGCCGGCGACGAACGCATCAATCTTTCCTCTGCACTGTTGATATATTTCAGGCCCCGTGCCGTTATAATGGGCTTGCCAATTAGCTTCATTCTCGAATTGATCTGCGAAGTAGCCGCGACCCGGACGTTTTGAGTCTGCCGTATGCTCTGCTGCCAGGCTGCGTGCTCGGTTGACAAAATGCATTGGATCGATTATTGGTGCTGGAAGAACCCGCTCAACGACGGCACCTAGTTTTAGAAGGAGGTCGGACTTTTCGATGGCTTGGTCTGAGGGCATACAGCTTTATAGGAGGACAGTCAGATTAGGGTAGTAAGATTGAGGGACGAGGGTGTGCTACATATACGCCAGATAGCCTCTTGCCCTACACACCGTAGCAAGTGAGATGCCAGTAGAGCCTACGGTGCCCTCATATATTGTGTCTCCCGAGTGTGGTTTAAGAAATCCTTGTTCTTCTGCCTACCGATTTTTAGACATGATATGATACTCGAACAAAAAGCGCATTTTACCAGATTGATGATGCTCAGAGCTACTCTGTCCTTGGGGCTCCCACCACTCCCATTGAGGAACTACCAGCACTATTAGGATAGACAAGCCAAGAATAAATCGACCCAAATTATACCTCCGCTTTAGCAAGTATGTCGCATCCGGTTTCCTCTGACAAGGACTTAATCTTGAACAACGGGGTGTTACCAATGCTTGCCTCTATCCCCTCAGGCACTTTTGTTACACTCCTATCATCTTTCTCATGGTCCTCCAAGTCAATGTGGTCATCATCGTGAAGTCCTGCCCCGGTAAGTGTCCTATTAGCAGCACGGCGTCTCCAGAATCGGAATTCAAGCTCCGGGTAGAAGTCTTTGAAGCCTAGGGTAACGAGTATGCCCGCCACAAAAGCTGCTGTAGCGTAGAGCTTCGGGCGGTTCTCCATTGCACAGCTTCAGATCCATAGGCTATGCTCAACCGTTAGGGGCTTCCTTGGGAGGGTTGTTGTATGCACGATGACGCCGGGTACGGCGAGGTGAAGCTCCAAAGCTGCGGCAACAGCCGAGACCAGCAATACCTCCACATTAAGTCCACCACGGCATATGGGGCGAAGAAGAGGCCCAGGATGGACTCGCCGTTGATGACCCAAGTATTCAGACGTCTGCTCTCTCATCAGACTTGCTCCAGACTGCATTTCCACCCCGCTCTATCACGAAGCTCACCGCCAAACGCGCCTCGGCGAAGATGCTACAGAAGTTCAAGCGAAGACGTCGACGATGATCGTGGGCAGCAGAGCAGTTGGCAGCAGAGAACAGACATATTCCCACCAGACAAGCTAAGGGAGTACGAGAGGTACCCAATGGTCACTGCCGATGCACTACGGAACAGAAGGGAACGACCAAAAAGGGTCAAGATGCTCGCACGCGACTTCATAGACGGTAATTGACCGATTGAACATTCCAGCCCATTTGCTGATTTTATGGCTAGACAGTCTGTACAATCCCCACTACGGCTACTTTCCCAAACAAGTCGTAATATTCAGCCCTGGCCAACCATTTGACTTCAATAACATGGCCAACGAGCCCGAGTTCCATAAAAAGCTAGGTCAACGCTACACTGCCTTCGAAGACGCCCTGGACGGTGAAGTCCCCAATGACAGTCGCCAATTATGGCATACACCCACTGAGCTTTTCCGTCCCCACTATGGCGAAGCCATAGCTCGCTATTTGGTCACCAACTACAAGTTGTCCAATTACCCTCTGCACGATCTTATAATATATGAGCTTGGGGCAGGAAACGGGACACTCATGCTCAACATATTGGACTACATCCGTGACCTTGAGCCTGAGGTCTATGCGCGGACCAAATTTAAAGTCATCGAAATATCATCAGCCCTAGCCTCTTTGCAGACTTCCCAATTGACGCGGAATGCTTCTTCAAGAGGACATGCTGGACATGTCGAGATCATAAATCGTTCTATCTTTGCCTGGAATACATATGTCCCGGCCCCTTGCTACTTCCTCGCTCTGGAGGTCTTTGACAACTTCGCCCACGACAGCATTCGATATGACCCATTCACCGAAGAGCCTCTACAATGTACCATTCTCATAGACAACAGTGGGGACTTCTTCGAATTCTACTCTAAAAATATCGACCCGGTGGCATCCCGCTTTCTGCGTGTACGCCATGCAGCGTCCTCCAGGCCATTTGATCATCCACTCAGGGTACCGAGATTCATTAGAAGATTAAAGTCCAGGTTACCATTTGCCGCAAATTTGACCGTGCCAGAGTATATACCCACACGTTTGATGCAATTCTTTGACATTTTAAGAGAGTATTTCCCACAGCACCAGCTTTTAACCAGTGACTTCCACGCTCTACCCGACGCTGTTAAGGGCTACAACGCGCCTGTAGTTCAAACGAGATACAAGCGCCGTGTTGTGCCTGTTAGCACGCCATATGTGAGCAGCGGGCCTAATGATTATCCCAGATGACATATTGACCTACTGGATTAGGTACAACAAGGTTACTTCGACATTCTTTTCCCCACGAACTTCTCCGTTGTTGAAGATATATATCGCGCCATCACTGGCAAGCTAACGCGAGTGATGGCACATGAGGAATTCCTGAGGAGATGGGCTTATGTGGAAGATAGTGCCACGAAGAGTGGGGAGAATCCAATGCTAACCTGGTAAGCGACCCAAATGGTTTAATTCGTAAGAAAAATTCAGATCTAACCACCAACGGTATTGCAGGTACAAGAACTCTTCGGTTATGATATCTACCTAGGCGGACAGACATTGATTACTTTGTGAATTACTTAGATGAATGGGGAAGTGAGGAACCGAGTTGACCTGAAAAGTATGACTGTTTAAATCTGTATTGATTGTATTTTGGACTGAGGCATTTGAGATACTCGGTAGTATGAGAGTGAACGCAAGTCATGCGTCCTTGGAAGTCGCTGCGCACCGTGGCCTGCCAAGGTTGGCGGGCCTTTCCCACATGGGAACTTACCTACTCTTTAAGCGAAGAGACTTGAGGGAAGTGGTGTACGAAATCTTCTACTGACCGACAAGCCGATACAATACGCCACAGGCTCGTTGGCGATGAGCAGCCGTTATGGGAACATGATTTCAAATTCCTAGAGTGTAGGTTTTGGCCTAATCGAGTACAAAGACTCAATCTCCAAGTTCTGCTCGATATGTGACGAGGCACTCCCCATCTTGTACACAACCAATACTTTCCGCTTCAAGAGACCGAGCAAATTGCACTGCTTGCCCCCTGTTGGTTACCCTAGTAATACAAGGAACCTTATGGTCAGTTTTCAGTCCGAGCAATTCGTTATGTAAAATTAGATTTCTGGTCCGTACTCAATCACGAGATAGTGCTTGGGGATAGTGTGGCGAGACCATGGCAAGAATTCTACAACTCGGATTCTTACGAGCGCGCCAGCGTTCTTCCGATGTTGAAATCATTAAAGCTGGACTTTTCGAATTTGCATGTCCCAGAGCGAAGTCACAATAGCAATGTGGAGAGGGTTCAGGAAATTTAACATGGGCGAGACTATTGATGCACCGGGAGAAAAGGCGGACCTGTCGAACCCTGTCTAAAGTGGCCTGTGAGGTTGCGTTGGGCTATGGCTAGTCAGACTCTCACACGGAGAAGCATAGCGCACAGAATGGCGTCCGATTTTTTTATGGACATACAGCATTGGATCCTTAATCACCTAAGGTACGCCGGTAGTTTGAGCCCGCCCTAAGTTTCGGGAGCTTTCCCCGCAAAATCCGGCCCGTCATCTAGCCTTGGCCTAGCCTGGTGCCTAAGGTATACTATAGAATTGGTATTAGATAGTAGGACGCGAGTCCGCAAGTCTTGGCTTGCTTCCTTAACGCGATAGAGCTAATAGCATACAGACCTCTGTATATAGCATACAGACCTCTGTATCTTGCAATGTCCATGACAGGTTCTGCGCTCTGGGAAAGTGGCATGATGGACAAAGAAGACAGCCTCCCTGATTATTCGACCGAACATGTCTTCTGCCGGAATCGACTTCCACCACGAGCATATTTCGTACCTGCCCAGCATCTGTTGCTCTCAGGTAGATGGCGCTTTCATTACGCATCGAGTCCATTGGAATCCGATCCACCGCCGCATAAGGTCAATGCTTGGTCCTTGATCGATGTGCCTGGACACTGGTAAGCTTCATTCAGCGAAAGCTTCGCAATGGCACAACTGAACGAAGCCCAAATAGGCAGTTGCAAGGGTATGGCTATCCCCACTATACAAACTTCGATTATCCCTTTCCTGCGCATCCTCCGTACCCACCCTCCGACAATCCAACGGGTCTCTACGAGACAGACTTTTCCATCCCTGTTGATTGGGAAATTGACGGTGGCTTTACGTATCGTTTGAGATTCGAAGGAGTAGACAGCGCCTATCATGTCTGGGTAAACGGCAAGGAAGTAGGGTATGGCCAGGGTAGCCGAAATGCCTCTGAATTTGATATCACCGATGTTGTGAGAGGTGGCGAGCGACAAAAGAATACACTGAGAGTCAAAGTCTATCAATGGTCTGATGGGAGTTATATTGAAGACCAAGATATGTGGTGGCTTTCTGGTGGGTACAACACTACCCAATTGATTGTCCATCATCTTACCTGACGAAACCAGGCATCTACCGAGATGTAACGCTGTTAGCCTTTCCAAAAAAGGGTCATGTGGAAGATTTCTTCGTCCGTACTGAGCTTGATGCGCACTACAAGGAGGCAACACTTGATATATCTTGCTGGCCCCAGCTTGAAACATCAGCGAAAATAACCTTCCAGTTGTTCGACAGAAGTGGACACAAGGTCATCAAGCCTCACAGCTGGGATTTAGCTGCTGGAATATTCTCACATAATTGTGAAATCAGTGTTCCAAATCCGTCAAAATGGACGGCTGAACACCCAAATTTGTACCGTTTATCCATAACCCTCTCAGCTGGAGACCAAGTTCTACAAAAGATTATTCAAGACGTGGGTTTTAGGAAAGTTGAACTCAAAGACGGTCTAGTTCAGGTGAATGGCCGCCCAGTAACTTTCAGAGGAGTCAATCGCCACGACCACCATCCGCGTTTTGGTCGTGCTGTGCCTCTAGAGTTCATCAAACACGACCTTCTTTTAATGAAGCAACATAACATCAATGCAATTCGATGTTCGCATTACCCAAACCATCCAAGTCTTGTAGCTTTCGCAAACGAGGTTGGACTTTGGATAATGGATGAAGCAGATTTAGAATGTCACGGTGCCGGTGTTGATGGGTCAATAATCCCGTCGGATAAGCCGTCTTGGAAAGGCGCCTATCTGGATCGGATGCATCAATTGGTGCAGCGAGACAAGAATAATCCTAGCGTTATCATCTGGAGCTTGGGTAATGAGTCGTACTTTGGTCAGAATCACGTTGCTATGTACCAATGGTCCAAAGACTTCGATAAAACGCGCTTGGTACACTATGAAGGCGGGCGGCCTTACGTAGCCTCTGATATCTGCAGCTCAATGTATAATTCCATTGACGACATCGCTAACCTTGGTCAGGTCAAGGAGGGGCGGGATTCTGAGAAGCCAGTAATACTCCAAGAGTATGGGCACGCCATGGGGAATGGACCGGGAGCTCTAAAAGAATACCAGGACACATTCTATAAATATCGACGACTACAGGGTGGTTTTATCTGGGAATGGTGCAATCATGGTCTTGTCAAGAAGCTTGATGATGGAAGCGGTAAATCCTTCTTCGCATATGGCGGCGATTTTGGCGATGAACCCAATGACAAGAACTTTGTCTGCGATGGCCTGTGTACGTCGGACCATCAACCGGGCCCTGGGTTGGTTGAGCTTAAGAAAGTCTACCAGCCCATTACAGTGAGTATGAAGGAAGACACATTGCTAGTACGAAATCGCTATGACTTCGTGTCATTAGCAGGTCTACAGTACACATGGACGATCACACACTTCCCACTCGAGTAAGTCTCCCCAAAGGATCTAAAACACCTGTTGGCTGATTTATTTCAGTGGCGAGGAGCAAGAACTGGTTTCAGGGACAGAGCATCTGAATGATTGTCAAACCGAAGCTGGCTCAGAGTTCGCTATTGGCCCCTTTAGTCCTCGCGTCTCCAAATATCATCGGAGTCACCCAGAGACGTGGCTCAAAATTTCTTTTAGATCCCAGTCGAAACTACGATGGGCTGAATACGGCCATGAAATCGCATGGGCTGAGTTCCGTCTCGATGCCAATGAGAGAGAATGGAAAGCTCCACTTGTAGCAAGTCTACCGGCCCCGCGGATCAATGAACTTGGTGGCCTTCTGCGCATCCACGGAGCTAATAACTCGATGGCTTTCGATCCCATCCAGGCTAAGTTCTTGTCATGGAGCTATAGGGGAATTGACTTAATCTCCGAGGATGCTGGTCCAAAATTGACCTTCTGGCGGGCGCCGACTGATAATGATAAGCCCGGGGCTGCTAATGTCTGGCGAGGCTGGAGGCTACACTTGATGACCCAGGAGGTTCGCTCTGTTAAGCATCAGTATATCGAAGACTCGGGCAGATTCGAGATTGTAGTCAAGAGCTGGATCGCACCGAAAGTTCTGGCCTGGGGTTTTGAGACGACCACAACATACACAATTCCTAGTGAAGGGAAGTTGCTGGTCCATGTGCATGCAACTCCTAAAGGAAATACACCAAGTATTTTGCCAAGAGTGGGACTGGAGATGATGCTTCCTTCTGATCGTACTGTTGCTCAATGGTTTGGCCTTGGCCCTGGCCAGTCATATAGGGATATGAAAGAAGCGGGTAAGATCGGCGTCTGGAAACGCAACTTGGATGACATGATGGTCAACTACGACATGCCGCAGGAGAATGGAAATAGAGCCGAGACAAGATGGGTCAAGGTGACGGATGAAAGAGGCATTGGCTTGAAAGCGGCCTTGCATCGTCAGACTGCCTCAGATCTTTCCTCCCCTCGGCCCTCAAGAACCCAATCAACTGGGACGCAGTCCACCAGCTCACAAAGGTCTTCCGTTGGATCATGGGAGCTGGTCCAACGACCTAAGGAGCAATCAGACGCCCGATCAGGCCGACCAGGATTCGACTTTGCGGTGTCGAAATATACAGCAGAAGATTTAGACCAGGCTCAGCATCCACACGAGTTACGTGGTAGTAAAGGTGTGAATTTCCGAATCGACGATGACCATCACGGCCTTGGAAGCGCTTCGTGTGGCCCGGACACTTTGGAGCAACATCAGCTGAAAATGAGAGAATTTGACTTCACCGTAATTCTAGAAGCCACAGGAGTATAAGGAAACGATCGAAAAGTGGGAAATCAAGCTTTGGTCGCATTTTTGGCGTTGTTTATTGGGTTGATTAAGAATACAATGTAGGAGCAACGAATAGCATCACCGGCTTAGATGCAACGGAACGTCTTGAGCATTGGGACATCAAGAGGGTTGCGCTCATAATTCGCCTTTATCGTCATCAAGTCATATAATAAATATATAAACATAATTAAGCAGCTGTTGAAGTCAAAGGAGTCCATAGATATATTAAGCTCAAGAGAGCTCAGTCTCCGTTCACAGGCCCTTGCTCAAAGCATTTCCGACATCTTCTCCAATGCCTCCCTTCCCAACCACACCTCCGGCATCCTTTCCAACTTCATCCTGCACCTTATTGACGTCTTCGTCATCTGTGACGTGCTGACCAGTAATCGTACCTGCAGATACATGTCATTAGCTCTAATTCTATTACTTCCTCGTCGACTCTTGGTGGGCGCCCCTACTCTTCAGACCATACGAGGCTTTGTTTTCGCCCATCTTGTCTAGCAAGATTTCTTGTGCCTTGCTCTGATATGGGTCGAGGTAACCGCCAACCCATGCGGCACCCACGACAAGAGATAGCAGGGTGAAGGCGATGATGATATGGAGCTCATAACCCATGATGATGAATGATGTAGAACGTCAGAGGCCGAAAGGGAAAGTGGTGATGGCAAGTCGATGCACAAGGCTTGGCGCAATTTAAGCCTAAAAATACCCTTGCCCCGCAAGACCCTGTCCAGGCCACTAAGTGGGGCCATGATCGGCGCAAGGCTGAGTCTGGTTCCTGTCTAAAGCTTCAGCTCGACAACAACGATTGCGATCCCCTTCTATCCTAGTCTTCCTCTACATCCAGCCCTTTGAGTCAGAGGATGCGAAGACGAGGACGTAAACATCAGTCTCCTGCTACCTAATATCGCTGCCTAACCTCCTACCTGTCCAAGCCATCCTTTAGCGCTCGTGACCTACGATCCTTTGAATCAGTCTCACACAACAATCACACTCCTTCCCCTAATTGTTCTTGAAAAGCGATATCTATTCCAGCAAGCCAACGTGCGAGCCTTCGGCATCTTTTCAAACCTCAACGTCAGCCAGAGAAGGCAGGCGCGACCTGTTCTATAAGCAAGCTATTACTATTTGCCCAACATGAGTTGTAAGTAGATCGCCGCCATCTTCGTCTTCTTTTTTGCCTATATAAGCCTTACGGAAACCGCTGGCGGGTACCCGAAAACCAATTGCGTATACAAAAATACTCTGAGAGCACTAGTCATTGCCAACCATGGGCAATCCGTGGGAGAAGCAGATCGGTCTCGATCCTCCTAAATCTAAAAGCTCCAAAGACTGTGTGCAGACCAAAAATCCCTTGATCGAAGCGCGTGGCCCAGAATTTGGCCGTGGCAGTATAATCTAGCTGATGAGAGCCATGCTGATGATGTTGTCTTTCAAACAGTCTCCAATATGATGAATAAATTGTCTGGACAGCCGGGCAGCTATGACAAAAAGTAGGTCAGGAATGGCCTTGCAATCTTGATCATACACTCATGGTGACTTTAGAGCCCAATATCGATTTGGTCGGACACTTGGCGCAGGAACGTACGGCATTGTTCGAGAGGCAGAATGCGGTGGGGAAAGATACGCGATCAAGATCATCCTCAAAAAGAATGTGAAGGGTAATGAGAAGATGGTGTATGATGAGATGGTGCTGTTGCAGAGAATGAAGCATCCCAATATCGTTCGGTTTCATGACTGGTTCGAGTCTAAGGTAGTCTTCGTTGCCCCAGTCGTTAAGGAGACTGGACTGACGAGTGGGTATCAACATAGGACAAATACTACATTGTCACTCAATTGGCTACCGGTGGAGAGCTGTTTGATCGCATCTGTGAATACGGGAAGTTCACGGAGAAAGACGCCTCGCAGACAATCAAACAAGTTCTTGAAGCGGTCGACTACCTCCATTATAACAACGTAGTTCACCGAGGTAAGTCTCCTCTTCAGATTGTGAAGGTAACATGCTTATATTATTTAGACTTGAAACCTGAAAACCTACTCTACCTAACAAAAGACGCCAATTCGCAACTTGTCCTCGCCGACTTCGGTATTGCAAAGATGCTAGACTCAAAGGACGCTATGTTGAATACGATGGCTGGCTCGTTCGGCTACGCTGCTCCGGAGATAATGCTCAAGCAGGGACATGGGAAGCCAGTCGATATGTGGTCCTTGGGAGTCATCACATACACTCTTCTTTGCGGCTACTCACCATTCCGTAGTGAAAACGTGGCAGATCTGATCGAGGAATGCAAAAGTGGACGTATCGTGTTCCATGGACGCTACTGGAGGGACGTTAGCTCGGAGGCAAAAGACTTCATCATCAGCCTCCTACAGCCAGAGCCTAGCAAGCGACTTACAAGTGAAGAAGCACTACAAGATGTATGGCTTACAGGAAAGACGGCTTCGTCCTTCGACTTGCTACCCGAGTTCCGCGCATACATGGCCAAGGCACGTCTAAAGAGAGGAATCAATGTCATCAAACTCGCCAATCGCATCGAAGCTCTGAAGATGCAAGACCCAGACGATACAGATGGTACTCTCAGCCAGCCAGACATTCCAGCAGACTCGGCCGAACAAGCTGGCCAAGCACTTGCGAAGAAGAGTAATGAAAAGGGCCTTCCAGCATCACCGGACGGAAAGAAAAAGTCCCTCAGTAATCTTGCTAAGGGTGCTATCTTCCGTGAAGTCGTCTTTGCCAAGGTCAGGGAGGAAAAAGAGAAGGCAGAGAGAGAGGAAGCTGCAAGGCTTGCAGAGGAGCACGCTAGGGATACCAGCCCAAGATGAGCGACAACCGATGGTTTATCATGCATGGCCTTTCTTCTGCCCAGTCCATCGGTTCCAGCAGCAGTTATCATGTGGTCCCTATTGTTTTCTTCGATACCATATCAGTACTGGCGTGTTTCGGTACTTACTGCACAATAACGTAGATTATGACCCGCGCTTAAAGGCCAGTATGAATGGGAAATAACAGGTGTCTTTCCTATCATAGTCTCGAACACAATCCAATCCTTTTCATACACAATAGTCTACATCTCGGAGTGATGACCACTTTGTTGCCTCCCGTTAGGGCTAGGCGTTAGGGTTGGAGCTCGACCTTGAACTTCCAAGTCGAACGACATCGTCTACTAAAACCAGATAGAATGGTTGTCGGCAATGCTCCAAGGGCTTTGAGACCATATATATGCTCCTCATGTGCTAGATCATTGAAGCTACGGTTACGGAGGTTTGCCACAGCAGCATCGCCAGATATATATGATGTAGCATGTGTAGGCGGTGGACCAGCAGGTCTAAGTTTACTGACAGCATTGCGTGCGCCTTGATATCCCGTTCTTCTGTGTTATATCGCTGATGCATACTCAGGCTCTTCTAAAGCTACCTCACATCTCCGCCTTGCCCTCATAGAGTCTCAGGACCTTGACCGCGTACGAAAATGGAACCTCCCCCCAGATCAATACTCCAACCGTGCAAGCTCCCTCACCCCGGCCTCCCAGGCGTTCCTCTCTCAGATTGGAGCATGGCCTCACATTGATACCTCTCGCGTCCAACCGTACCACCATATGCGCGTATGGGACGGTCTCTCATCAACAGCTCGAATATCTTTCGACAGCCCCACTCCTGAGCCAGCCATCGCTCATATGATCGAGAACCAGAACTTAACTCGCGCTCTCCTTGCTCGATTAGACTCTCTAGAGCCAATTTCCCTACTCGACAAGGCCTCCATCCGCGACATACTCCTCGGGCCCCCACCTTCCATCCTACCCCCAGAACCCGCATCCCTCAACCTCTCCTCCTATCCACACGTCACCCTCTCCTCCAACCAAACCATAGCCGCCCGTCTCCTCATAGGAGCCGACGGCCCAAATAGCGCCGTCCGCACCTTCGCTGGCATTGAAACCCGCGGCTACGACTACAACCGCAACGGCATAGTCGCCACCCTCAAACTCCCCCCCTCCTCCACCCACAACCCCTCCTCCCCCCGCGGTATAACAGCCTACCAGCGCTTCCTCCCCAGCGGCCCCATCGCCCTCCTCGCTCTCCCCGGCCCCTCCGCCTCCCTCGTCTGGACAACCACACCCCCTCAATCCGCCCTCCTCAAAACCCTCAGCCCAGAAGACTTCACAGCAATGGTGAACGCCGCATTCCGCCTCTCAGTCGTAGACTTAAATTATATGTTCACCCTCCCCTCCAACCAACTCTCCGAATTCCAATGGCGAGACTCCATCCACCCTTCCACCGCCGCAGAAGCCAAAGGTGAGATCCCCCACCTCATCTCCTCCGTCCAAGAAGACTCCATAGCTTCCTTCCGCCTCCGCCTCCGCCACGCCTCCTCCTACACCACTTCCCGTGTCGCCCTCATCGGCGACGCCGCACACACTATCCACCCCCTAGCCGGTCAGGGCCTCAACATGGGTCTTAATGATTCGAAAGCGCTAGCGCAGGCGATTGTGTATGCGGTGCGCCATGGTGCGGATATTGGGGATCAAATGGGATGTTTGGATCGGTATAATGGGGGGGTGTGGTGGGGGAATCAGAGGTTGTTGGGCGCGGTGGATAAGTTGCATTGGTTGTATTCTGTGGGGGGGGGGCCGGTTGTGGGGGTGAGGGGGTGGGGTCTTAGGGCTGTGGATGGGTTGGGGGATTGGGGGGTGAAGGGGTGGCTTATGAGGCAGGCGGGGGGGTTGTGAGGGTAAGGGTGAGTGGGGGGGTTTGGGGGATGGGAAGGCTGCGTGAGTGAGGGTGAGGTGCTTGGGTTGTATATATGTGGGATGACTCGGCGGGCTCGAAAACAGAAGATATGTTATACGGTAAGCATGGATATAACCAAGAAGTATGTATCGCTGTGAATTTGCACAGATGTTTTAAGGAATGCGACTCTATTTGAGTACCAGATGTGGCTTTCATAGCTCGATGGCACGATCTGCAATTGTTCGAATATGTACATACAAACCTACTTTCAACATTTTCCAACCTACATTTTTGTCCCCTCGCCTTCGCATCTCGACATCAATAATATCCTTTATACACCCCCCACAACCTCCTCATCCCCTCCTTTCCCCTCAACTATGCGTCGGCATCTCCACACTCGCCCTCCCCACAACCGCATCCTCCGCCCTCCACAAACTCGTCACCGTCTTCGTCTGCGTATAAAAACTAATCCCACTCTTCCCATAAAACGTACTAACCCCGCCCCCCGCCACACTCTTCTTATTCCCGGTGAAACTAAACATCGGCAACGGCACCGGGATGGGGACGTTGATACCGACCTGGCCGGCTTCGATTTCTTTTTGGAAGCGGCCGGCGGAGGAGCCGGAGCGGGTGAAGAGGGCGACGCCGTTGCCGTATTCATTGGCGTTGATGAGGGAGATGGCGGCGTCGAGGGTGGGGGCGGAGAGGCAGATGAGGACAGGGCCGAAGATTTCTTCGCGGTAGCAGCGCATGGTGGGGGTGACGTTGGTGATTATTGTTGGGCCGAGCTGGGGGAGTGGGGAGGTTAGTATTTTTTATAATGTTCGAGGGGTTTGAGAAGACTTACCCAGTTGCCATTGGGATATTTCTCTGGCTTGTAGCCTCGTCCGTCGAGGAGGAGGGTTGCGCCCTCTTCCTCAGCACTTGCAATGATGCTTTCGATTCTTTCTTTGCTTTGAGGACTAATTAATGGGCCTAGGTCCGCACCTTCTTCGAAACCACCGTTTACATTAAGTTTCTTTGCTCTGTCAGCAATATCTGGGAGCCAGCTCTCCGTCTCTCCAACCATGACCAAGGCACTCAATGCCATACATCGTTGGCCGGCGGCACCAAAAGCTGCACCAGCAATTGAGTTCAAGGCATGATTCTTGTTACAGTCTGGTAACACCGCAGCGTGGTTCTTTGCTCCGAGATTCGCTTGGACGCGTTTGCCATTGGCTGATCCGCGAGTGAAGATGTATTCGCCCGCTTTGTTGCTGCCCACGAAGCTAATTGCCTTGATTGCTGGCTCATCTATGATGAAATCTACAGTCTTTGCTGATCCGTGGACAATGTTAACAACACCCTCAGGGTATCCTGCTTCTCGAGCTAGCTCGGCTAGTATCATTGCTGCACCAGGATCTCTTTCTGATGGTTTGAGAATGAGGGTGTTGCCGGTGATGGTGGCGATTGGGATTGACCATAGAGGTATCATTGCTGGAAAGTCTGCAGAAGAATGCTTAAGTGGTGTTTCCAGACAGAGTATTATTTGGACATACTTACTGAATGGACAGATAGCAGCTACGACGCCCAATGGTTCTCTGTAATTCCTCGTCTCCATATCCTTCGAAACCTCCAGGACCTCGCCAGTCAATTGTGTAGTAATGCCACAAGCCGTCTCTGCAACTTGCAGTCCTCTCAGGACATCACCCTTCGCGTCTGCAAACGTCTTCCCCTGTTCGAGTGTAATACTCGCAGCTAACCTGTCCCAATGCTGCCGTATCAAGGCGACGAATTTGAACATGATCTGTTGCTTGTGAAGTAGACTCGTAGCTTTCCATGCTGGGAAGGCTTTCTGTGCGCTCGCAACAGCTGCCTTAAGCTCTTCATCAGTGCTTTGAGGTACGCGGGTAACGAGGTTATTGGTCGCAGGGTCGTAGAGATCAATCCAAAACGTGGTTGATGAGTCGACGAATTGGTTGTCGATGAAGTTTTGTGTCTTGCCTGGTGGAGAGATTTGCTCATGGCTCGTGGGATAGACACCCGGAGCTCCTACCATTGCAGCGGCAGGAGAAGCCTGGTGACACCGTGTTGAGAGATGCAGTCGTCTTTTAACTATTGAAGTAACTGGAGAGCTTCTCGGGCAAAAGTATGTTGACGGTCGAACTTTCAAGCAGGACGTAGTTCTCAATACCACCCTAGAAGTAGCCATCGCAACTGTACTTCTTCGCAATTGACAATGTTAGAGCAATGTAGTGGCTGCTGGTTTAGGTAAGCCTAAGATCTGTGATGTCAGATTCCGCCGAGGTACACGCGGGGCTAGTGCGGGGAAACTGAGAGCGGCCAAATTTCATGGCAGATTGTGAGAAGGCTGGGGGTCTTAGACATCGCATTGAGAATGGATCTGCCTGGGCCAAGTAGGTGTCATCTCGAATGGGGCCTTTGCTTGTCGATGTCAGCCTTAGTGAGCAAAGTGACAATACTGATGACTGCACATCGTAGTCTTTAAGGAATATAATGAATACCCTTAAAGCCGGTGGAATTGTTTCGGTTCCGAAGTATCATACATGCTGGTAGTAAAACAACTCTAATATAAAGACTGAACCTACTGCCTTGATCTTATATAGATCAGCTTTCTCAGCGACTTTTGCAACCCCGCCTACGATCATCTCAGCATCCCCAGCACTTGTTGCATGCAATGCTCGCTACACAGACACTCCATTTCACTCCGCAGGACCCGAGGATCGAGTGGTTCTCTTGTTAATCTCCGCTTGCGCCTTGTCTGTTGCGGTGCTGGCCGCATCCACAACCTTGTCCTTGGTATCCATCGCGCTCTGCTTCGCTTTTTGTGCAGCGTCCTTGACCTGGGGTGGCGGCGATGCACCAGACATGCTCACAACACCAATGATTAGCGCCAGAATGGTAACCACGAGTGCACCAATGCCACCTGCGACCTCAGGGAGCGTCTTGATGGCTTCAACAGGGTCCTTCTGGGCGATGGCCCAGAAAAGGTCAACCTTCTCGCGGACATATTTTACAGGGTCGTCCATGAACTTCAGATCAAGTGGAGAATCAGGAGTAGGCTTGGGCGCAGGCTTGGCGGCTTCCTCTTCCGCCTTCTCGACGGCAGCCTTGATGTCGTATGTCTCAGCCTTTAGCTTCTCGGCTTCCTCGACAGAATGGCCGATGTAAATGTTATCAAAGAGAATGTCGCTTTGCATGGTCCAGATTTCGAACCCGATCTAGATCAGTATTAGCGGTCAGTGTTCCCACTGCTGGATGGTCTAAGTACTTACCGCGCCCATTGGCTCCAGTTTGGCTGGGGTCTTGTCCTCGAAGAAATCAGGGTTTGGAATCTTCCTTGGCTTCCAGACACCCTTGTAAGCCGGGTTATCGATGTATTCCGGAGTCCATTTGCCCTTGTAGTCGGGGTTCTTCTTCATTGGTGGTTCCCATTTACCGCAACCAGAGACTTCGTCACACTTAGGGTTTGGCACCATTGGTGGGATCCAGTCTCCATCCTCCTCGTCATCCCAGTCTTCTGGCTTTTCGGCCTCTGGATCCGGGATCATAGTAGGCTCGTCCTCGAGCCAATCGTCGGGCTTCGTAGCTTCCTCATCGACAACCTCGAATGGAGCGTCCTCATCCCAGTCCTCAGGCTTCGTAGCTTCAGGATCTGGAATTCTGGCCTCATCAACCCAGTCATCGGGCTTGCTGTCTTTAGGGTCATCAATTTCTTTTTCTGGGTTGACTGCGGGTGTGAAGTCTTCGAGGAGATTGCCCGTCTTGGTAGATTCGCCATTGATCAAGATCTCGAAATCATTGTCAGGTTTTACAATGAGAGTATAGAGTGTAGTAAGTTTGGTAATCTTTGCTGATGGAGCACTTTTAAGGTGCTTCTCTTCATACTCGCCAGTTTTCGGGTTTTTGTGCCTGAAAATGAAGTGTACCTACAGCACACGGTTAAGTTAAGTTTTAGAGGAATACGACAATTTCTGACCTTATTCGTGGCACCGCATTTATCGGGACCAAACATGATGATATAGGGCGAGGCGTTGGAAAACTCCTCCGCGTGTAGCTTTTTGTTATCTTGGAGGAGCTTCATGTATGCGCCACCGCACTCCAGTCCATCTAGCATCAAATATCAGACGTCACTCTTAGGCACACTACTTCAATAATGACTTACTCTGTAGCTTGACCTCATACTGAACGACAAGGGTCTTCCCCTTGTTGTCGATCTTCTTGGGAAATTTTGCCGATATGGCATGGTGGGCTGCCGGATTCTTTACGACGAGTCCTTTATCCCCTTCAATGCCCTTGAACACGGTTGGCTCCTCGACAGCCCACTCGCCGACGTAAGCCCATTCCTCATCAGTTTTGGAATCTTCCTTCTTTGCGTGCGATGGAGACCACCGTGACGTCCAATCGTCTGTAAACTGTTCTAGGAATTCTGCTTTGACGATTGTGGGCTTTTAAAGATGTTAGTATTCTATTTCAAGAATTGAGAAGGCTAGGGTTCTCTTCAGGCATTGTGATCCTTACTGTAAAGGTGGGCTTTTCTATCACAGATGTCGTACTCGATTCTGCAATTGTGGTTGTTGAAGCATCCTCCGACTCCTCCGCTCGAACCTGTCCGAAGAGGGCGGCGGAGGAACAAAGAGCTGTAGCAAAAACCCCGTTCAAACGCATCTTGTCAAGCTGCTAGCAAAAGCAGGAAGAGCGTTAGTAAAGGGTTTAAAAAGGATGAGGAAAGATTATGGTGAGTGTAAGACCTGGGAGTGCTGGAAAGGACAGAATACAAAGGTTGGGGGAAACCGAAGCTTTCAATATGCGCAATTGCTCGAAAGGACACGATGGTCTCTTCCAAAAAGTTCCATAGACGTTAGCCGCGGCAACCATCCCGCTTGCGGAAGGCCATCCTCGCACCATATGCGCGGAATCATTTCCGATAAGCTCTTCCGAAAGTGAAAAAGCTCAGTGCTTACACGGTATACTGTTTCAGAAAAGACTGCTGTAACCAAAGCTCTATATTTACAAATTACCTAATATTACCTCTGTGTTGCTACTGGCGAAGTCGTAGCTACTTTGATTTGCGGTGTATCATTGGATGCAAGAGTCTGCCGTCCCGTAGGCCTGCAAACCTCTATTCATAGCATCTTCTAAAAGACACGAGATATGGCAGCTACAGATTCAGCCTCAGCTGGTACTAATGATCATCTCATTACCTCCAGTGACCCAGAGCATCCAGCAAATCACATCTGTACACTCTGCCGCAGCTTCTACAACCTGGGATGGGTTGGAGGTACCGGTGGTGGTACCTCAATCAAGCGAGGCCCCCACATTTTCATAGCTCCTTCTGGTGTGCAGAAAGAGCTGATGCAACCGGATAATATCTTTGTCTTAGAGCATGCTGATCGCTCGTATCTGCGCAAACCTCTCGAGTTGAAACCCTCGGCTTGTACACCTCTCTTTCTTGCCGCCTTTGACCGTGGGGCTGGCTGCTGCATTCATACACACTCACAATGGGCGGTCCTGGTGACATTATTGGTAGAGCAGGAAGCACACGCAAAGGGGGAAGATCCAATGGGTAAATGCTTCGAAATCGAGAAAATCGAGCAAATCAAAGGGATTCCAAAGGGTAGGGGGAAGTCGGGAATGTTGGGGTTCTTTGATAAGCTCGTGGTGCCAATCATTGAGAATACCGCACAGTAAGAGCACGCATATCGAAGGTACAGGGAAAATCTCGGAGGCACGGCTGACTGTCTTGCTTTTAGCGAGGAAGATTTGACACAAAGCTTGGAAGAGGCGATGGAAAAGTACCCTGACACATACGCTGTGTTGGTGAGGAGACATGGCGTGTATGTCTTTTCTATCATTTTGAGGCACAGCACTGAGAATTTACTAGATATGTATGGGGAGATGATGTACAGAAAGCCAAGACACAAGCAGAAAGGTGATCCATATTTCTAGAAGTTAAATAATTAGCTGACGAGGTTTGATAGCCTGGACTACCTGTTTCGCCTGGCCGTCGAGATGAAGCGACTAGGCCTGCCATGGGTAGCTTGAACTGGGCTTCCTGGCTTCACTGGATTTGCTGCTCATGAGGCATTCCACATTCATACTACATCAAACTGACCAGCTATATCCATGGCTCCATCGTCCGGACTCGCGTAAGGTGAAATAACCCGGACCTGCCCCAAGGGCAAAGCTTAATTGTTACGCAAAAAGCACCATCTGCTTGAAGATCGAAGTCACAGTCCCCGAAAGAGGTTTGTCCGTTTACCAGCGTACATCTCTTGTGGGGTAGATATATCCATTGAAGTCCTTTAACCGTGGTTTGAGGCGGTATCATTCAATTTGCAAGCCAAATCATTTGGAAATGAGATTTCTTGGTAGATCAAATAGGCCAGGCATGCCTCTCTTGACTGCGAATATCGACGATGGAAGAAAAATGATCGCTTGTAATGCTCATGACAGCTATCGAACCTGGCCGCGTATCGAGAAATCTCACATAGACAATCCACTGTCGTTATTGATCGGAAGTATTATTTTGCTGATACAAAAGATCGCTTGTTTCCCTGTAGATTAGGGATTAGCATGGCGAGGATTTTATAGCACGATCTTTCTGTATAGGTAATTTGACCTGGAAAAGGTAGTAGTGATGTGACGTTCTCCGAGAATGTGGAAGGTGAATATTAGATAAGCTTATGGAGCTGCAAACGCCATGAATGGTCCCAGTCTTTGCTCGCCAATAACCAAACCAAAGTTCCAGAGAGCTTCACATAAGTTGCGATAGACTTCGAATCTGAAATCTCTGGCAAACTCGCTCAATCCGCGCTAGTAACAATCCTTGCGCAGATCACTTCGCGTCTATCCTGGCAGGCGCGTCATGGGGCTCGACGTGAGAGCTGCTCAGCGATCACGACTTCATCCACTTTAATTCGATAGAGAGACTTCACAATGGGGCCAGAGCCTTCTGGCTCGTTTGACGAACATGAATCTGGTAGGGCAAGGCAGCCACAAGAATTAATGGATCGGCCTGCAAAACGGCGAAGACTCACCTCATCTCACCATGATATTGATTGCGAGTCTACTAGCAACGAGGAGAACAGATCTTTTTCTTCATCACAGACTCTCACTCAGGAAGATGGAAGTCAGAATACCGAGCAGGAGAAGGAAGCGGAGCAGAACAAGCCTAAATCCAAGTACAAGATCCATATCCCGAAAAACTCGGACTTGCCAACGGATGCTTTCTTTACCCAGCCTCCGGAACGATCACCAAGCCCATATAGAATCGATCAATTCCATTGGAGAAAACCCGAAAAAGCATCGATTCCGCCTCCTCCGTCCCGCATACCTCTCACCCAGCAGACCTCAACAAACCCACATGTTTCCACAACGTCAGCCTCGGCTAAGCCATGGAGCCACGACAGTAGTGTGCGTGAACTTTCATTCAATCAACCGGAAGATGAATTTGACCTAGACGAGAACTATGAGCACCTTCTGGCTGATTTACCGCCCGACGCTTTCTCCTCTGTCCCTGATTCTGTCAACGATCATGCTCGGGAAGCGATACTTATCTCCTCGCAGCAAGACTATTCGTCACAATTTACACAACCTCAACGTCTTGCCGCCCCTCTGTCTAATCTAAAACAAACTACTCTTTTTGGCACACAAGCCAGAGAAATCAATCCTCAAACCCAATCCGTAAGGCGGCGTAACTGGCCATTGGCGAACAAGGAGGAACCTGCCACGCATCACAAGCTGGATCGGGAGGCACTCAAGACCTGGGTCTACCCAACTAACCTTGGGACCATTCGTGATTACCAGTTCAGCATTGTTGCAAGAGGTCTTTTCCATAATATGCTTGTTGCTCTACCTACCGGACTCGGCAAGACTTTCATTGCTGCAACTATAATGTTAAACTGGTTTCGATGGACAACAGACGCACAGATTGTTTTCGTGGCGCCTACCAAGCCTTTGGTATCTCAACAAGTCAAAGCTTGTTTCGAAATCGCCGGAATCCCCAAATCAGCGACCACGATGCTCACTGGCGGAATATCACCTGGACTACGAGCTGAGGAGTGGCAGAGTAAGCGGGTATTCTTCATGACCCCTCAAACCATTGTGAATGATCTAAAGACTGGTATATGCGATCCCAAAAGGTTGGTTTTAATTGTGGTGGATGAGGCACACCGTGCTACTGGCGGCTATGCCTACGTTGAGGTGGTCAAGTTCTTGAGACGATTCAATCAGAGCTTCCGCGTCTTGGCATTGACAGCAACCCCCGGCTCATCCATTGAAAGCGTCCAGGAAGTCATTGACGGGCTTGGTATATCACGAGTTGAAATAAGAACCGAGGAATCGATTGACATTCGTCAGTATGTCCACTCCCGCAAAATTGAAACCGTCCTATTCGAGAATTCTGAAGAGATGGTTATGGTTATGGATCTATTTTCCAGAGCTTTGCAACCAGTCCTAAACAAACTGAATGGCATGAACGCGTACTGGGCTAAAGATCCTATGACTCTTACTCCCTACGGCTGCAATCAAGCTCGCCAAAAATGGATGGCATCTGATGCAGGAAGGAAAGCCAACATGGGGCTCAAGAGCATGGTCAATACGATTTTCTCCCTTCTGGCTAGTCTTTCCCATGGAATTGAGCTGCTCAAGTTCCATGGTATCGGCCCGTTCTACCACAAGGTACTCGCTTTCCGAAACGAGATCCACAACAATGGTAAGAAAGGAGGCAAGTATTCGAATCAAATCAATGAGAGCGAGCCATTCCAGACCATGATGTCGAGAGTACAGATATGGATAAACAATCCAGACTTTGTGGGCCACCCGAAGCTAGAGTACCTGCAAAGCGTCATTATGAACCATTTCTTGGATGCTGGTGACGGACGTGGTCCTTCAGATCCTTCGGGTACTCGTGTAATGGTCTTCTCCCATTATCGAGACAGCGCAGAGGAGATTGCACGCGTCTTGAAAAGGAGCGAACCCATGATTCGCCCTCACGTATTCGTTGGTCAAGCTACGTCGAAAGGATCGGATGGTATGGACCAGAAGACACAACTAGAGACGATCAAGCAATTCCAAAAAGGCATATACAACACCCTTGTCGCTACCTCGATAGGTGAAGAAGGGTTGGATATCGGCGAAGTGGATCTTATCATCTGCTATGACGCTTCTGCCTCACCAATCAGGATGCTGCAGCGGATGGGTCGTACAGGTAGAAAACGTGCGGGCAATATCGTGGTAACGCTGATGAAAGGCAAAGAGGAGAACAATTTCATCAAGGCAAAGGACAACTACGAGAAAATGCAAGTCGAAATTGCTTCAGGGGCCCGCTTTACTTTTCACGATGAAGAGTCAAGGCGCATAGTCCCGAAAGACATGCAGCCTATTGTTGATAAGAGGGTTATTGATATTCCTCTCGAGAACACTCAAGCTGACCTGCCAGAGCCTACGAAACGGGGAAGGCCACCAAAGAGGCCGCCGAAAAAGTTCAACATGCCTGACGGTGTCCGTACAGGTTTCGTGAGAGCTTCAAAACTTGATGATGATGAGGCTAGTGAGCACGAGCTGATCTCGAAGTCTCCTCCGAAGCGACATCAGTCAAGACTCCCATCGCCTGCACGCTTGCCCTCCCTCGAAGAAGTTCTTTTGACACCAGCTCAAGAGCGGGAGTTGGAACGCAAATACTTGGACATTAAGGGTGACACGTCTCAAGTCGTTGAGCTCCCTCGCAATGATGCGTTTCCGAACCTACAGAGATCACTACGTCCCACGAAACTTATCGGCCACGGCCATGTCACCCGAAGGATGGTAGATATGCTCGCGTCGATTCATCGTACGCCGCACGATATAGACGAGCGTTATGGAAAGCTTTTAATTCCACAGGACCGAGAACAAGGCGAGGCACAAGCAGAAAGGAGGGCCAGATTCTTCAGGTCTCCAATGCAACAGCACGCAACCCCTCCTCAGCTTTTGGTCGAGGAAACCCGAGCGCGCAAGAGCGTTGAGAGAGCAGGTAGAAATGTGGACGATATTTCACATCTCGATTCGACCCTCATGGACGTCTCTTCCTCTGACGAGCTCGATGGTAACGACAACATCAGCGACCTTGCGGACGACGGATTTGAGGCAAACATAAACAATTCCTCCTCGAAATCTTCTTCACCACCATTGGTAGAGCCTTCGAAAGCTTTCAATCAAGCGGGAAAAAGGTCCTTTGGCTTTAATCCTGACTCGGACGACGATCTCCCTGATTTTGGTACTTTGGTTCAGAGACTTGATTCCACAAGAGAAAACGTGCCTCCACGATGTCCTTCGAAGGGTGAGACGGACAGTGGGCGGAACCGCAGGAAAGGCGCAAGGAGAGTGGTACAGGATGACAGTGACGACGAATAATATGTCAATGGTCATATGTGATAGCTTCGCGGTAGTTGGCGCTTGCGTAGCTTCGATTGCTAACGATGGTCATGTCAGCGTTTGTGAACATGATTTTAGATACCCCATAAAGCGATGACGGATTTAATCACCGTCAGTACATTGAGAACGTAGTATCTCCATGGAAACCTATATCTTAGATTACGGAAGCTTGTCAACATTCATACCATAGCACATGTTTTCCAAAACTTAACACTCTTCCCTCAACCCATTTTGACTAGTCCCAACTCATAAAATGTCCACCGACCAATTTGACAGCGCTCTGTACCTTCCCCCTTCCCTTCCCTCCCCTCTCCTCATCCCACTAATACCGCTCACGCAGCGACCTCCTCCGCCGCCTTCCCCCCCACAGCACAACCGCCAACCTGAACCGCATCTGCGCCCTCGCGCCCGACCTAACAGAAGAGCTCCTCTCCTCCGTCGACCAACCGCTTGAGATCCGCCGCTGCAAGAAAACAGGCAGAGACTATTTGCTATGCGATTACAATAGGGATGGGGATAGTTGGCGCAGTCCGTGGAGTAATGAGTTCGAGCCGCTGTTGGAGGAGGGGGAGGAGGGAGCGAAGCCGAGTGAGAGGGTGAGGAGGATGGAGGTGCAGATGGGGGAGGCGGTGGATGTTTATCGGGAGCTGTGAGTGGGGGTTTTTCTCTTCTGTGTTTTGGGTTTTTGTTTGAGGGTTGTTGGGGTGGGCTGAGTGGGCAGAACTGGGGGGTTTTGGGATGCTGTATGCTAATTATCTGTATTACGAGCTTGGTAGGTACTACGAAGGTGGTGTGAGCAGTGTGTACTTCTGGGATCTTGATGATGGGTTTGCGGGTGTTGTATTACTCAAGAAAAGTAGGTGTTCATTTGGGTCTCAACAGCAACTTGAGTTTGTTTACTGACACGAACTTCTACAGCCACACCTTCAGGGAAGAGCGAGGGTGGATGGGACTCGATACATGTCTTTGAATCTATCGATCGAGCACGGACATCACATTACAAACTTACGAGCACAGTCATTTTACGTCTTAGTACTGCTGGTGAGGCGCTAGGTGAAATGGATCTAAGCGGCAACATGACAAGGCAGATTGAACAAGATATGCCAGTGCAGGATGATTCAAGTCACATTGTCAATGTTGGGAAATTGGTGGAGGATATGGAATTGAAGATGAGGAATCTGTTGCGTATGTAACTTCATCGATTTGAGATTTAGTCCCGCTAATTATTCTATAGAGGAAGTATACTTCGGAAAGGCAAAGGACGTAGTGGGAGACTTGCGCAGTATGGTTTTTACCCTTTGAGTATCCCAGGCTGTGCGCTGACCTTTTCATAGGTATCCCACCATTGACAGAGGCGAACAGGGAGAAGGCGACCCATCAAGAGATGATCAATTCTATGAAACGGTAAGCGAGGTCAAGGTCTCTAACCGCGACTCCCATAGGGTCCCGCGTAGTGCATGTAGATAGCATATTTCGCGATGAGCGAGCCAGCAAGATTTCATCCGTTACCTAGCTTGTATCCTACCACCTTGCGATAGTCGCCATCTCGCAAGTTTCATGCTCTGTTTGGGGAGTTGGCATTGATAAGATTGTGGCGACTCAAGGTACGGTCGACCTTATTGCCTTTGCTGTGGGCGGTACTCATGCCAGGCCGGTGATGTAGAATCATTTGGAGACACAGTTTCCACACCCACGAGTTATATCATCCTTTCCATTGAGCAACATGACGAAGGTAGTATTATAACACATATGCTTGCGATACGGTCTGTCCTCTTCTTATGATATGCTTCCATGTGGTCGACTGGTGTGGGATATTTTAGGAATCGTCCAGAATCGGATATATTATCTGTTTGATTAGCTGGAAGACTTCGTGCGATTCCATATATGCTGAAGTGCAACCTTCTAAGAGATACTTTCGATATCTGCATTCCCGGATGACCCTTTCCAGAAGCGGGGCAGAAGAGGACATATTCGCGATGTTGCCATCAAAGTCGATTAGCCCGTACTGGAAAACGTAACGATTGCTTTCTGGGATATTCTGCGATGAACAACTCTGATATTTGCAGCCAATTATATGGACGGCAGTGGGTGTTGATGGAATGGTGAGGTCGATGGATGGAGTGTCGTTGAACGCTCCAACCGAGATTAGCGCGGATTGGTGGCAGGAGCAAGGCCCTAATAGT
The DNA here is from genome assembly GCA_963971245.1 of Cladonia rubrotincta. Taxonomy (NCBI): domain Eukaryota; kingdom Fungi; phylum Ascomycota; class Lecanoromycetes; order Lecanorales; family Cladoniaceae; genus Cladonia; species Cladonia rubrotincta. The sequence continues at coordinate 1,414,138 of OZ020203.1, read as the reverse complement.
CGAGGGGGGCCGGGTCTTGACCATCACTCACCTCGTTATATAGCAGGTCCCTCGTTAATACATTGACAAATTTATCGGTGTGATGCCTCATATGTTTGTTACTACACCTTCTTAATCACGGCTAAATTTGAGATGTGTTGGTAGCCCCTAACAACTTGTGTGCGGGCTCCGATATGTAAGCCTGCTCCCATAAATGACATGACATATACATAATGCAAGATATTCACAACATCGATAACAGCTGACACATATTCACAGTGCATGTACTCAATCTCCGGCTGGGTCAAAAACTAGAGAATGCACCGGTAGCAATTACTACACCGACTGAGTTCCCTTGTCTTGGTCAGATATTGAGTTATGTCGACCGCCAAAACCTACAGGAAAGGTATCGTGTCAAAAGGCGAACTCGTCTTTGATCGAGATCTGAATCCTCTACAAACCAAGAAATCTTCTAAAAGTATTTCTTTGAGCACGTGGATTAAAAACACCTTACCGAAAACCCTCGACCGGGCCAACGCACAAGCCAAGCATGATCTAATCGATAGTGTGCAAAATCACTCTACACGATTTCCACATATTGGATCCTCGCAGTTTCCAGGTCAACCATATGCTCAGTCTTGGTATGCCAATGGATATCAGGCGCCGGAGTTGGCTAGCAACGAAGGTATGCGTGACCTCTCAATATTGGAGGGGAACGGCTATAGCCGTTTAACACACACATTAACAATTGATAAACAGAACATATGGAATCATTCCAAGATGACATGTCGGAAGCAATGGATATGAGCTCAGACTTCGAAGACGACCTGTCCGAGAACATGGAGTTAAGCTCTGGGCCAGATGTGGATAACATGTCCGATGAGGAGCTATCGACAGAGAGAATGGGCGGTACAGTATCGAGAGCCATAAGCCTGCAATCTGACCCAGGAGTTGACCCAAAACCTAATAACACCCGTGCCAGTAAGGGAGGAGTTAAGCATTCACCAAAGGTATTTGACCTGAGCTTCAGCTTAGGTGGTGACGGTGGGTCCGATGGGACTTCAACCACCCCAAGAATGAGTAGCACACCTTCAGGGCTTTCAGGCCCTTCTTCTCACACTTCGGCTGGACCCTCAAACCTGAAAGATTCGATCGAGACTGATGCTTCATTCGATATGTTGAAAGCACCATCTCGTACTTCTAGCCTCTCGTCTCAGCTGTCTCCAGTTAAATCTGCTACCCCCCCTGCATTGAAGCTTCAGTCCTCAGCCCAGAAATACTCATCTCGTCGAAAAGCACCAAAACCTAGAAAAGTTCATGTGGCGGATCTACGAGCGAGAACGTCAATACCTACCAATATCACATCTACGGTTCTCGCACAACAAGGCATTCACGCAGCTTACTCGTCCAGGCTCAACCCCTTCGCTCTCCACCCTGACGAATACCAGCTGCTGCGAGACCACATTTGCCATCTCCATGTTTCGGCTTATTTGAATATCAGAAATCGCATATTACGGCTATGGGTGAAGAATCCACTGGTCAGTGTCACAGAGGACGAAGCCGCTGGATGTGCTCTTGCTTCTAGGTGGCTTGGTTTGGCCGAGGTTGCATACGAGTGGCTGGTAAGGAAAGGCTATATCAATTTTGGTTGTGTTGAAGCACCCGACTCATCAAATGCCTACGTCAAGAGGTATAAATCTAAACGCTTCCGACGGAAGACAGTTGTTGTGATTGGGGCAGGTATGTCAGGCTTAGGGTGTGCCAGGCAGCTCGAAGGTCTATTTGAACACTACCGAGAAAGATGGACCTCCGTTGGTGAAGAGCCACCGCAAGTGATACTCCTGGAAGGTCGAAATCGAATAGGCGGACGAGTGTATTCGCATCCTCTGAAAAATCAGAAAACCAATGGTATTCCGGACCAGAAAAGAAGTACTGCAGAAATGGGTGCACATATAATCATTGGATTCGACAATGGTAATCCGCTGAGTATGATAGTTAGGGGCCAACTTGCGTTGCATTATTATGCCCTCAAAGACAATTCGACTTTGCATGACACAGACGGTAAAGTGGTGGATGAAGAGCGTGACAGCATGGTTGAGAAGCTCTACAACGACGTCCTTGACAGAGCAAGCGTATATCGTCACAGAGTCCCGCCATTAAAGACAGTTGAAGGAGATAGAGAACTTATTGAGGCAGGGAGAGATCCTCAGCGAGACTCCGGTTTGCCCCTTAGGACCACTGAGAATGAGGGTCCCGGTCCAGCTGCGAGCGCTAATAGCAATACAATAGAGAACGTGCCGGGCGGCATGGACAAACTCACAGGGAGAGCTCACATGGTGACGGGATCGCGCAAGAAGGATCCACCTGCTTTGGCCGCCGAAAGGCTAGGTTGGAAGTTAGCCTCAAGCGTTCTATCCTACCGGGATCTCAATCTTGACGTTGTTGCGAAAGCGTCGGAAAACCCTACACTGGGCGCAGCAATGGACGAGGCAGTAAAACAATACCAGTTTTTACTTGATCTCTCGTCCCAAGACATGCGGCTTCTGAATTGGCATTATGCAAATCTTGAATACGCAAATGCGGCAAACGTTGGCAAGCTTAGTCTTGGTGGCTGGGATCAAGACGCAGGGAATGAATTTGAAGGGGTTCACGCACAGGTCATTGGGGGCTACCAACAGGTTCCTCGAGGCATTCTTCATGCCCCTCACAAGCTCGATCTCCGGACTCGTAAGGTTGTCAAGCGTATAGCCTACGATATGGAATCAACCGCTTCTACTGCGAGTGGCAAAGTCTTCTGCGAGGACGGTGAAACTTTCGAAGCTGACCATATTGTCTTGACGACTCCGTTGGGAGTTTTGAAAGACGAGGCGATCTCATTCGACCCACCATTACCTGACTGGAAAGTTGGACCCATTCAGCGCCTAGGTTTCGGGACCTTAAACAAAGTTATCCTGGTTTATGATACGCCGTTCTGGAAAGTGGACCAAGATATGTTTGGCCTGCTGAGAGAACCTGAGGTTGCCGAGAGTCTTGATCAAGAAGACTATATTGCAAACAGGGGACGCTTCTACTTCTTCTGGAATTGTATTAAAACCACTGGTCGACCTGTTCTGATTTCGCTCATGGCCGGAGATGCTGCTCATCAAGCTGAAGCAGCCACAGACGCAGAGCTAGTGGCTGAGGTAAATCACGAATTGGCTAAAATATTCCAGCTGACAAAGGTACCCGAGCCTTTAGAGACGATTGTCACAAGATGGGGCAAGGATCCCTTTGCTCGTGGTAGTTACTCTTATGTCGGTGCCATGTCCAAGCCTGGAGACTATGAATGTATGGCCGCACCAATTCATAATTTGCATTTCGCTGGAGAGGCAACTTGTGCTACTCATCCAGCCACTGTGCATGGCGCATATATCTCGGGCCTGAGGGCTGCCTCTGAGGTAATCAACGCCTTGATAGGACCTATTGACATTCCGAATCCACTGGTCCCATGGCCATCTCAAGCAGATGTAGAAATGACAGAGACGCCTCAGAGACAGAGAGCAGAAGATCTCCCAGATAATAGGTCTCCCAATACTAATATGGAATCGGAAGAGGCCAAGCAGGCACGGCTTGAAGCTTTTGAATCAGACATTCTGGATGCAATAAAAGCAGAACTGGGCCTTCGCCCGTCACCACCAGGAAAGCCCGGTTCCAACCCATTCCTTCTCTTTACGACCGATCATTGGGTCGAAGTGAAGAAAGCTTGCGACGAGATGCGCGTTGCTGCGACTGGAAATCCGCACAGTAAAGCTTCGAGGAACGAAGTTCGCATAAGGATAGGGCAATTATGGCGGGAGGCTCCTGATGAGTTAAAGGCGCCATATGTTGAGCAAACATCTAACAATCGGAAGGTGAATTTAGAAGAGGCGGCTACATTTGAGGCGCGGCTAGCATCTTGGGATGCAAGAGCTATGGAGGTACGGCGGGATTATGTGAGGCAGCACCCTGGCGTTTTGTCTGAAGAGGAGGAGCAGAATATGTGGCGAGCACTAGGTGTCTACGGCGATTACGGCAATTTCGGTGATGAGCGAAGAGCAAAGAAGATGTCTGGTTACGCTGAGGACTCAGACTCGAACACGGATGTATAAATAGGTGTATGACTAGGAATCCTAGCTAGGATGAGCAGCTGGAGGTTGCTTGCCACACTTGCACCCAGCGTGCAGTCATTTGTATATAGCAAACGCTGTATCCGTATTCAATATAAATTTATTCCTCCAATGATCATAAAAGGTGCTGACTGTTATCGGACCATCTGGTTGGTGGAAGGCTAAGATAGGGTGCACTTAGGCAGTCACCGATATCAGTTTAGCCAGTAGGTAGTCTCTTTCACCGTCGGCAAGCTATCCGGTTATCCAGGCGATGAATTCTCATAAGGTAAGGTACTCGTAGGTACCTTATACCATGTTGGTATCGGAGGATTTCTATGTCATCGATCTCGGCCTTCGAATCTCCCGGAAAGGCGAGATGCCATCGTGCAGCGTGTGTTCCCTATGTATCACTCCAACTATGAGGGCCATACCCACCTTTTGGCTGACAAGTGTCATATCGCCATATCGCCAGGCTAGAGACAGCTAGTATTTGATGGTTTGTCTATGCTGTAGCCTCCCAACTCCCATGATATCTTCTTGCACGATGGAAGAGAGGTCGTTGTAGTAGGAGTGTGGATGAAAGGATGAAAGGAAGCAGGCCGAGGGCATCGTGACGAGATGCCGTTCAAAAGTGCCCCGGGGCAGGCACTAACCGTTTGGCCGGGTCGCGCACCTGCCTTATAAGGGTCTAGTAGCGACCGAATAGACGTGAATTCCCACATGGCCTTCTCGCTTGAGATGCCCCTCCAGGGTCCGAGATGTGAAATTATAATTCTGTTATGCAACATGAATAAGGTAAGGTACCTAACATACTCTACACACCTCCACGCAAGGCAGCACAGTACAAGCACACTTTCTTTCCATATATTCTATCAACGCGATAAACCCGCATATCTAGGCTACCAACACCGACTATTATCGACCTTGCGCTTCGACATAATCCTCTTGGGCTTGATACATAATCCCCGTCTCGGAAAACCACCTGCAATCTCTCCCGCTTTGATCTACAGAACCCGCGCCCGTTAACTCCCCCGCTACCAACGCCCATGCCCCAAGGCTCCCTATGACATATCTTCCATACACCCCATTAGCAGCCTCGCTGACCAGCACCCTCGATGAGCCATACCTTTGCCTTTACCGCCTGGCCGTCCACAAACATACCCAGATGAAAGTCCGCCCGCTGACAGCTGCTCCTCCGTCGCCTGCACCCTGGCTCGAGCAGCTGAGAGATCCCCTACCCCGCCGCCAGGGGCTTACAACTTGAGAAAAGTCTTTGCCAAAATGGCGTCCTTCTTCAATAGGATGCGATCAAGCGCTGTCAGTCTACTTCCTTCATCGTTGGGAGAGCAGATGCATAACGTACCTTTTGCATTTTACCGCGTTAATTTATATGCGCGAATTTGGGATGACATGACCTGACAGTCGCATTAATACAGGGTACATCCAGTCCATCAAACGGTTCGCCCTCCACAAAAAAAGACCCCAACGCCCTCCAAATCACACCTATGGAGAAGTATTTACAAGATGTACCTCCTGGTCCTTTACGAGAAGATGGAAGTGATAAGTTTTGGGGGCTGGAGAATGTGAGTTGGATTTGCATTCGCATTTCGTTGTTATGCTGACATATCAAGTCACAGTTTGGTAATACCTGGTATGCGGGCCCCCTAATCTCATGAAGAAGACGAACATGCCTGCTTATACGATATAGCTATTGCAATTCGATTCTTCAATGTCTTTATTACTCTGTGCCCTTTCGGGAACAAGTTATTAATTACCCAAAACGTACACCTCTGGAGGCAGTCACCATGACATCCGAAGGAGAGCCAAGGATAAATCCCGATGCTATAATACTTCCTCCTAATCATCCATCCTTGACTCCGGCGAAACTTATGAAACAGCCAGCGCAAGGCCCCAACTCAGCGCGAAATGCAGGCGGACCTCCACCGACACCAAAACCTGAGGATAAGGAACATCCCGATTATAAGAAACGAGTCGCCCAAGCGAGGGGTCCAACGATCTCTATGACTTATGATAATACTGCCGCATATGGAATGCCGGAGTCTTTGTTCACTTCATTGAAAGATATATTTGAAGCTCTATTGGCCCACAAATCCAATGTCGGTGTGGTCAGCCCAAACAAATTCCTTGACGTGCTAAAAAGAGAAAACGAGATGTTCAGAAGCGCGATGCACCAGGATGCTCACGAATTCCTCAATCTTCTACTTAACGAAGTCGTAGCCAATGTGGAGGCCCACTCCAAAAAGCTAAACGACGAGGAAGAGAGGAGGAAGATCGCGAATGGCTCCGCTAACGGGTCAGCGGACGAAACAAGTTTTGAGCAAGCACTAGCATCGGCGATGCCCATGCCCAAAACCTCGCCTGGAAACACAGGATGGGTGCATGAGCTTTTCGAAGGGACCTTGACATCCGAAACGAAGTGTCTGACCTGCGAAAATGTGTCACAACGAGACGAGGCATTCTTAGATCTTTCGGTGGATTTAGACGACCATTCTTCGGTAACGGCATGTTTACGTAAGTTTTCTGAAGAGGAGATGCTTTGTGAAAGGAATAAATTCCATTGCGACCGATGCGGAGGACTCCAAGAAGCGGAAAAGCGGATGAAGATCAAAAGGTTACCAAAAATTCTAGCTTTACACCTGAAAAGATTCAAGTATACGGAGGACCTCCAACGCCTACAAAAATTATTCCACCGGGTTGTTTATCCTTACCATTTGCGCCTTTTTAATACAACAGACGATGCCGAGGACCCGGATCGACTGTACGAATTATATGCAGTCGTGGTACATATTGGTGGAGGTCCTTATCATGGCCATTACATTTCGATAGTGAAGACACAGGATAGGGGCTGGTTGTTATTTGATGATGAGATGGTGGAACCTGTGGACAAAAGCTACGTGCAAAACTTCTTTGGGGACCGGCCAGGACTGGCTTGCGCATACGTACTCTTTTATCAAGAGACTACACTAGAGGCTGTAAGACGTGAGCAAGAGGCAGAAAGCCTCGCGGCAGCCGCGAAAGTAGCTGCCGAAGTACACAAGGAACCCGTTGGTTTGGGCCTCAAGACGAACGGTTTCTTAAATGGCATCACACATGTGAAGAGCGCCGTAACTCCGACGACAGATGACACGAATGGCTTTCCCAGCATTGATAAAGCCCTCGATAAAGCGATTACGGAGGCCTCGCCCGTAGTCCAACCTATGGAATCTCCAAGCGAAGTCACAGCGCTACCTCAAATTCCAACCTCTGCAAAATCAAACGAAGAAGTCAAGTCTAAGAAGGAGCTTGCGAAAGAGGAGAAGGATCGAAAAGCCATAGCGCGAATAAGCGCAAGAGCAGAGGAAAAGGCCGAAAAGGAACGCCGGAAGAACCTCGAAATCAAACGCAAGGAGATGGTTAAGAAGGCTGACGCGGATACGAAAGCTGCAATAGAGGCCAGCAAAGCCTCGAAAGTGGAAGAAGATCATAGGCTATCCGGGGAAAACGGGATCAAAGATGGCCCAACCACAACCTCAGGAGGTCTCAGTAGGTTCAAAGCAACTGGCAAGAGTATCAGGAAACCAAAGATTTTCTCGAGAGAAGCAACCAAGGAAGAGCCCATCATTGACGGGGATGAAAAAGCTGAGCCAACCACAGCTAGCGAGACAACAGAAAAGCCAACAGAGAAGTCGAAACATCGGTTTAGCAGCCTACGGAAGAAGTCATCGAATATGAAGATATTGTAAAGTTATTTGGTCCAGCCATCCCCATATACGGAAGAATAAGACTTTGCCAGTTATGCATACAGGTTATACACGTGCTATACATGCTATGTCATCGGATCATTCTATGCATTTACCGGTTATGATACCACTGGGAGGGGCGTTTGTATATTGACCAAGGGCCGGAAATCGGCCTTTAGGATGTAATGATGGATATTTCAAAAAAGCTGGATATGCGAGATTTGGGTGGACCTTTGTGAGCTCCACATGCCTTCTTGTATACAACTTCGCTTCGCTCGATTTGCCCCAAAGAGGGTATAAGAGGAGCAAGATCGTTTGTACATTAGACATCTTCGGTATACATCTCCAACACATAACCATCTGACCGTACGCTTCCTTGCATAGTACGTTTGACACCCTAGCAAATGGCGTGCCCGGCGCACTTATACGAATGCTTTCGTCCTCGTCCTAACCACAGGGGGTATCTCACGTCCAAATTTTACAAGTCCCTTTTCTGAATCCTTCGCTGTCTCCTGTTTTCCTCACCCTAGCACCAGCTCGTACACTATCACCAGCGTATTGATCACTATAAGCGGTACTGCCATTCCCAAAACCGCGTCAGCAATCTTCCTACCCACAAAAATTCCACCTCCCTTCTTCCCCAACCCCATCAAACCCCACAAAACAAAGACCTCCCCTCCCTCCCACACCAACTCCCCCCCCAAAAAAAGAACAGACAAACTCACTCCTCATCAAAGTCCTCACACTACTAATCAAATTCACCAATTTCCCCTTCACGCTCGCCGCATCATTCCTCCCTCCCCCAAACGAAGCTTCCGCAGGTGTATTGCCCCACCCAACTACACACATATAAGTCAGCTACATCTTCCTCAAAAAGGAATAAATGAAAATGCCCCTATCACATGACGAGGAAGATTGCTGAAATGAACCTCACGTACTGCGTGCTAGGAAGCGGTCTTCGGAGAGGACGGCAACGGCGTTGACGAGGAGGATTGATACTGCGATTTTGAGTTAGCAAGGTGGAGAGATTGTGTGTGGGATGGGGGGGAAAGGGTACCGTAGAAGAGGTTGCCGAGGCCGAAAAGCATCATTCCTGGTGCTCGCGAGCTGGTGGTGAGATGCAGAGGGAGTTGCGTGTGTGCCTGGTTGTGGAAAGGTGGTGTTTCGTAGGGCTGAGAAATTAGAACAGAGTAACAGGGGTAGCTTAGGTAAATCCGGGGAAACTCCGCCGTGTTGTTGACATTAAACGATATGTGGAAGAGGGCTGGGAATTGGATACATGGGAATGGGAATGGTGGATGTGATGCGGCGGCTTCTAGGTATGTATGAATGAATTGCACTCTTAATTTGATTTGAACCGCAGAAAGATTTTGTACAACAGAGCTGATTGCATCTGTGTGTCAGATTCATTCCTTGCCCTCCTCATCCCAGCTACGATATTGCTTTATTGCGTGCTGGCTCCGTATTCGAAAGTTGAGGAGAGTTTTAATATCCAGGCTACGCATGATGTTTTGACGTATGGGATTCCGTGGAAACAGGCGGGGGATAGGTTGAGGAAGCAGTATGATCATCTTACTTTCTCGGGGAGTGTGCCTAGGACGTTTGTGGGGCCATTGGTGTTGGCGGGGGGGAGTTGGCCTTTGGTTTGGGGATTGGGGGGGCGGGGAGGAGGGGTTGGGAGGCAGGTTGTTGGTGGGTCTTGCTTGGATTTTTATATTGCTTGAAGTGTGTTGTTCCTCACGAGTGAATGAAAGCTTACGATTTGGATGGTCTACAGTAAGAGCTGTGCTTGGGCTTTTCAATGCCTATTGCATGATATGTTTCCGAGATGGGGTTGCCAAAGCGTTTGGTAGAAACGCTGCCAATTGGTATGCTGTCTTTCAAGCAAGTCAGTTTCATATCATGTACTACGCTTCACGGACTTTGCCTAATTTCTTTGCTTTTGGACTGGGTAAGTCTCACATACACCAAATATCTAAGAGAAGGTTATTGACAACACGAAGTCACATTAGCAACAAGCAACCTACTTCCTCACGCTGGTCGCCGCCCCACATCCAAATCGACCCTCCGCCGCACCTCAATCGCCCTCATCCTCCTCACCACAACCGGCATAATCTTCCGCTCCGAAATCGCCATCCTCCTCTCCACCTACACCCTCCACCTCTGCCTCCGCCCCCACATCGCCCTTCCCCTCACCACCATCATCCCCGCCGGCATCCTCGGCCTCACCCTCGGCCTCCTCCTCACCATCCCCCTCGACTCCTTCTTCTGGCAACGCCCCCATCTCTGGCCCGAACTCTCCGCCTTCATCTACAACATCATCCACTCCCAATCCTCAAACTGGGGCATCCAACCCTGGCACTTCTACTTCTCCTCCGCCCTCCCCCGCCTCCTCTTCAACCCTCTCATCTACCAAATCTGCCTCCCCTTCGCCCTCTCCATCCCCATCCTCCGCCGCCCAACCCTCGATATCTTAATCCCGAATATCGCTTTCATAGCTATCTACAGCTTCCAACCACACAAGGAATGGCGCTTCATCGTATACGTTGTCCCGCCTTTCCTCGCTGTCGCTAGCGCAGGCGCGTCTTGGATCTGGACCCGGAAAGCGAAATCGTTTCCTTATCGCGTTCTATCCTTCGTGCTTGTAGCGTCTACACTCGCTTCCTTCGCTGCTAGCGGGGCCATGCTTGCTGTCTCCCGACTTAATTACCCTGGCGCCGATGCTCTGAACAAACTCCATGCCCTTGCGGTCAATGAGACGGGCGTTGTGAGGGTGCACATGGATACATTGGCTTGTATGACGGGCGTGACGAGGTTTTTGGAAATCTCCCCGCCGCCTGTTGTTGTGATGGGAAAGGAAGGGGAGGAAGGCGCTGCGTTCTGGGTATATGATAAAGAAGAAGATGAGAGGAGATTGTTGGATCCGCTGTTTTGGGAGGGTGTTGATTATGCGATTGCGGAGTTTCCGGAGAGGGTTATTGGGAGGTGGGAGGTGGTGGGTACAGTGGAAGGCTTTAAGGGGGTGGAGATTGTGAGGCCTGGTGAGGGAGTGGTGGGGGGGGAGGGGGTCGGGTGGGAAGGGCTTTGGGAGAGGTGTGCGTGGGCCGTTGGGGAGGGGAGGGAGGGGAGGGATTTGGGTGGGTTGGAGGCGTGTGTGGGGAAGGTTTATGAATTGGTGGAGGGAGCGATGAGGAGGTATGTTACGAGGGGGTGGTGGGTTAGGATGAAGATGGAGCCGAGGTTGAGGATTTTGAGGAAGGAGAGGGGGAGGGTGGTGTTTGATAATGATGTTGTTGTCGAACCAGGAGGGGATGGCGGGGAGAGTGGGGTTAGGGTTGAAAGTGCTAGGGATGAGCTTGGAGACGAAGCGGATTTGTAATATACCCAATTGCATTGAATGTACTATTATGGACTATGTTTTTGTTGTTTCTTCGTGCTCTTCTCGGATGCAATGTAGGACTGAAGATTGAAGCTCCTCAAAACAAAATAGATACATAAGTACAGGAACGGGGTTTGAGAGCAATTGGATCCATCATTCTTCCCACAGCTAGCAATACAAAAATTCCACAAAATTGCCACCCCACCTATATACAATCCCCCCACTCCCTCTCCCCAACCACCATCCCCTCCCCTCCTCAAGCATCCTCCTTCCCCACCACCTTCCCCTCCCTCACCAACCCCGGCGCAATCCACGGCCGTCCCGGCTTCCCCTCAATTGGCAACTCATTCAAAAACCCCCACTGACTCGCCCCCTTCCACCCCTTCCCCTTCCACCCATTCAACCCCCCTCTCGGAAACCAATCCACCACCGGCACCAACCCGCCATCATGCGCCACACACACAAAAACATCCTCGCTCGCATCAAAAGCTTCTAGTTTGTCGACGGATTTTTGCGCTACGGGGGGGTCGACGTACCAGGCGCCTTCTTGTTGGGTTACTTTGTAGAAGGTGGAGGTGCGGTAATTGGGGGGGTCGCGGTGGGAGGGGCGGAAGAAGGAGCAGGGGCAGGGGGAGGGGTGGCAGGGGGAGAGGGGGACGGAGAGGGGGATGGTGGTGGGGAGGGGGGAGTAGGGGGTGGGGCGGTAGGAGCCGCCGAAGTGGCAGATGTCGCCGCCCATGAAGATGAAGGTTGTGCGGGTTGTGCGGGCGAGGCCGGAGATGTGGCCTACGGCGTGCTGATGGAGGGGGGGTTGTTAGTTTTGATTCGATGTGGTGATTGGGAAGGGGGTTTCTGGGAGGGAGGGAGGGGAGCTTACGCCTGGAACGTCGAGGATGTAGAAGCTGCCGTCGCCGAAGAGGTCGTGGTAGGGGAAGGAGCCGATTGTTTTGGAGGAGTCGAAGGAGACTTCGTGAACGGTGCGGCCTTTGAAGTCGGATTCGAGCATGGGGGAGTCTTTTCCGGCTGGGTAGCCGGGCATGAAGGCTTCTTTGAAGCCGGGGCCGACATAGAGGTCGGTCGATTGGGGGAATAGAGAAATGTCTCCTGTATGGTCCCAATGCCAATGGCTCCATATGACGCCGTCAACCTTTTGATCGTCGACTCCGCCCTCTCGAAGGATCTCGTTGATTGTTTTAGAGACTTTGAGACCGGGAATACCGTTCTTGATGGAGCCGTGGGCTGCTGGGGAATGGTTCCACCAGTCTTTTCTGCAGCCAAGATCGAACATAAAGGTCTTGCCTTGCTTTTTGTTTTGCACTAGGAAGGCGAACGTGGGCATGTTCATGGTTTCATGGCCTTTTTGAACTGGTTGTACAAAGGCTCCAGCTGGGACGACAATATCTGTTGTGGTGTTTATGATGTGTACATCTACACAATTGTCGCCTTTGGGTAGATTGAGGGAGGGTGCTGCCTCTGGTTTGATCTCTTGTTCTGCCATAGTGAATGATGTCTTTTCTGAGGACTCTTTATTTCAATGGAGACTCCAATGGCGTTTGCAGGGACTTGAGCATAGAAGGTGCAATATATATGCCATGATGGTCGAGCCTTGCCCCGCCAAAATGCGGGGCGCTGGGTGAATGGGAGTTGACGTAGTGAGGCACGACAAGCATGCTCGCCCACTAGAAATCGCACAAGGGAGAGGGTAAAAGGCTTGTGAAAGGTCCAAGATCAAGGATCCAATAAACAATGCAGTTACCGTGGTGCTTCAACCCGAGGACTAGTTCCGGAAATTGGTATGCAAGATACGCAGCCTGGGTCAAAGGGTGCATGAGATCCTGGGGGATCTAGAATTCTGTTAGATTTCTCATGAAGCATATACCATTTGTTCTGCTCATAGACAGTTATGCATTGTCCTGCCATAATCCTGTCGAGTACTTGCAAGGCTGCAAGTCGAATAAACAGTTGGGCGATGGTCACACCTGAACGCTTTCCCCGCGTCGACCTTAGCGCCGGGCTAAGGAGTTATATCCGAAGGCGCGTTTACTTACACAGAGAAACAGACAAACCGAGTAGTAGGAAACTTTTGGCGTATATAACATTAAATATAACAGCACTGTGCTTTCGACCATGTCTGCCTCTACAATACGCAAATACGCTGGTCTGCCAGATCTAGTACGTACTTAGAGGATCCAGAGCCACCTCAGCACTCACCAAATTTACAGGACCAAGCAGCTCCAGATATATATGAAACCCCAGAGCTCACAGACGATACCTCTACATACCCAGTAGGTGCTATGAGCTCAAAACGATTGCTTACGCGTGTTGATTTCGTGGAAGACATCAATGACCCTCCGCTCTGAATCCCCAGAATCCTCCTATAATGAAGATGATACTAGTGGGATTGTTCGCCATCGGCTACATGCAGATGAAGCTCGCACATATTTTGAACCTGCAGATAGAGGAGATCATTCATTGTCCGGTCGAATCAGCAGTAAACGAAAATCTTACCGATCCACTAGCAGAAAGAGACGGAAAGATGGGTCAGAAATGAATGGCATTATCAACGGACTTGAAGTCTCCAGTGACGAAGAAGACGAGAGTCTGGAAAGAAAACTTGCACGATTACGCAGGGAAGTGGCTGAAGTCAAAGATGAATTCGAGCGCCGAGAAAAGAAGCCCAAGGACGTGGCAGAGAAGGAGAGAGACATTGAGACAGGCTCTTTAGATGCATTGAGCCAGGTACTAGAAAGCGTCGGTCCGACTACTGCTGACGGCGAGAACGGTGCCGCAAATCGGCTCACGCAAAGGCTGACTTCTGCTGTCAAATCGAACGGGTTAGCAGTGAAAGATTTGCCAGCTGCATCTGCGCAGCAAGATGGAGCAAGTTCGACATATACAGTCACATACGCCCCTAAGTATCAGGAAGAACATACACTTTCCAAAGTCTCGGATTTTGAGTCACGCTTGACCCTGATTGAAGCAGCGTTGGGCATTGACGCCATTCCATTGCCTACCCAGGACAGATCTGCAACTAAAGCTGTCATTCCAACTTTAGACATGCTAGACAAACAACTCAATACTCTCACTACCTCTACAGATTCATCACTTGACGTAATCCGCCGACGAGTACAGCAACTGACTCATGATACGGAGAAGCTTGAGCAATCCAGAAAATCTGCTAAGGCAGCATACGAAGCACTCCGGCAAGAAACGCTTAGTCCCACAGGTAAAGGCGGACGCTCACCCACCGTGAATACAGCAGCGAGACTACCAGAAATCGAAGACCCTGAAGTGACGTCCAAAATTAACGCTCTCTATGGGACCCTGAACACCATTGAATCACTGGCTCCATTGCTACCGTCAGTACTGGATCGTCTACGCTCTTTACGTACGCTACATGCCGATGCCGCAACTGCGAGCCAAACGCTCTCCAAAGTCGAGAGCCGCCAAGAAGCTATGAAAGATGAAATAGAAGGCTGGAGGCAGGGTCTGGAAAAAGTGGAGAAAGCAATAGAACAGGGGGAGCAAACCATGAAGGCTAACACTGAGACGGTAGAGGGATGGGTGAAGGAGCTTGAGGAGAGACTAAGTAAGCTCAATTAGCTGCATGTGCTGAAGTGGCAGAGGAGACGATTCATTTCCTGCGATCATAGGCATATACCCCCGTCGCGTGTTCAACAATTTCTATCCGGTATTAGCCGTAGAACTCTTGCTTGAGGAAGATTGTGAATGGCGAGTCGATGTTCGTTACTATTGGCTGCTGTCAACTAACGTTGGCCACACACCGTGTTATGAGGATATCACTGCACGTTCAATTCTTGACCAAGCCCTACGGGGCAATGCAGGAGGTGAACGTGCACCATGCATGAGGATATCACTGCACATTCAATGCTTGACCAAGCCCTAGGGGCAATGCAGGAAGTGAACGCGTACCATGCATGTGATGCAGATCTAATACGTGTTAGACAGCTGCTAGTGAAAATTCTGATTATAAGATAGGCGGCCCTCCCTGCTTCTGTCTTTCCTTCTTTCTTCTCCACCACCGCACCTTCCAACATCACCATGGATCACCATATACATATATATATCATATCAAAGCACATTCAACCTGACTTTCTTGCTTCTTCAAGAGTCATCACAAGCAACCTCTGAACATACAGCAGCTCAGTCCGGTTCTTTATACCCTTAGTGAGCATCAGAGTGAGGAGTTATCACATTGGAGTGCTGTCACCCATCGATGCTACAGTCGATCAAATCTTTACTCTCACTTCATCGCCAATCACAGCAGTCCCAGCAGCAGCAGCCTAAAGAGGCAAGACATGAAGCAAAGTGAAGGCTACCCTATGTAAAGCCCTCATGAAGATATCATCTGAATTTCCGGGGATTTTTGACAAGATAAAACTAGCTCTGTGTCCGAGCTCAAGATCCGGTCGTGAAGAAACAGACTGTCAAAGACGTAGCATTCAACACCATTCATACTCATTCAATTGGTAAGCTTTATACCTAAAAGGGGTACCATGTCCTATTTCGAGGGCCATTTGGGCTAATGGGCACAAAGAAGCATTCTATTCATCACTATAACGACCACAAATCCATACGCGTACGTCTTTGGAAAGATTGTCCAATGTTGTGGGTCAAAAGTTCTACAAATTCCAACCGTCTTTGGCGACTCCTCGATCCTGATGAGCAAATTGATACAATGAACGAGGCACAAAAATTTGCGGGGTAACTGCAGTACTTTCGACACACAACGATTGTGTCTGAGATATAAGAGAAGATCTTGTCGCTGGCAACACCGAGAGCGCCAAAGAGATCGCGGGTCTCAAGTCAACTTAGAAGAAAGGATCACATCAGAGTTGTGCGCGTCTAAGGGAATTGTACCAACCAAATCATTCGTCGGGAGGAAGATCGTGAGGAGACATTTGTATTTTGAGAACGGAACGAAGCATTTTTAGAACTTGTCATCTCCATACTTAACGATCCTTGTGGCATGATTGAGGATGGACCCGGGCAGAAATTGGGCGCCCCAACCCAAACGTTGTCAAGAATTACCTCGCAGGCGTTCCAAAGACAACGGGAAGGAAATCATCAAATTCATCGAGTCAATCTTCAAGAGAAAGAAGACGAAACCCAAGCCAGCGATCACGACAGCAATCCCGGAGCAGGCGTGGGGTGGCGGCGCTACCAAAATCAGGGATGGAGGAAGCATGTCGGCATAAGCAGCCCATAGTCCTGTCAAAGGGCCGATCTCACCGTCATCAGCAGCATCAACAGACGCTCCTCCAGCTCCCATGCGGGCCTTCGCCGGTGGATATTATAAGAATCTACGAGCAATGTACGATTACTTGGGCATCCGATATCACCCCCAGAGGTTCCTTTTCTCTCTACTTCACCAGCATTATACCGTCCTATATATATATACGTCTAGCACAGAACCGAAAACCGAATCCAAAAACCGAATCCAACCAGGAGTTCTTTGAGCAAGTTCAAAGACAAGATTGTCCGGGATCGTACTGCAATTCCTGCTGCTCTTCCCTTTGCACTCATAATAGTCCCCACGCGGGAACTAGCAGTCCAAGTGTATAATGAGATGGTCGATCTGTCATTGGGAACATTCATCCAACCAGGAGCTCTGTACGGAGGTACAGACCGTAGCAAACAGGCTCTCGCACTTTCACGAGGATGCGATATTCTTGTCGGAACTCCTGGCCGCGTTATCGACATGTTAGGCTTCTCGTACGTCAATGGAGTCAGGACACTATCGTTAGAAAACCTCTCCCACATGATCTGGGACGAAGCAGATGGGCTCCTCGCCGTTGACTTTGCTGGACAGATGCAGAAGATACTAAAGATGAACTTCTATGAAGGAGAGACAAACCATTGGTTCTTTCCAAGCCAGTGTCTCGAAGAACATATCACCAATACAAAGTCAAACTTACTTGACTGACCGAAACTATAGACCAATCAGGCCCTTGGGGTCATCAACTTAAACCGATTACTCATTTTAAGCCGCAGAAACGTCGAGGAAGCCAGAAAGGTGCGGCGGTATAACCAACATCTGAAGAAGGGAACGCCAGAGGAACCACAGCAGCCCGATGCGAAGTGCCCATTGGAAAATCCCTCAAGAATCTAATACACCTATGTCGAATTTGGCGTCTCATCCAGTTGACACCAAGCTACGGCCCCAACCTGGTGCTGTGCCCTGCCAATTTACTAGACAACTAGTTAAGCCACTTACACAAATTTGACACCACAGCCCAATCTTTCGATTGGAAGATACGTCAAGCGCCTGGTGACGACAGGTGGTGTAAAGTGGCAACGAAAGTGTCCATAGACGATCGCGACCTGCCGGAAAAGTCCCAGACGCTTCCTCATTTTTCTGAAAAGAACGACTGTTCGAACATGATTTGCGCTTCCACCACTGAGTCTTATGAAGGCCACGTTGAAAAGCTGATAGCGGTTTATTTTCCTGCGCAGCCGAGAAGCAAAGAACAATTGGAAAAGTAGAAGAGCGATATGAAACGTTAAGTATCGGATGGGGGCGCATACTGGTGGAAGAAGTACATACCGAACACAACACAACCACAGGAACCATTAAGAAGCTGCAATAGCTGAAAAGGGATAAATTCGAAGGCACACAGATAACGTGGAGAAACTTGACTTTCAGAGACGAGAACGTAGCCTCGACGATCAGGACTTTTACATCAGGTACGGAATGTGAAAACACACAGAGCTTGAGACACAGAGGCCTACCAAAAATCTTTGGGTTAAGAGGCGTGATTCAGAAGGTGAAGATGTTATCCTTAAACATCGACTCCCCGATATCAATTTTGCCCGTCTTTATTGTATCTCCCAACTATGCCCTAATGCGAGCCACTCGAACACAGGTTTGAACCTAGAAAGTAATCTTGATGTGAGGTTCGCCTTTTACGGCGTTCAGAGTGATATTCAACTTGTTACAAAAAATTCGTCGGCATTCATCAAAGCCAGAGAGAAAGTGCGCAAGATGGCCAGAGGCGATGGGCCAAGTCGACACAGTGCGTCGTATTTGTGATCACCTTAAGCAGAATGATGGTCTTGTCGCTGTTGCAAAATCTCACAAAGTTTTGGTCTTTTGCGAGTTCTTATCAGGACTTGATGTCCTGGCGGTGGGGTTGGAATCGACTTGTCCTGAGCAACCAATCCTACGAATTGATGGACAGTCATCGGCCAAAAGTAAGGACGAGGCAATCAAGGATGTTATGCAGGGTCCAAGGCAACGCATCATGTTAGTTACGTTCAGTGCTGGAAGCGAAGCCATTGACCTATCAGCAGCAGACTACGTTCTGTTCTTACATCCCATCTGGAATCCTGCTCAGATGTATCAATGCATCGCAAGAGCTTACCGGCATGGACAAGAGGAGCAGGTCAAGGCCAGGATTCTTATGGCGAACGAGTCTATTGAGACCTATGTATACAAAATTCAGGACCAGAAGAGGAAAAAAGATCCGCTACTCAAGACTCCGAGCGACCCAAAGACGAGGGAACAGGTTCAGGCAAGAACCTACTTAACGCTTTCCTCAACAATTGCTGAGAATTTGGCGTTGGATGGCTCGGTGCTTGTACGGAGAAGAGGCTGGATTGAACTGCTATTTATATATATATAATATGACCACGGTGCTGAGAAAAAAAGAATCTCTCGCGCCCGCCGAGAAGAGCAACTCTTGATGGAATTGGAGCAAGCAAACTTCCCAAGCCGGCTCAACGATGATCTGGTACGCGGCCATGCTTCGAGGTGTCAGCTTGTCCTCAAAGAAGAGATCTTCGCAGAGAGTATTGGGAGCTGCTACAATTATGTTTAACAACGATCTCCACGCCAATATCACCATCAATATTCACTTACTCATAGACAGTCCAGTGGAGTTCTCTCACACCGACGTGAAAGGTCCCGGCGTGACAGACTTCAAAGAAGATCGCGTGCATGACGGGGAACGACAATGCGAAAGCGCCGTATAGATACGCTCTGGAAAATTGGAAGGCAGTCATCCTTCATAACTCTCAACAAGGGCATGGCGCAGATTTCGAGCCTAACCTACCACCCCACCTAAGTAGGCCAGAACAACTCTACGCTGGCACTGATGGCAGATCGCTCTATCTGAGTAAGGAGACGAGAGACATGAGAGCAGATTGCTATTAGTCACGACGAGGACCTTGAGGAAGATTCAACCCAGACGATGTCACTGAAGCACGCTTGAATTGGGCGCGACAGTACTATCGAATCGATTCAAGAGTCGAGAGGCCTCGGGCTATGTTAGCCTTGGGTACCTACTCTCAGCAATGGGTGGAGCGTGCGGACTTTCCCGTTGTTGAAATACGTCCTTAAAAACTGGTGCAAACATATGGAAGCCGTCCAAAGTTTTTTTCCAGTGCATGAACCTACTCTTAATCGAGCCGAGAAGCTTCTGATTCTCTTGTCATCTGTGCTCCCTGGTTTTCAACCACTCATTATCTACATTCTGCTTGCTTTCCTGCAAAAGTTTCAATCATTAAAATGGTCTCTACAGTCAAAGGACTAGACGTTGCCGTTTTAACAAAGGAACTAAGCAGCCTCAAAGCCTCTGGTGGTAGACGCTGAAGATTAAGACAATGAAGATCAAGCAGGCCAGTGGAGATCAGAGAGCTACGGGAGCAGATTCACGAATTGCGTCGTGGTGATCATGATATGAGCGATGCTTTTGCCATTGACTCGCAGGAGCAGACGCAGGAAAGACTGCGAGAGGTCACGGAAAGCCACAGCCAGACCATCAATATGCTGAACGGACAGCTAGCAAGTCTACATAAGGAGAATAAGCGCCTCGAAGCCAAGAGATCTGACAATGGAACTCTTCGCAGATCCTTTTCCTCAAGCTGGGCTTATCCTTCCCAATCTTGCCGTTCCTTCTCGTACTCCTGACTCGGCAAATGTCCTTTTGACATGACCGTTTCAGCCAGGGGGCTGTGGAGTTAGAGAAAACTCCCACCCGCTGCCCGCAAAACATCAGATGTAGACGAGAACACATCAGAGCAGCCAGCACACCAGGATAATGAGATTCACACCGCCGAAAGTGGGTCCTTACGCTTCGAGCTCCATTTATAGCTTCAAAGGCCGCGCTCCATTCATATAGCGCGACCATGCCCCAATGATGGTAGACGACTCCGCTAGAAAATTTTCTATACCGCTATTCTTGTTGAATATTATAGCACTGCAGTTTCAACACTGCGACAGGAATATGCAGCTGCATGCCCACCTGAGACACCTTCTACTCCTACGAACAAGTCCAAATTGCCTTGTGTGAAGACCCTGGAGCTAGTGGTGGCTGTACATCTTATTAGTCGAACGTTCAAACTTCATGTGGTACAAGAAGTGCTTCGAAAGCGTTTTCTCGAAAAAGCTCCGCCATCATCTACCGCTGCTGAAAGCTTTCCGCGCAAGTCTCTATAACCTGGAATGTCGTCCCGGATCTCTGAGAGAGGCTTTGCATTAAATGCCTTATGGATCTTTTACCAGAAGCCATTCTTCGCATATAAATATATATAGTCAGTTCCTCCGGTGCAATGGATGTGGTATCTGTATGAAAGATTGATTTTCTATGGAAAACACTGCTCAAGTCATCTTTGTGGCAATATTGCTATGCCGAACTGGCAGATCACGGCTTGCGTTAGCAAAATTGACGTCACGTGTTGCATTAAGGATTTCAACCTTCGCGAGATACCTAAGCATAAAGAAGGAGGAACCACAACCTCTGATAATAAGGTAGGGTCACCAGAGCGGAGTTGGCAGTGACTTCAAACCTACTATGAGACTGATCGAAAGAAGACATGGTAACTCTTGCGTCAACTAACAGATGCTGTATCTGCGCGTAAGACCATTGAAATCAGATTCTCGCGTGTGGATTTCTTACCCTCTAACATCTTCCCTCAATCAAGTATGGCCGACTTCCCTGTTTTGTGCCGCCTTAGGATACTTAATTGTCGCGATTTCGGACTCATGGATGTGGCATTGAATGACTGGGTTTCCTTGCGAGCCGAAACATCGATGTAGACTACAATTGGCCATTCAAGTACATCCCGAGAACACATGCCCAAGGTGGAGCGCATTATTTCGGTTGCTTGTGCTTGGCGTCCATAACCTGCTGGAAATTTCTCGACGGACCTATATCTTAGTCTTGGAGACTTTTCTCGGACGTTTTGTTACAAGAAAGACGTGTCGATTCACGAAGTTCGTACATTTACTAATATATATATATATGTATACGCCAGAGCTATTGGTAGATCGAGCTCCAAGATCTTCTCGTACTTATTAATTTTGATCTGGCCATTCTGGGATCTATTCTTGGGATTTATGAACAACAATACCCTGATTGCCTGTTTACCGGACCTCCAGCTGTACAGTCTTCAAATCAAACCCGAGATTCGCTTCCGAGCGGAACGACTCATTGAGAGTTCTTGGCCATGTCCCGACAGTATCGACTTTAGCTACTCTACCATGCAACAATTGCATAGATCAGGAACCCGCCTGCCCAGCATCGAAAACGATATAATACCGGAGGTATCGAACGAAGAGCATCAGAAGACTAAGCCAATAGATGTCTCCTACTCTATAGTCTTTGCCAGGCTTGATAAGGAGGGCAACGTCCGCCTGGGTTCTCCCAAAAAGAACTATCTACAGGCCCTTGTATTACCCCCGAACGATGCTTCGTGCGAAGTGTCTGATCTGTAGCTGCAATTATCTTAGTGCATTCGATCTGCTGACGAGATGGCAAGCGAGCCACTGTGCCACAAATGGAGGCATTTTGGATGCTTGTACCAATCCCGTGAAGACGAACACTAATGATTGTCTGTAAGAGTAGCACAGGTCTGCTGCAAACTTATAAGCAAGTCAATGCAAAAGCTACAGATATTTTGTATGGAGCAAACACGTTTATATTCACGGAAATGATGCATCCAATCTGAACAAACGCTGATCTAGAGTTGCCTGAGCAAAGGCAACTCTTTCGACATCTCATCACTTTCGGCGGCATGAATGACATGTTGCAGATGAAGGACTTTTTCAAAGCAATCAGTGCATCAAATCGAGCAAAGATAAGACATCTTAAGATAGAATTCGACGCGCAATCAGCATTTCTTGGACATCTCCCTTTCCCTCACCATTGCACCGGATACTCCGGGTACTCCGCCGTCGTCCTAGGAGGCATACTCGCTCCAGGAGGCAATGCCATCCGTGATGCAATCAACATGGTGACTGAGGTCAAAGCCATTTCAAATCACTGGCTATAGCCACTTTTCAACTTAAGGAATGGCCAGTGCTTCTTTCCTCGTGGCGGAGGCTGTGAAAATCCGGCGGAAGCCAAATTGGTAGTTTCAATTGCCAAATCCCTATATGAGATATCTGGCATCTCTGTAGCAGATATCATAGTGCTGAGTGGCTACACCAGACAAGTATACCGTATCGAACAAGAGTTGCGCGACAATAATGTGCACAATGTACAAGTGAACATTATCGATGGGTTATAGGCCGATGATGCACCTTTCATCATACTTTCTACCGTACGAGCCAAAGACAATGACCTCGGCTTTATACAGCATGCAGCACGGACCAATGTAGCCACGTTAAGACAGAAGATTGCGCTCTACATAGTTGGGGACTGGCACGTGGTCACGGATAGGCCTAGAAACGGGAAGCCAAACTATTTCGGCAAATACTTGGAACACGCCCAGTCCATGTCGCCCAATTATGTCCTGGAGTCTGGTGGATCGCTTGCCTCCTTTGAGGTTTCCAGGTCCCGTAATATACTACAACACTCGCATAGGTTTGAGTTTGCATTCATTGAACCTAAGCGTCTTAAGTCGGACGACTATACGACACAGTATCCAAGTTACAGGATGTTTAAGGCAAGTCGAAGTCATGATGTCGATGCGTCTCTGGGACGATCGATCCTTAGTCTCAAGGCAGCTTATCGGTGCTCACCAGTCAGTTGTTCTGCCACGCAACCCAACACTCCGAGCCGAAGCACTGAACTGAAATTGCTCAGAGTGTCGAGTCGATAGCCAGCTGAGAGCATGGTATGGTTAGCTAGACAGTAGAGACTTGAAATGTTCACTCGATTACCTGATCTTGAGTTGACAACATTCTAGCTGCCGTGAGGATGACGACTTGTTAGAACTCCAAAGCTACTACCAGAATGATCCCCAGAGAATGGTAACACTCGTCCCGGTAGGAACGAGTGTTTTAGAAGTGGAAGACGTTCAAACATACAGTTGGCCTTGGGTTAGATGATCGAGAAGGAAGTGAACGGGCAGAGCGCGTCAAAGTTGATACACCGGCGTTTGGTGAGATACAACAAATATTGGTACAAGAGAGAGTATGAAGAATCCTACCACCATTGGAATGAGGTACCTTTCTTCGCCAATTTCTTAAGCACGACATGCGGTTTTTCAGACGGCCTAACCGTGACCTTCGACCTCGTGTTGATGCAAGAGATATGCCTTTGCGCCGAGCGCAACTCTTCTTGTGAAATTGATCTGCAAAGACATGGGCTTCTGGGGTCATGGGAAGCGTGACAATCCCGCTCGATGTCGTGTCTGCATGCAGATCAAGGGGTTCAAGATCATGCAGAACAAGATGCTCAAGAATTCGGTATATTGTTCTCCGACGTCATTGATGCTCTGAGCTATGTACATTTGGATAGCTCGCCCTTCAGGTGTTTGAATCGTCTCATTTATGAGGCAATTCTTGAACTGCAAGAGGGAAGAATGCCTTTGACACAGGTCCATATCAGAGGTGGATGTTGTGGATAGGACACTCGACAAGAGAATTGGCAGGCCCAGAATATGACACGACAAAACCGAAAAACCGAAAATAACCTCCCCCGCGATTCCAGACACGAAGAAGAAAGGCTCTACTGGTCGAACAAAACCTTGTTGAATCTATCCAGGATAGATCACTGGACGCCAAATTGAAACAGCAAGAGAAGGAGATGGAACAAGAGCAGCGACAGCGATGAGTGATAGTTGCGCTTCTCATTATGAAAAGAAAATTCCAACTTGGGTTTGATGATGAGGGCCACATCAGAGGTGGTCATTTCCACACGTTGAAAGCGGCCGCAGTAACGCTATGGAGGATACAACGAAAAGGAGGCCGAATCTATCCTCGCAAGTAGGAAGGCGACAGGTTTCTCGATTACCGCCTTTAATAAGGCACTCAACACTATGGTGCGTTGTTTCCCAGGCACAACAAGAATAGTGTTGAGGTCGGAGGCCAACCTCCATGCATAGATAGAGGACAGGACTGGTCAGCTAGGTGGAAAGGCGGTTGAAATGGGCGACAGGTTGATTAATGCAAAGGGCGAAATCATCAACAACAAGGAATAAGTCACACGGGGTCTTAGAGGAAGGTATTTTGGTTACTAGTTTCCGCATGTGTTTTGCGCTTTTATAACTACTCGAATAGGATTTGCTTACGTGGCTGGACCTGCTCGTGCTTCCGTAAGGAAGTACTTGAGGTTTATATCTTCATATTCATAGCAGGAGGAATTCTGATTTCTTATGCGCTGGCATCGGATAGGAGGAAAATTTCCTTTTCAAGCGCATCTGCCATAGCAGACTTTGCTTTTTCTTTTCGGCCTTCAACGTCCTTGATGATGACGATGTCAACGAGTATCAGGCTGCAGTCTTCCGTCATCACACTTTGGTATTATGCCGAACAGCAGGTCCACCATCGACAGATGGGTCTAGTAAGGAGTGCTGCCCGTACCCACGTTAAATATGAGAACGACAAGACTTTCAATGCTCTGTGGTGATGGAAAATCTCCTAGGAACCGACACCCACCATGGTCTCCTCATCGGCCTCATGATACGAGCGCACACCTTCATGCTATAGCGGGTGAAAGGGGAGTCGAGCGGTATTCATGTGCTCTCCAGCCCAGCTCGTTGTCATGCTATCAACGATGCGAGCCCCTATATATATATATCAGCCAGGTGAGCCTCGGCACAACCATTGGTCTTGCACACAACGGAACACCACAATTACCCTACTTGAATGTTCACAAGATTGACACCTCTATCCGTAAGCTCTACCGTGGCTCAGGAGTGCTACCTGTTCACAATAAGTGGACAACTGCCAGGCTGCGCCTCGCGGAGCATATGGAGTTGAGGGGACGCCAAAAATTAAGATCATATCTTGGAGCCATAAGAGCGATCCGCGATTCTGTGTTTGATATACATTACTGGAAAGCGACCTTTGTCTTCACGAACCTGGACGAGCTAAGACATTGGATTGACCTCGTACCAACGGAAGCCAGAAATCAACCCATTTCGATTGAGGTCGGACTTTGGGAAAAAGCCCCGGCCACGAAATGGGCCATGGCCGAATCGCTCAACATCCAACATCTGACATTGGTCATCCCTCCGAACACGTCCATGAATATATCTTGAAAACACATCAAACCTCCAACCACTTCATACTGCGTGCATGACTACTCTAAAGGGTATCTCATTCGTCTCTAATTGTTTGCTCTAAAGTCGAACAAAAATAAGAAAATACGATGATCGGCGACTCTTTCCCATACACGAGAGATTCAACTATTACTCACCATGGGACTTGAGCGGATAGCGTACGTCTTTTTGGGCACATCAGAATGATACAGTCCATCAACCTTTCCTCGCGTACTGGTATCAACTCCATTGCGGTTTTCGTGACGAGGGCTGTTGCATGACAAAGTATGGATCAGGCACAATCTATTTGCAATTCGCACAGGTTGGCAACGACAGCAAGGCGCAGGTCTTCCTCACTCATTTGGACAAAGACCTTCACGTAGGACATTTTTGATAAAAAGCTCGGGGACAAGCTTAGCTATGGATTTAAGAAGCGTGCAGGAAGGGCCTACAACCATGGTTATCCTTCAGCATAGTCATAGCGCTCAGCTCTATAATCATTTACGAGCACGAGTCAGAGCGGATGATGAGAGCATATCCTCCAGTAGATTCGTGCTCTCCGTGACCCTTTCCATTTTTTTGGACACTGGAATAGGTTTCTACATTACGTACAAATATCGTGAAATTGAGCCATATGCGTCTCTGGATGACCCGACTTTTCAAGACTGGAAGACGGGCGGGCTCTTATACCGCTATCAACCAGCATCTAACGTCTTGTTGCCGTCTTGAGGGAACAACAAGCCCTATCTGAACTTGTTCTTGGATGCGATGAGAGCTCACCTGATAGCCACGGCAGGTTACCCACCAGTCTCTTGGAAAAACCCATTTGCTTGTTTCCGTGGCTGGACGCATTTGCACAGGTTCGCCTGCTTTACGACATCTGGATCCTTGCACATGGGTCGAACGAATGCCACCAAAACCTCATACCCAATCTGGTCGTGGTAAAAATCGCAATCGACGCAATCGTGACCGCACTCCTGAGACGAAATCGGACACAGAAATGGATGCTCAGTTGCGAGAGCAATGTTATACCATTAGCAACCATGATCCCGAATCATCAGTCCGGAAGATCTTGCACAAGAGCATACTGCTGTCGAGTTCACGCTTCCCCACATCTCTGTCGCCGCTGCTAGTGACCCCTCCCCCCCCGAACTCGTCCTCCCCCATAGATCCGATCAACGGCATCGTGGCTTTATTTCTGATTAGAGATGGTTTAAGGGAGGACCTAGCAGAACACGCAGACGCGAGTCGGATTTTCGAGCACGACGACCAATTAGGTACACCTACTACTACGAAATAATGGGCTAAGGGGGCCTCAGAGGCCATGGATGTGGAGGAAATTCGCGCTTGATATGATGCACAGCTAAATGGTGGCAAAAACCAATCTCAAAGCCCAGAACAGGATGCCACGAGCACCTTGGAACGTTTTGGTTTTTCTTAGGTCATACTAGGGAACAAGTCAGTGCTCAATCCAGAATCAGTGGATCTTGCCCAATAGCCATTGGACAGATTCCGTACCAATCGTCGCTCAAGAAGCAATTCATGCTTGAGTAAAGCATGTGTGCCAGCGAAGTCCGTGCAATGACGGGTCACGAAGATAGGTGTTGGTTCCTGGACTCGTGTCCATTACATGCCCAAGCTCGAACGCAGAAAACTTTGCATGGCTACTAAACGGTCTTGAGCGAGAGATTGAATAGCGACTGGGATTATACTCGGCTGGTGGTGTTGCTTATCGAGCATGGAGCTTCACTTGATCAGAAGTGTCAAAGTGGCCTGAACGTTGGAGAATTAACACTTCACATGGCCGTCAAACACGGGCACATAGATCGTGCCCCACTACCAAACGTTCAACATGAACGGAAGCCGACGATCAGCCCAAACTCAACTACCGTTAGATAACCTGCGCCATAGAGGGGACCATCGAGCATCAGCCCCTTGAAATCTGATCAGTTCCTCTCCGAATTTTCTTTTCTTCCCTTCCATTCTTACACTTGCAAAGCTGCTTGATAAATCTATCCGAAGTTCGAGATCTCATCTTGATACGCCATCCGCTCAGCGCTCAAGAGCATGTCCGGATTCCTTCTATTAATGATACTAATAACGCTGCTAGCCTTGTGACCAACAGCATCTTGCCTTGTCAATTCCAAAAAAGGAACTATTTGTTTGGACGACTACTCACCAGACCATCGCGGACTCCCTTTTGAGACTCCCCTGTCGCTTGCCTCACCCTAGTTGTGGGACCTTTAGATATATCTGGACCTTTATTCCCATTCATCTATTTTCTTGATCAACACCTTCCCACAGCAACCGTCTGGAGGAATGGATGTCACGGAGGGAAAGCCGATTGTGTGATTATCGTATGGCATACATGAGGAGACTTGAACCCATCAACTTTGTCAATCTACTTAAAGTTCCGCCCAGAACTGGGTAGACTACATTCGCTGCAAACACCCTGATACCAACACTCGCGATATTCGGTTTGAGGGCAAATTGTTATGCTTCTTCGAATGCTGCCACGGGCACTTTGGCCGGAAAGATCTTGAAGGGGTTAAGAACGCTTCGGTTCCATGGTGTAGTCAGGGAATGGTATGGTCTACAAGTTAATTAGCCAACTCCCAAGACTCCAGCTCAAGATACCGCAACCAAGACTCCAGCCCAGAAGGAAGCACCACTGAGCAACGATGAGATCGCCTGGTTGCAGATGTACCGAGAGGCATCATCGTCGAGAACCTGAAATATCCATCCTAAAATGGAGCGCCCGCACATCGATTGACGAGTCTATACGTCTGAACGCTGCAACGTGCCAAAGTCATAGACGAGAATTGGCAACTGTTAGAAATGTTTCCCGAAGATGTCCCTGAGGCATATCAGCAGTGGGCTCAATACTACTCTGTGTGAAACTGAAATTGTGGCAGCTAGACAATCCGTTGCTTCGAACACTATGGAGGGAAAAAATTATAATCACGCAGGCAAGGAGCTCAAGAAGCCGAAACCACCGAGTAGCGAATACCAGACACGCTACACCACAAAGGCATACCCGAAGTACGGGGCGGAACACATCAATAATCCTCCGTCCAACGTTGCCGTAAATTCAATTCACTGGGGCCACTGGACTGGATACCCACTATACGTCGAGTTGTTCAAAGGGGCAGACGACGTGCCAATAAACGCCCGCATTGACGACCTTACGGTGGCGAAACTGCTCAACTTCAACACATCAATTAGCTATGAGAAGGCGCAATAAGCCAAGAAGCATGATGATAACAACGGCGATGGCTTTACGACTTTCAAGAAACTGACTCTGGAATTGTTCAAAAACACTCTGCAGGATGCCAACTTCGTGATCACAACTTGTTCAAATGCCGCCGACGAGGTGATGCGGAGATCCACCCAACTGGTAGTTTTACAGGATGCCTGAGCCTAGAACGTCCTCTGGGGATTGGCTATGACAAAGTCACTGTCACTGCATACCCGCCCGACGACAATGCCAACGAGAATGTTCAATGCCGTCACGCTATTCTCTGATTCTACTACAGAAACTCAGCATGCTAATGCATCTCGAAAGGGAAATTTGTCGAACCACAGCTACTGGTTATTGTGGAGACAACGTTAGCTATCACCAGTGAGTGTATGCCTAGCATATACCACCTGTTCAAAAGAGGAATCTCCCATGGTGACCCCAAAAAGTGGGCCCCAATGGTCGTGCGCACATTCAAACCCAAGTCGCGGGCGTCTTCCACCGAGTCCAGTGGCCCATCCAGGGAGACCGAGACACTAGCGGTCGCCATATATCTCGCTAGTCGACCATTCAAATCCAGCACGATACAAGAATACATGGATCAGCGACTCTGTGGAATATCTGACCCTGATAACAACGACAAAGCTTTTTCTGTTGCCATTGAAGCGGATCTCCACGATGGAATGGGCAAACAGGATGTCGATCGCGTCAACGAGTGCGCAACTGAGACTTCGGAGCTTCCAGATCAATTACTCTACTGAGCAACAACCATTCGACTTATAACCACAACAAGTCACAGGGTCTCCTATCCCTTTTCAGCATCGTCTCAACACTTTTCGTCTTCGTCGAGGTTCTCAAAATCAATTCCAGGCTATCTGCCCATATATACCGTCTTAGGGATATGTCTAGTTTGAGACTCGGACACTTATGGTCCCAATGGAAGGAAATAACTATGATCTGTATCGAACCAATATTGAACTCGACCTTATACGGTCTGGCTGTTTCCGCAAGTGATTGAGTTGCCTGTTAAGCGACTTGTCGATTGCAAGCATAAGCTTCTCTACCCTGACCCAGAGGAAAATGATGAGTATCGGTCAAAGCGGGAAAACTTACAGAAGTTCTGCGCTGGGCTTGAATTTGCATCACTCCAAAAATCCCCTTAAACTTGTTTGACAAGTCAGGATTGACCGATGAGCAACGGGAAAAATTAGACATACTCGAGTCACGATATTCAGAGAGCCAACGAGTGGCACTAGACGAAATTTATTTGTGTAAATCCACCTTCAACATGTTCCAAGGCCCTCCAGGTACTAGGAAAACCACGTTCGCTGCGGAGATTTTGTTTAGTGTTCTCGATATATTTGGATTAAACGCCAATTGCTATACATCCTCAAATGCTGCCTGTGACCTTTTCGCCGCTAAGACAGACCCCAAACTAAAGGCCATTCGCTTCCACGGTGTCAGTATGGAATACGCTGGATTTGCAGCTGGTCCCCCGCATTACGAAGCGAACGACGAGGAACTTCAATGCTACCATCTCACGAGCCACAATCTGCGCAGCATCCTGCATCAGCGCCACCCTGCACATTATTACATCGACCTACCTGTCTCGCTACACAGTCACATAGTAGATTTTAAGTCAAGACGGTGATTCATGTACCTTAGCTAGTATTATATATATATCGCACCAGCCAGAACCCACCAATCGCGGATTTAGAGAACGAGCGCGGCAATTTCATACTCAAACAAAAGCTCAACACCAAAGCGCGAAACCTCTCACAAGGCGGATCAAGAGATTCATTCAACAAGTCAAAAAAGATCAGTGGCGTTTCAAACCGACATTAATCTCGCCTGCAAGCAGCTTGAAGAGATAGATTCTCTTTGAGATTCTCTGGCGAAGATCTATTATGTTGTCAAGGGAGTGATATTCGACATAAAGACGTTAAGCCTGATAACATTTCATATGAGCGGAAGATACAGGATATAAACAATGGCCCGAGATTCATTTGGGCGGATTTTGGCCTGGCCTATGATTTCAGTGCGTCCAAGGATAGTCGAACCCGAACCACCAAACTCTACTCTCCGCGGTATGCAACCTGTAACACAGTGAATACCACAACGGCCTCTGCCTTGGAAGAGGTCAAGTTGACCAATCAAACAGAATTTTGGCGAAAAGCAACAACGCGGTTGCAACGATAAACAAGCAATCCATCACTTCCATCAAAAACATCAACGAAGGGGCAAAGCAAGAGGTACAAAAGCTCAATGAGCTCAAGGTCCAGGAGAAAGCCAGGCCGATCAAGCGGAATCTACCAGGGGAGGTCAGGTACGGGGGATTCCCAGCCGCAGTTTAATCCAAAGCAGAAGGATTTGGGAGGCATACACGAGGCCTGAAACATACACGAGGCCTGCTTGGGTCGAGTTTTACTTCCAGTCATGTCATTGCTATCACTGAGGAGGGCCGCATGCTCCTCGTGCGACATACCCTGACAAATATACGATTCATGTACCTTAGCTAGTATTTTATATATAAAGTTTCCAGAAGCGGAAACCCGGCGATGGCGAAGTCAGAGAATGAACGCGAAATGAGAGATATAAAGCATTCTTTTCCTAGACTTAGCTTGCAGATCTGTGACTCATATGCTAAAGGTGTGGCTTTTTCATCAACTTTGCTAATTTCTAGTGCCTGAAAGGAATTTCAGTTCTCCTATGTTATTAGGCTTCGTTCATGCAAAGTGCCTAGACGTCGCGTTTCCAGGAAGATCGTTGTATCATTCTCTTCTTTTTCAATGTCATTGCAATACACAAAAGACAGTCGCGGAAGCGCGAGTTGCAGAGTATATCTGCAGAAGATAACTTCATGTCCATCCAAGGCCATCACGTAGGCCCGGGGAAGACTACTCCATGAGCATTGCTTAGCTATTTTACCACAGCTGCCATATCGAACACCAAAACATAACTGCTGACAATCACCAAAATGATCAATGCCAACGCCTTAACACCCTAGGTCTTGCATCATCAATCATCACCGTGTCTATTACCGTTACTCATACGCCAGATCCTCATCAACTTCTTCCTCTTTCTCAGCAGCCCTATCAGAAAATAATCAGCATATAAAGCAAACACCACAAACAGCCATCTTACCCTTTATAATCATAAACCAACCTCGCCTGTTTCCAATCCTCCCCTTTCCTCACCACCACATGCCTCACATACCTCCTCTCCCCCCCCACACTCTCAAACCCCCACACCTGATCCGCCGTCCACCCCTTCTCCCCATTCTCCACATAACTCTGCACATGTTCCCCCTCCAAATCATCCCACCCCTCCTTCAAAAATTTATCATCATCCACATCTCCTAATTTCACCCAGCGACTCCTGCCCTTTAAGGTGCCGAATATCTTATCGGTGTGGTCGCGCCACTGCCAGTCTAGGGTGCGGTTTTCGTTTGTGGAAGAGACGCCGCCGGTGGCGACTTGGAGGATGTCGATGTGGGTGAGGGTGTCGGAGATGTATTGGCTGATGGTTAGGGTGACGGTGGCGTAGGAGATGGCTTTGCGGAGCCACCAGGGGACGCCTTGCTAGATGGGGTTCTCAGTGGGGTTTGAAGGTGCAATTGAATGGGGGGAGAAGGCTTACCATTTCCAAGATGCGGTCGTAGTCGTCGGAGAGGGATTTGTTCTAATATGTTGTTAGTAGTTGAGACAGGAGGCTGAGAGGTGATGTACCAAAACCCATTTCCCGTTGAGATCTTTGAGCGTTTTTTCTGGTGGAGCTGCCATTTTCGGTTGGATTGAACGAATGTGGAGACTGCTGCCAGGGTTGGAATCAAGTATGAGTGACAGGGAGCAGGAGAAAGAGTTAATTGAGGCGGCAGAATGATGTGAGACAGCTTAATGGTGGGGTGGTACTTAGCAAGGGGGTCCCCGCCGGCGAGGCTGATGACGGTGCTTACTTTATCGGCTTCAAAGGGTCGGCCCGCTTACTCTTGCCGTCCGCAACAAGCCCTGTCTAAACCCCTGCAAAATCAGTGCAACTACTCAGGAGGCATCTTCAACCAAAAGAAGCTGGGGTCATGATGCCACGCCGATCAGAAACCCAACACTTCTCAGAAGCTCAGGATTATCGCATCTCGGCATTGCTTCTATATGTAGAGTGCAGCACGTAATGCCTATCATCTTTGTCATTCAACACCACCGCTATGCTGATCTCATGACTCCAATAGTCTCTGGGGGCTCTAATTGTATATCAAACCATTAGATCCATAGTCATATCTAAAATCATGCATCATTCTTCAATGAAGAAGAGCGCTACTCAAAATCCTCTTCCTGCTCTAGGGGTGAGTGGTCGCTTCACTGCCCCCTGGGTCGTCACTCTTTTGACAGCTGAAAGAACAGGCTTCTTGACCGTTGTCCCCAATTCAGTAGCTTTTGCAATTCTTTGAGCCTCTCGTTCCTTGTCTTCCGCCATCTTGGCCTCTATTTCCATCTTTCGATTGAATTCGTGCTCGGTAACTCGCTTTTCCCTTGCAGAGTAGCCTTTCTCCTTGACCGAATAAAACACACCACCAAGCTCGGCAAGCCACTATGCAGTGCATTAGTCACATTGCAGTTAGGAAGAAGCCGTGAAAAGTCTTACGTGTGGATCCACAGCAGTAACAGTAGACATGTACTCTTTCGAC
Source organism: Cladonia rubrotincta (assembly GCA_963971245.1). Taxonomy (NCBI): domain Eukaryota; kingdom Fungi; phylum Ascomycota; class Lecanoromycetes; order Lecanorales; family Cladoniaceae; genus Cladonia; species Cladonia rubrotincta. Next base: position 1,380,543 of record OZ020203.1, on the reverse strand, counting down.
GTCAGTATAAGCTCGTGATATACCACATAGTCTGGCAGAAAACCCAAGCCGTATAGCGCGCTTGTTGGATGCAGTTGTACTGTCACGCTGGTTCGTAAATTAATATACTCTCCAATTCCCTTGACCTTCGCAGACTGGTGGTAGTATCCTGAGCAGATACATTTACGGATAGTATCCCAGTCTGTACCACAGCTTGTTAGCTCCATCTTTTGCATCTTCATGATATCATAAAGTTGTTCCCGTATTTCCTTGGCTCGACGTAAAGCCTTGGGATGCAGAAAGTGTCGAATGCACCACCCATCAGAGTATCCATTCGATTTCCACTGTGTGTAGACATGGAGGAGAGTAAGATGATCTGACTCGGGCACGAAAAACTTTTCTCGAGCAGCATCAGATTCCTCTTGTCGCTCCTTGGGTCGATAGAAGACGCTGGGTACCGACAACATGGAGACGATTGTCAGCATCTCTTCGCTGCAGCCATACTCCTCTGAGGTGATAATCAATTTCGCCAGCGAAGGGTCCATTGGAAAAGCGGTCATCTTCTTGCCCATGGGGGTGAGATCACCAATATTGTCGAGAGCTCCCAAGGCCCAAAGATCAAACAGCGACGTAGTTATAGTATCTTGAGGAGGAGGGTCCATGAAATCAAAGTCTAGAAGATCTCTGACTCCTAAGGATTTTAACAGGAGCACTGTATTCGCCAGATTTGTTCGTTGAATTTCAGGGATGGTCTGAATGTAGAATTCATCTTTGAAAGCAGATTCCGTGTATAGGTGATATGCCTTGCCCGGTCCTGTCCTGCCGGCGCGTCCAGCGCGTTGAGAAGCATTGGCCTGGGATATGGGAGTGATCTGTAGTGCATCCATGCCCATTCGAGGGTTGTAGACCTTGAGCTTGGAGAAGCCAGCATCCACCACGTACATAATACCGTCAACGGTCAAACTAGTCTCTGCAATGTTAGTGGCCACAATAACTTTGCGGACTCCAGGCGCGGCTTTCTCGAAAATCTTTGCTTGCAGATCTGCTGGCATTTGACTATATATTGGAAGAATACTCAATTTCGGTGGATCATTGAGTAGCTTGAGTCGCTCCTCTACGAGTTCACAGGTTATCTCAATATCTTCTTGACCAGTCATAAAGACAAGGATGTCTCCCGCAGGTTGGGAAACGTGTATCGCTAGGACCTGTTTGACTGCGCTATCCACATAGTCTTCACAGGGTGTCCGCGAAAATTGTATATCTACAGGGAACGTACGTCCGGGTATAAAAAATTCTGGCGCCCCACCATAGAAGCGTGAAAACCGGTCTGAGTTCATGGTAGCTGAAGTCACTATGAGCTTCAAATCTCGACGTCGTGCTAGAACCTTTTTGATAAGCCCCATAAGTACATCAGTATTGAGTGCGCGTTCGTGAGCTTCGTCCATTATGATGCAGGAGTACCGGTCGAGATCAGGTTCGTTGAGCGATTCGCGTAGTAGTACTCCATCTGTCATGTACTTTATGGCTGTTTCCTTGCTAGTACAATCTTCGAAGCGAATGGCATAGCCGACCAATCCACCAAGCTTGACTTCCATTTCTTCGCTAACTCGTTTCGCTACACTCATTGCTGCTACTCTTCGCGGTTGAGTACAGCCTATTAATCCTTTTATTGCATATCCGTCCTCGTAGAGGAATTGTGTCAATTGTGTTGTCTTCCCTGAACCTGTTTGACCGACAACGATGACGACCTGGTTGTCCCTTATTACTCGCAGCAGCTCTTCTCGTACTGCAAAAGCAGGGAGGTATTCTCTTTGTTCTCGCAATGTCTTGCTTTTGCTGAAAGCACTTTGACCTTCGCTTTTTTTCATATGTTCAGCGAACTTATTGCTGCTTCTCATATCGTCTTCGCCAGGTACGGGCGCTGCACTGTCACCTTCATCCTCCTTGACACCCATGAGATTTCCCAACGCCGTGCCTGCCATATTCGTGGCTTCCTGCGCCTGTTTCTGCCTTTCTTTTTGTTGCCTCTTTTCTTTGACCACCTTGCTACCTTTGCGACTGAAGACTGCCATGTCACTTTGAGGGTCTCGGACTGCGGGCACTGGGTCCAGTTGTTTGGTAAAGATCTTTCTGCCATCGAGAAATGGCGGCTTTATGTCATGTACTAGCAGATGTACTCTTGTAGCCTCCTCGTCATCTTCGAAATCGTTCTCGTGATCTCGTCGCTGTGCGACTCCGGAAGTGAGCATTCGATTGACCTCCCATGCGTCGACGTCCCGCTGTTTCTGAACAGCTCTGGCGCTGACTCGCTTGCCATTCTTTTTCTCTGCTAAGGCTTTTTCTCTTTGCTGATCTGCCCAAGAGGAATCGGAGCCAAAAGGATTATGAGACTCATCGCCTAGTGTATGACCAAATTCGTCTCCGGCATACCAGTCTCGGTCTAGGGCGTTCGAGTCTTCGTCATTGATGAATGGCTCGGGCCCATCGAATTCCTTCTGCCGAGGGGTAGAAGGGTATCGCGATGCCCGTGGGGTAGAGTTTGCACCTGCATGACCAAAGCCATTACCATGTGTGCGCGAAGTCTGGTCTAGGTCGTAGCTTCTTTTGTGCAGAGGAGTCTGGGCGGAACGAAAAGTCTTTCCTGAATGTGGCTCCGAGGGTTTGACAAAGCGGTCTGAATCAAGTTTTCGCCTTTTGGGGCTGTCTCCATGCGCCATACTCGCTGATTCTGATTCTGGCCGTAAAGACTTCCCAAAGCCTTAAAATAAACTCATTGTCGGCGCACGGCCGATTTGCATTCCGAGTCCCGACGTCAACAGTTTTGCCGAGGAATTTCCATACCACTCTCAAAATTTCTGCATGAACGTGAGAGGAATTATTCATATCGACAGTATTCAATGTTACCAAGACATTATGTCTATGATCACAGCTACAACTTGGATAGCACGTGGCGCTGCTGCTGCTTTCCCCACGAAGTATGACGTAGACGAGGACGAACTGGCACGGATAGCGAAGCTTGCGAAATTAAAGCTTGACGATGCGAAGGACGACCTGGATGACGCTGAACACCATAAGAATACGGAGGCAAGCGAATCTTCAGACATAGAAGATAGCGGTACGAAATTACCGCAGTCGCACGCGTGAGATTCCCTCCAATTTGAACATGATTGGCCAACGTCTGATTCATTCTACAGAGACGTCGACGACGATCTAAAAGAATACGATCTTGACCGTTACGATAGCGAGGCCAATGTAGGAAATGGGGAGACAGTTGCTATGTTTGGCAACGCTCGGTCTTTGGCCTATCATGAATCAAACGCGGACGATCCTTACATTACAATGCAAGAGAACGATGATGAGGACGAGGAGAGAGAAGACTTACAGATTCTAGCTACGGATAACGTGATAGTCGCCGCCAAGGTTGAAGATGAAGTTGCACATTTAGAGATCTATGTCTACGAGGATGAGGCTGATAACCTATATGTGCATCATGATATTATGTTGCCTGCAATACCACTGTGCGTTGAATGGCTAGATCTACCTGTTGGTAAAGATGTCAATACGGTCGATGCAGACTCCAGAGGCAATTACGTAGCTGTGGGTACCTTCGATCCAGATATTGAATTATGGGATCTTGATACTATAGATTGCATGTACCCAAATGCCATTCTCGGTCAAGGGGGAGAGGATGCGATCACTGATGTCTCTCAAGATCTTAAGAAGAAGAGAAGGCGTAAGAAGTCCAAAAAGGCCAATGATGACTACCACGTTGATGCTGTTCTTTCGCTGGCTGCAAATAGACAACATCGGAATCTCTTGGCTTCATCATCAGCAGACAAGACGGTCAAATTGTGGGACTTGAACACTCAAAGATGTGCCAGGTCATACACCTATCATACAGACAAAGTGTGTTCGATAGCGTGGCATCCTCGGGAATCGACCATGCTTCTAAGTGGAAGCTATGATCGGACTGTGGTAGCAGCAGATATGCGAGCACCTGACGCAAAGGTACCAAGATGGGGTGTGGAAAGCGATGTGGAGACAGTGACATGGGATCCCCATGATTCTAACCAGTTCTATATCACCACTGAGAATGGCATAGTGCATGCCAACGATATTCGGAACGCACCATCCTCACCCGAATCATCAAAGGCAACGTGGACGTTGCAGGCGCACGATGAGTCGATCTCATCCTTTGATGTCAACCCAGTCATTCCTGGCTTTCTAGTAACAGGTTCAACGGACAAAACGGTCAAGTTGTGGAACGTGCAGCCTAGTGGGCCCAGCATGGTCGTCTCACGCAATGTCGAAGTCGGAAAGGTCTTCTCGACCAAATTCGCACCGGACCCTGAGGTTGCTTTTCGATTAGCTGTGGCAGGTAGCAAGGGTTCGATGCAGGTATGGGACACTTCTACTAACGCGGCTGTACGTCGAGCTTTCGCAAGTCGTATGGCTTCCGGCGCCAGCGAAGTAGAAAAGGAAAGGATTGTGGGAGTCGAGGAGGATAGTAGCGATTCTGAGGAGGAGGGAGGCGTTGAATCTGCAGCAGCAAATGCAACAGCGGAGAACGGGTGGGAATCTATGGATGACGATTCGCCCTAATGGTCACTATTACACGGTCCATTATGAAGGGCCAAGAACATTTCAAAATTTTGCTTGCTACGTTGCAAATCGAACAGACGTTTGACAAAATCATCTTGGTCGCCGACACCTCAAACCGACAATGAAATCCCTCACGTATAAGCATCACGTCTGGCAGTCTATTACACGGCGAACCATAGTTATGTCCGACGCGCCGGGACAACTTCGTTATTGATGGGCCCCAGTATTGCACGAATCTCAAGGCTGACGTTCCAAGAGTATGGTCGGCGAATTCCTTCGCCTACGTTTCAGGTTCAGCAACGATGAAACTTCGTATCGCTCCACCCAACTTTGCCGTGGGTCAGCTCATCCTACACCACATCCTGCGACACAGATGGTTTGAAGGGTAAAGACACATGCTGCAGAAAACTGCGCAGGTGTGGACATTTGTAATATCGGCAGTGGTGGACGCGCGACGCACGGTTAGAGATTATGGCTGTCAACAACAACGATTGGGTTCCAGACAATGACGATTATTTGAAGGCAGCGTCGTTGGCCAATCATGTTGGAATACAGGCTGAAACTCCGGCTGACTATTCAGCCAGCTTAGCAAATAACTGGGCACCACGCGAGCAGTGGTATCGTATTTAGAACTAGATCAAGCAGTATTGAAAGAAAATCTTAGAACAGAAGCGAGCGAATGAAAAGAGGATCAAATGACCGTTTCGATGCAAAAGGGCTTGAATCCAGGTCACAAATGTTGGTAAGAAACGGACTGCCCGCTCGGGCCAAGAACGGTAGCTTTTGGCCCGGTTGCACTTAGCCTGCACGCTGGCCCCTCCTTAGGCTAGGCAGCCCAAATCCAGGGGCGCCTTCCTTTCCCCCCTCAAGTCAAGAAATCGTCGCCAGCAGTCTCTGTTTCTCCTTCGTCACCCTCTTTCGCCCTTACTCGACGTTCTTTGTCGCCTCTCTTTCCCAAGCCTGGGGTGTTGTACACTCCTTCACAACATCACCATCACATTCATTCGTCAGCTTTGATCGGACTGTGTCCGCAGGTTCAACACAACAACACTCATTCGCTGCTAAGCATCGCAGAATACCTTCATTTTAGACGCCCACAATCACCAGACCACATCACATACCATAAACACCCCACTTTCATTTATAGCTGCCTACCACGATCGCTATTAGACGATCTATCGACATCTTTGAAACACTAATCGCCGTCGGACCCTCAGTCCGCTTCACTGCGGACCTTTCGGACCTTTCCTCAACATACATCTCGCAATCTCAGTTCTAGAAACTTCACAACAACATATTGCGATGGAGCTTGCACGAGCACTTACCAGCCGTAGGAGGCATGCAGCTGATTTATCTCACCTTCAACCAAACCGTGCAGCCAGTATGAGAAAGGCCGGGTCTATCAAGCGTAGCGCGATCTCTTCACCACTCGAACTGATATCAACAACAAACGTCCTGGCTTTCGACGCACCAAACATCTATGGCTCCTCGGATGAATCTGACAGCTCGCTCACATTCTCTCAGTCCTCACGCGCGACGTCTCCGGACACCTCGTCAATCGAATCCGCTCCCAGTCCGGCCGAGCCAAATCATCTGTCCTCTTATTTTCAATCAGCGAATTCTGCAAGCTCTACCTCGAAAGGATCCAATGAGTGCGAAAGCCCAACGATCCCCCAACGTGCGCCGTCACATACCAAAAAGTCTCATCAGGCCTCTGCTCGTCTTCGACGGTCAGCCTCGAACTCGAAGTCCACCATGCCTCCTAACACTATCCACAGCCCGCTCCCGACACGTACTAGCATCGACGTGTTCTCTAGCAAGCCGGAACCTGATCACCCCTTCGGCGCCGAGCTCACTAAAGTCAACGAATTAGCGGAAGAGATCGGTGCAAGGGATGTTTTGATCTTGGATGAGGAGGAGCAGTATCTGATGAGCCATGGGCTATGCAAATTCGGAGTGGAGGACTATGCTGCAGAGATTTCAGGTTTATTTGGAGGAGGCTACAACAACCCGTTCAGCTCGCTCGGTGCTATATGGATCTAGAAGGCAGTCGGACTTGCTTGGTGGACCAGATTGACCCTTCGTTTCTAGTTGATACCTTTTCGTCTACGAATAGCTTTGCCGCTGCGCTGCGGGGATCAAGCTGCAAAGGCTACGAATGGCGCTTAGGTCGGGTATGATGTGAAGGTTTCCATGTGATGGCGTTATTAGGGGTTGTGGTATATATGGCCATTACTCCTGTTCAATCTTTTGAACCAGCTGCTCACACTCCTTATCTGCGATCAATTTTTCAAAGAGCGCGATCTGGCAAGGGTATAGTGTTTAGTACAGAATGGTTGCTATCAATGCTATGAAATTTATGAAAACGTGTGCCTCCCATCCTGAACAACGTGAAAGTTGACGTGGCAACCGTCCCATCCAATCTGAAATGCATCTACTACGGTTGATAACCATTGCATGACTTATCCATTAGCTTTTGTGAAAAATTCAGGAGTGTAAAATGCGGAGATGAACAAAGGGTGGGCATAGCCGAGAGACCGTACTCAGTCAGCACTTTAAACTCCAGGTACTCTCACGGCAGTAAGTGTCGAATATCTGGACTCGGATTGTCCGAATGTGACAGCAACCCTCCGTCTCATACGTACGCTGGTTCTTGTAAAGGCATCGGCCTCACAAATGCTTGACCGTATGGGTTTCCTTAGCCAGCGTCATGGCGGGCAATGAGCCAATCTCAGACGAGGACGAGCCTCCAACGGCGGTGCCTCCGCAAATAGCTGGTGATGCCGGATCGAAGGGACATGTAGAGGAACATATTACGCTGAATGATCTCTCGAGCTCGAGAGCGGATACGATTGACGACTTTGGACTGCCTGTGAAAAGAGCACAGGAGAGATCTTTCTCCCCTAGCAACAACAGCCCACTCTCGGACGACGAGGGGCCTCGAGAAAATGGGCAGTACTTCTATTCTGACTCTGGAACACGCTCACACTCCCTGTCGCAAGAGGATGCTATTCAGAAACGGAGTCTTGAAGCGCAACCTGAAGAGGAACTATCCAATACAGCCACGCATGCGGCCCTAGACCTGAACAGGACAGCCTTTCCAGATAAGGCATCAACGCCCTCAATCGATATATCTGACGTACCAGAATCCTCCGAGCAGTTGGAGGAGAATAGTAAGATACAAACTGATCTACCAGAGCATGAAATTTCTGAGTCTACCTCCCCTGACCATTCCAACAAGGTCGCTAAGAGCGCCATCGACACCGAAGACTCAACAACCGCCGTCGTGGAGCAAATCGTCAATGGCGGTGCTTCTGGCGGAGTATCCCGTTGGTCGCATCAAGCACTTGCCTCCCCGAAGGCGGAAGAGGTTCATGATGAGGAAGAAGAATGGCAGAATATGCCGGCTTACGCGCCCTATGATATTTACGATGATAACGGCAAGCTCATCGCTAGAGAGGCTCGAGAAGATGAGGAGGAGCTAGACGCCTACACTGGGCTAGGAGAGGCAGGGAAGGGCTACACCAAGGTCCAGCTTGACGATGATGCCAGGTCAGCTACGAGTATGGATGACAATACAGACTATTTGTTCAAACAGAAAGGCACCGATCTTGCAGACGAGTATGAGGACCGCAGGGATCCACTGGCACAGCTAGAAGCCACCAAAGATTTGCTCACCGAAGGTCAAAGGATAGCCTACGTGGGCGTCACGCGGCTGTCTATGGCTAAAATGACAAAAGAGCTCGGTGCTATTGAGGGTACGAGGACCACCAAAAAGGCTCTGGCGAGAGCATTGGAGGCGATGAAAATGTGGAGTCAACTAGTAATGGTTAGACTTTACAAGCATATGGAAGTTGACTCGTCAGAACAAGTTATGATTGAGCAGCTGGCTGTGCATGGTGTGGAGCCTGAAGACTTGACCCCTGCCCTGATACAGAATGCTCGAGTCAAGAACCCAATGGCTGAAGAGCCTGCTGCTGATAAAGAACCTCTAGCTTTTCTAACAGTCAATGGGGAAGGACGAGCATCGACGTCTTCTCACTCGCCATCTCGTTGCGAAGACTCTTCTGAGACGGCTTCGCTACCTCCATACAGAGAATACGAAGACGGCGGGGTACCTGAAGTTCGGACACCCTCTCAACTAGGAAATTCTAAGAACATTGACATCGATATACGATGGACTGTGCTCTGCGATCTGTTCCTCGTTCTAGTTGCTGACTCTGTATATGACTCGCGCTCAAGAACGCTTCTCGAACGTGTAGGTGCCGCGTTAAAGGTCTCCTGGCTAGACATTTGCCGTTTTGAGAAACGCGTGACCGACTCACTAGAGATGCAAGAGTCAGCAAACAAAGAGTCCTGGAACGAATCCGAGCATTTGGAAAATCGTCGGAAGCAGGCTCTGAAGCGAAGATACATGATGATGGGACTTGCTACCGTAGGTGGAAGTTTAGTCATTGGGCTCTCAGCAGGTCTTCTCGCTCCTGTCATAGGCGCTGGTTTGGCTGCAGGCTTTACGACTATTGGTGTAGCTGGTACCAGTGGGTTTCTGGCGGGTGCTGGTGGCACAGCCTTGATCACTTCTGGAGCTGTGCTGACTGGAGGCACCATTGCCGTGAGAGCATCCAACCGAAGGACGGGCGCTGTACAGACCTTTGAGTATCGACCTCTTCATAATAATAAGCGGGTTAATTTGATCGTGACAATCTCTGGCTGGATGAACGGCAAAATCGATGATGTACGCTTACCTTACAGTACCGTCGATCCGGTCATGGGCGACATGTACTCAGTCCTCTGGGAACCGCAAATGCTGCAAAGCATGGGTGATACCATAAATATTCTTGCTACGGAGGCTCTTACACAAGGATTGCAGCAAGTGCTCGGCGCAACGATTCTTGTTGCTCTCATGTCTGCTCTGCAACTTCCCATTGTTCTATCCAAGCTTTCATATCTGATCGACAATCCTTGGACAGTCTCCATGGGCCGAGCCAACGCAGCCGGTCTTATCCTGGCTGACTCTTTGATTGATAGAAATCTTGGCGCGAGACCAATCACGTTGGTTGGCTTCTCCCTTGGAGCTCGAGTTATCTTTGCTGCATTGCGAGAGTTGGCGAATAAGGGTGCATATGGCCTGATTGAAAATGTGTACCTGTTTGGGTCACCAATTGTCGCCAGTAAAGATGATTATCTGCTTGCAAGGACCGTGGTGTCCGGAAGATTCGTCAATGGTTATGCCTCTAATGACTGGATCCTGGGTACGTCTATGCATTCCGGATGGTTCTGGATTGGAATTACTGACTTTCGCAGGCTATCTATTTCGAGCAACGGGTGGTGGTATTAGACGAGTCGCTGGCCTCGCTCCTGTGGAGAACATCCCAGGTCTCGAGAATATCGATGTCACTTCACTCGTCAACGGCCACATGGCCTACCGTTCTGCAATGCCAAAGCTACTACGGGAGGTCGGTTGGGAGATAACGAGCGATGAGTTCACCGAAATCGAAGACCCTGATCCGGAAAACCATGACAAACGTCAACGGGAACTTATACGAGAGATCGAAGAAGTACGTAAGGAAGCAGAAGCTAAACCGAAGAAGAGATTTGGGTTCTTCAAGAGAGGTAAACTCCCGGAGAAGAAAGGTTGGGAAACTTACGATGATAGAATGAGAGATAAAGATGATTGGGGTACAGGGAGCACTGAAGGCGGTAGCAATGTGCTTTTCGACATTGAGGCCATAAAGGCCGAGCTGGCTAGTGAGCAAATTGAGGTCAGGCAACTAGAATCAACGTTGCCACCAATGAAGTTGGATCTCAAGGAAAGCGGTACGAACGTCCCAAAGGGTCCACAGAGCCCTTACTTGAACCTGCGGGAAACGAAGAGCTATGATGGCAGTGTGCCATTCCCGCCCCGGAATCTAGATGCAGTTGCTTCAAAAGCATCACTACCGAATGGAAATCGGTACAACCCTTTCGACAAAGGCTATGACGAATACGATCTGTCTGCTGAAGCTCTAAAATCTCCCCAGAGTGCGGCGCAAAGTTCACTCTCATTTGAGAGCGTCTCCCGATCACCTGGTCTTAATCCTTTAAATCCCGAGCACGGCAAGCTCTCCTTCGAGAGTATGACACGATCGCCCGGTCTGACTCCATCCACAGGCGGAGAGCGCAGCAAACCTTCATTCGAGAGCTCTCTGCGATCTATCTCTCCACTGCGCAATTCGCACTTCCCACAAGATTCTCCGCGCCAGGCATCGCCAGGCAGGGACATGTACACCAGCACGCCCCCACCTCAAAGACCGCCGTTGAATCATTCGTTGACAGTTCCTTCGGGTTCGAGTCTGGAGCACAACGCATGGGCTGATGATCCGGACGATGAGCACTTCGGCATGGAGCAGGAAGTCAAAATGACATTCTGATAAATGGTCTTGAAAGTTTTTTTTTGGCATAGCGCAGTGCGTTTGGGGCTTCTTTTCATTTGATGGTGTTCTACATATACGGTGTCATGCTTTGCACCGGGAAGTACTTGTCGTTGTATAACAAGCAGTAGGATGGCTGATGTTCCATCTACGGGGAATGGAGTAGGAGGAGGCATTTCTCTTAAGGCGGAAATCGTTTTGTTCGAAGTGGAAGCGCTTGGAGACTTGTAAATATAATCTGCAACGACGATGGACTTAGACAATTGATAACAAAGAGCTCCTCCAGACGCTGTTGTGCAACTACTTGCCTAAGTATGGGCTTCTACTATCCAGTCCTTTTATTTACAATAATATGGTTCACGCAGCCTCCAGCTCCCCTGCAGAGGGAGCCCCTACTGCTATCCCCCCTACTGTTACCCGAATGTCCCCACTCCGCCCGATACGTGCAAATCCTCCAGTCGTCCCATGAGGATAATCCCCAACAGAGCAAGCCGCAATGACCTGATTTGCCGCAAACCTGACGGCAGGCCAATTGCTGAGGTCCGTCCTACCTGCGGCCACCGTCACATCCACCTGGCATGCGTCAGAAAACACCGAGACTGGCAGTTGATACCCGTCATGGCGGCCAGCATTATGAAAAACACCGGCTATGGTTCCTTCGGGAAGTTTGACTAGGAGTAATAGGCACGCCACGATGTCGGCTTGGGCTCCGCGGGAGCCTGGCGAGCAAAAGACACCGGCCTCGGTGAGTATGGTGGTGTTTGTAGTGCTGTTCGGGCTGGCCAGGCTTAGATTTTGTATGGGCGAGGCGTCTATGGGCGAGGCGTTTATGGTCATGCACAGAATAGTGGTAGTGGCCAGCAGAAGACTCCGTGAGAGGATCATCATATTTCCAATTGCAAAAGTGTTCTTCGATACGGAGACAGCTGGATGAGTTGGTAGTCTTGGGAGGATCAAATTGTCCGGATACTCTCTTATTGTGACGTATAAATGTACAGCAGAACGGAGGGGTTGGTTGATTTGATGGAGTATCAACGTTGGAAATAGCCCATATATAGCTCGACCGCTTTCTATCTACGTGGTTTCATAAATTGAATGAAGCTGCAGAATGTAAGTTTTATGGGTCCGTCGGACGATTTCCCCTCTCGTGCAAGAGCCTTTAGAGTCAGGTTAGAATGCAAGAAGACATAAGAAGATAGTTTCTTCTTAACATATCGCAACGCGATGCGGATATACATTGCGTGTAAGCGCGTATTCAGATAGCACCATTCATACCATCTATCCTCTGCGAGTTGTTTCATGTTTCATGTTTCTATACAGCCGATGCACATGCAGGGGAGTTGCCGCAATGAGTCCAACTTGATGTTCAAAAATGCTTCCAAATGAACAGCCTCGCACAACATTATGAGCAGTATTCGTAAGTGAGAAGACCACAAGATACAGTAGCGAACACGAAAACAGGACATTAATCGAACGTGTTGAAAGTAGAATCCATGCTTCAGAGGATGCGCCTGATATAGAAGAGATTACAGGAATAGCCACATGGTAACGTGGTTAGCTCACACGGTACTTCGTAGAGGGACTTTGAAATTCAGTAGTCTATAACATGTTTCACTCGGCCGATAGCAATGTGCCTAAGCAGCAGTACACGTTGACTGGCAAATTTGCAATAAAGTGGGTGGTCTAGTCAGAGATGGAAGTGTGAAGAGATGGGGATCAATTCGCGTAATCCTTCCCTCGAAACCGCGTCTTTCTGGACGCGACTTCGCTAAAGTGCTTTGGCTCGGGGACTGCCATTAGTGCTTCTTTGCGATTGGGGTATCGAACATGTACTGTACAAGTCTTATTGTGCGCCAGGAGTTGTTGCTACGGAACTCAAGTAGCTGCTGAGAATGTCGTTGACACTGTTGAGGCGTCCTCCAAGGATAATGGGCCTGACAGCAAGAAATCATCGTCACATTTCCCTACATGGAAATGGCGAACCTGCCCCAGAAAAAGCAGGAAAGAGCAAGTCTGCCCCTGATAGAGCCACCTCAGAAGATATAAATGCTCCTCCGGAAAGCTCGAGTGATGGGTATACGTCAAAGAACGAGGAAGATGTTCCTTCCGACGATTCTATGCCAGAACTTAGGGAGAGTCGGAGAAAGCCATCGATGGACTCGGCACTATTAAAGAGCACTGGTCCGACACACCCAAAAGGCGAAGAAGATGGGCTTCCGCCCTCAAGCATTCCAAATTCCACCTTCTTTGTTAAACACAGTGGTTCGCAAGGAAGCCAGAAAAGGAGTAGAGATGAATTAGAAGCTGAGGAGAACGACAAAATCGATGCTTGGAGCTCTCAGCCTAAAAGACCGAAAAAGATGTACACACATTCGTCGCAGAACAATGGCATTGGCAACGTACATCTCAGCAGGTCCACCGACGAATCGAAGAAGGTTACGAAGAAGACTTCTTCTCCAAAGGTCAAGAGCGATGAGCCTCAGTTCCGCGTCCCGGATACTAGCTGGAACACTTCGCCCGGTAAGACCCAAGGCTTTCGATTGTGAGACAGAACTGACTTCTTGGCAGTTGGAAGGCGGAAACCCAACGTGGAGAGAAAAGAGTTCAGGAAACCATCCTCAACTGAGAGCACCCCACAACCACGTAGGGCCTCACAACGATCCATTAGGAATATCCAAGGCTCCCAAGACACGCTGAAAACCTTCAAACAACCTCCGAAATCGTCGCCAAAGAAGGTTACACCATTGCAAGCTCCAATATTCAAGACGACCTCTGTCAGAGAGGAGGTGGGCACTCGCAGGTCCACAAGATCAACTGCACTGGCTACGGAACCCCTTCATCCTGTCGATTCCAATGCACTCGCTTCGTCTGAAATATACAAGAGTGCCAACGTTGCAGCTAGCAAGCTGGGTTTATCGGAATTGCAACTGAAACGTCCTCCGTTATCAGTCGAGACAGTCTCAGAACCTTCCACCTCATTTGAGGCAGGAACTTCGACGTCATCCCCCCTCAGCTCTCTGCCTGAAGAGCTGGCTAGTCTAGGCGGCGAGGAGAAAGCCCCAATGATCACATCAGAGGACATAGTAATTCCTAAACACTCGACCCAACCTTCATGTCCATTCTGCAAGCAGCCTTTGGAGAAGGATTTTCTGGAAGAGCACACCAATATTAACAGACGGTTAAGCATCCGCCAGCAAGCGCAGTTCTGCAAAGCCCACAAGAAGCGGACAGCAGAAGAGGAATGGAAGAGACGACAGTATCCTAAAATTGACTGGCCAAACTTTCAGAATCACTTGAATAGTTTCCACAATGTCCTTGACGAAATCTTGCAACAAAAAAGGAGCTCTTTCTACAGAAATGCTTTTGAAGATGTGGTTAGGGGCCGAAAAAATAAGACGACTAAGACAGTGAGGGAAGGCTTGCTAGACGAAAACCGAATCGAAGAATTGAGTCCTGGGTACTATGGAAGCAGAGGCGCAAGGATGATGTAACTCCTACCGAGCAATTCTGTATCTGAAATCGTCGAGACTGACAATGCGCAGGACGGAGAACATTATGTCGAAGTTCACGAGTAAAATTCGCCGTCTCGCAGCCTCAGATGATCTCATCTCATCCGGGGGCGTCTCAGAATTTGTACAGGCGGTACTGGTCCCCGAAATGGCGGTGTTGCTGGTACAAGCGGATATGCATATCGATGACAAGGAACAGGCGAGGGAGGTGCTAAGAAACAGCGTGGACATAGGGCATGTGTTGAATGAAGAGGAGGACGAAGTGATCAATGACCCGGATCCAGAGGATTTAGCGCCTATGGAGGTGACAGTGGGATAAATGGATGAATTACGACATTGTGGGACATTTCAGCTTCCGAGCTTTGATCAACGGACTTGCTAATAGAAGAGATCATGAAAATCTTTTGGCGCCCTCATTATCTTCGTCATGATGTTGCAAATTTCTCCAAACCTCATCTTGCACCTTTCCTGCTCCAGATCACCCAAACCACTCCAAAGCCTTCATCGCCCACTCATCTCGCCTGGGCACTCCAAACAGTCCCAAACCTATACAACCCGAACGCCGCCACAATGCTCAACCCAATCGGCAACGGCTTCATGGTCTTAATAGCTCTCGGCACACTACTCCCCGCCAGCACGAGACTAGCTAGCAGTGCCAATTCCACACCATATGGCTGTCTATTGCGGATGCGAAGACCGCCGAGTCCGTACTATTGCTTATGTTAGCAATTCACTGAATGGTATAGCGGATCGGGAAGGTTGGAAAGGGTGGAAGTACCAGAGCTCCAACGGTCATACCGGCTGCGACGGAGGGTACGGAGCCGGTGCGTATGTAGCCTGTTAAGCCGCCACCAGCTGTGAGGAGGGCGAGGATGAAAGCTTGGGTGGAGGGTTCGTTAGCCTACGTAGATGGGATGATTAGCTGGTGCAATGAACACATGGAATGGGAGATAGTGTTGGCTTGAGGGGCATCGGGATAGATGAAGCACGTACCATTGTATTGAGTAATTCTGGCTCTTAAACACTTCTATGCAGCTGAGCTCCTGATGATGCCAATTGCGTCGTGAGGAGGAACGAAAGTTAAGAGAGCTCTCCACGGAACATGTTCCGCTGCAAGAAACTCCTGTCTTGGCATCGCAACGTTGCCTTCTGCTATATAACTGGCAATAACCACAACGTCCAATATCCAATACTCCCCTCATTCCCTCCACCAATCCCGCCATGCCCGCCAAACAACGCAGCCAAATCCCCTCCCAAACCACCACCGGCGTCCCTCCCATCCCCAAAACCCCCTCCACGGCCGCAACAAGCACCTCGCCGCCCTCCTCAAAATCCACCAATTCCTCAAACCAGTCCGCACAAGATATCCTACTCAGCTTATGGAAAAACTACAACGACACAACGCCGCAGCGCGTGAAGCTGATTGATGTATTCATGGCATTCCTGGTCGTGGTGGGGGGATTACAGTTCGTTTATTGTGTGTTAGTTGGGAATTATGTACGTGCACTTGGGAGGATGGGTAGAGGGGGTTAAGATTTCCTATGAGAGGGGGGGTTTTGGCTAACGAGTGTGTCTGGGTTTTTAATAGCCATTCAATGCATTTCTAGCGGGATTCAGTGCGACGGTGGGGCAGTTCGTGTTGACGGCTAGTTTAAGGATTCAGACGAATCCGGAGAATAAGAAGGAGTTTGAGAGTGTGAGTCATGAGAGGTGAGTTGCTTGGATGGTGGCTACGGCAACTATATATCTGGAGATTTCCCGGTTATTGATTGGAGAGCGTTTGCTGACTCCAACATTTTCGACAGGGCGTTCGCGGATTTTGTGCTGGGAAGCTTGATACTACATTTCTTCTGTGTAAATTTTATCAATTAGTGGCATTTCACGGAACGATATCGGGCATAGGAAGCGCGAAGTAAAGATCATGACTTTTAGGTCGTTTATGTACAACATTGAGTCGAAGATTCGGACCTATCTACCAGAAGCCCAACTGATGCTGGTCTTTATGTCATGAGATTGAAGCGGGATTGGTCAATTGCCTTGTTCCGAAGAATTATCCTTGTAGCTCGTATTCCTGTTGCCCACATGAGAAGGGGCGTTCCTTGGCAATCTAGAGAGCCACTCGATGAAGCAAGGCACTGACCATTGACAGGCTATTCAAGCTGAAATACAGCCTTTAAAGCCTCCCCAAACCTCTTGATTCCCTCCTGTACCTTTTCGTTCGGTGCAGCGGCGAAGGTCGTTCTGAAGAACATATCGTTACCTGGGTTGTTGCTCTCAGCACGGAACCAACTCCCCTTGGAAGTCAGAGCCCCTCTCTTAATAGTCGCATGGTATATCTCGTCTTCTATTTCGAGCATCGATTTCGATCCCTTCCCAGGGTAACGTTGCCAATCGATCTTGATCCAGTGGAACATGCCAGCCATTGGTGCAGTCCAGCTCGCAATCTCCTTTGGTAGATATCCTTCACAGGCATAGCAGATGTTGTCTCTTCGCCTCGTGTATTCCAGCCTGAGATGGATCAACCAATCCATGTAGCCTCGATGACCCCATTCTTCTTCTAGCAATTTATAAAGTATTAATTGAGACGGACCATTTGGATTTTGAGTCGAAACTTCGGCATGTCTTATGAAACGCTCGATAATTTGTTCAGAAGCTGTGACCCAGCCTACCCGCAAACCAGGCGCGATGACTTTAGAGAACGAATCTAGTCGCATGACACGCCCATCTACATCCATGCTCAACAGAGACGGCACGAGAGCTTTGATAAACGCTTCGTGCGATGCTGGTGGTGGAACTTCAGGGGCGTTGGGGCCAGTGTACGGTTGCATTTGAAGGAAGAAGTATGGTTCGTCTTCGAGAATGTAGAGGTCGTGCTTTTGGGCAACGTGATAAATTTCTTTCCTCCGCTTCTGCGACTGGGTTGCACCAGTCGGATTCTGTCCGGAAGGCACAGTGTAGAGCAACCAGGGCTTGGGAGCGTTGTTGTGTACCGAAGGGTTCCAATTGCTTAGAATCGAGTCAAGAGAGGTGGCCAGAAGGCCTTGCTCGTCCATCTTCACACCAACACATTCGACGCCCATAGGGCGAACCGTCTCTGCAGCGCTGGAAAAGGTGTATTCTTCGGTTATAATGCACTCACCGCGTGCAACGAACATTCTACATGCCATGTCAAGTGATGACGTGTTGCCGACGCTCATGCAGCATTGCCAATCTTGATACGGTGGATTATGTATGATCTGACATATTGTATGAGCCATGAATTGACAGACTGCAAGAGCAGATCCTTACTTCTGTATGCTCTGTTATAAACCGTAGCAATTGCGCCGATCCTGTTGCTTGTCCATAGTTGAGGGCTACATGAAGGTCTGCCCGCGTGATCTCAGTTATCCTAACTACTCATTATTCATTTGCACTAGGCGTACCGTAGTTGCTTCTCCCCTCTGCAATGTCATATTTGCCAATTCTCTTGAGAGCACCTTGTGCCCTGGTCTTATCCTCAGTAAAATGCGGAGCTGTAGGTACCTTGACGTCGATATATTCAATCGGAAAGTATTGGCTTGATGGTAGGCCGCCTCCGAGGTTAACAATGCCTACTAGTTGTCAGCACAACATCTATCCCGCGTTCAGGGTGAGCTGAGTGAAGCGAACTTGCCTTCGTTCCTAAGGTACTGAGCTGCGCCTTTCAAGCTGCCAGGCTATTCGGACCGTCAGCCTCTTTCTGCTTCTTTTATAAGGACAAATCTGATGACCTTCCGTGATCTACTTTCTTCATTCAATCGATCTATTCTCCGGTCAGTATCTTGTTGAGAGATACTGACAGCATGTTGACGAACTCACAGTCCCATCTCTTTGATTTCGGTTTGCCGTGACCCTACCACTCCGTCAGATCTTAAATTCTAGCTTGTTTATCAGCGGCTCCTACTGGGCCTTTGAACATATCACTGCTTGCATGTGCTGCTATCCCCCAACTCATCAATTTCGATTTGGAACGCCGGGCCGCAACACCATCGATGGTCAATCCAACAGATGGATTGGTGAGCTGGGTATCCATAGTAGCCTGCGTGTCAGTAGCCATTGGAGGTGCCATGACAGCTCATTGAGAGCAGCGTGTCATATACTAGATCGGAATGGTGGACTGCGGACAGCAAACAAAGAGAAGAGTCTTCAATCCCGACTCGGTTACCGAGACTGTGTCAGACAAGACGAAATGAGATTCGGAAGTATTTGAGACCTGACAAAGAGAGGTGTACGTGAGACTAAAGAAAGCCAGAAGAGTATCTTCCTCCGTTCACTGCATCATCCCTCCTTCAAGCGGCGGCAACATTCACGCTTTAGTAGCACGCCGATGCTAGCCGGCAAAGAAACTAAGGTCCCTTGCATTGTTGACTTGCTTGGATGGAGCCTGTTCACTTCTTTTCTTATCGGGTGAGCGATATGATGTGTCCAGATGTGGTGAAGGAAACCATTCACAGACGAGGTGAGAGGGACCGGGTGTGGTTTCCCTACAGATCGACCATGCAGGTCAACCTAAGCGAGGGGGCGAACGCGAATCTACAAACACGAGATGGCTTGCTAGCCGATTGTAATGATTGGCCAATGGCTCTGCTTTTAGGGCAAGGGAATAGGGCATTGGGAAGAGTCAGCAATGTGTACCAGGCAGTTCAGCCACATCGTCAAATTGAAATGGTTCATGTCAAGCTTAATAAGAGGTGTGGAAGAGGACACCTATGTTGTATAGGCGCGAAGGGAGGAAATATGTCAAGAACTCGAACTTCTTGGTATCCTACAGAAGACATTTACGTCTTTTGGTATCTCAGATCACAAAGCATGATTGTCCCTTCCCATCCACTTAGTTGCCCTGCGAAATCTATACCCAATCTCCTGACTCCATGCTTGGGATCCTCCAGTAGCCTAATCAAATGCTCGTCCGTACTTTTCCCTGTTGCAATATCAAAAAGGACATCCTCCAGAGCATGCCCAATGGTGAATATACATGTATCGAGATGACCACCCAGTGCCAGTCTCCTCCGTGTATGTTCTCTTCGCGAATTCTATCAGATAATAATCACATTCGTATGAGAAGTTTGTCAACAGTCTTCTCAGGAGCGAGGAGAAGTTGCTGCTTAACGTCTGCTAGCAGTAGCAAGTGAGTCATCTGTTCTAGCATAATATAGCTCAGAGGCGCAAACGCCGACGATGCTAGCAATAAGAGAGCTCTAATACGGATCGGTGCCGACGCCGTTGTTCGTAGAAGCTGGTGGGTAGACTGCACCGAAGGGACCAGCCTGCGGCTGTGATGGATCGAGGCCGTGGGGATTGAGAATGTTGTTCACGCCTTCTTCTTGCCCTTGGTAAGTGGTTGATGCTGAAGGATCTGTTCCAGCGCCTACACTTGCCCCACTCGCACCTGGCTGTGCTGCAGCAGCACCGTACCCGCTGCCAGGCCGTGGCTGGTTCTGTTGATTGTCTCCTCGTTGCGATTGAGACTGAAACTGCGAGTCAATAAGTTGGTCCGTTTCTTTTATCTACGCCAACGTGAAGAAGATCGGATGAAAGGTGGGGTACTAAAGGCAGAGGAAATGATGGAGACCTACTTCTCTATACTTTGCCAGGTATATCTTGAGGGCCTCAGCGTAGTTCTCGAAGCCAGTCGACGTCATAGCGAAAAGGATGTCCTCGCCGTTGACGGTCTTTCGCTTTTCTTGCTGGCATTTCTCTGAGGCTGGGGGGAGGGATTAGATAGCGCTCATCGCACTCTGTTATCATTGTACGCACCTTCACTTGTAATGAAAGAAATAAACTCGCTCACGCATTCTTGCATGCATTCTTTTGCTTCTTTGGCGATTTTGGCGTTCTCGGGCAGCGCAGTCTTCATGATTCGAGCGACTGGAGCAAAGTTGCGTATGTTAGCATCAGAGACGAGGCTATGTTGCCTTGAACCACGCGGAGGAGGTGATATTGAATGCGGGGAACTTCGGGACATTGTGAACGCCCACTAAGCAAATGTTTCTTGACCATAGAGATTAAAGAGACAAATGCTGGCGCAGATCTTTAGACTGTGGAGATGGACCTCGGAGTCCAACGATCGTTGCGCGTGGAACCCTTGTAAGCGACGGCAATACGGGGTTCCATCATCATGCAGCGTCGCAAGACGAAAACGCGCGATTCATAGGACGAGAATGCAGGCAGAAACGACTGGGACCAACCATTTGCAATCGGTAACCATCTATCTTGCTCCTTCACCTCAAAATCGTACGCTTCTCGCGCCTGTACTTCTTCTCCTCTATCCATGCTCTCGGAATTATTCTCGGGGGTCGCATCTCCTTGCTCAGCTCCTTCCTTCGGTGGGGAAACGGACATGATAATAAAGGGCGGCTGCAGCCCCGGGGCAGCCAACCGATTCTAGTGACTGGACCTGAAGGTAAGGCGAGTGACTTGGGTCGGAATAGACGGGTTACCGGACCGCAGTGATGTGTTGGACAATGTCAACAAGGGGACAATGTAAGTTTAGAGCTGAAGTCTGCTTTCCCCCACAGCCTAGCTGAACTTCTCTGCGCGATCTCAATGAGGCTTTGCTATGAAATGGCTATTGCTGCGCCAATTTTCCCAGGGCATGGACACAGATTCGCCCAAATGACGCGCGATATTGGTAGCACTCCCGCGAAGAAGCGTGGGCTGGTCACCGCTCAACCAGTACTACTAAACCCAATCTGTGTCTGAAGAAAGTATTTGTGGACGGATACACGCAGTCTTCTCGGAGCCAGGGCCCTTGGTAAGGAATGGTGACACGCAGGCAGTTGGGCTCCAATGGCGGTCAGAAGACGGACTATTTTCAAGGCTTAGCTTTTCATCGAGAAGGTACTTGACGTTGGCGGCGCATACGTGAGTCTGCGGTCTGCTAACTTGGACAGCGCTAGTATTGCGAGCTTGTGTCTTGCTTCAGGCGCAATTGGCAATTGGCGGTGGGGGAGAAGGGGGGGGGTTGGTGGAATTGGAATTGCACTGCTGGTAACACTCGAAGTGAAGCTTCCTCCGGTGGGGGTTGGGTACGAAGAGGGACGAGGAACTAAGGTAGATATAAAGAGTGAAGCTGCAGAACTACCTGATCGCGTCAAACGCGTGTAGGGTCGCCTCAAGGAGTGTGTTTGTGTATTGCTCAGTGGCTCTTTGTCGCATTGGCTCGTCCAGTGGGCAACAGGGTGGATTTCAGAGTGGAAGACTCTAGCCTCTAGGACTGGTTGCACGGCTTGAGTAGGCTGGTAGCCCGCCTGGGGGCCGCTCAGGGAAGGAGGCACACCAGGCTAGACAGGGATCAAGCACGGCTCCACGGCGGCAGTCTACCCAGTCTTCAAGCATTTCGGGAATGTCTCCAATGACAGCTGGCATCGATATCCTAAACTCATCTAATTCCAAGCCGCATGCCTCCTTGTGGCCCTATGATGGGCCTATGATGGCCCTATGATGGCCCCAGGGTGTTCGGTAATCTAGCTGTCTCTGCTGTCGAGCCTGCATCTGCCACGCATCTGACGTCCGCACTACTGCGAACTGCCTGCCCCCATTTCTCGGGCTTGGGTATCAATGCCTGACTGGCAGCAGCACCGTTCTACCATCTTGGGCAATGTCAAAGTCTCTCTACGCTACATGCACGGATTTGGCTTGGTGCAGATGGGCACTGGGTTTTGATTTGGGGGTCTATAAGACAATTCGCGGCTATCTCAGCGTCTGTAAATACAATGAGATCCTTCCTCCTCAAGAGACATCCGCTGCAGTGGGATGAAACATCTGGAAGGATACCCGCTGATGCGCAGTTGATTGGTCTCTGACCCACGCGTTCCACCTTCTGTCTCACCTGTTTGATCGTTGCGATGGTGAAGCGACCGTTGACCAAAATAGTAAAGGGAACCGATTCAGTGGTCGTCAAGTACGCCTTGTTGCGCGAACATTGGATGCTGGTGAGAGCAAGGAGACCAAGTGCTGAGATCTTGCGCCAACCGCCCCATACATTTAGGGATGTATGATAATGTCCCGAGAGAAGCCCCGAGATGAGTGTTGCCAGGTCTATGGGATTTTGAAAACTCAGACCAAAGTCACAGGTACTTTATAGGATTCCTGGTATTGGGATTATGGGAAGCCTTGTGTTTACCAATGTAGAAGTCGAGGTGACGTTGGCTGTCCAGTTAGATTCTTGTCGTACCTTGAATTAGCCCATCCTATAACCGCCTTGCCCACGTTTGACATAATCCTGCATAATCCCCGATCCAGTAATGAAGCCTCGGGACCATACCGTCAAAAACAAATGGTTTTGCAAGCCCTGCGCTTCGATGATGTCGAATGACCGTAACGACGGTAACTCAGTACCCCATAGCCTTTCTGAGCTCGCCCTAGACAACGATTGATGTTCGGGGAAAAGGTTATCCATTTTTGACGAAAAGGTTGGGCACGAATGCATTAATGTGCATGCTGGGCCCATCACGAGCGCCGAAGTAAGCATTATTTTGCCGAAACCATTCGAGGATGACCTGCTTAAAACAATACTGCGTCCGCCTTGCGTCACATGTGCAAAAACCACGTGCTCTCGACAAGGAGGCCGTGGAACGAGAGGCTGTTGAGGTTCCGAACAAAAGCTTGGTATCTACTGCTGTACAACCTGGATGTTGTTCTTTTTCTGAAACAGGGGAACGACGTCAGCAGAGTTTGCGATATGCACCTTGGAAGACTAGCCTTCCACCTCTCCATCTCCTCCTGCTGCCTTTTGTATTGCTTGACCAACTCCTCCAGCACTTTCTTCAAGCCTTCCGAGTTTGTCTGTAATGCGGGGGTGACATCCTTGACTGTCCTCTCTACTAGCACACCATTTATCATCCGGAAACACTTGCGATCGGGTGATAACGGGTCCAGAGTCTCTAGAACTAGTCTGTGGGGCGGAATGAGCGGTGAGGTTCTGAAGAAAGCGCTCGGACATGGTGTTCTGAGATGCTTTGCCCGAGTTCCATCAAAAGTCTGGTAGAGGCAGGAGATGCTTACTTGTGCTCCTCGGTGTCCTGTTCGATTTCACCAATTCTTTGAGCGAGCTGTTGAAGGCTATTCTTGTAGTTGGTATACTGTTGTTGTAGCTCTAAGAATGCGGTGTCAAACACAGACAACGAATGATTTCGAGATGAATACCTTGCTGCTTCTTCACAGATATCTGCTGTGCCATACCGAGCTTACTATGCCGGCGAGACTTTTGGGTAGAGTGGTAAGAAGAGAGAAAAACGAGGGTGGGGCTGAAAGAGGCTCGAGAGGCTCTTCTGCAGCGGAGAACTTCCGCTCCGCACCAGCGATTCGCTATTCTATGATACTTAGAAGGTCACTCAACCTTAGAGATCGGGTCTTTTACGGCTGCAATTGTCCTGACCATGCATCCTCATCTTCATACTAAAGATAATACAGGTATGTATAGCGATTACCCTTCCCTAGTGTTGGTCAAAGCTTCCCCCATTTACGTTTTACTTCTCTCTTGCTCCGTGCTGATTTGTCGTCTAGGCTGCGAAGAGGTCATGGCCGCGCTCGACGAGTGCCATGCCCGAGGTTTTCTACACAAGATGTTCGGCGCGTGTAATGAAGCCAAGCGAGAGGTCAATAGGTGTCTACGCGCTGAGAGGTTGGAGCGGACGGCAAGGAACAGAGAAATAGCAAAGGCAAAAAAAGAGAAGATCTACAGAGTCTGGAAGGAGATTGATGAGCAGTCGTGAAGCTTCGAGTTTGCCTACGCAGTGACAAGCCTCACTCAATATGGGATTGGCTTTACGATCGAAGAAAAGTTACTTGCTTCGAGCATAGCGCGGAGTTATGCATTGCAACATTCGGAGAGTATGCGGAGCGTACTCATGGGGCGCATAAGGGGTCAAGCTGAAGAAGACAGGCACATCGGGTATTCGTAGCTACGTGTTCATAGCCATCAGGTTGCATACAAGGGGGAATAACTGATTTGACACCGCTCATTCCGTGCCTTCATCACCACTATGTGCAGCTACAAGCGATCCGAGCTATTGAGATTTGTGTTTTCTTTTCCTCTTGCGCTTTGCCGGAGGATTTGGTGCCTCATCCAAAGCTCCTTCAATCAAGTGGACAGCTCCTCGATCAAGTGACAAGGCTGTCTCACCATCTTCGTTTTCCGTCTTGGGGTAACTGCTTGCCTCTCTTCTGGGCTTCTTCACGCTCAATGGATTAGGTCCCTTGGGTCCCTTTATCTTCTTTTTGATAGCAGCCTTCTCGTCACTTCCGGCGCCGCTATTCGCCTGTTTTCCTTCAGTCACATTCACATCACTGCCTTCGTCCTCCCCTCTCTTTCTCTTCCCTAACAATAGGGATCCCTTTCCTCTCAATCCACTCCTGAACTTCGACCTCTCAATGCCGTCCCTGACGCCCACACTGCCCTGCGCCATTGGTTCCATAACCATTACCGACCTTTTCACGTATACCAGTGGCACACCTCGGACGTCTCGACAGAATCTTCTGACCTCCTCGTCCTGGCTCGCTACTACATAGCGATTTTTGTTCGTCAGTGACTTTTTAGGGTCTATAACGCTCGAAACACATTCGAGCGTGGAAAGAGGCTCGTCGAGGGTGTGGTGGCCGCAACGGCGACGTTCCATATTTTTCGCGATCGAGATGAGAACATCCTTCTGGGGTTGCGGAAGATCTTTGAGAGTATAGAGGTGACGAATGGAGCACCTGGCTTTGACATTAGTGCTCGTCATCATCAATGAAAGAGCCACAATAGAAGGGCTGACTGTGTTATCACTGTTCATGAGAACGTTAGCATTGTCTCCGCTTCTCAAAGTAGTGGGGGCCCATGAAATACGCACTTGGCTTCACCTTGCCTATATAAGAATAAGCTATCAGCCAACACATGAGTGCCATAGCATCATTCCATCGACGGACCATTGAGTGTTCGCTCCAACGCTGAAGGAAGAAGTATTAGCATGTGGGTCTGAAGTCGCGTGAGGACCCTCAAGAGACGAACCGCCTACGATATCCATCTTAAAGCGCTCCGTATCTTGAATCATATCGGCATCCACTATCCACAAGCAATATCAATAATTGTATGTTAGATGTTGGGAGTTATAGTGGTGTTACCAAGAATTTGATAGGGTTCTCTGAATCCGAAAACCATACCATACTGCTGCATCAATTTGCGATACTGCTTTGAGCGCTTTCCCCTCATTTCGGCTAGCTAGACTTGCTTCAGTGTAATGTCGTTCTACAGATATATCTTACGAAGAAATGGTAAATTCGCGGCAAGATTATTTGGCGCTAGTCAATTGATTCGCTTCCCGCCGCACAAAATTTTCCACTGGACATCTACAACATCACAGTGTCGCCTTGCATATCTTGAGTATTCTTATAAGTTGCTATGCTTCTCAATAAAGACCCCAATAATGTCCACTATCCGGCGCCCAGCGGGCCCTGTAACCGCCTCTACACCAAAACCACTTCATCGCCGCCCCACCTTGGTCCGCAAGCGAGACGATGACGAGGGTGCACCTCCATCTAGCCCGACAAAGCGAGCGAAAGTCACTTTTGATACAGATGTTGAGGTTCGTGTGATGGAGGAATGGGAAAAGGCGTCTGCACTGGTCCAAAAAGAAGTGCGCCGGGCTTTTGCGAAGCGTGCATTGGGAGATAGCTCAGAGTATGACAAGCTCAAAGACGTTTACTCTACTAAGGAGGACCAAGACGAGGACCTCAGCTCCACTACTATAAAAAATTACACCATAGCACTAACTGCGGACGTGTCTATGCTCAATAAATCGAACGCGGACTTGGTCCACCTGGTATTGCAAAGCGAATGGTTGGGAAGACAGGAGGACTACATCACAGTCTATGTCCGTCTATTAGCAAACATTGTATCGGCCCATGGTCTCTTCCTAGGAGACGCAATGAGCATGTTAGTCAGCAACTTGACAGCTAGTAAGTGAAAACTTCCAACACACAACTAGCCAAGGCTGATGCTGTGATAGAACCTCCTTCAAATAGACAGCTACCTCATTACCAACCGGTCTCTCGCACGACCCTTTATTCGCGGGTGCACAGGACTATCCAGTACCTTCTCCATCTGATCCCTGCCGCTGGCCGAGTACTGTCAACTATTCTTGTCAAAGCGTATCCTCATGAAACAGATTCCATGCGCGCCCACGTTATCTTCGTACAGAATTTACTCAAGCTGGCTGGCTACGCCCCAGAGCTGCGTGGAGAGGTACTCGGGCTTATCACGGAAAGGCTTGTCAAGATAGACGTGCAAGTGCAGGTCGACCTAGAAGATCTAGCAGAGGACGTAGGGGAGGGCTTGGTGGATAGAATACCTCAAGTTCGGCCAGATCTACTTATCGAAGAGGAAGATTCGGGGAGCAGCGAAGAAGAGTCGGATTTCGACGAGGATGAAGGCGACACAGATGCGCAAAGAACCAAAGATATAGCGAAAAATGTGGAGAAGATGGATGCACTACTCGATATCCTATTCTCCTACTATGATCAAGTCTTTCGCAAAACATCTTCCACCCAAGATCACGCGGGCGCTATCGACATCCTACTGTCTCAATTCGTCACCACTATCCTACCGACACACAGATCACGGCATACCCAATTTCTTCTCTTCCATTTCTCTCAACAATCACCTGCGCATATTGACACTTTCGTTGGAACCTGCGTACAAATTACCTTCGACAAAACCTCGCCAGCAATGCTGCGTCAGGCTTCCGCAGCGTACCTTGCGAGCTTTGTTGCGAGAGGCGTCCATGTACCCTCAGATATTGTACGAGACGTCTTCGACTACATTACCACAGAGCTTGAAAGGCTGCGACGTGATTACGAACCGAATTGTCGCGGGCCAGACCTTAGACGTTACTCATCCTTCTACGTGCTATCACAAGCATTGCTGTATATCTTCTGTTTCCGATGGCGAGACCTTGAGTCTGGTCTTAATGACGATTTCGAGCATGGCGACTTGGTCTCCACACTTGGGCATCAGCACCAGTGGAATTCCGGAGTCAAGGAAGCTTTGTCTTCGATCGTCTTCTCCGATCTGAATCCTCTTAAAGTATGCTCGCCAGCTATTGTAACGGAGTTTGCTCGCATAGCACATCATCTTGGCATCGTCTACGTCTACCATATACTAGAGAAAAACAAGAGAGTTCGCCTTGCACGCTATGCAGGCAATGTGTATGGACAGCCCAATCGAGAGACGGCGCTTTCAGCAAAGAAAGACGAAGACTATCAGCATCTGGATGAGTACTTTCCATTCGACCCCTACCACTTGCCGAAAAGCAAAAGGTGGATAGAAGGCGATTACCGGGAGTGGGTGGGCATCCCAGGCTTGGATGACGACAAGGCTTCTGAGAGTGAGAGCGACGAAGAAGAGGCTGCCGACAGCAACGTGGAGCAAGGAACGGAAACCGACGAGACGGGCTAATTATCATGAGCGTGGCATGAGACCAATTATGATAAACATTCTTGCATAGCGTCCATTGAGCAGCGGCGTCTTGGTGGTTACATTCATGCTTTAAGCATAAGCGCAGAAGGTAAAAGTTAGAGTAAATGTTTTGGCCAAGAGCGGGCTTCCTCTCATGCGTACCATGTACATTCACAATTTCTGTTAGAGGATTTCTTTTTGGCTAAATACGCTCTAGTAGTGAAAATCGGTAGATAAAAATATGTGTTATATATTGCAAAGAAACCAACGAAACAGCTATCCCTGATGCAATTTAAGTACGGAATATTCGATTGACCGAATAACATAGCACTCGAAAGGACCATTACCCTGATAGTTATTAACATATAACAATGAAAAAAAGATGCCGTTGTTACTGCTACCTGTGACTATTGAGCCTCAAAGATTGCAGCCTCTGAAAGGTGCACGACAACCACCAAAGGAACAAGGGGAAGACGCCTTTGGGATTGAAACTCTTCGATGCTAGTGCTACATACGGAGCAGATTAGTACATGGGCCCTTACGTCTTGCAGACCTACCTTAGAAGCAGGCTTAGCAGATAGATTTACTCAACGCAGTTGAGGCTAACACATGGCTATCCCTGTACTTCGGTTCTATGTGGATTCAGCGTGATAGAGCTAAGGCCTGATGGATGCAAGGGAGGAGTAGGCAGTGACATATATATTCTCAATTGTACGCCTAGCTTGACATGTGTATCCCAGCCTGCTGTATATTCAAGCTTTCTTTGCATGTGTGTTACGAAGTAGTGGGTTGTGTCCCTGACTTGGCGTCGTCCCGATTCCTTCGGATGCATGTTAGTGTCTGCAGTGAGATGTTTTTGGACATTTCAACACGTTGTGAAGCGTGGTGAAGCGTGGTAAAGCGTGGACCTTACCTAAATATTCAACGTTACCCGAGCACAGCCGGGGCCGCTGGGATCGGCACGCAGCGGCCCCGGTTAGCCCTGCCACTATTGGCTTGTTTTCAACGTGGGGTCGCCTAATTTACCCCTGCTTTCATGCTTCAACTTCAACTTCACTTCTTTGTAGACAGTCCTCCAGACCCACAGCTCCATTAACTCACTCCCGTGGGTAACGCGTTGTACTAACAATCGAAGTCGTAGAATCGCAAGGCATGTCCGACGTCAAGCGCGTGGACTTGATGAGCGAATAGAAATCCTCATGGATGGTGGCGGAAGGGAGGGGGAGAATAGGTTGCTACATACAACGGTGATTTATCAACAGACCTCGTGGTATTTGTCAAACCAGCCATAGTGAGCCCCCATCCGCCATGTACTTCTGATTCCTTTAGTCCCGACTCTTATTCCTCGTCACATTTGCTTAAATTACTCCTCCCAAATGAATCCTTCATTCTCATCTCGCCCCTCTTATCACTGAATACGATTATGCCGTTGACAGAAAAGCTAAAACGTCATGGGAGAAAGTTCTCAAACAAAGTCCTGGGTCCACGTAATCCTGACAACCTGAATCTAGAAAACCTATTCTTCGATCCAAATATCAACCTCCCAACAACGTGCCCGTCCACGAATAATTCGTCCGCTTGCAGCTCGTTTGAATCTGTTTCGAGCCACTCTCGCCTACTTCCCGGTAACAAGCCTGCACATAAAATAGGTGTCGATGAAGAGAGAGGGTTCCCACCTCCCATTCCTACCCAGAATCCCAACCAACTGCGCCATAGACGTCGCGATACTTCGCCAAGCCGCCAACTTCCAGAGTGTCTTCAATACTCGCTGGCAAGATCTGCTACAGATCCCAGTGCTATCGATTGCGACCAGACATTCTTACCGCCGATCCCGAACAGAAGCTCATCACCCTCGCAGCTTAAGTGTTTGGGACAATCACCAGCCTGTACGGCTCAACAGCACTTTCCAAATAAGGAATTAGTGGTCTCGACCCTTGCCATTGAAATTGAACAGACTTTCTATACCCCAAGACGCGGTCCCACTTTTCAAAGCCATCAACACTTTCAGACATCGCCCGCCCGCATAGGCCAAGATTCCTCCCGCGACATTGGGCGACTGGCCCGAAGATCTGCCTCGGTATCGAAATTATTTCACTCCAATCAATTTAATGAAACTCAGTACTCCAGTCCAGCTCAGCTTCCCCAGCATAGAACACCGCAAGTCGATACACAAGATCCATCACAACACTATCGACGGCTCCTTGCAAGCTCCATCTTCGACACTTCCGCAGATAGCAGCTTATTTTCTCTAAGACTAGAGCAACTGACTCAAGTTACCTGGGATCAACCTATGAATCCCTCTGAACCGAAAAGTATGGCCGCAATGAGAGCATCGACCTTTCTCGATCCAAACTCCGCACGTGCTTCGCGACTACCCGAGAGCCTGATATGGGCCCGGAATGAAGCCAAGAGGGAGGAAGCCGTAATTCATGCCAAATTGAAGAGTGCAGGTGAACCCATTCCGCCCTATGAGTTTATAAACTTCATTGGTAAAGGCAGCTATGGGAGAGTCTACCTAGCGTAAGTTGCCCCATTATGTTTTGCCCGCATGAGTCTCCAAGAACCAGGGCCTGGTCTTTTCAGCTATGATTCCAGTTGTTCTGTCGAATGTGATTTCATTGCAAAGCTAGATGCTGGCCGTATATCTGGCTAATATGGGCTCGCAGGCGAGATCTGAGGAACAATCGGAGAGTGGCGCTCAAAATCTCTGACATCGATGCGGCAGACTACAAAGTTGACCCGTCGCAACGGAATGCAAACCTCGAATCCGTCATGCACGAGTACAAAGTTTTAAGGCAGCTCGAAGGTGCTGAGCGAGTCAACCAAATATTTGAAATCCTGGATGTACATTCTCAAGTGTGGATCGCTTCTGAATACTGCCCGGGAGGGAGCGTACATACCATAGTAAGATAATCACGCTCAAAAGCCCCCTATCCAGAACTGTCCTCGCGTCTAACTAAGGTTTACCAGATGCAAGCAATAAACGGCAGAGTTGCAGAGAAATATATAAAAGCCATCGCAAGAGAATTAGCCAAAGGCCTGAAAGCCGTTCACGATGCAGACATCATTCACAGAGATATTAAAGGTATGTTTCAGCAGCAGCCTGCTTGCTAAAGATCGCCAAGCACAAGCATTTGCGGTGGTAAAGACGTTCACTGACAACATTGCGATTTAGCTGCAAACGTCATGATTGTCGAAAATGGCGGTCTCCAGATCATTGACTTTGGTATTGCAGGTATATTAGAGACCAAGTCTGATAGGCGTGATACAATCATTGGCACCCCCCATTGGATGGGACCCGAATTACTCAGAATGTTTAGTCATCCTGATGGTAAGAAGCAACATGGTAAGGAGGTAAGTGGTCTATCTCCATTATAGTTCGAATTCCTGTCATTACTGGGATGTTGACACGCTTGCCAGGTTGATGTGTGGTCGTACGGCTGTACTATATTTGAGATGGCCACGGGTAACCCACCCAACGTTCGGATACCACAAGCTCATCTGGATAAGCATCTCCATAGAATGGGGCCAGCAAAATTAAAGGCGGAGAATGGCTATTCAAAGGAATTGAGCGATTTCATCGCCTTCACAATGGAGCTAGAACCGGAGAAGCGGCCGACAATGGATGCCATATTAGATCATCCTTACATTCGTGATACTGAGAAAGATTATCCAACCAGCTCATTAGTCGATCTTGTCAAAGCGTTTGAGGAATGGGCATACAAAGGCAACCAGCGTAGTTCTCTGATATCGCCCTACGGAGCTGAGGCGGCCGAATTTCACGTCGAGTCAGCAACGAAAACTGAATGGAGGTTCAGCACCCTCGAATCGACGGAAATCTTCGAGAACTTATCGCCTGACTCACCCTTCGACTTCTTTGATAGGGGCAACGACGGCGCGCCTGCGTCCTCCAGTCATTCACCTTCAACACATATTGACCCAATCGCAGATATCTCATCCGCCCAAGCACAGGAAGACACAATGAATTCGTACTTCGAAGGGGAACCTCCTGATGAATACTTGGACCAGGATTTAGCAGATGAGATCTACAAGCCCATGTCATCACCACAACCACGCGTCAATGCAAACTTCGCCCCCGATGAAGCAAGTGTGCGAAGGGGGGCAAACCACCTTGGCTCACTTTTTGGTCCAAATGTTTACAACTCTGAGGCTACCGACCCACGTCCTCAATCCTCTGACCTACCACTTCGTGACCAGAATATGGGTGCTACACGTCAGGATACCGACGGAAGCACTGGCGGTTCTTCAAAATCGGGCAGAAATCTGGCGAACATTGACACCCTCAGAGCCAACTCATATAACGCCCGTCCACCTACAATGAATTTTGGCTGGGAATTCCCGGCAAAAGCAACGACAGCAGTAAACGCCCACAGTGAAGAGCATCCAAACTTGAGAACATGGACCCCTGACGCTGAACTCGACGACTATGGTACTCCTAGCGACGACTTTGAGTCCTCATACGACGAAGAACCCAACATGCCACCAACCCGCCCCGCCCTAAAACACGCAGCTACGGAACCCATACACGTAAACCAAACTTCCGTCATGGACTCAACCCGCGGATCGCGACTCGACATGGATGCTCTAATGGGAACCCTCAGCGTATCTTCAGCCCTCTATGCCGCACCAGCACAAGACCACTACAGCCAAACCCTCCAACCCACAGCCCCCATCCCCGAAGCATCCCCTTACGAAGAAAGCATCGATCTCGACGCCATGCTAAACGGCTACGACGGCACCCCCAATAATAACACCTACACTGACCCCGGAGACACTCCTCGCGACCACCACCAACAACAACACACCGCTCACCTCCCTTCCGAACCCTACGATACCACCAGCATTGAAGGCCAACAACAGCTCGGAATCGTCCCCCTGCCCCACCCCCCAAGCGACGAAGCAATGCGAACCGGCGCCACGCAACTCGTTTTAGAAATGGAAGTCGGTCGTTTCGCCGAAGCTTTCCGATCGGGTTTGGGGATCTTGAGCCAGCAGTTTGGGAGTTTGTTGGAACAGGAAGATACTGGACCTGCATCTGCAGCGGCATCTCTACCTGCGAATACGAATGGCGAGGAGACTAAGGTTGCAGCGCCTATCGTTGGAGGGGGGGAGTAGCATAGCGGACGAGAGCGAGAAAAGTAGTTGAATCGCATATATATCCCTTGGATGATGATGATGATGATGATGACGACGATCATTGTACGTACGAAATTCCTTTGGGGAAGGGAAGGGTGGGGAGGGGGTTGGGTACGTATTGGCTGGCTGGCTGGCTGGCTGGCTGGTTGGCTGACATGGACTGGACTGGGCATCGATACCCTGGCGTTTTTAGAAGATGAGATGTGAATATGTGCCGCCGTACCATACGAAAGAAGATTGTTGCATCTAGCTACATACTTGAGGAATGGGGTTGTGCATTATGTCTGTAGCTCATTCGACTGTAAATAGCAATTTTTTTGCTTGTTCATGTGTGGATGAGTGGGTGAAAAGTGAAGTTTGTTGCTGGATGGGTATCATTGATTCCGATTCTATTATGCTGGTATACCATAATGCAATTGCCTCATACATAGATAGCCTGGCAGCAAGGTCTCATACCCCGTCATCGCCTGTCTTTTCACCTCTATCCTCCACCTTCAACTCCTTCATACTATCATTCACCACCTCCCCTCCACCATCCCCTCCCACCTCCCTCCTCTTCCTCTCCAACCTCCCCCTCACCTCCCCCACCAACTCCCCCATCCCAACAACCACCCCATCCTTCTCCCCATGCCCCTCCCCCAACCCCATCTCCTTAACCCTCACCTCCCCCCTCCCCACCTCCTCCTCCCCCAAAATAACCGCAAACGGCACCCCCCCCTCCTCCGCCTTCTTAAACTGCGCCCCTAGTTTCGGTTTCTCCTTATACGAAAACTCCGCCTTGATACCCGCATCCCATAAAGTTTTCGCGACATGCATGCGCTCTTTCAAGAGGCCCGTGAACCCTTTGCCGCCGAACGCCATGACGAAGACGTCGACTTCGGTGGGGCGGAGGGTGGAGGTTGTGCCGGTGGTGGTGTTGAGGCGGGCTTTTGTGAGGGAGAAGATGCGGTCGACGCCGAAGGAGATGCCGACGCAGGGGATTTGGGCTTTTCCCGAGAACATGCCGACGAGTTCGTCGTAGCGGCCGCCGGCGGCGATGGAGCCGACGCCGACGGAGGGGTCGTTGGAGCGGTCTTCGTCGAATTCCGGGGCGGATTTTTCTTTGCGGGGGGGTTTGGGATTGTGGTGGTGGTTGGTGGTGGGGGGTTTCTTTGTGGAAGTTGTTGTGGAGGGGGGGGCGGAGCCTTCGGTGACGACTTCGTAGATTACGCCGGTGTAGTAGTCGAGGCCGCGGGCGAGGGAGAGGTTGAATTCGACGTGGGGGAGGACATCGAAGACTTCGAGGTAGGTGAAGAGGAGATCCATGTCTTGGAGGCCGGAGACTAGGTTTTCGTTGCTGGTGACTCTGGGGTCTTGTCGTAGGGTGTCTAGTATATCTCTTGCTCCTCGCATTTGTACGAATTCCCATATTTTATCTGCTACCTCCTCACTCAAACCTTTTTCTTCAACCATTTCCTTTTTGACCTCTTCCCAAGGTGATTTGTCCAGTTTGTCTACCGCGCTGCTAATCGTGCGTATCTTCTCCTTGGGCACTCCGCACACCTCGAATATCCCATCTAGAACTTTTCTGTGATTAATCTTAATATTGAAAGCCCCTGGGCCGGTCCAGCCTAGCCCCCCCTTTCCAAAAACCTCACACACAATCCGTATAATTTCCGCGTCAGGAACCATCCGATCATAAGCCCCCGCAATATCAAAGTCACACTGGTAGAACTCCCTCATTCGTCCCTTCGTCATAGCAGGCTGGTCTCTCCTATATACTTTTGCAATATGGTAACGTTTTATACTCTGTATTGAGGGGTTCATGGCAAGCCACCGGGCAAAGGGTACTGTAAGGTCATAGCGAAGGGAGCAAAGCTCGCCGCCCTGGTCTGCGAGATCGTATATCAGTTTGCTATCTTCACCATATTTGCCGGAGAGGATTTGACGAAGTTCGAAAACAGGAGTATCAATTGTGACGGCTCCGTGACGCTTAAAGACGGACGTTATAGTGTTGAAGATTTGATCGCGGATGACCATGTCTATGCCCTCCCCTGTATGGTGTTAGAGCGAAAGCTTCGTCGATAGGTTGAGTATTGGAGTCTCTACAGTCTTTCGTCCCCTTGGGAGTCTTCAATTGATAAGATACTTTGTCTTTTCCCATATCTGCGGTGTCAAGAGCTTCGGGTGTATGGCTTGCAAAGGGTCGCTTGCAGCGAATTTGCTGGTTGAAGTTGTAAGGAGGACGAGATCTTGCTGGATTCAGGCCAGTAAGCCGGATGATGGCCCTAGAATGGTACCGCATGCACAGGATTGGGTTCGGATCTAGAATATGGATTGTAAAGAGTCACGATTTTGATAATAGCTACATGACTGCACACAACGGCCGCCGTAGATTTCTATGTCTTGGCCATATGAAACCTTCAAGGTAAGATTACATATGGTATTGTTGCGGTCTTCTACACTTACATCTCGTTGACGAGCGATATCTAAACCATCATGCGATACTATTGTCCGATTTCGCTCGTAGAGCGTTGCTAGTGATATTCATTAATGCCTTCTAGCACTGTACTCGTCTTCCTACAAAACGCAATGAAAGTGCTCCACCACTGTACCAACGCTGCCAAAGACCCAATCTATGTATATGTATAGCAAGAAGGGACGCAATCTTGAGTACATTCTCATCATCCTCAGAGTTTGGACGGGAAAGCCTGCATTTCATGCATCTCTACCAGATATGTATGTAAGCACGTCCTCCTAGCTCCAGTGTTCAGCCGTAGGATGTTGAAAGTCCTGAAATTTAGGGAATTCAACAAGGTACGTAGTAGACGATAGCACCTATGCTATTAGGGTTAGAGCGCTTTGCTTCAATTCTACCTAAGCCTGATCAACATCACATCATCGAATCCCTCGACACTTTCAAGACCATTATTGTCACCCGCCTATTCCTACATGGGCTTATCCGGAAGCATCTCGCCTGCAGCCTTTCTCAGCACACCAGCTAGCCAATAGGGGCGGCTGATCATCACGCAGCGCCCACCATCGCATCTCTCGATCACATCGAATGCACTGGGTTCCAGATGCTTGGCTCCGTTTATGATCGTATCCACTACCTGCGGCGTAAATGTAGTTTTGTCCTGCTCTCCAATCACATACGTAGAAGGGATATAGCACCAAGCTGCATGAGTTTGCGTGCTCGAGTACACCCCGAGGCTCTGGTGAGTAAGCTTCGAAGCCCACTTGTCTGCTTCGTCAGGGGAAAGATCATTGTAGAATATTTTCTTTGCGTCTTCCGGGTCAACATTGACGATGCCCTTCTATATGATCAAGATCTTCTCAATCAGCATTCCGAAACAAGGGACTCTGTTGTAGTTGATGTTCAAAAGCTAGTTGGACTCGAACGAACCTGCATGTCTAGCTTCATCCACTCCGGCATCTGCTGCCCACTAACAGTGGGTTGTAAGCCTTCGGGCATCGCGAATGCCATGATTAACACTAGTCTCACAACGCCACCTTTGAGGCCTTTGTCTTGACGGTCTTTCTTACCCAGACCCTTAGGAGCCTCGGCTCCCAGCATACCAGTGTAAGAGTGTAAGACGAGGATGACCTCTTTCTCCTCTGTATCGACAAGCTTGGTGAGGGTATCGCGAATGGCTTCCACGTCTTCGTCAAAGGTCATGTTGGGGGGCATGGCGCGGGCAGAGGGGAGTGGAAGGCCGACTGTGGGATACCCATGTTCATTGAGGCTTTTGATGACGGTAGAGTAGATTTCGGGCTTGTGCCAGGCACCAGGAACAAAGGCAAAAGTCGGTTTGGTCATGTTGAGTAACTTTGACTGCTCGTGGCGTTGTATTGAGTAGCGGAAAATTTTTCTCAGATGAAGTGAAGGAGAGGGGTTGATGCAGCAGGAAAATGGTTGAAGCCTGTGGCACCATCAGGGTCCGCTTTCCCCATTGAGCAGCAAGACCAATTCATTTCCGTGATGTCTGCCCACTTAGATAGGAGTACACATATTTAACGATGTCTTGTCGGTCTATTGCCGTTCACACTTTTCATCCCCAGTCCCATGATTTGTCCAACCGGACCCTGTGCCGGACATTCTCTTCAACAGGAAACAAATGATCAACACAGAGCAAGATTCACGACTGAGACGGAGGTGCTACTGCTGAATCTATCTCTACACGTTGCTTAACCTTGATGCCGGAATGCTGCGCGAGCTCGTCAATGAAAGAGTCCGCATCGTTATCTGATGTCGCCGCGTTACCGGGGCCGCTGCAGTGGATTTGTGTAGTAGTCACATCCGTAAGAGGGTATAAATCGGCGGGCATCCGGTGAAATCTTCCGGACTGTGGGCCACCAGAAGGCTCACAAGGCGTTCCTTTAGCTTTGAGTCTCCTGCTTGAAGTGCCCACGCTCAATCTCGACCTGGACCAAGAAAACATCGTGCTACCACAGCACTTGGAAACAACCGGCTGCAAAATTGGTAAGCAAGCATTTATAACACCAAGAGTCGGCTCCAGGGCGGAGCAAGTTCTATTCAGAACGGCACTGTATGTGATATCGGAATAATTCAGTCTGTTGTTCGCGTCAATCCGAACGATTGATAGAATACATATGCTATATTTTAGTTTTGTTATTAGTCTAGAGAATGTAGTACGGAATATGAAGGAACTTACAAGCCACCGAGACTGAAGATCGCCGTCAGGGCCATCTTTCTCGATGTTTTCATTTGAAGGCCCCATAGTAGTGGCAAGGGCAAAGCGACGATGAAAACGTCAATAAGCAGGTTGACTATACCCGTTGACACATACCATGCCCTGGCATTTCTACAGTAACCGTTTGACATGAGCCTGTTCCAGTTGAAAGCAAAAGGACGGCAGATCAAGAATGCGGTTAATACGGTAGATAGCCAAAAAGCCAATGTTACTGCTCCTATAACATATGCACAACAAGCCAACAAGCGGGTATTGAAGATTTTTGTATAAAAGTGCAGGACGGAGATCTTCACAAGTGTAGTGGCAGTTGGCCATATCATTGTGGCAGCCACTATGATCTAGGGACGTCAGATCTATTTTCGGAGATAGCAGATGTTCATGCGTATATACCTTGGCATAGTTGGTAACCTCGCTTGGGGGCAGGGTATACATATGTTGCCCATATCCTCCCTTTATACTGCCTGTAGAACCTGTCATTACCTTTGTGTTTCAATTCTGGGGTCAATGTACTAATGATGGAAAGGACATTGTATCCACACGTGAAGACCTAACGATGAGTCAACACCAAGCGATTATGTGAGGATTAGTGAGGGGGTAAATACCAGCGCCGCGATTATTGCGTAGTCGTTAAAGCACAACGGAGTGCGCTTAAGCCTTCTTGCCCAGATTCTCAAGGTAACAAATATTGGAGGAAGTATCAGAAACAGTACAGAAGCGCCTAAAAGAGCCCTTGCCCTGCCGTTGCCGGGATCGGAGAGCGGCGCCATGCTGGACTCGACTTATGAGAATTCGAGGCGTCAACTTTGCGTTCATTTATCATAAGACAGGAATGGATTGAGCTCGCGTAATACAATACCTGTGGCTCCTTTATAGTACATCCTGCGATCGAGAATGCGGCAGAGCTCTTGCACTAGTTCAGGATATCACTCTTCCAGACGAATGAGGCACGGACATCCAAGACCACCTTTCCAAGCTCAAGCATGCCTTTTTCTCGACCAAATGCCCTAGCCATGCCGTATTGAAGCAGATGGCGGGGCATACGGACTGCAGATGAGTGGAGGTAGCTCAACATATCTGATACGTACCTAACCTAGGACGCCGCAGCGAGAGACTTGGACTCGGAATATACCCTGTTAGTAGCCAAGTACACATAATGCTAAAGAAGGTACTGCTGGGTATTATTGCAGGGCATTATCTAGCATCGGACGAGAAAATCCTCTTAGAGAATCTGGCAGGTGTGATCACGTCCAAATGGTAGGCAGACACTGCTCGAACATCGGCAGTTGCTGAGTCAGTCAGCACACACAACGCTCATAGGTCCTTAGCA
Source organism: Cladonia rubrotincta (assembly GCA_963971245.1). Taxonomy (NCBI): domain Eukaryota; kingdom Fungi; phylum Ascomycota; class Lecanoromycetes; order Lecanorales; family Cladoniaceae; genus Cladonia; species Cladonia rubrotincta. The sequence continues at coordinate 1,341,412 of OZ020203.1, read as the reverse complement.
ATTTCAGCCTGATTTGGCTGGTGATGATGTAGAGCTGCATGAGCAAGGTTCATCATTGGTAAAAAACACCGCATGGGTTGTCCATGTTATTTCCGGGATATGCAGATATGCAGGTAAATGATGATGAATCCCGAGGTCACATCCGCGAAGCGAAGCGAGTTCTAGTGTAGGTGGACCGTCCAGACAGCCGGAATAAATACCCACTTTCATTGCACAGACTCTCTCCAGATGTTCGTAAGATTGACGCTTTCTCCGAAAGAACCGTTGGCCTCATGCTCAAGCACCCATACACAAGCACCAATATCCAAACACCAAGGAGAGATTGGCTCTCACAAGGATTTCCCTTTCGAGGAGGACCCGAATTAATCGCAGACTTTGTGGTTGCAAACGTTCTTAGAGACTTGAATGGGAGAAAGTACATTCTCCGTTACCCTGCATTTCACTTGCTATCAGTTGCTGTAGGAATATTGAGCTCGGTTTGGACAGACTGACGGTCACAGGGGGCGAAAGCCCGTCGCATGAAGATGAAATACAACTCTGCATTAATAGATTGGTTTCCCCTTAGGATGTAAGCTTGTCCATACGCAAGTACAAGGTTATGAAAGGTCCAATTATGAGCAGTGGGTGCCACACAAGAGCCTCATCATACACGTTGGAGAAAGTGATCATCTCGTTACCCAGATCGTTTCACTTATTGGGACCAGCAATTGTTTACTCGACTGAGAAACGCTGCCATACAGCTTACTTTGCTTTATAGAGGCTGGGGGTCCACCCTCGGACGGTTCTTCAAGGCCTCAACCTGAGCTCTATCAATGGTAACGTGTATAGACTAACAATCCACAAATTGTAAAATCGATAAGAAATTCTATCAGCTTTCACTGATCTCTGTGTCAGGAATCTCCAGACGACACAGATCCCTGGAATCATTGTTGCCGCCAATCCCTCGGGATCAAGCTGCCAGAACGTTGGACAGAACTGAGACCAGAATGCTACCGGGACCGTGATAGTCCATCTAGACGCCGAGTCTCCCATCACCAACGGGACTGTCCGACGCCTGCGGAGACTGTCCCCCGCTTGATCACACAAATCTTGCAAGTGTACGGTGGTGAGAACGACTGCACCAATTGTCAGAAGCCATTGATGAGCTACCGGCCTCAGCAAGGCCACTGAAGGTCCAGACACAACTTGAAAAGCACCAGATGTGAAGCAAATGTAACCACAAGTGTTGATAAAGTTCCTAGTAATGCAACTGGTATCAGCTCCTCTAAGGTCGTTTTACCAATAGCCAAGACCGACTAGAGCGATACACAGCAAGAAACCTCCGAGATGTATGCTTGATAAGACGGCTATCGCGTAGAAGACCAGCATTGCCCATTTTGCGTATTCTGGTGTCAGCCTTTTCAATGTTAGTGGCCTCCAGGCTTCGTTCTGAGCATCTTCTTTATTTGGTGCTGTTGACTCACCAGATAGGCTTCCATGTTGCTCCTGGCTTGTACACACTGAATGGCTATGTCCCTAGATTAGTGAGACTCGGGTCTGTTAATCAAGTAGAACATCTCAGGACGGTGGTCGCAACATCAAACGAAATAAGGAGCCTAGATGTGTAATGCAGATATCTACTCTAGTATGCGTCGATTCACTTACTTTGCCGTAGAGATACGTCTGACTCTTGCAGCCACGGCCTGCATATTTCTCAGGATACGGCATTTCTCGGGGCTGGGATCAACATGTGGTCTTAGATGCCGCTCGGATCAGCCGGATGGCGACAAGGCATGCATTCTTCAGCCTTTCTTGCATGGATTATGTCAGTCTCCGCAGAAATATCGTTGGTGAGGTACCAACAGATACCGTGCCAAGTCCATAACCTCAGATACTTGATAGATATAGCCGACGGACTGTGGGTCACAGGCGGAAGTGTGCCCATATGCAGCTACGGGAGTCTCAAGGGGTAGTAGGGGGTCAAGTCCAACGCCGCAGCTGAAGTTAATTGACTCAGATGCTCGGTGCACCCTACTGTTATGGCATTGCAATATGTTTTTACTTTCCGTCCTGCTGATCTGCGTAATCCTACCCTCGCGAAGGATTTTCATGGATAGTACGGACAATGCGTGAGGTAGCGTACAGCAAATCGGCTAGTAGGCAAACTTGACCGCCATGACGAGTGATACAGGGAGGGATCGCCTTTGCTAATGAGACGGAGCCCGACGAGCACGATTGGCTCATGGAGGAGCGAACAGCGCGCTCGGTACAGTCTGGACCGGAAATATTCATATGTCATCCTTAATTTGGGAGCAGGATGTGCAGAATTGATACGCATCGAATAGCCTAGTGTTGTGTGACGTATGGGCCGTGGGATCATAGGCATGTTGGATGTATGTCGCACCGGCTTTGGGAAAACGTGCACCACCCCTTACAACTTTGTTTGTAGCCTTTCGCGATGTACTTCAGCGGCACACGAGCGTGAAAAGGACTAAAGCCCGGGGTAATCGTGTCAAGGACGGTTAGAGTATGCATAAGATGACGCACCAGTATCTGTGGCACATCTACTAATCCAAGCGACACTCTCAAAAAGCGTTCTTTGAGGTTGCGACTCGTGCAGCATGTGATTATTGTTGGCCCTCGATGATCGTCGGGCGTGGGCACCGCTAGGAAGGTTCTTCCAATAGATATTTTTCCGGTTTCCGACGTCAGCAAGCTCTGCCAGTTCTGACCCCTTGCATTCACTAGTCGTTCAGCCCTGATGGCTAGATAAGTGGGATGTCCGATACGATGACGATCTGCAGCGAGACCGTGACAATACGCAATTCCCACTTGCCATTCTGTTGCCACAGGAGATTTGTATGCTTTAAGATCACGTAGGATAAACGACTCCCGCCTCTTTGAAGAAGAACATTTTATCTAAAGGAGTCATTCATCATGGTTCTCATCACCTCATTTGTCAAATGTAGCCCATTAGAGGAGATTTCCATAGCAGCAGCAAGCGGCCTTGCCTCGCATCTTTGCTTCTTCATTTATGGCGAACATCACATGAAGGCTCCATTGATCTTTAGGCTACATGTCGTGTTATTCGCGGTCTTGATATACGTGGAGATCGTAGTCAAACATCAGAATGTGTTTCCTGGCACCAAGCAAGCCTTTGAGGTTTTTGCCGTCTATATTTTATCCCTCTTGACAAGCATTTTCATATACCGAAGATATTGTCATCAGCTTCGACACTTCCCTGGTCCTTTTATGGCTGGTGTCACTAAACTTTGGCAAACAACGAAAACATTGGACTCCCAAAACCACCTCTTGCTCGACGGCTTGTATCAAAAATATGGAGATTTTGTGCGCACTGGTAAGGAGTTGCCATTATAACCTGGGTAGTCTCTGTTCTGATTTGCTGAAACACCTTCAAGGGCCGACAGAGATCACTGTATTTACACCGGAGGTTAAGTGGGCGGTTGACGGCCCTGCCAACCAGTGCAACAAAGCTGTCTGGTACGATATACTTCTGCCTTTGATTGCGCTCAACACGACTCGAAGTAAGAAAGAGCATGATCAACGACGATGGACCTGGGACCACGCTTTTACTGAAAGGTGTGGCCAAGCCTTCTCCAGAGAGGCGAAACTTCTAACACTCTGCCTGATAGCCTTGGAGGGTTACGATTTACGTATCCAGAAGCACGGAAGGCTGCTCGAGAAGCATATTGCGGACACCGCCGGCAAACCCATCGACGTCTCGACATGGTTCTATTTCCTTAGCTTTGACGTGATGGGGGATCTCGCTTTTGCAAAGTCTTTCAACATGTTGGAGGATAAAGAATGGCACTATTCCGTCCTCATGCTACGCAGAGCGCTCAACCTCCTCGGACCCTTGAGTTCTGTTCCATGGCTAGTCCAATTGGCCTTCAGTTTTCCAATCATCCCTATTGTGCGGGACTGGAACAGAATGATAGGTTGGTGTGCAGATCGAATGCAAGACCGCATACAAGTAAGCAAGCAGACCACTTGTCAATTTTGATGCCAAGATATATTACCACAGGCTAACATCTTCCATGCGTTCAGACTGGAGTTGATAAACCAGATGTGCGCCATTCCCACCACTTTATGTTCCCTTTGTCAAGCTGATGCTGATGCCCAGATCTCTTTCTGGTTAATTGACAGCTCCCGGAGAAACAACAGTCTCGAGCAAGACCGGTTCTGGCTGAACGGCGACTCTGTAGCTTTGATCGTTGCAGGCAGGTAAGTACGACAACTCGATAATATGATTTCCTCAGATCTGAACAATCCATGCAGCGATACGGTAGCTTCGACCATGATCTACCTCTTCTATCGTCTAGCTCTCGAGCGCCGACACGCTGTTAAAATTCGCGAGGAAATTGATAAGATCGACTCAATCTTAGATCCTCAGGCCCTGAAGGATCTCGATCATCTGAATGGCTCAATCAACGAGGTCCTACGCCTGCATCCTTCGGTCCCAACAGGTGGTTACCGCGAAAGCCCTCCTCAAGGCGTTGAAATTGCAGGCCACTTCATCCCCGGTAATACCACAATCGTGTCGCCACGATATACCATGGGTCGCCGTATGTGCTTCTTTCTTTTCGGCGTTCAAAAGCTTCTGATAATATGTCCTGGACTGACACGTCTTTCTCATTTGCATACAGTCGATAAATCCTTCGCTCGTGCCTCCGAATTCATCCCTGAACGCTGGTATTCTTGCCCTGAACTGGTCGCCGACAAACGCGCTTTCACGCCTTTCAGCATCGGGCGCTTCGCATGCGTGGGGAAGAACCTAGCACTCGCGGAGTTGAGGTTTGTGGCGGCACTACTGGTGAGCAAGTATGATATCAATTTTGCACCAGGAGAAGATGGAACAAGGTGTTGGCGGGACATGAAGGATCAGTTCACAGCAGCCCCAGGAAAATTGGAACTTGTGTTCACACGGAGGGAAGGGTAGCATGTGGCGTTGACCTTGCTCATACTACTTTGAAGTGGACCGTGTGCGGAACACTAGGACAGCTAAGACTTCATGCTAGGGTCATTGCAAATCAATGCTCCATATCAATGCAAGTGGATAGATGGCCAAGCCGATGGCCGGCTTTACACACTGATGAAAGGAGTGAAAAGTGAAAGAGCAAGTCCAGAGTAGATCCACCGTAAGAATGGCAAGGCGGGTCTTACCCGATAAGCGATACCCGATTGGGGAACATCTTGGCGTTTGGTGTTGCTCACCCCAAAATAGAACTTGCTGGTCTGGAATGAAGCAGCCTCTGTTATTGATCCCTCATCCTACGTTTACCCTAGCCTGAAGAAACGACCATCATATCTCGCCCAAAGGTTTAAACGGCTTGCAGTCAACGTTATCGAGGCGGCTGGCGTGGCCTGCCCCAATTGACCATTGTTTGGTCCCAAAACCCGTTTTGTTCTTGCCGTTTCTTGCTATAGAAGGGATGTTGAGATAGAGAATTGCATCGAGTCTCTCATCTTCGAATTCGCTAAAACGACAACGTTGCTACAACTTCCGTTCACGTGAGTAAAAATGGCACACGCCCTCCTGAAAAGACAATTCAACGGGGATGATGGAGACGGCTTAGACGATGGGTGGGGCTACTCGAACGTGAGCAGTGAACCTCTGGTATCCATCGTCACTATTATTGAAAATTTTGTAGACAGCTATCGCCATCAAGTGGGCTGTCGTTGGCGCAATCATATTGATATTCCTTCTCTGGTTTGTCGGAGGCTATTATCATGCGCAACGCAGAATAAAGAAAGGCTTGCCGCCTTTGGGTTATCACAGAGTATGACTATGCCATCTGATAGGAAATCAATATGCTAATATGCTGCAGTTCCTTCTCCCTCGACGGCAGCGAGCCCAATTCATGCCACGACCTCAATATGGTGGTTACTATCCACAGCAGCAAAACCGGTACCCGAATGGTGACGAATATCAAATGCACAATTACCCTGCTCCACCACCAGGTAAGGGTCCTTGAGCTATGACATAAGTGCATACCGCTGATAGAACAGCCTATAACAACACTGAGCATATACCTCCTCCGGTATATCAACCTCCTGAGCACGGGTCGAAAGTCAATCCAGTCCAAGATTGGGCTGCGCCTCCAGCGGGTCCACCCCCAGCAAATGTCAATGGCGGAGAGGCTTCGAGTGCGATGCAAAATGTGCCCCTTAATCCATCTACCGAGGGTCACGGAGACGCTGCTCCAGATTCACCTATCCAGCCACCAAGGAGGGGAATGTTTTCGAGGTTAAATCTCTTTCCAAAGTGATATTATTTCTGGGACGATAAAGCAAAGATTGTCCTTCGATCTTGGCATCGTCAGCGCTTTCAGCAAATTTCAGTGGTTTCAGAGCCTGCACTGGAGGGCGTTGGTGGTTTGATATTACATTGTGAGAACACATTGGGCATACTCGTTCGGTATGCAGTGGATTGAATGTAAACGTTTTAGTGACACTTTGATCCGGATCTCAGAACAGCATATAGCTGTCACTTAATGTTCTATCCAATATCCATAGCATCCTCATCCTCTTCAAAGTCCGCAACACCGTGCTCAGCAACGTGCCCTAAATTCCGAATTCCATTCTGCTGGTCCTCGGTCCTTATCCCCGTACCATTAGGTAGCGCAACCTCTCCATTGACCCTAGCCTCTTGCAATTGCTTCTCCCTTGCTCTCGCCCTGCTCTCAATGATAGCCTTCCTGACGTTGTCTTGCTCCGCAGGTACGGTCAGAGACGAAGGCACACGGTAAAGTATCATTTCATTGCTCACCGCAGGGTGACCATTTCCCTGTAACACCGATTTGGGAATCTCGGCGAGCTTCTTCTCTATATCCGGCAGGAAGACTAATCTCTCTTCTTCCGACTCAATTTCCGATATCTCGTCGTCTAGATTATGGATGTAGACTTTATCCTTTGTGTCATCAAGCTGCATCGAGTCCGAATGGCCATTGGTCTGCGATGCGCGTTCTTGCCGTGGCTGCTTAACAGGAATATAAAGCTTGCCAGTGTGGTCGAGGTTCAGGAGATCAAATCTCTTCGAAAGACGTTGCTCGGTTTGAAGGTCATCTTCGGCCCGTCGCTTCTGGGCTAAAGTCATTGTGGTAATGTCAGGGCCACTTTCTCTTCCTCAATAGGTTCGGCCGTTGAGCTCGAGCGTCGCAAGACATGTCCAGATGGATAGCAGACAGCTTTCTCTTAATGGTCTGGATTGGTACTGGGTGTCGGTGAAATGCGGGCTGGGAAGGCTCTGGAACATTCACCCGATTGATAGGCCGACACTTTCGGCCGATTCCTAATTAGACCTTAGCTCCCACAAAGGCTAGCCTTTCGATATTGCAATTCGAGGTCTGTAATTTACGTGACAACCAACGAGGAATCCCAGCATATTCTCTTCACCATGCGTATGTATATATTCTGGATGTCATATGCGTCTGCGCTAACATGACTGCACACAGCTCCGAAATTCGATCCTAACGAGGTGAAGGAGATGTGTGTGATACCAGCCTTCAAGAACGGAGCTTAGAGCTGACAGTATTTTCTCATAGCACCCTCAGAGCCACGGGTGGTGAAGTTGGTGCTTCCTCAGCTCTTGCCCCAAAGATTGGTCCTCTCGGCTTGTCGCCAAAGAAGGTTGGAGAAGATATCGCCAAAGCTACTGGTGATTGGGTGGGTACAAGACGCTAGTCTTGCGGACGAGCAGTGTGCGAGATGTCAAAAATGGCTACTGACGCCCATTCAGAAAGGTCTGCGAGTTACAGTCAAGCTCACAATCCAAAATCGACAAGCTGCTGTCTCCGTTGTTCCCTCCGCATCCTCCCTCGTCATAAGAGCTCTGAAAGAACCTCCACGAGACAGGAAGAAGGAGAAGAACATCAAGCATTCAAAGTCTATTCCCATGGATGAAATCATCAATATTGCGCGGACAATGCGATTCAAGTCGTTAGCGAAGGATCTGAAAGGCACTGTTAAGGAGGTTCTAGGCACTGCTTTCAGTGTGGGATGTCAAGTTGATGGGAGATCACCGAAGGAGATCAGTGATGACATCGAGAGCGGGGCGATTGAGAGTATGTTTAAAAAGCACCCATTATGCGGACCCTCTGCTAACATCGTATCAGTTCCTGAGTCATGAAAACATTTACACGACATGCAGTTGCTATATTACTACGGTAGCAAATCATGAAGCTTCATCAACAGGCATTTTTTTAAAAGTCCTTCATATTGCTCTACATGCTGTTTTATCGAATCAGTGACAGTGTACTTTGCCAACACTCTGGCCCTTACCCCCTTTCCCTTGCGGATTGGTTCAATCTATGGTTCGGGCCTATTTTGGTGCAAAGGAGATGATATTCTTCGGACAGGCCAATTACTCACCACGACATTCTATCTCTTCGACGTGAATGTAGGGGTCCATATGAAGGCCTACACAACGCCAACGCTTTTATTCTTAAGTTGAGCTTCCATGCGCTTTTGCCTTTTCATCGAGGATGTCTGCCTATGCTCCCTTCACTGTTCAGTCCATCAGCTTGTGCTGCTTTGTGTTCGTTCCTTTCGTCTTAGCCAGACACGGAGGCAGATGTCTTGTGCACATTAGACACTAGAATTTCGAGGATAATGCCTCATTCGGACCAGGAAATGGCTTCATTCTTCAGCTCAGCTCAATATATAGCACCTAGATCAATGTGTTCATCATCAATGAGAAACTATTTACGACCACACGACCAAAGATTAGTTGTCTTAGTGGCTATGATTTGACAACGGGTCTTAAGCTTGAATCTGTCTCCCACCCCTACCTCTTCACGTCCACTCGCGACTTAGGTCGCACCTAATTCTGTAGCCCAGTCCCTCTTTTTTATTCATATGATCGTCACTACTGCGCAAGATTGCCATTCTCTTGCACCACTTGATGCGAGGAGTGAACACGTTGCGGAGCTGCGGACTTCCCCTCCTGAGTCACGGTCGTGTGAGGGTCTTTTGCCCCAAGCTTCCGACCCACCAACACAACTTCCCGACTAGCATCAGATACAGCACGACACCTCCCAAAATGGGCTCAACAGAGCAATGGCCCGCTGTGCGGGTAAGAGACACTTTTATAGACTATTTCAAGAAGAAGGAACACACATTTGGTGAGCTGAGCCGGGGACGTGAACTTTTGATATTGGTATTAATGGAGCTTATAGTGCCTTCATCCTCTGTCGTACCACATTCAGACCCTACTCTACTCTTTGCCAATGCTGGTATGAACCAGTACAAGTCCATATTCCTAGGTACCGTCGACCCTTCGTCTGATTTTGCTCAACTGAAGCGTGCGGTCAATTCCCAAAAGGTCAGTCAAGCTTCCCACTACAGATGGCGACAGCTAACAGGAAAAGTGTATACGCGCGGGAGGCAAACACAATGTAAGCCTCAGTTGCTCTGTGAAGGAGCCACGGCTTATATCTCAAGGATCTGGATGACGTGGGTAAAGACAGCTATCACCACGTGAGGCATGGCCAACTTCAACCTGCGAAGGCTCTCGGCTGACAATCTACTTAGACATTCTTTGAGATGCTGGGCAATTGGAGTTTCGGCGACTACTTCAAGAAGGGAGCTATAGAATATTCCTGGGAGCTACTGACGAAAGTTTATGGCTTGGATCCTGATCGACTATATGTGACATACTTTGAGGGCAACAAAATTGGGGGCCTGGAACCAGACTTTGAAGCCAAGGAATTATGGAGGTCTGTTGGTGTCGCAGAGGATCACATCTTGACTGGCGATATGAAAGATAATTTCTGGGAGATGGGTGATCAGGGCCCTTGTGGACCTTGTAGCGAAATACACTACGACCGTATAGGAGGGAGGAATGCTGCACATCTTGTCAATCAAGATGATCCTAATGTGCTGGAGATTTGGAACAACGTTTTCATCCAGTACAACCGAGAACCGGACAAGTCTTTGAAGCCTCTGCCTCATAAACACGTCGATACTGGATTAGGTTACGAGCGCTTGGTCTCAGTGCTTCAGAATAAAATGTCAAACTACGACACGGATGTATTCACGCCCTTATTTGAAACTATACAGAAAGTTACTGGCGCCAGGGAGTACAGGGGCAAATTCGGGGCTGACGACCCTGATGGAATTGATACAGCTTACCGAGTAGTTGCGGATCATGTCCGTACCCTTACATTCGCCATCACCGACGGAGCTGCACCCAACAACGATGGGCGAGGCTACGTGGTCCGAAGAGTTTTGCGAAGAGGCGCTCGTTATGCCCGAAAATACCTCAATTCGGATATTGGCGAATTCTTTTCCAAGATTGTGCCAACGTTAGTGCAGCAAATGGGCGATATGTTCCCAGAAATTAAGAAGAAAGAGACAGACGTCAAGGAAATCCTAGACGAAGAGGAAGCATCCTTTGCCAAGACCCTGGATCGAGGAGAAAAGCAGTTTGAGAATTATGCACAACAATCAAAGCTTAAGGACTCGAAAAAACTTCATGGTGCTGATGTGTGGCGATTATATGATACCTTTGGCTTTCCAGTCGATCTTACGCGACTGATGGCAGAAGAACGTAGCCTTGAAATCGACGAGACAGAGTTTGAAGAAGCACGACTGCAGGCGAAAGAGGCTAGCAGGGGCGAGAAGAAAGCCGCATCAGATTTAGTGAAGTTGGATGTTCACGACCTTGGAAAACTTTCGAAAATGAATGACGTTGCACCAACAGACGACAGCCCCAAGTTTGGCAGGGGAAACATAACCTCTCTAATTAAGGCCGTCTACCACGGAAAGAAATTCTTGCAAGGGACCAAAGAGATACCCGAAGGTGAGCAGTTAGGCCTAATAGTTGATCGGACCAACTTCTACGCAGAACAAGGCGGTCAGGAGCATGATACAGGCAAGATCATCATAGATGGCGTCGCTGAGTTGGATGTGCAAAATATCCAAGCCTATGCAGGATATGTGCTTCATACTGGATACATGAAGTACGGTTCACTGTCTGTTGGGGATGAGGTAATTTGTGAGTTTGACGAACTCCGACGTTGGCCAATACGGAATAATCATACTGGTACACACATACTCAATTTTGCGCTACGAGAAGTGCTTGGAGATGGCATTGATCAGAAGGGTTCTCTAGTTGCTCCTGAAAAGCTACGTTTCGACTTCTCCCACAGAGCAGGTGTTTCAATAGAGGAACTGGAGAAGGTTGAAGATATTTCTACCAGATACATCAGGCAGAACTTTGAAGTTTATGCGAAAGATGTACCTCTCGCTACAGCAAAGCAAATAAATGGTGTCCGTGCGGTCTTTGGTGAAACCTATCCTGATCCTGTACGGGTAGTCTCTGTGGGCGTGCCTGTGGAAGACCTTCTCCAGAATGTCAAATCCGAAGAATGGCGTCAAGTCAGTGTAGAGTTCTGTGGAGGAACGCACGTTCTCAAAACGGGTGATATCAAGGAATTAATAATAATAGAGGAGAGCGGAATTGCTAAAGGCATACGGAGAATCGTTGCGGTCACTGGCTCGGAGGCCGATGAAGTGCAGAGAGTTGCAAAAGAATTCAGCGAGAGATTAGACCAACTAGAGAAGAAGCCTCACAACCATGCCAAGGAGCAAGAAATCAGAACGACACAAGCAGATCTAAACCAACTCTCGATATCATGGATCACCAAATCCAAACTTCGGGATCACTTTGCGAAAATTGTGAAAGCACAATTGGAGGAGCAGAAGGCACAACAGAAGGCTGACGCCAAGAAGGCATTGGATGCTATCAGCAACTACTTTGCTGAACATAGAGACAAGAAAGATTTCATTGCCAAAGTGCCCATCACTGCCAATCATAAAGCCATCAGCGAGGCTGTTAACCATGTCCAAAAGAAGAATAAAGACAAGAATGTATACTTGTTCGCCGTGATCGACGGCAAGGTCATCCATGGATGCCATGTCTCAGAGGTATGCCACCGAATTCCGATCTAAGTATCCCTTAATCACAAGTTGATCCTGTTATAGGGAGCAAATAAGCAAGGCTTGTCGGCCAGCAAATGGGCGACTGCGGTCGCGGGTGTCGTAGGCGGCGCAGCAGGAGGCAAAGGGTCCACGAGTGTCGGTAACGGCACGAACCCGGAGAAGGTGGATGAAGGAGTTGAGGCAGCCACGAAGTACCTTCAGGACTTTCATGTGTGATGGCATTCGGAACTGTGCGCATGCTAGTCGATTGGGGGCTATTTGCTGTTTTGTGAGTAATGCCCCTTAGATATGTATGCATGATCTTGAAACCACCACGGAAATTGAACAGTGGCTTGTGAGTTCGAGAATCTCGCTTCGGACGTGCATAATACTTCATATAGCCATGCTTGCGTTGAGTTGCGGCCCATCTGTCTCTACTGTGCATTTGCTTGGTCCATGCAACCCAATCTTTTTCGTGATTATTTGGACAGCGGTATGTTGTCCTCTAGATGCCGATATTCATTTAGCACTTTGTCAACGCTGCATCTGAATGCGATTCCCGTGCCACAGGGCAGTCCATACATGATGACACTTTTCACTTGTGGACTTGTGACTACTAAAGATACTGAACTCTACAACTACAGCCCTTCGACAGACACCTCGACCAGAATCAGAAGTCTGATATTGACACGTCTATTAGGGTCGTGCGTCACTTTTTCGACGCAATGCCTGGGAAGCTATACAATCTCATCTGCTCCTACGTTATCTTACTTCTTCTCGCGCAGGCGTGGGCCGGAGTAGCTTGTGAGTGCCTCCATTCCTGAAGTTTTTGTGGTCTTGCTCGGCGTCCCTTTTCTGACGTAGTGTCTGTCTAGCGTTGCCCACAAGATCAAGGGCTGCCAAATGCAAATTCCCCTGGACATCATCTAGCATTCGAAGCGCTGTGCAAACAATGGGCGAAATATATTCTCAACAACTGCTGAAATATAGACGTGGAGACATAGCCCCAATCGATATATTTCATACGAAACCTTCCAATCCTGGGCTGGTTCCACGAGCTGTTCCAACTAGCCAAGGTCCAGTCATGGGCTCAGATGGAGATCTTATGGCGCATGCCTGCTCAGATGAATATCTTACGCGACCTTTCAGACCTATGCTGGGTCCAGTAGCTTTTCCATCTAGCCAAGCTCCAGTCAGTAGCGTGTCCACCTCAAAGGTAGCCACCTCAGAGCAACTTAGCCCACTAGATACCCCGCAGGCCACTCCATCGTCAGCAGCAGCAATAACACTGACAACTAGCAACAAAAACGCGGCCAACCCTATTAACTTACCTGGAAACACAGCACCTGTCCCTACTGCTGGACCTGAGCAGCGTACTGCGTCAAAATTAGCAGTCAATTCGAACAACGTAACCCCTATAGGATCCTCTCAAGGGTCCGCAGTTCCTCTACAATCCACAATGCATCCACCTGGGAGCTCAAAAGCCTTTCCCGATCCCACCAACCTCGCTCCAGCACCAGGCAAGACCCAACTAACCCCCAACAGTCGAGGGACTACCTCACCGGCACTACTAGCAGCGAGCGAAGACGGAAAGTTGGTGGTTATGCCTAAGACTCCTAGAACATCCCTCTCACCGACCTCCGAACACGCCTTCGCTATTCTCGGTACTGATCAGATTTCCATGCCTCCCACTATAACACCAACCACAGCACCTGCTATCGTCACCGTCTTTGGCTCAGCCCACAACGCCTACCCAACCTCTCAACGCATAGGGTACGGCCGAACACTTAACTCATCCGCCACAGCCAGAGGTTCCGCCGGTATCTCTAGCGTTGGCTTCATGGACAATGACACGAGCGCGCAGAAGCTGTCTACTGCCGCGAACATAACGGCAAACGTGACGGCCTCAAGTCGACCGTTTCTTATTGTATCCTCGACATCCTCTGTTGCCAACAGGACGACATTGAGTGTTGCAAGCACTGTCGTCAGGCAGATCAGCTCAAAGAGTAGTGCTTCCTTGTTTCCTGTTGAAACTACACCCACCTCCCCGGCTACGATCAGTAGCAGCAGCAACGCCAGTGGGCTTCAATTCAGGGGAGTTAGGTCGCGGATTAGAGATCTCGAAGTGATACGACTGCTTGGATGTCTGACTGCGTGCATGATGATTGGGCGGAGGATCTTAGTTTGAAGGGATCATTATCTGACTTCTCTATATATTGTACGGTATCTTCATGTACATAGCCGATTCGATGGGTGGAGTGCTGGATTATTTGGCGCTGCAGGTTCCAACAGACGAAGGGTTGTGTGGTAAAAAGTACAATGATAGTTGTCAAAAATTTTGGGATCAATCGCAGAGAATAGTTGAGACAGTACTGGAACCTTGTGAAAAGAAAAGCTCAAGGGGCAGAATTGAGTGCCTTCCCCTCCTTCGGGCTCGAACTGGAAAGCTCAAGATCGTTGTCGAATATTACACAGGTAGGAGTTAGCATCATTGCGAGTTATGTGGAATGATGAGGTCGGCCCACGTCTCACGCGCTACTAATTACGCCAGTGAAGGTCTGCTACTTAAGATGTGTGAGATGTTAATGAGTATATCCAATTTGTCGAAGGGACATTCGGTACATCTTTGATCTATTTGAGAACTCGAGTGGCAACGTACTAATGTTGCCGCCGACACTTATATATACCACATTTTCTCTATGCTTCATCTTCAGCTCGCCTACTCTTGACTTTCATCCACCCATTTGCTCCTTTCCTCTCCTCGTCTCCACGTGCTGGCGCTCCCTCTCTCCCAAGCCAGTCAGCTCTCCTCTCACCGCCATTCTCACCCTTCACCAAAATACCCGTCTCCTCAATAGCAGGCTTGGCTATAGTCTTCCCTTGCTTCTTCGTTTCAGCTTCAGCCTCCTCCTCCCACTCATTGCCCTCTAAGAGTTCCCATTCCGCTCCCGTCCTTTCGGACAAGAGCATTGCTTTGACTTTCTCGATGAGTTTAAGCGGAGCTTGGAGGCGCCAGTCGCGCATGTACCCCGTGCCAGATGCTGCGGCGAGGTAACCGTACGCAGTGCCGTGAGAGAAATGGCCCATAGGCGGAACTTCTTTGGACTTTTCTGTTAACGGGCTATGAGCTGCTGCTGTGGATGTTCGAGAAATTGGAGGCTTCGGTGCGTTGGTTCTAGTGGAGATTTCTCTCGATAAAGGAGGCCGAGAGGGTGGAGCTACCAAGAGCTGCCATAGATTTTTCCCCATAGCACACACTTCCTCCCACGAGCCACCCCCAACATCAATTCCTTGTGTTTTGCAGAGCCAAGCGATATCCCACGCTAGAAATGTAATGCCTTCAACGAAAGAGGCGTATGCAACCTGGTCGTCTTTCGCCAGTACCGAAAGCTTCTTATTAATGTGTAGTGGTCGTGGTCTGGGCAGCGGACGCTGATCGGCGTGGCGCGAAGCTGAGGGACTGTTGTTCGAAGAGTGTGACGGCGTGGAGCCGGGAAAAGGAAAGTCCCTCCCAGTATAGGATGAGCTTGGAGAGAGTATCGTAGGGAGCGGAAAATCGCGGTGAGGAAGCGTGATTTCGGCTGGAAGGCGAAGGGATAGGTAATGTGAGACTAAGTGGACGAGATGAGCGACGTTGGTGTTCGAGGTGCTAACTTGTGTTGGAGAAAGGTCTAGAGAAGTGATAAGCATGTGCTCGAATTATCGGGGAAGTGTACATGCACTTACTATTCAAATCTCTAAGATCAGCAATTGGTACCCCTCCAATAACATAGAGATCTCTGCCTAAACCGCCCTTCTTGCGCTTACGCTGCTGTAGGCCGTAAAGCAGAGCAGCTTCCCGGCACAAGAAGATGCGCGACTCTGCTGTCTTGGTGTGCAATGTATCCCATCGGTATTCTGTACGCCGCATTCCCTTCTCGACATCTCCGACAGAATGAGGCCGGTACTGAGAAAGCTCTTGCTGTGCGGATGCGAAATCTGATCGGCGTCTCTCGAGAATCATCCTCCTTGCAGTGATCTCAGCCTTTGTATTCTGTATCTCTTCCCGAAGAGTCTGTACATGGTCGTAGATATGTTGCGATTTGTCCTCCGAAGCTGTCTGTTCGGCTACTGCACGCTGGACGGTCCACGTAGTTTTCGACTCTGGAGCTTTAGTACTACCAGACTTCGTGGCTTTGTTGGATTGGGCAACACCGTTCACATTTTGCTCCACCTCCTTGCCCAAGGCTTCTGATTCTAGCAGTGTTTGGGCAAGCTGTACCCTTGGTTGATAAAGGGCACCGCGGGCGCAGAGCGTGCAGTTGAATGATAGTCGATTGTTCGGAGAGCGTTGACATACATCGCACTGCATTTTCGCGCTATTCTCGAGCCCTCAAGTGGTGAGTCTGAAGATGGATCCAGGTAAGCCATTTTTAGTCCATGAATTGTGTCACAGTGCTAGGCGCTCAGTCTCATGACTGCGACTTGTGACTGGATTTTGGGGATATCTTGTGCATCTCTGGTATTCTTTGGTGGAAGTAAGTAGAAGAACGAGAACTATATAATTCACTGGTTGGAAACCCAGAGTTCCATAGAAAGACAACCTCAAGAAGAAGGTATGAGTGGCAAGGCGCTCTGATTTAGGGTTAGACCTAAGTCGCAGCCTTATATCGGTAGGGCCAGCGATACATGCTTTGAGCCTGCCTAACTTCGTTACTGTGTTTCAACCTTTACAAAGTTCGACTTGCTTTTAAGTGAAATATTGCTCACAATAACGTTGTCTGTAGTTGTGGACGCAAAGAACCTATGCCTGAAACAGATCCACCTGGCGCCTGTGGATCCTCCCAAAAGCATCGCTCACAATGAGAAAAGCCCCTGATCTGGCATATATTCCAACAGATATTTTCTTTATCCTCCCGAGATCCCTCGATGGTGTTGCTACCATCCGTTTTCATTCTACCTTAAAGATATGGTATCAAGCGTCGACACAAAACTTGGCTCTCCGTGGTGCCCTTATTACAGAGTATAGCAGGGTGTGTACAAGGGTGCCTTCTGTTTTGTACAATGAGTCCAGTGACTTCGGTCTGCTAGTAGGCATGGACAGCTATTGTCCATATGCAAATTAGAGGGAAACCTTCCAGCTCGTTATCTCATGGCACCGTGCTCCGATTTCCAGAAGACCCGCTTGCGTCATCAAAACGAATGATCCATCTCCAGTCCACAGACGGCTTGTTGGCGAAGCACGTTAAGTGGGACTCCGTGAGCATAACAATTGGACACTTTCGATGTGCGAACAGAGATTTACAAGCCAGTACGGTTTCTCTACGAAGCTAGAAGAAAAGGTTGCCAATCGTATTGAAGGAGACGCAATACAATTATGATGTTCTGTTAATTCACTATAGATTCGAACGTGCTGTATACCATCTGCTCAACATCGAGGATAGCAGGACGTTCATCATGCCTTCGATATTTCGAACATTGGTGAGACACTACCGCGATTGACATACAGGTTGCTGATTATCGACACCACCGCTTTTGACGTGTTCTTTGGCAAAGACACATTTCCTTGGTTTCGTCGCTGCAATGTCGTTCTACGGGATGACTGGGAATATTAATAGGAAGGATTACCTCTGAGGCGGTACAACTCCTTTTTGTCGATCTATAATTGAATATACTATGTCATATACGTTTGGCATGACATCCCCTTGACCTCAAATGAGCAAATCGGTTGAAGTAAGAACGGTTGAGTTGCTCAAATATTGGAAACGTGTCATCGGTAACCCCAAAATTGGAGAAGGCCCGCCATGAGAAGACTGTTTCGTTGAACACCGTGACTTCGATCCCATGAACCCTTCTGCTGGTATCTACAACACACGAGAGTCAAGCGCCAGCGTCACAGAGGCATCTATCCGGGCTTCTGTTGGCAATGGATTGTGGCTGCCTTAGAAGGCATTGAATTCGCGGTGGAGAGAAAGGATAACCGCAACCTTGTACTCCAAATTATATCCTTTCAAGGTTGGGCTCCGAAGCTGGACATGGATAGCATCGATCGGCATGCGACACAGACTGCCTGGGACGACCGTGGGATGATCGTCCAGGTTCAGCAGGAGCTTCCATGTTTCGATTCGATAATGGATTTCGGAAGAGGCAGGCGCCAAGTAGAGAAGAACGAAGCTGCTATCCAAGAAGCACCACACTGACTTGGACAAGAGTGAGTCTGTTGTCGAAACGTACTTTCTCACATATCTTGATTAGCTTGCATTGAAATGCAATGATGCTTTCTATTCTTGCTTAGTCGTCGCTCGGTCGTTCTCACACTGGCTCCGACACTGATATCAAGACTTCCCTGATGTTCCTATTCATCGTCCAAAATCATACAGTCCAGAGTTCAAACCCCTGGCCGATCTCCCACCGCGACTATTGCCACCATTATATACAGTGTTAACGGATCCCACACTACTACGGCCATCGCGACTACCTAGTTCTCGATTCTAGATTTTGACGCCTTCTCTCAATGGGCAAGCTCGAGGTATCACGCAAAGCGGACAACAGTCAACTACTGGAGAATTTCTTTAGAGCTTGTACCGTACACGTGTGTCAGCATCCACTGATAAACCTCACTGATCATACCATGCCTCTTCATCTGGACAAAGTACCTCTCGAGGTCCTGCAGAAATGTTTCCGTCTTCTCTTTGTGGTTTATGATCAAGCCTTGATCCTCTGTCCAGACAATTCAACCCCACCAGCATACCGCACTCGCCTGCAACCATCACTTCTCAGAGTATGTCGCCGTTTCTATCAAATTGGGCTTCCGCTGCTGTACGGTGAAAATACAATCACCGCCTCATCACCAGCCACTTCCATCGATTTCGATACTCATCTGTCCAGCTTACCTGGGAAAAACCGCCAATTAATTACCAAAATCGTCCTCAGAATCGACTGGGCTAGTCAGCTTTGGGCAAGATTTCCACTCATCGCTCGCCAAATTGCAGAGCTCAAATCTCTGCGTCGGCTTGAAATCATCATCACCGACGGTAACGAGAATAAGCTTGTACCATACCCAAGGGACGGCCCGTATGGCACAGTGATGCTTAAGCTCGAGAAGAAAGTCTTCAGGGAGCTTATTGCGGGCCTAAAAGGCCTAAGAAGTTTCAAGTTGGAGGGTTTTCCAGATGATGAATTCGCTAAAGCATTGGAGAACATGGTTAATATTGCATGAATGGAGGGTTATTCGCTACATCCTACAGCAATTGTCGGTGTCATAGCCCATCTGGTCGACTCCTCGCAGAGTATGTAAATATAACAAGCACCAATATCTTGGCAGTTTGGACATTGTTCTTAGTGTACTAAACAATATACCCAATCGTAATCAAATTGACGAGCAAGGGCCCCAATTACTCATGCAACTCGAGTCTTTGAGGCAAGTGAAGCATACGAAAAGAGTAACCAAGTGGGTACTTATGTAGCTAAGAACATGATAAGCTCCACAATCTCATCAAAGAACGAATTTATACATTTCAGCGTGGACTCGAGTGTTTGCCAAGGCTATACTAATCCCTGGAAATTTGTTGAATGGGAAAGCTATTCCACTGGCGCTGCAATGTGCTGTCTTGAAGCAAGGGGAAACGATCCATCAAGATGGTGAACCGTAGTATGATGCCTCGGACATGACATATGAACGCACGTACAAATTACAGAATCGTCGTCAAACTGGTAAATGCATGGGTAAGGTTGGGACGTGACGTTGATTAATACATGAATTAGTAAATGAATTCAAATGTGTTAGCTTCGCTAAACGCCTATAAATCACAAAAGACGCTAGGCTGGGTATCTTATGCACAATTCTACTCTCCACCAGTCCCCTCAGCACCAGATCTCTCGCCACCCTCTTCAGCCTCTCTCTCTCGTACCTTGCTCTGATCCGCATGCTTCGCAGGATCAAAAACATATATCGGAAACTCCAAGAACACCGTTCTTTTCAAAATCGTAGGCATCCTGACATAAAGCTGCGGCGGAAATGGTATCAGAATGCTGGTACATTCCGTGTACTTCTTGAATGACTCCCAATGGTTCCTGCTTTCGTACCGTTTCTTTGCTCCTGGGCGTTCTTGGAGTGTGAGACCTGATACGAACATGAGGAGGAGGGTTAGGAAGAAGGCGCCAAGGATTGAAGCGTAGAGGGCACGGTAGGCGCCACCGTGGACGTAGCCATTTGCGGCTGGTGAGACGGCGATCATGAAGATTGCTGGGGTTGTTAGTAAGGTACTATGAGAAAAGACGAGAAGGGCTTACAGAATTGAATGATGATCTCCCCGAAGTAATTGGGATGTCTGGTCCATACAAAGAGGCCTACATCGCAGACTTTGCCCTTATTCTCAGGCTTGCTCCTGAATATGTATTTCTGTATGTCCGAAACACTTTCCATAAGAAAACCAATTGTATATAATATCACACCAGCGATATCTCTCCCCGTACCAAACTTTGGCTGTGGGTACTTTGTCACATTCGGCGAATTCAACAGCGTCACAGGTAGCGAGACTGTCCAGACCCAGACCATCTGAAATACCCAGAAACCCAGAAAAGGAAAGAATTTATCTCTTTTGTCGTCGAATCTGTCATCCTTGCCAGTCTTGATGATCCGAAAGAGAAGGAAGGCTGAGAGTCGAGCTCCCCATAGCATTATAAATAGAGAATCTACGATCTGTCTCGCATTGTGGTGGCCGGAGAATGAAAGCGTTATGATGGCAAGGACGACGAAGTTGGTTCCTCCAGCGAAGTCTGCAGTCAGGTATCAGCATTACTGTACACAAAGTTTTGGAAGAGACATACCAGTGAGCTTGTCGAACTTAAGTGAGTATGCTATAGAGAAGAAGAATAGCTGGTATGCAATCGTAATCAGGAGGGTTATTGCGAGATAGTAGTCGTCCAAGGCGTGAACTTCTGCCATATTGAAGGCTGAGGAGGAGAGGTGAATAGTGTGTTCTCTATACGAGAGATTTCCAGCCCGCAGCAGCAATCTCTTTATATGAACGCCATGTGCTCATGACGGTGTATGCTTACGGAATAATTGTTCGTCCGCTTTCAATGTCGCGCTTTCACACGCAATTTCGTATTCGCGTTGGAGCTGTCAGCCGCAGCGTCATAGACTTAGATCTGGCCTATCCTCGGCTCGATGCTAGCGTTCCCGCTGACAGATAAGATTATCGAAGATCCTTGGCGGTAGATCAGCTCATGAGCCTCTGCAAATGTTTGGGCGCTTATGTATGTAGAATAATTCGGATATTTCACTGAGTTGACATTCAAATACGTGAGCAAACGCATGCTCTGCTTGACTTCCTGGCGCATTATCCCACAGGATTGTTCATTCGTAATACGCAGACACATTTCGTATGATTCTATCATCGATTAGAGATGTAGAATAATACATGCTTGAGAGGTCGGTCTCCGAATTCTTTCATCACGCGGAAGGGGCCTTGTGTCTACCTGATTTCCACTCCCTACTTCATCACAGTGAATTACGGCTGTGTTCTCTCCTGCACGCATCATACTAGGCGGGTGCTACTGCGTGTTAGCACTTCTCGAACTGCAAAATGTCTGTAGTCGAGTCCCGCCTGTCTCTCTAATGAGCATGTGGAAACCTCGCGAGGTTCTAGAAGGTCCGACGATGTAATCAAAGTCGCAGGCAATAGTTGGCTTCCAACTATATCAGCCAGCAAGATTTGAGTGAAACCAAAAGGCTGTGTCTGCACCACTCTCTGACACGAGTGTTTCGGGCACACTGCGGCTGCAGACCCCGAGTTCGCAAAGGGAAGGAGATCCCCTGTTCCTATTCACAGTTTGTCATCATGGCGTGAAGCCGCGAAGACATAAGGCCAACCTGGTCGGAAGCTGGTCCCACGTCTTCTGTGTTTTCTGAGGGCAGCGGCCTTTGAGTATATGATCAATGCGGCCAAGTCTCATCCAACATCGCCATTTGGAAGTAGCTGCGAATGAGAATCGCCCTCGACAGTTGGCGCTTCCACGAATACATCTTTGGCCTGATGTTCTTGCGCCTTCGCATTTTCCAGCCTCGCCTTCTTAGCTTGTCGCTTTTGCTCTCTCTTTGATATAGGTCTAGGTGAGTCACCAACCTCTTCGCCCTGGTCCTCCAGTACTTCAGCTTTCCTCTTACTCTTTGAATGCTTCATTTTTGCCGCATTTTCCTCCTGACCCAATGTTTTATGTTTCTCTCCCCCATATACCACATCAACCACCCCTCCATAACTCCTTCTCTTCATCTCTGCCTGCATCACCACACTACGTGCCTCCCGGCCAACTGCCTCTACACCCCTTTCCTGTCCGAGACCCCACAGGACAGCCATGTTGATGACATCTGCCGGGCCTCTGCATGCCAACGCTCTCCTTGCCTCACTGCTCATGATGATTCCTCTTCCTCTCGTGGCTCGTATCAGCTGCGTAGCATTGCTGATCAAATTCCTTCTTGAAGCACCCCCATCGCTATTTAGTATTCCAGGACCGTAGCAGATCTCAAATTTGATGCCCCGCTGTAAAGCAACGGCAAGAGTCGTATGCTTGAAGTAGAATGGATATCTGATACTCAAATCGACGGAAATGAGATCGCACTCGAACGCTTGACAGGCCAACATGAGGCATTTCTCAGTGGTCGGTCTGAGTGCTACAATGTCGTATACTGAGCTGATACTGTTGAGGCGGTGATTCTGTGAAGGGTCTGAAAGATGTACTGTGCAACGTCGAAGAACTTGTAGAGACGCTGGGAGGCTGAACGGTAGAGGCAATGGTATTTGGTTCGTAATGTTCACCGGAACTTGTCCTGAGACGGTATGATCCAACGCAACGCTATCGTAGCCCACTATCATACATCAATGCCTGCTTAAAAAGGGCTGGGATCTCAGAATGACTGACGCTCTGCCAAGAAGGCTAATGTACGCTGTAGCTCTCCGTGGTTCGCGCTGTATGGGACGTTGAGGTCATAGTACATGCTTGTTCCTCCCCTCGCCCCCTCAAACTCCTTCACCTTTGCAGTGCACCGTGTCAGTAATTTGATTTCACTAAAGCAGCGCCGGCGGCGAAAAGGATTGGAGATCCAACCCAAAACAAGCGAACTAGCGCGCGGCTCAAATGATGTGCGAGGCTTCGCTCGGTCCCCACTATCACACGACTATCAGGCTTTTGTGGGATATGATGTCCCATGGCTCACTAAGTATATTCTAACGATGGTGTGTATATCTTGCTAGTATTCAGGCTTTGATACGTTGTTTGCTGTACATTAGTCCGTCGTACCCAGCATGGCGCGCGTATATGCGGACGTCAATCAGCACATGCCAAAGTCATATTGGGAGTATGACAGTGTCAACATTACATGGGGGGTCCTAGAAAACTACGAGGTAGTTCGAAAAATAGGTATATTCATGTGTTGATAGCCGCTCAAGATCTTCAATCAGCTGACCTTGCGCAGGTAGAGGGAAATATTCAGAAGTCTTCGAAGGCATAAACATCGTCAACTACCAGAAATGCGTCATCAAGGTTCTCAAACCCGTCAAAAAGAAGAAGATCAAGAGGGAGATCAAGATTCTACAAAACCTGTCTGGTGGACCTAACGTTGTTGCGCTGCTGGACGTTGTGCGAGATAGCCAGAGCAAGACGCCATCGTTGATATTTGAATACGTCAATAACACGGACTTTCGAAGTCTATACCCAAAATTCGTAGATTACGATGTGCGGTACTATATCTTTGAGTTGCTCAAGGTATGGGCGAAGTCATCTTCAGGCGAACGAAACGCAGTTGGCTGACAAGCCTCGCCAGGCCTTGGACTTCTGTCACAGCAAGGGCATCATGCATCGAGATGTCAAGCCTCATAACGTCATGATAGATCACGAGAAGAGAAAGGTGTGTTGAAATAATCTCTTTTCAATCATACAGGGCTGACTATCCAAAGCTGCGCCTTATCGATTGGGGATTGGCAGAGTTTTACCACCAAGGCACTGAGTACAATGTTAGAGTGGCATCAAGATACTTCAAAGGACCCGAACTGTTGGTCGACTTTCAGGAGTACGATTATTCTCTGGACATGTGGTCATTAGGAGCTATGTTCGCTTCGATGATCTTCCGAAAAGAGCCGTTCTTCCATGGGAACAGCAACTCGGATCAACTCGTCAAGATCGCCAAGGTACTCGGGACAGATGATCTGTTTGAGTATCTTGACAAGTACGATATTGACTTGGATACCCAATATGATGACATACTGGGAAGGTTTCCAAAGAAGAACTGGCATGGCTTTGTAAATGCTGAGAATCAAAGATTCGTCAGCAACGACGCTATTGACTTCCTTGACAAGCTACTTCGTTACGACCATCAGGTACGTTAATCCACTCTCTAATCCGTGTTCGAGCTTGAGTGGGAGCGTTCTGATGCGAATCTTAGGAACGGCTGACGGCCAAGGAAGCCATGGCACATCCGTATTTCAGCCCTGTAAGAGCTGCAGGATCATCATCGACACAAAATCATAGCTCTTCCGTATAGCAATTGGCCATTCAACCGCCTCCTCGTCTTCTATTCCTATAATAACGCGTACGCATCCACTCACCTTGTCATCTATCAATACAGCTTGCTCAAGCATTGAGCTTGGGATTCGAGTCTTCGAAAAGCATTTACATGGGCGCGCGGGGCTTACATTGAGAAAACGGACCTCACTGTTTTCTCCAACGAAGTATGAAACCATGATAGCTTGCTCTGATACCCCTCAACATCTATTCTCCAAATGGGCTGGCGAAGTGTGCGGGAAACCGAACAAATTTTCTTCCGTGGGCTGGAGAAACATTAAGAGGTAGTCTTCGCTATTATTGGGCGTTGGCTAGTCTTTAGCATTATGAAGAATTAAATCGATCGTCTCCATCTAACATTGACAACCCCTAGCCCTAATTGTTGTAAACGCGCGTTTAGGTCGCTAGAGCTCAAGTATCCATATTCACATGCAAAGTCAGGATAATTTGCTTTTTCGTGATGAGTCAGAAGTTTCTTTTATCTTTCCATTATTTAGGCGATTCGCAATTCTAATTAACACGGATAAAAATAAGTTTCTTCTCATCTTCAATTGACGTACTGGCAAAATTCTTCGAAAAGCACTCTTCGTTCGCGCTCCAATTTGGAGACACATTGGAGCTCGACAACGCGCAACAATGGCTCTGAACGCTGCATCACATAACTCCGGTAAATTCTGCACGCCATTTGGAAGTTGTATAGTTTCTGATGCACTTCATATAGCTGGTGTGAAAACAGGTCCTATATCTGGACAGCCTCCATCGGCTTCACAGGAGACGACTGCAGCCCTGCTCGGAGCTTCTAGAGATGATCCAATGGGTCAGCATGAGGGTGGACAGGATGGAGGGGACAAAGAAGCTCCTCAAAAGATAAAGACCGAGAAAGAGCGTACGTGCCCAGGCTAGCAAGACTTTGCACGCTGCCGGACATAATATTGACATCAGCATCTAACAGCTTCGTCTAGTCGAGAAAGAACGCAAGAAGGCGGAAAAGCAGAAGAAATTCGACGAAAAGAAGGCAAAGACCACGAACACTCCAGCTACGCCGGGGATGTCGAAGACCAAGGAAAAGAAGGCTAAGCAGGACACGGCGAAGGAGGAACCTTTACCGGACTTCGAGTGGTATGTTGGGACGGGGAAGAAGAAAGGTTTGTGGAATGATTGCTGTTCCCCACCAAGTAGCTTTGTCTAATCGTTACCCAGAGCTCAGATCATTCGATGATCCGTTGTACAAGGCCTACATCCCAAAAGCCGTAGAGTCGGAATGGTACGCATGGTGGGAAAAGTCTGGGTTCTTTGAACCTGAATTTGGACCCGATGGCAAGGTCAAGAGCAAAGGTTACTTCGTTATCGTAGAACCACCGCCAAATGTTACCGGAGCTCTACACATGGGCCATGCCTTACCAAACGCCTTGCAAGATGCTATGATACGCTGGAATCGGATGCGAGGATTAACTACGCTGTGGCTCCCTGGTTGTGATCATGCTGGCATATCTACACAGGCTGTAGTAGAGAAAATGATCATGAGAAAGGAAGGAAAGACTAGGCACGACCTTGGTCGAACCGCACTCGTCGAGAAAATCTGGGAGTGGAAGGACACATATCAGAAAAATATCAACATGGCCCTTAAGCGTATGGGTGGTTCTTTCGACTGGACCAGAGAAGCATTCACTATGAACCCTACCTTCAGCGCTGCTGTAACGGAAACGTTTTGCAAACTACATGAAGAAGGCCTTATCTACCGGTCCAATCGCCTGGTAAATTGGTGTACAGCACTTAGCACAACTCTATCGAACCTTGAGGTTGATAGTAAGGTATTGGAGGGACGGACATTGCTTGATGTTCCGGGCTACGATAAGAAGATCGAGTTTGGCGTAATCACTCATTTCCAGTACGAAATCGAAGGAAGCCACGAGAAGATTGAGGTTGCCACGACGCGGCCCGAAACCATGTTGGGCGACACTGGTATCGCAGTGAACCCACAAGATGAGCGGTACAAGCATCTTATAGGCAAACACGCGACACACCCGTTCGTCAGGCGGCGCTTGCCAATTTTTACAGATGACTATGTGGATATGGAATTTGGTACGGGAGCGGTCAAGATGACACCGGCTCATGATCCTAACGATTTCGAAATTGGCAAAAGACATGGCCTAGACTTCATTAACATCCTCAATGATGACGGTACCATGAACCATAATACAGGTGAATTCCAGGGAACGAGGCGTTTTGACGCTAGGTATAAGGTTATCGCTGCTCTGAAAGAAAGAGGACTTTACGTCAAGTGGGAGAACAACCCTATGAATGTTCCGATGTGCCAGAAGTCGAAAGATGTCATTGAACCCATCATGAAACCGCAGTGGTGGATGAAGATGAAGGGCGGTTTAGCTGACGCTGCCATCGACGTCGTAAGAGACAAGAAGATTGTCATTAAGCCCGAAAAGTCGGAGAAAGACTATTTCCGCTGGATGGAGAACATCAATGATTGGTGTCTGTCAAGACAGCTTTGGTGGGGCCATCAACCTCCGGCGTACTTCATCAATATCGAAGGAGAGCCTGGAGAAGACGCAGATGGTGAGCGATGGGTTACTGGAAGAACACAAGAAGCAGCAGAAGAGAAAGCAAGAGCCAAATTTCCTGGTAAGAACATCACGCTGACAAGAGATCCTGACGTGCTTGACACTTGGTTCTCGTCTGGTCTTTGGCCTTTTGGGACTTTAGGCTGGCCTGAAAAGACAGCTGACTTTGAAAAACTTTATCCCACGTCTGTCCTTGAGACTGGTTGGGATATTCTGTTCTTTTGGGTAGCTAGGATGATCATGTTTGGAGTCAAAATGACTGGACAGGTGCCGTTTACTGAGGTTTACTGTCACTCTCTAGTCAGAGACTCAGAAGGCAGGAAAATGTCAAAGTCGCTGGGCAATGTTATTGACCCTCTCGATGTCATGGGTGGTATTACGCTACAAGCGCTACACGACAAATTGAAGGTTGGCAATCTTGATCAGAAGGAGCTGGCCACGGCAACCAGATTCCAGAAGACCTCATTCCCAGACGGAATACCCGAGTGTGGTGAGTGATGCCTGCCCCTGAGGTATTATTCGATCGATATTCTCTGACAAGCGCTCTCATAGGTGCTGATGCTTTGCGATTTTCTCTGGTCAATTATACAACAGGAGGTAAGTCGTTGAAAAATACCCGTAATGCACCCAATCTTATAGCTTCCAGGCGGCGACATCAACTTCGACATAAAGCAAATGCACGGCTATCGCAAGTTCTGCAACAAGATCTACCAAGCCACTAAATTCGTTCTCGGAAAACTCGACGCCTCCTTCAAACCCCAAGAACATCCCACCAAGACCGGCCACGAATCACTCGCTGAACTATGGATCCTCCATAAGTTCAATACCGCCACCGCCGAAGTCAATGCCGCCCTTGCTGCCCGCGAATTCTCCCAAGCTACCAGAGTGACATACGAGTATTGGTACAACCACCTCTGTGACGTCTACATTGAAAACTCCAAGTCCATCATTCAAGACGGCACCCCCACAGAACAAGAATCTGCCAAACAAACTCTCTACACCGCCCTTGAAGGCGGCCTTACTATGATCCACCCATTCATGCCCTTCTTAACTGAAGAATTGTGGCAGCGTCTCCCCCGCCGACCCAACGACACCTGCCCCTCAATCGTCAAAGCCGCATACCCAGAGCATCGACCGGAATTAGACGACTCCGCCGCGGAAGAAGCCTACGAGCTCATCCTCGCGGTGTCCAAATCCATCCGCTCCATCGCAGCCGAATACGCCATCAAAGAAAACGCAGACGTCCACATCCAACTCTTCACCGACTCCGCCCACAAAACCTGCACAGCCCAACTCCCCTCTATCAGATCCCTTGCCGGAAAACCCATGCTCGGTTCCAACGCCTCCGTTTCCCTCCTCTCCCCCACCGCACCCAAACCAGCTGGCTGCGTAGCACAAGCCGTCAACGCGGACGCGGCTGTCTACCTCGTCGTGAAAGGCCGGATTGATATCGACGCTGAGATCCAAAAAGCGAAAACGAGGTTGGATAAGGCGAGTGAAGGGGTTAGTAAGCAGAGGAAGATTATTGAAGGTTTAGAAAAGGCTGGGAAGATGGATGGTGAAGTGGGGGAGGCGGAGAGGAGGAGGTTGGAGGACGCGAGGAAAGAAGTGGAGGTGTTGGAGGGGAGTATGGGACAGTTTGAGAGGTTGAAATTGGAGTAGTGTGATGACTTGGTATTTTTGTGGTGGGAGATGGGGAGGGATGTATGTATGTATGTTGCTTGCATGTGCGAGGGAGGAGATATCGTGATGTCTTTTTCTTTTCGAATATTAAGTGCTTGCGCTGTATGTAAGGAGATGTGCTATTTGAATAGAATTGAGGAATGCTATGAAACCTCATTGCAGCTGGGCGGATAGAAGTGAGTGCCGGGTCTGCTATCTGTAAGTTCGCGTGTTAGTAGCCTAGGATGGAACGCCTAGGAACAATGCTTTATCCCTTACTACTCGAAAAAAAACGGGTTTCGCCTCTACGTTCCATTATAATATTATATTATATTCTTTATGGCTTGCATCACGTCCCGTTGAGAATACAGTAGTATATGAAATGCTTCTATTGAGCGTCGTTTGTAAACGAACAGCAAAATCTTGTATATATGTATAGTAATACACACACCTCCCACTCCCGAGCATGCTGAATTCAACGCACTTCCCACACCTGATCAAGCTGAACCCAACACAATACACACCTCCTGCTCCCGAGCACGGTGAACGTAACGAAATGTCCACCCTTTTCCTCCCACTAAACCCTCATGTTCTTCATAAATGCTCTATGCACTCCCTCCACCAATGAGAAGAAGATAACCATATGCCACTCAAGCAGTCCACTCAATCACAAAAAAAATCTCTATCCCCACAGCCCCGATCTACTTCGTCCCAGACTTCATCTTCCCCGTCGCAAAAGCCGCCCCCACAGCACTCAACGCCCCAATAAAAAGACACACAGCAATAGCATTCGGTCCATCCGCCGCTTTCTGAATATCCTCCGCACTCCCATCCTCATGCAACTCCGGACTCTTCCCCGGTTCCAGGATCGAGAAAACGATCATACTGATAAACGTGCCGACGAATTGAGGCAATGTAGTGAAGAGATTCAGGATACCGAGGTAGATACCCGCTGTTTCGCCTGTGGAGCTGTCGTTGGTGGGGGAGTCGTCGAGGTCGCGGTCGAGATGGTGGAGGCGCAGGAAGGTGGGGGAGGAGGGCATGGAGATGTCGTCTGGAGAGTCGGAGAGGCGGCGGTAGGAGGTGCCGTTTGCGAGCATGGTGGTTGGGGTGGTGAGGCGGTTGATTTCGATGCCCATGAAGGCGAAGGGGGCCCAGCATGATAGAGCCCAGGGGATGCCGCAAATGGAGACGAGGATGGTGGCCATTTGGAGGGAGCGGACGAAGGGGGCGAGGCACATGCTTGCTGCGAAGAGGAGGTGGGAGTATTGCCAGGTGGTGAGGAGGTCTGGTTTGTATTTGTTGACGGTTTCGAGGATGGGGGTGAGTGTTGGGGGCCCGCGGGGAGTGAATTTCCGGCGGTCTTGGTCGGGGGATTGGACGGTGAAGGGGAGGAGGACGGAGGCGGCGAAGGTGATGATGGAGAAGACGACGAGGGAGAGGGAGCCGACGCGGCCGACGTCGCCAAGGGTGTCTTTGGAAGCAGAGGCGTCGGTGTCGGGATGGTAGCGGAAGTAGACTTCGCCGACCCAGGTTGGGCTATAGAAGAGGAAGGGGAACCAGCCTAGGAGGGTCAGCAGACATTGGGATAGACAAAGTCAAGGGTTCAATACCGATCCAGGCCCAGAATTGGACCCAGCAGATGGCTTGTATTCGGTCTGGAAGGTGCATGGTCGTCTTCACGATTTTGCTGATCATTTTCACGGCGTCCGCTTTCGCTTCTGAATCTCTATTCCCTATATGTCAGCTTTCGTACGTTGATACAGTGAGTATCCGAATTTACTTTGATGATATCAGTCTCCGTTCATGGACAGCCCACGAGGTTATGCCCACAGCAAGATTAAAGAATATGGCCGCAATCACAGTTATTTGCTTGAATTGGGAGTCCCCGAATGTTGTTCCAAAGATTTTGACTAGGTTAAGAGTCCCAATGGCGTACCCTACAAGATGACCAATGGCTATCATCCTACTTGCTGCAGATATTTAATATCTAGGTTCTCTCT
Source organism: Cladonia rubrotincta (assembly GCA_963971245.1). Lineage (NCBI taxonomy): Eukaryota > Fungi > Ascomycota > Lecanoromycetes > Lecanorales > Cladoniaceae > Cladonia > Cladonia rubrotincta. The sequence continues at coordinate 1,310,709 of OZ020203.1, read as the reverse complement.
GAAAGGGCGGCTGTCCTTACCCCAGGCAGATCCAAGCTGTTGCTTTGCGATTGGTAGCGTATCGACGATCAGACTTCGACATGATGACTGGACTGGCATTCTGATTAGCTTCCACCCCTTGGCTCAGTCGTATATGAAGTACTTACCTGCGTTGATAGCAAAGTCTACTGCGTAGATGCTAAATACCGCCAGAGCAATCGTGCAGGATTTGGCCTGCAATCGCGTTGTGAGATATGGTCCTCATGGTCGAATGTTCCTGGGCACTGACCATGCCCGGCTCTGTAACGAACATGCCCACTATCTCCTTCGTCCATCCCAGTACCAAGAGGCAAAGGCCTACGGCCAGCGATCCCCCTATCATGAAAGGTCTTCTCCTGCCCCATTTTGACCTGGAATTGTCGGCCAAGACACCCACCACCGGCTGCATGATAAGCCCAGATAGAGGTCCAGCGATCCATACTAGCGATGTTTTACTTTTGGTCAGACCGAGCTGGAGAAGGTAGGGTGTGCAGTCTGTCAGTTGGCTCAGCGCTAATTCCCCTAACAAGGTCGCGTGCGCAGAGGATCTCACAGGTCATCTCAATGCCCCAGGTGAATCTGTCAAAGCGGTTATTAGCTGCGGAGTGCCTATCACAGGTAGGAGGCATCGTACTGTAAGCCCACCAGACTGAAGGTCAACAGAGCCATACGCATGGACTCTGATGACCCCTTTATGGACGGGGTGCCCGCCCATGACGCAGCCTGAGGCATTGCCTCTTCAATCTTTCTCATATAACGGGTATCATCTATGCGGGACGGACTTTGCGTGTGTCACTTTGCACAGACCAGGGAGCAACAGATTGCGACGTAACGCGCTAAAGGAAAGGCTGCAGTACTCAATTGGACGAAATGCACAGGATCAATATTGTTGGGGCGCTGAGTTAGAACTGCGGGTTCAGTTATTGTGAAATATAGAGCATGCAAGGAAGACTGAGGCCACGCATGCAATTACGACGTGCTAAACGTCTTGCCCAGGATTAATTTTTGTTATCGTCGTTGGTTAGAAACTAAAATTATCAGCCTCAACCTTGCCAACGCACGATAACCGATTTGCATAAATTGCATATCAGCAGGATAACGTTATGCATCAACAGATGTGAAACTAAGATGAGGAGCGTTTCAAATACCTGGTCAAATTTGTCAACCAGTCCGTCATGGCTTGGCCAAGTCGGTTGGGGGCTGGTAGGAAAGGGTTAAGCCTGGAATGTTAGGTCGGTTTCATCAAGATTGACGGATACTCCCGGTCAGGCTTCACTATCACACCGACCCCCTATTGACCCTATTGACCCTGTTGACCCTATTGACCCTAAGGTATTGACCCTATTGAGACCTTATTATTTGATATGACCGGGATCAATCATCACCAGAACATCCCAGAACACTCAAGCTCCCACCCAAACGACACGGTGACGGGCGGGGCATGCCGCAACGAGAGGCTCTCCTTAACCTAGCCACTCTCCTTTGCACTGGGTCGAGATGTGCTTGCTCTTCGGAAGCATGTCGTGTGTGTCGTGTGTCACGGAGATTCGAGAAGCAGATATCCATTGTCCTGCATATTCTCCAACCTTCTGTACATCTGCATTGCATCACAACACCTTACAGCTTACAATAAAGTTGTCTTGTATGCGATATTTGAGTCGTATAAGGTGATGCGCTTAAGCGCCGAGCAAAACAATCAAAAGGCTCGCCTCGTTCCTTGCAAAGTCCAATGATCGGTGAGATGCTGCGAAATTGTGCGGGGTTCAAGGGAGTCAAGCTCCCTTTGAATCCCTTCCCGTGGCGTTGTACATGCCTGCTGGCCGCTTGACTATTGCCCATAATGATGAGCTACCCTTGTGCTCTAGACCTTAACCGATGTAAACATTGGGCAGGGGTCATTGTGAAATGAGCTTCGGCCCTGTTCGAGGGGACTACCCGTCCCTGCCTGGTAGGTATCTGGAGGTTTTATAAAGTCAACTCGACATATCTTGTCTTCTCCTCTCCTTCGCTGCCACTGTCCTCACTCTTCTTCCCTTGTGCTTTCGTACCATTCGTGCTAGTCACGACAGTCACTCATTTGAGCTCTCGCTCGTTCCATTCATTGACCTTTACCCTGTCCTTGTCTGGCCATTTATCTCGTCGATCGAGATTCAGCCTCAACAGCTCAACTATCCCACACTCGTTCCAACTTAAAAAAATGCACTCCCTCAACATATTCTTGACGCTGAGCGTTACCCTGTCTGGTGTACAGGCTCACGTTGCCCGACCCCGTGGCCAAACTCATACCGTCTGCTATCAAGACAACCAACTACGTGCTCTCGAGCGCTTTTCCGAGTACGCAAACGACTTTTGTCCGGCCTACCTTGCCGGTAAGACCGCGGACTATCCCAAATGGCTGAAGAGCTGGAACAAGTGGAAGGTGTCCAGCGCATGTTCATGCTATGAGAAGACAGCTACATCACTTGGCCCATCATCTACTGCTGCCCTATCAGAGAGCGCTCTGTCCAGCGCTCCGCCTGCCCTTACCGCTGTCTTCGCTTCTACAACTGCGTCTGTCAGCGGCAATGTCCCTTCAAAAACAGCTCCTTCGCCTACCAAGGGTTATGTACCCACCGGAGGTTATGTACCTTCTGGGGGTTATGTACCTTCCGGTAGTATATACGGTTCTGGTACTGGAATGCCTTCAGTCACAGCTCCACTACATACTGCTCCTGTTATCCCTAGCCCCACTTCCGCTGTACCAAATACAGTCGTTCCGATCAGTGCCGTTGATACGAGCGCTATTGACATGTACTCTTCGACTACATCGTTAGCTTCAGAGGCTGCAACTACGGCTCCTGCTGGCAACGGTGACAAGTACCCACCACAGCCTCCAGGAGCAGGTCCAGGCAAGCGTGGACTTTGCTACGATAATAACAGCAACTCAGCATGGAGCGAATTCTTTGTTGGAAGCCAATACGTAACCTATGGATCTAACTGGGACGTTCTGCGCGGTGACCAGCTCGACCAGTCATTCTCCTATGTCCCCACCATCGCAGTGGACAGCGATCTCAACAACGACAACTGGAACGACACCGTACCAGTCCTAATCGAAGGCGGAACAAAAGCCCTATTCGGATCCAACGAGCCCGACAACACCGGCCAAGCCAACCTCACCGTCGCCGACGCCGTCACCGTTCACAAGAAATACATGCAACCTTATTACGGCGAAGTACAACTCGGCACCCCAGCCGTAACCAACGGCGGCGGCTCCACCGGTCTCGCCTACCTCGAAGCTTTCGTCGAAGCCTGCACAGGCTGCTCCTTCAACTTCGTCAATGTCCACCATTACCTCCAGAGCTCCGACGTCAATACCACCCAATACATCCAAGCACTCCAAGACTACATAGACATAGACGTCCCCGCAGTCCAAGCCAAACATCCTTCCATTGCCGGTTTGCCAATCTTCATTGGCGAGGTACGTCCCCCCCCCCCTCCTATCCCCAACCTATACTCAAAACCCAAGCTAACAAACGATCTTTCCAGTGGTGGCTCTGGAACGTCTCCGAATCCGAAGGCGAGTACTTGATGGACATCCTCCTCCCCTACCTCGACGCCAATCCCAACGTCCTCGGCTACCAAGCCTTTGGCGGTCTGTGGGAAGGGAATTTCATCACCCCCGATGGGACAGGCTTAACGCCCGCGGGGCAGAAATATAAAACCATGGCGGCTGCAGCGCCGACTGCAACGGCAACGGCTACTGCATCTTAAAAAGTCCCCTTGATACCGCTGGCGGAATGGAGGGAGTGCGGTATATTCATTCTCATTGTAAATATTTGGGCCGGATTTTTATCTTCGATATGTGGAGTGGATGAGACGAAGGTTTAATGCATCATATGTTCAGCATAGCGTAGGCTTTACATAAAAAGGCTTGACAGCCGCATCGGATACGCATCCAAAAAATCATCTCATTTCAATCCAATCAGACCCAATTACAACCACAGGAATATCTCTCACTCCACGCCCTGAAAACATTTATAAAAAACAAAACAAAACATCATTTCTTCCCCAACCCCACCATCTCCCTCGCCTTCTCCGCTACCCCTTCGACCCCCCCATCGCCCCTTTTCCCATGTCCCTTCCCCTCCCCACTATCCACTTTATTCTCATTATTCAACCCCTCCACCTCCTTCTCCCTCTCCCGATGAATGTTCCCCTCCCCCCCCCTCCCCACATGAAAATTATCATACCCCTCCCCCAGCACCTTCGTTGCCGTTTCGGGAACAACATCGGCGTCGCCGGGCGTTCTTCCTTTGGTGGGACGGATGGAGGGGGAGGAGATGTTGCCGGCGCCGCCGCGCTGGGGAAAAGATTAGAAGAGTCAGTGTTGGGTGGGAGGGAGGGAAGGGAATGGGGGATGGGGGGGTGGATGGGGAATGGTTGTGCTTGGTTTGAGGGAAGGGAGGGGGGAGGGGAATTGAGATTGGGGTAGGGATAGTGGGGGAGGGGGGGAAGGCGTACGCCAGCGCTGTAAGAGCCATCGCCTTGGTCGCCCGGAGGACCTTCACGCACGATGCCGCCGTCGGCGTAGGGGGTTTCGTCGGGGGTGATGTTGCCGGCGCCGCCGCGGCCGTGGGAGATGATGGGGTCGGGCATGGTTGTTGTGGTGTGTTTTGCTTAGAGAACAAGAGTCTGAGGTATGGTAGGTAGGTGGGATGGGCAGTGTGTTCAGTTGTGCTAGGCGCGATGTTAGGAGGGAGGGCTCTGGTATTTGGCGAGGTAGGAAGGGGAGGGTGCGTACGAGTGATTATGGGGGGATGTGGAGGTGGGAGTGGACGTAGGTGGGGGTATATTCGTTGTAACGGGGTAGCGACATCTTGACTTGAGTAATGGAGTTATTCATGAGTATGGCAATGCCTAGGAGCGATGACGTTCCGGCGGAAAGTCAACCGATGATGTTTGTCTTGGCGTCGGATATGGCAGAAAGAAGGGGGATTTGTGAATGCCCATGTTTTTCATGTTATCTTACATCACGAAATGTCATCATTTGATAGGAGCGTAATAGTGGAAATGTGCCCTACGAACAGTATAATTCATAATGTCAAGAGGAGAGACGGGAAAGTGAAGGGACCATGAATCATCGCATTTGTAACGAGAATGTACAGTAGTTGGGCCAAGAGTAGAGCGAAGCTTTCTGCTCCTGACAACAATTTACAGGAAAAGCCTCGCGCGGTTCCATTCTCCTTCGCACGTTCATCGTATTGGTCTACAGTCAGTCGGTCTGTTTTGGTGGTGGAGCGGCGCCACCTGTCGTTGGGAGACCCATAAAGACTTTGAAGCTGTCATAGATACCCCATTCTATTGATATTGTTAGTGATTTACAATCTGCCGAAAGAATGGAGAAACTTACGAAGGGATGTGAGCGTGCCAATCATGAAAATCCTGAGGACCAGACCGTTCCAGAGACCTGGGAATCCAATGTCCTTGTAGATGCGCCCCATAGCGGCTCCGAAAGCTTCTCCAGGCTGGCGATTCGCATTGAGCTTGCTGACCATGACGTCTGCGGGGTGGGATACAATGGCACAGAGGATACCAGCTAGTAGAAGTTAACAACAAGACTTGGTACATATTATTCTATTAACAAACTCACCAAGATAACCACCAGCGAATGAGACAGCAGTTTGTGTTCCCTTGCCATATTCAGACTTCTTCTTGGGCATCCGATCATAGATCATTTCGACAATTGTCTCAAAAGAAGCGAATTTCATCATCGTGTAAGGGATCTGGCGGCCCCAAAGAGGATATAGACCTTTGTAGAGACTAATTGATCTTTAGGATATCTGAAATGCTGCAACCTTGGAAACTCATGCTTACCCAGCAGTACCCTCCTTTCCGGTAATTATGCTCAGGCCGTTCACGGTACCAGTAGCAAAAGGAGGAATCGTAGTCTGCATGCGGACTTTCACGGCTTCGAATGGACAGAGAGCGATATCAGCGATGAATTCGGCCGAGGCACTAGCAGCGAGGTAGAGTGATGTTTTGTATTTATAGGCGGCTTCTTCTCCGGCCAAGTCGGAGTAGAACTTCTTGAAAAACTCATATCCACCGTACTTGAAGGCACCTTGGGCCTGCGAGTGTTCAGCCTGCTGGGCCCCTTGAACCTGTCTAACCACCTACCGAATAGCCGAAAAAGGTAGGCCCCCATCCAGTGAAGATACCACGGACTCCTTCTGCTCGACCAATCTTACCCCATGCTTCGAGATTGCCTTTATACATCTTGGGGTCGACTTGACGACGACATTTGACCAGATCAAGCGGAGTTACCGCGGTGTGTGTGAGACCCTGACGTTATGAGCTACCGGTATTGCTTAGTTTTAAGCTGGTATACCCACGCAGGCCACAAGCCCTCCAAAAGTACAAGCAGCATAATATTTGGCCGAGTAAAGCTCTATCTGTCCGGTCTTGGCTCGAGCACTTGCGCTGGCCTCTCTGATCTCTTGTTGGGCCTTTTCGCTTAGAGCAGTAGCTTTCGATTTTGCATCTTCAGCAACACTCCAGGCTGTAAATCTAGGTTTTCGAATTGGTTTTTGCGGTTCTGGACGAGTCAATGGATGTCTGGAGGAGAAGACATCATTGAGGGCGCCCTGTGTAGGATAGAGGATGGGCATGGTGCTTTGAAGGTGTCAGTACATATAACAATCAAATCCTATGGCGCATTGAAGACTTACATAGGGTAGAGACTGAAATGCAGGGACAGGCTCAATACGCCAATAGTATAGGCAAAGAGATGGAAGCAATCAAAAGAGGCGGGTGAGGAGAGCTCAAGCTATGTGCCAAGGCCTTACGTAGGATCGACGGCCAAGCTGCAACGGCGCTGAGAAGACTAAGGTAGGCTGTATCAGATCGAAGCAGAGAAAGCTCATTGAGTATCTACTCCAGGCATCATTTTTTAAAATCACTATTATCGCAAAAGTGGCTCAAGCCGGGTGCTGATTTGCTGATTGAGCTGCTTCCCCGTGCCATCTCCAATGCAGCCTATTGGTGGCGCTAAGCTCTGTCGGATTTCTTAAGGCGATAACTCCGTATTCACGGCTCAAGTAGAGCTACCTCATGGAATGATAGTCGAAGCTCCATAGCAGGAGAGTAACTCCGTGAAGAAGGTTGCAATGGCCGCCCAGACCAATGGTGTTGAAGCACCTTCGAATACCAGCTCCACGACTTCACCATGGGCACACAAGTATCGTGGAGTACGTCTTGATAGCTTCGAGGTTGTCTAGGATCGACTGTAAATAATATACTGACTCTCGGCACTGCACAGGCAACAGTAGAAGATCTCGACCCACCACCTGCACTCTCCTCCAAACCTACCGACTCCATCTCCACAGCTCTAATGAACGCATATGAACGCGATTACACCCACTTAACAGTCGTCTCGGAAAACACTCGAGCACTACTTGGCTACCTCAACATCCCACGCCTAAAGCAATTACTCAAAGATGGCAAAGTCAAGGATTCTGACTACGTAGAAAAAGCAATGCAGAAGTTTAGAAGAAGGGGCAATGTTTACAAAGTCATAACTATGGATACGCCCTTGGAAGAGCTTGAAGCTTTCTTCAATGGGGGCGTTAATGGGAATGGCCCGCAAGACTTTGCTGTTGTTACGGATGTGAATAGGAGGTTTGTGCTTGGGGTGGCTACGAAGGGGGATTTGGAGGAGTTCGTGAAGAGGAGACCATGATGCACGAGGAGGACGAGGTTGGCTTGGAAGCATAGCGAAGGCGCTGGTTACGCAAGCGGGTTCTATTTCTTTTTTATGCATATCTCAAAGTCGTCGTGGACGTAAGAAGTCTTTCCTTGAAAGCCAAAACAGAAAAGGGTACGCGCAAAAAGCACACATACTTGTTAAAGACATTTTACTCTGAGCCCGTTCTGCTACAATTCACATTTCTCGCGCAATCAATGTGTAGCTCTGAAACCAAACCAGCCTGTTGGAAGGGTTTTAGCTGAGCACGATTTCTCAACTTGTCACCCTCCTTTACTTCGATTTCTCACTTGCACACAAAGATTCCAAAAATTAAAAAGCAGTACTGCAGCTGCTGCAATTCTTCACTCCAAAACCAAAATCTGATCTTACCTCCTCGAAGACCACCCAACTTCTCTCAGCCTTCATAAAGAAACAGCAATGGCACCCCCAAACCCCAAATCCAAATCCAAAACCAATCCCTCGCCCTCACCACCCTCTTCAACCACCATCTCAACCCCAGAACTAACCCCCCCAGTCTCATCATCAACCACTCACCCCGCCCTCTTCTCCATCACAACCCTCCACGTCAATGCCTCTGAACACCAAACCCCCGTCTACATCGTCCGCCCCACCCAAATCTGGGACAGTCTAGTTCGCTATCGCGACTGCATAAGTACGTACCCTGCTCCCATTCCCCCCCATCCATCTCATCTCCTTTACTTACACCCTCCCCCCTTCCCCCCACAGTCCCCCACCCTCCACCTCCACACCGATATCTCCCTCCATCGCCCCACCCACCCCTCCTCCCCACCAACCCTCTGGTACGCACGCATCCTCGAAATCCGCGCCCACTCCCCCCAACATGTCTACCTCCGCATTTTCTGGTAATACACCCCCCTTCAACTCCCGCCCAGCACGCGCATCTCTATCAATGCTCTTAAGAACGGATTCCAGATAGGTATAGGTAAGGAGAGGGAGAGGGAAAGGGAAGGAGAGGTAATTCCGAGTAATGAGATGGGGATTGTGAGAGCGGAGGATGTGCTTGGGGAGGTAGATGTGAGGGTGGGTTGGAAGGGGGATGGGAATGGGGAGGGGGGGTTGTGGAGGGAGAATAGGTATGATTTTTGGGGTGGGGAGGTTTCTGGGGAGAGGGACTTTTTGGGGGAGAGGAAGGGGGAAGAGGTCGAGGGGTAAAGATGGGTTGGAAGGGAAGGGGCGGGAGGGAGGGATGCATGGGGTGGAATTGCCTGGGGTTTGGTGGTGGGTGGTGGGTATTGCATGTTTGCATTGTGGGGGCTAAATTGCTGGAGCTAGGACATGTTCTAGTTGTACGCTATGCAGAAGCTTCTCTCGAAAACGGACATGAATATTCCAAATAATTGTTTTAATCATATCCATTGGTGTGGTAGCTTCTAGCTTCTTGCATTGGGGGCCGTGTAAATGAGTTGAGGCCAGCAGTCATTGAGCGAGACAGGAGGTCCAAGCAGCGAGGAGATGAAGAAGGGTGGTTGACGATTCCGCGCCATGGACATTATAATCTGCAGCCTTCCGCGTCGGAAAATATGGTTTCAGCGTCTCGACCCTGCATTTGGGAACGGCCTAGAGCCCCGTGGCTGCTCGTGGCTGCTCGTGGCTCCTCGTGGCTGACATTCATGCTGAAAAGCAAGGAATGCCTGAATGCGAAATGCAAACAGGACACAGTCCGGGCCTGTCCTGAGCTGAGGTTAGAAGGGAGCAAAATATGACGCCAAATAATCGCTGAGTTGGTATAGTAATTTTACAAGCAGACCCCCGGTCTATATGTACAGTCCCCAGAGGAACTACGGCCACCATCTCATTTTCTCGTAGCTTGCCAGAATTTCTCTGACCCTCTCCTCCGTCAACCCTTCCCTCTCTACTGTCCACCCCAAGGCCTCTCTGGCTTTCTTCCCGTCAAGGCATAGGCTATGGTCCTTTAGCAACTCCTTCTCCATGAATGGCGTTAGCGGACTTCCTTGACCGCCATCCAAACCTTTCGACTTCAGCATGTCCGCCCATGGCTGTAAGATCTCTTCGTTCACATCGTCGACCACATTGTCAAGATTCATCTTGGCAAATGCCGAGACCAGTGAGCCTTGGAAGCCGGTCTCAATGTTGAAAATTTTGGAAATGATGGTTGAGAGAGTTTCCTGCTTTGTGTCTCCTGTATCCACGATATTGAAGGCGCGCTCAGCCATGGTGCTTTGCGGCGTTGGCGGGTGAGTGGTGCACCACTGAGCAGCTTTCCATGCTGCGTTGCAGACATCTAGGACGTGCACGGTGTTGATGCGAAGCTCTTTCGTCCAGAGCCATTTAAGCTCCCGGTTGAGTCCTTGATACACTCGTGCGAGACATAGTCCGCGGGCAAGAAAACCGACGTCATACTCACCATAGACATGGGCCAGACGTAGACAGACATACTTGAGCGACTTTTCTCTTGCCAGCTTCTCCAGTGCCTCCTCAGCCTGTAGTTTGGCCTTTGCTATCTTCAGCCATGGCTTCAGTGCTGCTGTTTCAGAGCATCCGCCCGCATTGATAGTGGAAGAAGATGGGGGCTTGTATACCATGCCCGTGCCAAATTCTACTAGGGCAGGTGAAGGGTTCAGACCTGCAATATAGGCTGCTAATGTTGTGGTAAGGGCTGTAGAGCGCACGGCGTACACGGATGGGTCTTGTGAATACCGAGTCTCCCCACCGCAGTTGAAGACGTAGGAGAAATGGCGGCCAGATTGTAGGCTGAAAATTCTTGAGAGAGATTGTTCGCGGCCGGCGTCCGCCTGCATAAACTTGTCGGTCGAACATGCCTCTGCAAATTCTGGAGGTAGGCGTGCGAGTTGGGGAAGGACTTTGTCAACCAGACGCACTTCGGAGGCGAGGTTGTTGCGGTGTATGTAGAGGGCCAGGAACCGACCAATATAACCTGGGGTGGGACGTCAGCATGATATCTTTGTAAGAGAGATATGGTATGAAAAGCTACCTAAGCCACCAATGATCAGGACTGCAGGCCTCTCACCGGCCAAACCGGGTGCCGCTGGGGAGGGTTCCTCCGCTCTTGCCTCGTCTGCCATATGTGGACGTGACGTTGTAGACAGACCAAGCCGGTCCCTGCTCTGGCACAGCAGTCGGCACTTGAGCTAGAATTGCACAAGCTTGTCTAGCTAGATTGAACAAGGTAAAGAATCGACAAGAGAAGGGAAGAGATTTTATAAAAGGAGCAACTGGGATGTTTGCTTCGCAGGAAATTGGAGGCAAGAGCAGTGTTGCTTTGAAGTCAATCGCTTGGACGGCAGGGTGCTTGGACCTTGGACAAGATTGCAAAGACCCGGAAGATTTTGATATCAAATGTCATGGGCGATGGCCCCCAAGAAACAAGGTATTGACAGTCACTGTAAATAGAGAGTGGGCACGTTCTGTGTAGCTTTGCGGTCCTTGGGGTCCGTGGAATGCTACCTAACAGGGTAATGCAAACAAGACCTATTTCTCAGAGGTTTAGCGTGGTGGTCGCACGACCCAGCCAGCAGTGGTTTCAGAGAGTTGCTGTGGTCCTCGCTGCAACATACGAAGTAGGAATCATTTGCTCGTATCCAGGGGGGCCCTTTTGTCAGATAGTCAGGATGGGAAATTGGGAATTGATTTGTTTGGGACGGTGACTTGCATAGGCTCATATACATGATGCCATTGTGCAGGGGCTCTGCTAGGTGCTGCTGCTAGGGTAAGCTACAAGGTTGTGGCCCCCAATTCCCAATTCCCAGGGTTGGTCACTGAAGGCCATCAGGGGTCACCTTAGGGCTCACAGGGGCAGGGTCAGCGCGTGGGGATCAGCCGGGTAACTCTCAAACCAAAGCCACCTGAACACACTAGGGCTTCATCTTCTCTGGCCACCACACCACGACCTTAATTGTCACGAGTGTGATCCTGTCATGATGATGATGATGCACAATGCCACTAAAACGTCTTATTAGGCTTACTTTCCGGCTCACGCTTGCGACCAATGACCATACTGATGAGGCATTTATTGGGTGGCCTGGATTAATGATCAATGTGCTGGTTGACGCCGTGTTTCAAGTGTATCATGTTATATCTATCTATCGTAGCGTGTATCAAGGATTCAATCCATAAGGTGCTTACCAGTCTATGTACACGCAATGAAAGAACAATGTTTTAAATGATGCAAGAGCCTCCATCTGAGACAGCTGCTCGCCATCATATGCAGAAGCCATGTGCAGTCCGTAGTCCGTGCCGTTCGCGGTATCCGTCCCCAGACGGCGGAGATTTCCAACTAATTTGTCTCTTAGATCGAAACCATGCAAAATCCCGAATCAAGGGCAAGTGCGGCATGCACACCAAAAATTAAAGGCTCAGAGCGTGGAATAACAGTGCACTTGCTCTATTTCAGATCGAAAACGATTGGAAAACGATTGGAAAACGATAATGCGCGATGCCAATTTTCAGAACTCCCAATTCTCGTCCACGGACTTGATCGCCCAGTCGAACTTTTCCCGTAGCGTCTTGGAGAAGAATTTCTCAATGGGCACACCGAACTTCTTGGAAAAAACCACTGTGAGACGCGGGTCGATGTAGTTCTGCGAGTAGCTGTCAGCACTATTCCAGACCTGAAACCGGGCAAGCCAGTGCTTACAATCTTGGATGTGCCTAAGGCCACTTCTTTATTGCTTTCCTTGTCCTTGGCTTGAAAATCCATGTTTTGGATCCGCTGATCTAGTTTTTCTAGGTTCGCTTGACACCTCTCGATCGTCGGTCCTTTGCCTTCTGCTTCTACTTTATTTGTCTTGTTTTCTTTCTTGAATTTCTTCTCAAGCTCGTTGGCAGCCTCCAGTCGCTCCTCTAATTCCTTATGTTTCATCTCTTTCTCCCCGTCAGCTTTTAATTTCTCGTTTTCCTTGTTGAATTTCTTCTCGATCTTTTGGCGCTGTTCCTCGACAAGGAAGTTTTGATGCTCTCGGATCCAAGCCTCGTCTAAATCGTCGTCGAGCTCGAACATTTCTGCACCTAGCTTCTTCTTAATTTTGGGATCAATATCCAGCATCATTTGTTTGATACGCCACTTCTGATACTTGAGACCCTTGATTCGGTCCCCTAGCTTCTCCATCTGTGTCTCATGTGCTGCCGCAACGGTCCGTTTATGGTTGCAAAGAATCGCAACTCTACGATTGGCCTCATTATAGTCGACTACCTTCTCTGCAACGCTGCCGGTCAATTTCATATCTCGTAGAAGATTGGCCATGGTAAAAGAGGCGTTGTAGGTACGGAAGACTTTAGCTGTTAGGCCGGGCATGTAGTTAGATAGATGCTTGTTAAGCGCACTAGTCTGTACCAACATTAGCATGGGTGAACTCAAAGCATATTTTGCATCTACGAACCGTTAGACGATCAAAAATCTCATCACCGTCGGTCTTGGGGGGCTTCTTGAAAATCATCAAGTTTTTAAAGACTTGTTGATCTACTTCTACCTCGTCGTAGAAGCGGATACTGTCTTTCCCCAAGAAGTCGAAAATGACCTTGTTTGGAGGCTTTAGGGTAACATGCTCGAATTTCAATGAGCAGCAGCCAACGGTGTCTGCTTCGTCGTCGCCTTTCTCGTTCCCTGCACGCAAAGCAAATTTGTCGATGAGGTACACAGCTGTTGCGCGTTGGCGGGTTTGCATAACTTTGTCTTTCAATTCTTTTTCGTAATCCCTCCGAATGATATCAATGTATTTCTGATCTGTTAGTCTGGATCACAACAACGGTTCTGCTGGCTTCGCACCTTCAGCTCCCGCGCCTTTTCAAACTTCTTGTAGTCACTCTGGCCCTTAATGTCCGAGTTGGCGGCGAGCATAACATATTTGTACGCGCCATTGATGTTTTCCTGCCACATTACCAACCACGTGCCCTCTTGATCATGTTTGATCTCCTTCCAGCGATGTCCTTCCGGTGGCGAAGGGACCTTAGCTTCGGCTCCAATATTGATAGTGATCTGTTCAGGCTGCACGCGCTTCTTGACCCTGCCTGTCTTGGGATGGTCTCCACGGCCACGGAATAAACCAGGAGGCTCGACCCGAAAGTTCCCCACCTTCTGCTTGCGGCCATCCCATATGCAATACAAATACGGAGCTTCGGCTTCATCTTTCTCTGCCTTAAGCTTCTTCTTCTCTGCAGCAGGAAGCGCTTTCTTTGCGGTGCGTTGAGCATCGTAATACTCGAAGATGGGTTGGAAGTCGCATTTACTAAACTCCTTGATGTTGACTTTATTGCCATTTTTGTCCGTAGCCCCACCGGTCTCCTTGAGCGTCTTGGTAAAGTCCTCGAAAAAGTTCTTCTGGAACGTCGGATTCTCCACATTGTGAGTCGAGTTGAGCATTGCACCAAAGAAACCAGCGATTTCCTCCGCTTCGGGTGCCATCCTTACAGGTATGCCATCGTACCGCATCTGAACGTTGTTCGGAAGAGGTTCATAGGGAGGTGGGAATACGACACCATTGTGCTCTAAAGTCGACCACTTTTTGGTGCCGTCGCCCTTGGATAGATCTTCCCACCAACGGTATTCTTCCTCTTCTGCCTCTGCCGCCAGATCTTCCTCAGTCTCTTCTTTCTTCACGGCTTTGCTCTTCTTCTTCGGTGTAGAAGCTTCGGACTTAGTGGCTATCTTTTTCTTTGCCGGAGCCTTGCTGGATAAAGGTACATCATCATCCGAGATCTCCTTTTTTACGCCATTGCTCTTCCTCTTCGTAGCTGACGGAGTAGTGCCTTTGACTTGTTTCTTGGTTGAGGCTTGCTTTTCTTCCTTACGTATGGCCTTGGCCTCTTTCTCTGCACGCTTTTCAATCATGGCCTTTTCTTTTGCGAGCTTCTGCCCCAAAGGAGCATCTGAATCCTCGGACTCGCCTATTGCAGTCTCTGATGCTTTCACAGGCTTTCTCATGATCGTCGGAGATTTGCCTTTGCCCTTTTTAGAGACGAGAGGAGCGTCATCTGAATCCGAGTCGGATTCGACCTTGGTTTTGCCCTTCGACACGCGCCGCCGCTTGCTCTGCTTCGAGTTAAGACGCCAGTACTTAGTTGCGACTTGCTATGACTGAATACGCACCAATGGCTTTGCGTCTTCATCATCCTCATCACTTGCTTCTTTGTAAGACTTCCCATGGCCCGTGCTAGCACGTGCCTTCCGTTTGTTACTGGCCTTGCCGTTTTGTTCAGGACCGTCAATGTCCATCTCCTCCATGGGACCGTTTCTAATGGAGATACCGGGTGCACCATTTACTGCTGACGGGACTTCCCGGTCCATTGCCTTGTCTACGCTCTTGGGGATGACGCCGTTCGACTTATGGCCGCTGCCTAAAGACCGCGTCGTTAGCCTTGCATTACTTTATTATCTGAACGTGAGTACAGAGTTCAATATGAGTAAAGAGGTGAGATAACCCAGCGGCCAAGTTACGTCAAAGGATGGCTTGAGCTACCAAAGCTCAAAAAGCGCCTTGCAAAAACCAAATTCGAGCAGTGAGAGGACATACCATTCGTGATGCCATTGGTCTTGGGTCCCTTCGCCAGCGGCATGTCGTCATCTGAAGAACTCATGGTGTTAGAAATGTAAGAATCGAGAAAGCCAGAATGCCTGACAGCGGGTTTGAGTTGTTTTCCGCAGAGGACGAACTAGCCGACGCGGTATTCAATAGGAACCCTGTACGATGAGTGAAGATATCATGCCGCTAGATGGTTTTTTGCTATTAGAGAATGGTGAGAGAAGGTGTTGGCAAAGGTTGCCCTCTTGTAGTCGCTGCCTAAAAGAGTGAATGTGAAGAGAATGAGGGAGACAATTGAAGCGCGGGTGCTCTTCCCTTGTAGTATTTGAGTTGCTGCTGCGCCGGGAACCCGCAAAAAAGCTAGGGCAACCCACTAATCCGGGAGTGGTTAGCTTGGGCTGCGAACGGTAACCTCAACTCCTCTTTAAGGTAGCAACAGCAAGATAGCCAGTCAATTGACCTTCGTTGCCATCCTAATTGAGGGTCAATTGCCTTCACTTTACTGGCATATTCACTGTCAAGATGCTCACTCGAGCTGTTCGTCCAGCTCTTAATGCTGGAGTCGCGGCCTCCGTCCGGTGAGCTCCCCCCATAAGCAATTTCACTGCCAGCTTCATCCATGTTTCACCTCGCCCTAAAAGTCGACCACCTAGCCCAGGAAAGGGTTGCTAACAACATTGTGATATCCCAGGCCCGTGGCCGCCCACGCCGCCAACTATGCAACTCTCCGAGAAATCGAGCAGCGCCTAAAGTCTATCAAAAACATTGAGAAAATCACAAAGACTATGAAAATTGTCGCCTCCACCAAACTCACTAGAGCTCAACGTGCAATGACGGAATCTCGAACATACGGTCAAACGTCCAACACCGTCTTCGAGAAAGCTGAAACCAAACCCCTCGAGGACGAGAATAAGAAAACACTTATCGTAGTTGCCAGCTCCGACAAAGGTCTTTGTGGTGGTATCCATTCCGGTCTTACAAGAGCAACGCGAAGAATGTTGGAAAAAAAGCCAAACTCCGATATTGTTGTAATTGGCGAGAAATCCAAAGCGCAACTGTCCAGATCGAACGGCAAGAACATCGTGTTAAGCTTTGCTGGTGTGGGAAAGGATGTACCAAGCTTTGCCGATGCTCAGGCTATTGCCGATCAAATTTCGCTGCTGCCTACCGACTACGGTGATATACAAATTATGTACAACAAGTTTGTCAACGCGACCAGCTACGTTCCCACGCCCCTTGAGGCTTTTTCAGAGGAAGCTATTGCCAATTCACGTCAGTCATGGTTGTGAAAAGATACCATACAACGCCCACTGACTGTTATTAGCGCAATTTGCCCAGTTCGAAATTGATGACGAAGTGCTCAGTAACCTTCGAGAATACGCACTCGCCAACTCACTCTACTGGGTGAGCTTTACTTCCTCTACATGGCCGAGTGAACTGGCTGACTATGAGGCAGGCTCTAGCAGAGGGCCACGCATGCGAACAATCTGCACGCCGTAACGCCATGGACGTAAGTTACCCTATTCTCTAATTCTACTCCTCAACCTGCATTGACTGATTTTGTAATTCACAGAATGCCTCCAAGAATGCAGGAGACATGATCAACAAATTCCAGATCTTATACAATCGTACCCGTCAAGCCGTCATCACTGGCGAGTTGGTCGAAATTATTACAGGTGCTTCCGCCTCTGAAGAGTGATAGGGTAGAGAAGGCAGTGTACATTAGCTCCAAATACCTGAGACCTTTCTTGAGTAAAGATCTTTTACCTAGATCATACTTTGATAGTTTCATTCTTTGGCGAGACCTACTAAATGTGTGGTAACCGCCCTACATCATTGTCCGTGGTGACTTTAACTGTAAAGACTGCTGGAGGACATGTCATATTGCCTACTGAGAGTCATTGAGCACGTACCCGGAGCGTTAAATATCCTATTCTGAGTGTTCAGTACTTTCTCACCCACTAATACTCCTGCAACCATCAAGTTAGTCGAGATATCCCGCGGTCACAAGTCTAGTCAATGATCATTCGTAACAGTGTAATTACCTGTATCATCAAAGGCAAAAAAGATGAATATGTATGTGTACAAAATACGGCCTTAATTAGCGGGACCCAGACCGCCTTAGTGCTGACCGTGTAAGGTAGGCGGCACTCATTTCGAAGGACAAGATGGGAGGCCTAATGCCACCCCTCTAGCAACCCCTGGAGCGGGTGGCTAGCTAACAACCGTACAAGCTGTGCATGTTCATTGTTATGTCGGCCTTTGAGGGTGAATAGCTGTCAGTCTAAGGTCTCTCGCAAGGGTTTCGTAAGGTTTTATATTCCAAGCAAGAAATAATCACATTTGACGCATTCAATATCAAACCTGTTTTTCATTATCTATTCAACTTCCCGTGCTATCATTCAGTAACACCTCCTATCAAGATGGATTTCTCTGCACTGAACATCGTTGCCGCAATTGCCATTCTCGTTATGCTTGCTACTCTCACGACAGTTATGCAACAAATTCTCTTGAAAAACTCCAATGAGCCGCCTATGGTATTCCATTGGCTCCCTGTGATAGGTAGTACCGTGACATATGGCATCGATCCGTTCAAATTCTTCTTCGACTGCCAGAAAAAGGTCGGTAGATTATCGTCTGGCTTGACATTTGGCAGGGTTCATTAAGACGAATGCTGACACTCATTAAAAGTATGGCGATGTCTATACATTCATACTTCTTGGCAGAAAAATAACTGTCTATCTTGGATCCAAAGGCAATCAATTTATACTAAATGGAAAACTCAAAGACGTCAATGCCGAGGAAATATACTCTGTCCTGACCACCCCAGTATTCGGAAAAGATGTCATCTACGATGTGCCAAACGCGAAGTTTATGGAACAGAAAAAGGTACTACATCCACAATTCCGTCAATACTTGAAGCTAGTGTTCACGCGCCAGTCAGTTCATCAAGTTTGGGTTTACAGCCGATGCCCTTCGGGCTCACGTTCCCTTAATGGAAGAAGAGATTCGGTCCTTTCTCAAGCGCAGCCCCCATCTTAAAGGCGAAAAAGGCACAGTCCCAATCGCCAAAATCATGGCTCAGATCACAATATTCACCGCTTCTCGTTCTCTTCAAGGCAAAGAAGTCCGCCAACAGCTCGACACCACATTCGCCGATCTCTACAAGGCCTTAGACGACGGCTTCCAGCCAATCAATTTCATGCTCCCCTGGTTCCCCTTGCCAGCAAATCGAAAGCGGAATATAGCGCAGCGGAAGATGACACAGATATATTCCGATATTATTAACGCCCGGCGCTCCAACCGTGGAGGAAAAGATAGCGAGGATATGATATGGAATCTGATGGGCAGCGTGTATAAAGACGGCACGCCCGTCCCAGATCACGAGATCGCACATATGATGATCGGTATACTAATGGCAGGACAGCATTCCTCCTCCGTTACCAGCTCGTGGATCATGTTGCATCTCGCCGTGAACCCAGAGATAACGGAAGAGCTTTACGAAGAACAATTGCAAACCCTAGGCTCCGCCTCAACATCTCTCACTTACGAGAACATCCAAAAACTACCCCTGGTAAGGAACGTAATCCGTGAAACACTCCGCCTGCACCCGCCCATCCACTCCATAATGCGAAAAGTCAAAACCCCGCTTCCCATCGAGGGGACAAGCTGGATTGTCCCACCGAGCCACGTCCTACTCGCTGCACCAGCAACGATGGGGAAAAGCGACGAGTTCTTTCCGAATGCGGCCGTTTGGGATCCGCATCGTTGGGAAAGCATCGACGATCCGGCAGAGCAGGAGAAGGAGAAGATGGATTACGGGTACGGCCTTGTTTCTACGGGGGCGGATAGTACGTATTTGCCTTTTGGGGCGGGGAGGCATAGGTGTATTGGGGAGCAATTTGCCTATGTACAGCTTACTATCATTGTGATTATGATGGTGAGGGAGCTCAGGCTTAAAAGTATTGAAGGCAAGAAGGAGGTTGTTGCTACGGATTATTCGGTGAGCGATGGTTATCCCCTTGCTGCTCCTCCTGTGCTGAGGTGCTTGCTGTCAGTCTATGTTTTCGCGACCAATGGAGCCGGCATTTGTGGGGTGGGAACGGCGTGCAGATGCGCCTTGAATTAAGAGGCTGGCGTAAGTCTTACATTGAGCGGTAGGTGAGTGGCATTGGGGAGAGGCTCTCGACCATGCTGATACTCAAAATATAAAGCAAGGGAAATGTCTACTTGATTTCTCGGAACATGATTGCGGAAACTGATCCAGTCGAAACTCGTTGAGCCCCATTCTTGTCAATCATACAGGGAGCCGCTTACGCGATGTTGATTGAGCCTTTGGGAAATTCCGTTTACGTGCTGATATCGTGCTGGAAAAAAAAGGAGGTCGCGAGACTTTAGAATGCATTCAAAAATAGTACCATTGGCGGTCGTTAGATTTAAGACATTTTCGTTGCTTTTCGAAGTACTCTAAACTGATTTTCTGCGATGATATCTAAAAAGGTTTGTGGCGTCGCAAAAGATGCCCACCAACCGCTCTAGCACTACCATCACTTGTATAGACTTCGAAGTGCTCGAAGATCATTCAAGGGATCCATTCAAGTGGAGAGTAGACCAATTATACATGGACTTGCTAATCAGAGCACCCAACTTAGCGGAGAATTTGTGTGATTCGTTCCGTTTGTATGCATCAAGTTTGCTCCGGTTTTCCTAGATTTGAGGCGCGGTTTGTTCAACTCATTTCGTAACCTACGACATGGCTGAGAATCTGATATCCATCTCGTACCGAGGATCTGCTGGAAGTGCAAGCTTGTCAGAGCCTCTCCATCAATGCGGAGATGTATAAAAACTGTATAGTGATCATTTCATCCGCGAAGCAGCAATGGATTGAGGATGCCGCTATAGATTTCTGCGCACGAAATCCTGGAGGTGCATTGTGATAGAGCGACAGGCCATCCCAAATGGGGATTTGGGCTTACATCGGATCTCCTTACATTGGTAGGGAACTCTTTTATTGGGTAATTGATGTTGTTGCGTTGGTGCAATTGGTGCTTTTCGATCTTGGATGCATTGAAGGGCATCTTGATTCTCAGGCACTGTGATTCAACCTTTTCGTCTTCTACACAAGGCGGCTACGACACTAATATCGTCCATCTTCCCTAGACCCCAGTTAGCTGAATCATCAACTGTAGCACAAGGCTCACGAACCTCCTTCCATGGCCAGTCCCTCTTCAATCGCCCTCTCCATAAACGGACTTTCGGCATAAGGATCTTCTGCAATCTTCCTTGCAGCTTTTACGAGTTCTTCGGCCACGAAGAGCATACCGCCTCCAGCGCCGCCGGTACGATCACCTTTACCCTCGCCACCCTCCCCAGCCTCCCATTTCTGGATGCTGTCAAGCACATTCTCTAGTACCTCGTGCTCCCAAAGATTGTCCACGACTCCATCTGACATGGCAAGCACAACATCATTCTCTTGAATTTCTACCTTGTCCATGACAGCATTTACTTCGGGCGTATCTGGACTGTTGGTGCCTAGTTGACGAGGGCAATCGAACCAATGCCATTGCTCTGTGGTCTTATATACAATAGCCTCATCCCTAGGTCTCATGACAAGACATTGAGAGTCGCCTAGATTGGTCACGTAGAGAAGAGGTCCTCCGGAAGGGTCTTTCGCATTGTAATGTAAAAGTGCAGCGCAGGCGGTTGTGGTGCCATTCCATTCGTTTGTGGCTTTTTTTGTCTGCTCGAAAGCTCTTTGTAGGTACTGAACAGGATTTGGCTCTGAAGACTCGGCGGCCACTGAGGTGACAGAGGCGTCTCGTTCGGCCTCCAAAGCCCAGAAGTGTAGAATCAAACGCGACCAGAGTCTGCAAGTGTCAGCCCACTTTGTTCATGGCATCCAAAACGTGATCAGAACTTACGCAGCATGACCTTTTTCCCTCGTCGCCCATGCTCCCACTCCGTCATTCGCTCCAATGAAGTTCTCTCCTACCAGCACAGCGTCATCTCCGTTAGTGATACCTCGTATCATTTCTCCATATACCCATTGCCGGCGATCTCTGCTTCTGTTATGCGTACTTAAAGGATCCGAGAATGACCCAGAAGGCGGAGAAAGGAACGGAGGAGGGAATGGGCGAGATGGTCGCTTCGCGAACAGCGCATATCCTGTGTCGAAGTAAAAAGGCGACTTAGCCTTTTGATTGAGAGCTTCTTCTGGCAGCGGAGTCTTCGTTCCTACCGAGGTCGCGGAGGAAGAGAGCCATCGTCTAGGCCGCGTTCGAATGTGCAGAGTCAGGCGGGCAGTCGCAGTTCTCATCCCAGCTGCCAGAGAACGACGATGACGTCCCGTAAGAGATTTTGGGGTCCCAAGGGCGGTATCGCTATTAACATGGTCATCTAGTCACAACAAAAGATCCGATCAGCCACAAGATCAATGTAGAAACGAACGTCGATGGTGTTATTTATCTTCCCCGCAAGATCTGCCCAGCGCCCGTCATTTTAAGTCCTGTAATTTTTAGGCCCAATGCGGTTACTGCTGGGTCTCTTTACCAAGGAACTCTACAAGGTCAGTAGAACTCGCACATTTGGATGGCAGTGAGCTTTACTCGGCACCTCCTCACCCCAATCATGCCCACTGAGCATGAGCTAGCCATCTCTCCTATTGTCCAAGAGTCAGTGCAGCACAACACCAGGGTAAGCTTGCCATACTCTTTGACCACTAACACCAGCTTACATTCATTTCCAGGTCATCTCAAATATCCGCTCCCTAACAGCCTCTCTTTTTGGTGTTGCCTCTGGCATTCTCGGTCTCGAGTCGTATTCGGGCTTTGCCTTTTACCTCCTGGGGACATTCTTTGTGTCGGTATTAATTTGGGCATTGCTGGCCAAGGGGAAACAAGGGCAATATTTCCAAGGGCCACTGTCGGAGCTGTGGGCAGGAGATGTGCTTGGAGGTGGCATGAGCTTTGTCTTGACTTGGACTTTGTTTTATGGACTTGTGAGGGCATAGGGAATGGAAGAAATCATTGAGAGACATAAGTTCGACAACTTCGACAGCCTGATCTGTGACGATGGACAAGCCTTGACGCAAGAATCCAATGTGCACCTGATGAGCAATTATGAGATCTCAGCTTGCATAATCGGGCGCACTCTGGTGTTCTGAGAGCCGAATTAGCTTAATGGCACCTTAGGAAGCATACTGGAGGACCAAAGCTAACACCGGAGCGTGGAAGACTGTGTTGTTTCCCGTCTCCACGGCTTGGAAAGAAGCAATGGAACTATAGGACTGGGTGTGAGGAGAGTGATCTTGCACATTTTGATTCTATCAAGTTTCGGTGGAACATTTACATATGTGATGACTACCATCAGCTTACATCAATGAACCCTCTCTTCTTTCTCCCCTTCCCAATTACCTCTTCTTCTTCTTCCCAGAAGTTCTCGTCTATGTAGTCCTTCTGACCAAGCTCTCCAATTCTCCTACCGACAAACCTCAATGCCGCAAGATTGAAGCCCATTTCATCTTTCTGCGCCTGTAGAGATTCCCTTAGGTTTCCCCTTATCTCATCTAAAGTCCTTCGCATTGCCTTGCTCGCCACAATCTGCTTGTGATGCGTTTTCAGCAGGAAGAATAGTATGCGGCACGTCAGAGGCATGTTCCACTGTCTCTCAGCCCAAATGCTCAGGAATGTGAAGAGGACGGTGACTTTATCGAGAGGGAGGACCAGGAGGGCATCTTGCAGGGCTGCAGCTTTGATCTTTTGGACAACGTTGAGAAGATGAGCCTCAGCGGAGATATTCTTGTAAGCTAGGAATATAGGATCGCGTGATGGTGGTGCAAGGTTGGGTTGGGCTGCTCTGGCTTGGTAGTACTCTCTCATCATCTCTAGGTCTGTCCTTCCAACTTCCAATGCCTCGGCAATCTTCTCGCCTGCCATCAATGTTTCGACAGTTTGCTTACTGGCAACGACAGCTTCTGCCCTTTCCTCACCTTGCTCTTCATCTTGCTCGAGGGAAGTTGTGAGGGTGCTTTCGTATAGCTCTTCTAGCTCTTTCTCTCGTTCTTCCTCCAGAAAGATTTGCTCATCGGTCTGATTCCATACTCGAATGCTTTTGTCATGACTTGCACTGATAAGGAATTCACCAGTACGGCTTACAGCCAAGGCCCAAATCTCGCCATGATGACCATCGAGCTTTTGTATCTGCTCAAACTTATCACCATCCCAATACTTGATCAGATGGTCTTTGCTGGCACTGAAGAAATGGTGGCCATTGCCATCCTGATTGTGGGGAATAAAAGCTACTTGCATAATGCTGTCTTGATGGGCAAAAAAGGCTTTATGACAGTCACCAAAGTCTAGGCCCCAGAGTCTTACATTTTTGTCTGCTGAGCAGGTAACAATGAGCTTACTGTCGTAAGAGATGTCCATGTTGAGTACAGGTAATTTGTGGCCATAAAGATTGAGAAACAGCTTCAATGAATCGGCAAAGAAAACTTTGACGGTATTGTCAAGCAAGGAGAGAGCGAGGAGTCGGGAATCTGGAGAAAAGCATAGACTGAGTATATCGTCCGCAACTTTCAAGGTCCGGGTATGAGCTAGTCTGAAGCGGGGGGTCGTGCGTGTCGTTCCTGGTATGTCTACTTGTATAACCTCAAAATTGTAGAACTTGGCGGATTTGTCAGCGCTGCCTGTCGCCATAGATTTGCCATCAGGATGAACGTGTAGTGTCCAAACCGGGCCGTCATGAGCTTTTACAGTATCTATGAGCGTGGATGAAGCAATGTCGAATATCTCGAGCTCCCCATTGCGATTGCCAACGATCACGATCTTATCCCCGGGCAGGAAGGTGGCGCAGAGTGCATAACCGCAATCAAGTGACCGGATACAGTTCTGTGTTTGGACATTCCATATCTTCAAACTACCGTTGGATGCAGAAGCCAACATCCTGTCGTCAGAGCTCAGTGCCAAGCAACGCACATCGGTTCGATGACCAGGTTGGTCTACGGCAAAAGGCCGTGTGTAGTCGGCTGGTTCGTCAGCTTTAGATGCCTTATCCTTTTGTTTTATCATGATGTTATACATTTCCAATTGATTATTCGTCGTCGCAACCAGTAGCTGAAAGCTTTTCCTTGCTCTTCTGCCAGCCCAGTCCATTGAGCGAACCTTTCCTGTGGTTCGGACTATCACGAGTGGGACAATGACATCTGTGATCAAAGCCGAGGGAATATCTTCAAGCTCATTCTCGATATCGATGTTTTCCTCATCAGCTTTCCTTTCGAGAGCTGAGGCAGCCAGCGCTTTCTCTCTTCGTCGCTTGCGTTTTCTTGCCAAAGTCTTCTGTACCTCCAGCTCTGTCCGAATCCTCCAAAGCTCTACTGATTTATCCGAGCCGTGAGCGGCAATGTAGCTACCTTTGGGATGAAAGTAAACACCTGTAGTTCGATCTTTGCCCTGTCGGTAGAGAACACCTCGTTCTCGCAGGTAATTCTTCTTAGGACCATCAGAAACCTCATAGGCGTCTCTGGCCAAACTGACCAGATCAATTGCCCAGACCTTCAACTCCCCATCATTACCTGCCGTGATGACGCCTGATTGATCGGCAGAGACGCCCATAGACCAGCATTCGCCGTTATTCTGAGCGACATGCGTCTCGATGCAATGCTGAGAGCTGATGTCCCAGACCTTAATGAGCGCATCTTTACTTGTTGACAGTAGGTATCCTTGGCTTTTCTCGCCTTGTCCTGAAGTCCCATTTGCAATGACACCATCTCCGTTTGTCTCACCGTCGGGAGTTGAAGGCTGGCTATCAGCGGAGAGATAATGAAGGCCTGTGATCTGGTCTTTGTGTCCGCGGAGCTTAAAGAGACCCGTCTCTGCTACTAGATCCCATACTATAATAGCTGCGTCCTTTGATCCACTAGCCAGGCGAACACCATCAGTATCGAATATCAGAGTAGTGATACCTGCCCGGTGCCCGTTGAAGCTGATGATAACTGTAGCTATTCTTGAGTCCCATATCCTGATACTACCGTCGCCATATCTGAAATCGTCATGAGTATTACTTCTGTTGCAGATATCAGAACGACTTGCTCACCCTACAGCGTAGATGTCAGGGTCTGCTCCACTGCGTGCTATCACTGTAACTTCCGCACTACAATTTGCATCTTTCCATCGACTTAAAAGCTCCACTTTCTTCACATCCCAACAGAGCACCTCTTCGTCCGCTCCAACAATGGCTCTGCCAGCGCTTGACGATCGCAGCGCAGCATTTTGGGGGTTCTCGTCCTGGCACCAGACGGCGTTAGAGGAAGCAGATGCTATTAGCCCAAAGGTCTTTGAGTGTTCATACTTGCTACATGGGTCAGCAAAGCCACATGCGGCATTTCAATGAAAGGTACACGCACTTACAGATATGATTTGACCATCTTTGAAAGGACTTGGTAATTCCTAAAGCCCAAGTTTTTTGCTCTCGGTGTACACGCGCTAAGTGCCGTTTGTTCGGGGGTTGCCGCCCCTAGCTTCGAAGCGCTAATGTGCAACTCTACTAAGGCGACCGAGGGCTTTTATTGCGGCGTAAGCGCCAACGGTACTCCGTACCACTCCATCGTCCTTGCAGTGCTGGCTGTGGACCATTCGACCAGCATAAATTTGACGCACTATATGTCGCTTTAGTCCAACATGAATAGTAGTAGGGCTATGTGAAAGTGCAAGCACGGGAGGCATAGCAGATTGCACGCCTAAGAGGCTGGAAGTTCAGGATAGCTCCAGAGCCAACTTATTGGGATAATTGAATTGAGCTATTCCATTTTTCTCGTTACAAAGCTGTTTGACCAAAAGTCTTCGTCATGCCGAAGTAGATGACCCTATTACCAAAATATGCCGCGGTACAGTGCCTGTCTTACCCTGCTAGCGACTTTCTGTCCTAGGCAGTCAAGGAGCATCATCGCCCCAAAATGCGCCGCTTAAGGAGATCTCGAGTTTTTCGGACAACCTTGACATGGCAATTCTACGTAATGGGCCCCAAAAACCGACCATTGCGGCCATGGAGGAGATGCGCCCGGACACCGCGAACCTCAATGACCGCTGCTACTTAACAAAAGTAGGCTATGCGAGAGATGATTTATCAGGTAGGAAGCTAATACAACGCTTAGCAGAGCCCAAAAGCATTCAGAATTTGAGACCTATTTCGCAAATCATTCATCTCAAAAGGACGATACAATTGCGTTGGCTGAACAGATGACCCGGCTTTCGCCACCGACTTTGCATACTGTCACCGAGTGGAGGTGAACGTCATTTCTAATGAACTTGGAATCGGGCTGTACTGAAAAGAGGCTGGTGGAGACTACCTATTTTTCTTGAGCGCATTCTCCGTAGTGGTCAGGCCTGGGAAAGAGAATGCTGTGTTTAAATGTTGGCGAATATGGCGAGTACGGCAGTCAGCATGAGATTTCACAAATTCGCAGTCTACGAAGTAATCCTATTTTGCTGAGGAAAAGCTGATTCCTGGATGGAGCGACCCTACACGACCAAAACGGGGACAGAAAGCAGCACGACTGACATAATAATTGAACAAGCAAACCGGTCGTCAGGGTATCCTGCCAACACAGAGTAACTGGAAACAGCAATTTAGAATCAAAGGTCGCAGTGATGTGTAAGTGGCTGGCTCATCGAGAGGGATCGAACTCAGCGTACTTTAGACATGATATCCTTATGTTTCAGCAATATCATGCTGTTCAGGCTGGAATCGCAAGCAATTTGTCAGTCTTGCTACAATTCATGCCCAGGAACATGGAGACAAAGCTTGTTTACGTCGATGCCGGACCCTCTCGCTCGGAATGCTGGTCAATACGACAATCCCGCATCTCAATTTCTGCTGATGGCATAACCGAACCACACCACATATTGCTAACAAGCGGTTTGAAGCTGAGGATAGGGGCCGCTTAGGGCTACTTCAGCCACAACTCCTGCCGCAGGCTTTAGCCTTGTGCGATTTTCTTGCCACTCGAATTTTTATTTAGAAACTCTAAGAGTCTTGAATGACTGGAAATCAATTAGAAAATACTCTCGCAGCGATGGTTTTGCTCATGTTGCATGGGTCTCATTGCCTTATTGGGGTGGGAATCTGAGAAGAGGTCGAGACGTGGATCAAGTCAGCTTTGAGATGGGCGCTGACGGCTCAACGTGGCACACTAGCAAAGCAGCACTCACCCTAAGTTTTCTAGTACGGTATGCAGAATTTGGGTTGGTATGGGTCTACCAGGGCTAGTTGAAGACTTAGCGATGTCTCCTCTTAGGTAAGATAGGAGACCGTTCGCATGAGGCTTATGTGAATCGTGCTCGGACATGCTGCAAGTAATTGCGAATGATGTGATCGACAAAAGAAAGGCTGATAACCAAATAAGTGGGTCTTGCCCTATGCAATACTGACTCCGGAAAACCGATGCTCAAAAGGTCGTTCCTTTGAAAATACGTCACCCAGCTCAACAGTCAAGTCTGGTCAAAGCAGGACAATCAAAGCAAGTAATTCCAAATCCCGTTTTTTTGGTCTGTTAGGACAAGATCTAGCTATTCGAAGCAATAGCGGTAAACGGCAGACATCAGCTTCTAAGTGGTATTGCTGCTCAATTTCATGATCTCTACAAATAACGGCGATAAGGATAGGCCTTTGCGATGGGACAGAGAGCATCGAAGAAGCAGTACAGATGCATCAATGCTGGTTGTCAAACCTTCTGGTTGCTGCGCTTTCGGAGGTGTGCTCCGAATCTTGTCGCAACCTATGAGGACCCTGCAGGAGATTACCCATAATAGATCATCATGTGGGTCTGACGATTATCGTTGTATTACTACCTTAGCTAGAGAGAATCAAGAGAGAGGATGGTATATTACCAAAACCCGGAAGGTAGCCTTGACGTTGGCACAGGACATGCTCTACCTTAGCCACACCAGGACAGAGGCTTGTTCGACATACCAGAGCCTCAGAAGTTCGGACCCGAACACCAGCGGCCGGCAAAAGTCAGTACTGATAGACTCATCCGGAGGTTAGCCCTGTCTAGGATGATGAAACTCGGGGGACCAAGTGCGGGTAAGATCTACTGACTTTTGTCGCGGTGTGGTTGTGCTACCCCGATGGCAGCTGCGCACCGAACGAAACCACTGCCGTAGAAGGCGCTAACGGGCCTTAAACCAAATGTGGCAAGCCTAAGCTAGATTTCAGGGGAATTATCAGCCGAAATAGAGTGATCCGCGAGGACGAGCTATGATTCGAAATAAAATCGCTGTACAATATGGTGTAACTTTGTACCAGCGCCATGAGGTATCGAACCCAGAAAGAAGTGCGGGACTATGTTGATGTTTTGGAATTGTGCAACTTGAAGGTTGGAAAGTTAGTAAACCGAAGACCCCACGAAGACGTCACTGGTCAACGGCCAAGAGCGATCAGCTGTCATGCAGGCAGCGTTATCGTCCTACATCTTCGGTTCTCTTACTTCGGTATGTGGCGTTTACGAAGAAAAAATTTCTGCTCTGTGTAACACCGACTGTGTCCATTTTCCAATTGCTAGCGCATCACCTATTTGAGCTTGGACATTGCAGTACCTGTCGTACGGATTGTAAAATGTTTTCACTGTTGGGCCTATGCCTGACCCTTGTCTTATCTCGGGGTCCGAACCAAACAAAAGTACTTCTCGGCTATTCCGTTGTACAACAAACATTTTCTGATCGATATTTCAAAGCTTTTCGTCCAAAGGTAGACACAATCATTGTTCTCCAGCAACCTGCTTGACGCTCTCCATCACCTACCGATAGACACTCCTTTACGACACATCTTTCACCATGATTGCGAAATACACAGTTGAACCAGAAGAGTCTACACTCCATCTACCACGCATACTTTGCCTCCATGGTGGTGGGACGAACGCTCAGATTTTCAGCGCTCAATGCAGAGTTCTGAAAGCACAACTCAAATCGACATTTAGACTATGTTTCGCCAACGCACCCTTTCCTTCAGAGACCGGTCCCGACGTCCTAAAGGTTTACAAGGATTATGGACCCTTCCGACGCTGGCTACGCTGGCAACCATGGCATCCCGAAATCGAAGCTAGTACAGCAGTTCGGGCTATCGACAATGCTCTCAAGGCTGCGATGGAGGAAGACGACCTGAAGGGCGCAACCGGTGAATGGGTGGGGTTGTTGGGTTTCAGCCAAGGTGCGAAGACGTGTGCAAGTCTCCTGTTCCGGCAGCAGGTCCGAGCGGACTGGCTTGGTGTGTGTAGGACTGAGACGAATTTCCGCTTTGGGGTTTTAATGGCTGGTCGAGGGCCTTTGGTCTCTCTGGACCCTGAGCTTGTTATGACCCCGTCATTGGTTGATGCGGCACACGTGGGCTCTCAAGTCTACATCTCTCCTGACGAGCAGAGCACGGATCATGTTTTGCGTCTGCCAACTATTCATGTCCATGGGTTACGGGATCCGGGTTTGGAGCTTCACCAGCAGCTGCTAGAGGGGTATTGCGACAAAGAGAGCACAAGGCTTATTGATTGGGACGGTAATCACCGAGTGCCGGTCAAGGATATTGTTGTTGCTAGAATTGTTCGCGAGATTTTTGCTGTTGCTCAAGAAACAGGAGTATTATGAGAGGGTTATACTGTCGGGTACGATAACCGGATAGAGTAAGCTCAACGCTGCTTGTGCATGAAGGCTTGTGACAATGGCACCTAAGACATGTAGCACACAAGCAGGACCTATTAGCTGTAATGACAATAGAACGTGCCAGCATAAACATGTAAAACAACTCGGGTAGACAGATATCGCGATCGGAACGGCCGAACGAGCTACCTAAGCTTTTACACCCTCAAATATTATTGCGCAACCAAACATTACTAGAAGTAATTCTCCCGCGCTTCTTTTGTGTAGCTTACTAACGTTTAACGCTGCATTACTGATGTACACTGCCCAGTACAAAAACCCTCACCTTCACTGTCATCATCTTAGAAAACTCACATAGTCCCTTCACAAGTATCTCTTTTGGTTCCCATCCCTAAAATGTGGCACCAGATCATATAACCTAGCCCAAGAGGTGCCGTCGCATCACGATTGCTATAAGAATCTCCAATTATTATGGAGTCTCAGTCAAGTACCTCATGCGTATCCTGTGGCTACGCACCGATCCCCGGATGAGCAGCAAGGCTTGCGGAAGCTTAGAAACTTCTTCAAGATTCTTGACAAGCTAGACACTATATTCGGTTCCATCGATTTCGAAACAGGCTGCTGCCTTCGGCGCCCACCTCAGATTATATGAAATCAGGCATATCGATCTTGGACATACGTGACTTGCGTAATGATCTATCCACAACGGAGACAAATGACTTCGTTTTGCCCCCAAATTTCTGGCCTGGAGCGTGGTTTGCAGTTGGCAAGGTTACGATAAGCTTCCTTTGTTGTGAGACTGAGTGTTTGTGGTATTCTGAAATTGAAGATTCATTCATCAACTTTCTTTGCATAGAAGATCCGGTATCAGTATGAGGCACACTTTGCAATATAGTGCTGATGCGGCATTGAATTGAAAGCCAGCTTGCCGTACTAGCTAGGAATGGGCTGGATCTCGACAAATTATATACGGTAGGCATCCTCAGCAACCCGAAAATTGGGGTGCAAATGTCTGGCAAGGGATCCTACTCCCTGAAGACGCTTCTGAAAAGATTTGACTGCTCGTCCGAGAAGCTAGATCGCTGGGATTGATTTAGATTATGCATTGCGATTCCTGCTGATGCTGTTCCGTAAAAGCCATTCGGGCGAATCATGCGGAACGGAGAGACTCGCCCTGTTTTCTGCATTCAAAAGCTTGTACATGCTCCTTTGCCTGAAGTTAGCCAAAGGAACGAGAAAGGTCGAGCTTTACGAGGTAGATTGGGTCTTGGAGATTAGAGGGATGCGTTGGAAAGCAGCTTTCCGGGCCTTGATGTCACTTTCCAATAGAACTGAACTGGATGCTTGCGATTGTCTTCTTACATAGCAAAAATGGAAATATGAATTGAAAGACAATCTGACTTGGAGCACATATATTCAACGTGCAATAAATTTCAACTGTTAGTGGACCATACACTTCTGGTATAAGACTCCGTTTGAAAAAGAGGATGCGAGACCTACCGGACTTCCAATCGTGTTGATGCTGGGTAAAGCAATATCCTCCTACGCTTTCTAGTGTAGAAGATCGTTGCCACAAGCCCAGTATTCTAAAATCTATCTATATTGGCCGTGTCTAAAGGTAGACCACCTCGCTATTCGAGTCTGAGTGTGTTCAACGAGCGTTCACACTCGCCAACAACCTCATTGCGTTGTCTCTCCACCCTGTCACGAGCCCTAATGGGTGTATACTTGTGGGTTAGATATTATGATGGTAAGATGGGCCATCTTGTACTGAGGCTTAAGTAACATGAAGTCACCAGTATCCCTTTTCTGCGAGAGCTGAGCTTTCTGATGATACTAGTTTGATTATGATTTACAACGACACGTTCAAGAAGATGCTGCTCACGAGAGGGTCGTTCGCACAATCAGATTGTACGCGTCTCAGCTGTAGAAGCCACCAATCTTGGGTAGGGCAAGGGATCCTGTGTACTTCGTATGAATACTAGAAAGAACTTGTTTAGGAGCTCGTAAAAAGAAAAGCTCGCCGTGGCTGGGTGAAGAACCCATGGCCACGCCTAAACGCCTAGACGCGCCAGCCACTAGAATTGGTACCAATCACCAGAGTAGAATACCGGCTTACGTCATCTGGTGCCCGCCCGCACCTGATACCCGATTTTACCGATTTCTACCATTTCTTCTACCAACTCTACCTCCATCAATATGAGCTCAATTGACGCTGCCTTGGCCTTCATCGCTAGCCTACCACCTGACGATCAAATCAACTATGCTCAGATATCTAAGCAATTCGAATGTGATCGTTCCGCCCTATCGAAACGCCATCGCGGCATTACTGGATCCCGTCATGCCCAGTACCAAAAACAACGAAACCTCAACGACCAACAAGAAAAATCCTTGATAAAATACATTGATGGCCTATGCGCCCGCGGCTTGATACCTAGCAGGCGAATGATTCAAAATTTCGCGCAAGAAATCTGTCAAAAAGAGATAGGGAATAGATGGGTTGAGCGCTTTCTACATCGCCATCAAAGCAAGCTGGTTTCTAAATGGACGATGGGCCTGGACCATAATCGGTCGCGCGCGGATTCAGCATTCAAATACTCATTATATTTCGAACTTTTGAAGAAGAAAATAGAGCAGTATCATATAGAACCGCAACATGTCTACAATATGGATGAAAAGGGATTTTTGATCGGGGTTCTATCAAAGATGAAGCGAATCTTTTCGCGTCGGCGCTATGAAGAAGGAGGAATCAAACAAATCATTCAGGATGGGAATCGCGAATGGATCACTACTATCGCGGTGATATGCGCAGATGGATCAGCTCTGTCACCAGGACTTATCTATCAGGCAAAAACAGGCCTGATTCAGGATTCATGGCTCCAGGATTATGATCCAAAAGCTCAAAGCTGTTTCTTTGCCTCATCCTCATCTGGTTGGACCAACAATGATCTAGGATTTCAGTGGTTAACGCAAATTTTTGATCGCGAAACAAAAGCGAAGGCGCAAAGATCTTGGAGGCTTCTAATCCTCGATGGCCATGGATCACATCTTAGTATAAGGTTTATCGACTATTGCGACCGCCATAGGATCCTATTAGCTATATATCCACCGCATTCAACACATACACTGCAGCCCCTAGACGTCTGCCTGTTTCGGCCATTATCACAGGCATATTCTAACGAATTGGTAATGTTTATGGATCAATGCCAGGGCTTTTCATCTATTACCAAACGGGATTTCTTTCGCCTGTTCTGGCATGCCTGGCAAACCTCATTTATCCCGGAAAATATCTATTCCGGATTCAAAGCAACTGGTCTACACCCTTTCAATCCTCAAATTATTATCAATAGGTTCACTAAAATAAATCAAGATCGGCCTTCCTCCGCCTCTTCCTCCACCTCAGTTATAGCTGCAGAAGATTGGAAACGCATTGAAAAGCTTCTACATCATGTTATTTCTGATGTTTATGATAAAAAGGCGCAGCAACTGAATAATACGATGTATACGCTAACTATCGACAACATGCTATTGAAACAACAAAATAATGGCCTTAAACAAAGCCTTATCAACGAAAAGAAGCGTCGAAAGCGTGGCAAGCCGTTGTTACTAGATCATCCTACTCAGGAACATGGTGGAGCAATGTTCTTCTCCCCCACTAAGGTCCAGCATACGCGCGATCAACAAGCTCAAAAAGATGCTAACATAATCGCTGAGCGCCAACAAAAAGAGTGCGATAAGCTTCGTAAGGAAGCCAAAAAAGAGGAAAGAACTCAAAAAGCTCAGGAACGGAAGGCTATAAGGGCCAATGCTAAGGAAGAAAAGTTACGCATACTAGCTGAAAAACAGCAAAAAAAAGATGAGGATATACAGACAAAACAGGCTAGCCTACAGCTTCAAACTGAGCTTATAGTAAGAGCTAAGGAGGTTCAAAAGCCTATACAAGCTCAAAAACAAAGCGATCCTAGGGGTAAGAAAGATGTGGTGGAGGTAGAAGATAGGGACCCCCCCCCGCCGCAGAATTCCTATAGGCGAAAAATTCAGCTTCCTAAGCGATACCAATCAGCAATATGATAGCCTGATGAAGCGCCTAATCCTTTAGAACATCCTCATAGAAAATTGGATCAATCAGCTGTATATATAGGCCTAGAAAGCATCAAATGTAATGTTGGTAGAGTAGCTAAAATCGGGCATCAGGTGCGGGCGGGCACCAGATGACGTAAGCCGGTAGCCGGACGCGGCATCATTATACGCTTTCCAAATAGGGTAATCGATGCGTGTACATAGTAAGGTACGCGACCCGCGTAGAGTGGATTTCTCAAATTTCTGTCAGTACGGGAAAACACCTGTCTAACAAGACTCGAACCCTACTGCACCGCTGCTCGCAGTCGCGCTCGCCCCACTACTGTCTCTGTCTGTCAGTGCGCCCTGATTGCTCTCGCCATCTGCCATCTAACGCCGCCATGCCTTTGATATCCTGCCCAATATAGACGTCATTCACAGAGTGTTCTGTAAAAGTGAGCTGAGATCGCTCACGTCGGACTGCGATGGACTGCGTCCGGGAAACGCCCACAAAGAGGAGGAAGTTAGGTAATGGGGATACGATGTGCAGTCATGCTTATGATTCGCAAAATGATAGTGGCGATGACATCTTCGATGATTATGAGACCGTCGCTACCATTCCATTACCTACGAGGCCAACCCAGCAATCCAATACAATAGACCCTATTTCATCTCCTCCAACGCACGTCACGCAACCTACCCAGGTCATATCTAAGAGTACACCGGGTCGTCATGATGGCAGTCAATCAATAGTCCAGGTTGCAGCATCCTCACCCATGCGCGCGTCAAATACGGCGTCGCCTACTCCGAGCAAACAAAATATTAATGTTGGCCCAGGAGGAAGGATTGCAAACATGATGGCCCCTGCGGGTACTGCTTTCCGCCCGCCACCAGGTATAGCCAAAGCTGCTCCTGTTCCTGTAACAAAGGCTCCACCAGTGCATGATATCTCTGACGACGATCTGCCTCTTTATAATGATTCCTCGGAGGAAGACTCTCAGACCAGTCGGAAAGCAGACATCAAGCCCTCCGAGTTTATTCAATCTGCTCAGAAATCCTTTGCGACGGACACAGCTAAGAAAGGCGAGATACCTTTCAAGGAGATTATCTCAAGCTCTTTCTACAAACCTACTGACAAAGAAAGACCTAAGTCGCAGTCTGCGTCAACACTCCAAGGATCTGTCTTCGACAACCGGAATCGGGATGAGAAGCAGACCACATCACGGCTTGCTGCTCCAAAGAGATCCGTGGATACCATGGCCAATGCGTATGGTGGAGCTAGTAGACCGCCACCCAAGCAGCCACGACAGACAGGACCTGCTAAAGCTCTGCCAGCTCAAGACATTGACCTCAATGATATTCCAGACTATCAACTAAGGAA
Organism: Cladonia rubrotincta; assembly: GCA_963971245.1. NCBI lineage: Eukaryota > Fungi > Ascomycota > Lecanoromycetes > Lecanorales > Cladoniaceae > Cladonia > Cladonia rubrotincta. The sequence continues at coordinate 1,275,348 of OZ020203.1, read as the reverse complement.
TAAAATTCAGCGCATTCGTGCCATTCTCCCTTATCATAGCGTACGGGCCTGCAAACATGCTCTGGAGAAAAAGCGATTCAACTTCGACGATGCTATGGAATTCCTAGCAGACCAAGAGGGAGAGCCAATGCAGATCGACCTCACTCTCTCAGACGATGACGGCCAAGGTCCGCCAGCTGGTCAAGCTTCCATCGCCACAAAGAAGCCAACAGCAAAGCAGCAACTCAAGGCTCCGAATCAAAAGATTCAAGAGAAGTGGACCGCAACACAAATCGCACCCAAGGTCAATCAACCGTCGTCTCCCCTTGCGAATGCTTCACCTCTCAAGGCTCCCCCAAAGCCTAGACGTCGTTTGGTACAGGGTCGGAAGAACCCTTCATCACCTGCTTCCACTGTAGTACCATCAAAGCAGCCATCTCCAGTCCCATCCATTAGAAGCGCCACTCCTGAGGATTCTGACTCAGCTTTGGGGGCATCAGAACCTGATAACTCCGAGCTAGATAATAAAGTGCTCAAGTTCTTCAACACTTGTTCTGCTGCAGACCTTGCAGACATCGCCGCGATCACCGAGGAGGTTGCTACAGTGATGCTCTCCCAGAGACCGTTCGCAACATTAGACGAAGTTCGTCAAACTACAGGCGTTGCGCCGCCTAAAGGACCCGCGAAACCAACAAAGAGGAAATCTACAAAGAAACCGATCGGGGACAAGATCGTGGAAAAGTGTTTGGATATGTGGACAGGCTATGATGCTGTGGACGAACTTGTAAGGCGATGCGAAGCGCTAGGAAAGCCAGTGAAAGAGGATATGAAAAGCTGGGGTCTTAGTACTTTAGGCGCTTCCGGCACTGGTGAACTCGAGATGGTCAGTTTTGAGCGAGATAACTCCCCTAGAGATAGTGGGATTGGAACCCCAACCAGTCTCACAGTTTCGGATGAAGAAGAGGGAGAAGCTAAGAGAATCCGAAGACATGGCTTTTTCCCACAGCCGTCTATATTGGCTAATGGTATACAACTGAAAGACTATCAGGTTGTTGGAGTCAATTGGTTATCCTTGCTATTCCACCGCAAGCTTTCGTGTATCCTTGCAGACGACATGGGCCTGGGGAAAACCTGTCAAGTCATCGCCTTTCTCGCCCATCTTAAAGAGAAGGGAATCAAAGGGCCACATCTAGTTGTTGTCCCAGCTTCGACCTTAGAGAATTGGCTCCGAGAGTTCTCGGTGTTCTGCCCGGAATTACATGTCATGCCATACTACGCAAGTCAGAATGAAAGGCCGGGTGTGCAAGCTCAGATACTCGATACCATAGATACCCTCAATGTGATCGTCACGACATATACACTAGCCAAAACCAAGGACGATAACAAGTTCCTTCGGAGGTTGAAGCCCGTTGTTTGTGTTTACGACGAAGGCCACATACTCAAGAATAGCAAGTCAGCAGGTTATGACGCCCTGATGAGAATACAGGCGGAGTTCCGGCTTCTCCTGACAGGGACACCGTTACAGAACAACTTGAGCGAGCTCGCCTCACTTCTAGGATTCATCTTGCCCACAGTCTTCAAGGAGCATACAGAAGAACTCGAGGCTATATTCAGCCACAAGGCTAAAACAACGGACGATTCGCATGCCGCATTGTTGTCTAATCAGCGTATTGCAAGGGCTAAGTCCATGATGACGCCATTCGTCCTCAGGCGAAAGAAGCATCAAGTCCTAAAGCATCTACCCGCAAAGACCCGGCGAATCGAATATTGCGACTTGTCAGTGTCTCAAATCGAAATATATAAGAGAGAAACGGCCAAGGCGTCGCGTATCGTTGCTGCGAGAGCGGCTGGGGAGAAGGTTGGCAACGAAACCGCTAATGTAATGATGTCGCTCCGCAAAGCGTCCATCCATCCACTATTGTTTCGCCGAATTTATGATGACAAAACTATTGCCAAAATGTCGAAAGCTTGCTTGAAGGAAGAACAGTACCAAGATTCCAATCCGCAGCTCGTCTACGAGGACATGGGAGTCATGACTGACATGGAATTGCATCGTTTCTGTGAGCACAATCCTAAGACTATGTCTCCTTACCTGCTACGTAACGATGAGTGGATGGACTCTGGGAAGGTCGAAAAGCTAGCCTCACTCCTAAAGGAATACAAAAGGAACGGGGACCGTGTTCTCGTCTTCTCGCAGTTCGTCATGGTCATGGACATTCTAGAAGCAGTGATGGAGAACTTGGAGATGGCATTCTTCCGGCTCGATGGGAGTACCAATATCAACGAGCGCCAGGACATGATTGACCAATTTTACAAAGAAAAAGATATTACTGTTTTCCTCCTCTCTACTGGGGCCGGAGGTGCAGGCATCAATCTTGCTTGTGCGAACAAAGTTATTATTTTCGATTCTTCTTTCAATCCTCAGTCAGACATACAGGCTGAAAACAGAGCTCATCGGGTGGGCCAGACCAGAGAGGTGGAAGTAGTGAGGCTTGTGACGAGAAACACTATCGAGGAGCAGATTCATGCCTTGGGCGAGACCAAACTGGCTCTTGACGATCGTGTGGCTGGTGTTGTGGAAGCTGAGGCTGATGAAAAGAAGGTAGAGAAGCAGGGGGCTAAGTTGGTAGAGCAGATGATGGTTGGCAATATCGAGAAAGGATTGAAAGGAGCGGAGGAGTTGGAAGAGGCGCCCAAAACCGACGTTGAGATGTTGGATATTTGACTGAGTGGCTTCTAATGAGGATCGCAGTTTGAATGTATGTATTATACATTGCCGAGTTGTAAGATGGGTCGATATCACTGTAAGAGCAGTGTCAAGAAGGCTAGTGAGCCTTTGTTGCCTTGTAGAGTCTATCAGCGATAAAGCAGCGCCGTGAGATTTACTTTCGACGCCTCTAGATAGCTAATAGAGTAGACTATGAATACAGTCTGGTCCGATATCATAAATCTACGCCTCATCACATACATGTCTACGTTAGATTATACCAGATGTTCCGGTGCTGGTCAAATCATGAGGGTAAAAGGACGAAGTATAATAATTTTGAACAGTTATTTGCAATCGTCACAGCCCATCTCCTCTCCTCCAGCCTTTGACACACCCTCTTCAGCTGGGGGCCCTCGTCCTACGCCAGCATCGGGGTCTATCGGGATCGTCTTCTCGTCTGTGTCATTCGTTGACGAGGGTTCAGCCTTGCCGGGCGCCGGGTCTCCTGACTGTTCAGTCTTCTCTGGTTTGTTATGGCGATCAACGTGGCCAAGATCACGGGTAGGATCGATAATGTTTCGGACTAGTTGCTTAAGGTGCTTGACTTCTAGATATTCATGAATAAATTAGTCCGTGCATGGAAGAGAGCTCTTGGTAAAGGGTGAGGCTGCTCTTCTGGTGGGAATTGAATACATTCAGGCTATGTTACAGGTAGTAGAGACGGGAAAGTCGTGGAACGAAGTAGTTCAGGAGAGGAGTATTCCCCAATGAGATATTCAATAAGACGGAGAAGCAAACCCATCGCATTGGACGAGCTTTACCTGCTACATACCAGGGAAACCATCCTCAGTCTTTCGATCCCATAATCGAGATGTCTGAGTGGTAAATTGACCCTCTTGTGACACCGCTTGTGGATCCGATGGCGAGCCGGCATGCACTATATCAATGGTGAAGACACCACCGGTTGATGGGACCAAGGAAACTTCACCAAGAGATGTGGAGAATGTAGACAGAAGCTCCTGTGCGAACTGAATAGGTCTTAGCAGGTGTTGAATGGAAAAGGGAATATCAGGATAATAAGATACAATGCATCTTGAGTAACGAGCATGGCCGACAGAAAAAGTACGCAAGGAAAAACTAACGGGCACCAAAGCATGACAAGTGCTAGAGTCCAATCAGACCAAAACATCGGAGATTTGTGGGGGAGTCGCATAGATGAAGCAATGCTGCAGGTAGTAAAACACGGCGCCTTGTTGACTTACGTGGGCGGCTCGTAGCATCCATTTACATTGTGTGCAGAATCGAATTGTCACACGAGGTAATACTATAGGACCTTGAGGGACTGGGAGTTCGTCTGTAGGTGTAGGATTCATGACTAGACAGCCCCTAGCTGGACTGGTCATGCAGAGATGCGAAGCTTCGGCGGGTAAGAACGTTGGGGGAAGTCGTGGGGCAAATATTACTGTCTGAAACGGTCACGTCACACAACCGGTTGACTTAAGGCTTGAATCTCAACTGTATGACCAGAATAGCTATCTACAAGAAGGCTTGGGAGTAACAATGGCCTTGCCCATAGATCTGATACAAGCCCATTATTCTTTCAAGAGGCCATCCATTAGCGCAATTACGAATCGCACGACTCCCTCCACAAACACAAAGAGACGATTGCTGCCACACAAACAATTGATTCTGCATGGTGATGCGAGCCATGCTAACCCAAGCTTCGTAGACCCAGATGCTCCGTGTCCAAAGTAGGTCGTAAGTTGATCAAGCCAGGCGGCATCTCGGGGCGCAGAGATGTAGGAATGTGGTATATATAGGAGGGATATAGGGCGCTCTCAAACGACTAGACCCGTCCAGCTTTTGTATTTCCTAGCCCATTACGTACATAGGGCACCCAAACAGAGGCCGATGTTGCTTAGAAGGGATAGAGGAAATCGCGCGGGAGAAGTGAAAGTGGTATCGAGGATGACAATGCAAGCGAAAAACCGAGAACGCCGGGTCGACCAAGGTATACGTTTTACATGACAGAGCAACAGCCGCCCGATTGTTGTGGTGCATATGGATCTTCGCGCTTGTCAACCTGTTAAAAGGTGATGTTAGCCAGGCTGGAGTCGACCTCACTTGGTACGACCGGAAACGGAACGCGCCATTAATGATGGCATTAGATGTAGAGAGGACTTACTGAGCCCCACATCGATGGTACCATAAAATCTTTCGTGTTTGAGCAGTATTGAATTAATCTGGTGGAGTGATTAAGATTAGCCAAACTCACTACTGTCGCAAAAGGAGGGTCATCACTCACGACATCGAGGCCTCAGATACTTTGATTCGAGGCCGCTCCAGGTCTTCTCGTAGTCGTGAGTTTAGCTCATTCAGTCTGCGGAGCTTCAGATCATTCATCGACTGCTTCTTGTTCTTCACATCACCTCCAGCGCGGATTTCGTACGCTGCCGGCATCTTGTCGTTAGGGCGCTCGCCCGGTCGAGATGGCCCGATAGAAGATCACCAAACGCGATGGGAATAGCTGGAGTTTGGAAGATGATGAGATTGTAAGGATGCTGTTTCTGCTGTTCGAAGGTGTCGGCTGGGGGTACTGATTCTGTATTCACAGTTGCAAGGTGCGAATCCAATTAGCCTCGTTAGCCCGCAATTTAGATAGATAGGGCTGAAATCCAGGCTTGGCGCACAAAAACGGGAGTCATCAGAGGCGAATAGAACCCATCGTACACTGGGCTTTAACGAGGTTTGCATCTTATAATCCAACGTCTGCAAGGCTATTGGGATATTACTCTCAAAATGCCTCCACCACCGCATACAAAGCCCGAGAATGTGCTCAAGGTAGGTCTCCAGAACCACTCGAACTCTCGGAAGCATGCGAAGTTAACATCAAACAGCGAGCACAAGAACTCATCGCAGTAGAACAATCTCCAGCTGCACTCAATATTCTACACGAGCATGTCACATCCAAGAGGTCCAGGAACAGTCCCATCACGTCTCTTGAGCCTGTGATGATACAGTTTGTCGAGCTTTGCGTGGATCTCAAAAAAGGCAAACTGGCAAAGGATGGGCTTTATCAATACAAAAATACGGCACAAAATACAAATGTTGGAACAATAGAAGTACGTTAAATCTGATCCGGAGAGTATTTGGCATATTCGGCTAACGTGCGGACTTTTCCAGCTTGTCCTTAAGAAGTTCATTGAGCTTGCAGAGGCTAAGGTGTCGGAAGCTCAAGCCAAGGCAGACCAGGTTCAATCAGCACTTGAGCCGAGTGCTTCAGGTGCGAATGTGGAGGATCTCGAGGCTATCGAAACCCCAGAATCAATATTGCTCTCCACAGTATCCGGAGAGCAGTCCAAAGACAGGACGGACAGAGCTATCGTTACACCATGGCTGAAATTTTTATGGGAAACCTACCGAACTGTCTTGGAAATTTTGAAAAACAATGCTCGATTGGAAGTTATGTATCAGTCTACTGCTATGCTGGCCTTCAACTTCTGTCAAGAGTTCGCTCGTAAGACAGAGTTCAGGAGATTATGCGAGTTGCTTCGAAACCACGTCCAAAATGCCGCCAAATACCAGTCTCAGATGCATGCTATCAATCTCAGCGACCCGGACACCCTACAGCGTCATCTCGATACTCGGTTCCAGCAGCTCAACGTGGCCGTGGAGCTCGAATTATGGCAGGAGGCTTTCCGCAGTGTGGAAGATATCCATACCTTGCTCAGCTTAAGCAAGCGGCCGGCCAAGAACATCATGATGGCCAATTACTACGAGAAGCTTACCCGGATATTTCTTGTCAGCGAGAATTACCTATTCCACGCCGCTGCTTGGAGCAGATACTACAACCTCCTCCGCCAATCTGCCAACATCATGGCTTCAAGCCAAAGTTCCAAGAAAGATAACCCAGCAGTGACGGAAGCAGACATGAGTCGTGCTGCATCATTTGTCCTTCTCTCGGCGCTCTCAATCCCTGTCATAAGTACCTCTCGCTCTCGTGGTGCCCTTATTGATGTCGACGAGGCTCGCAAAACTAAGAACAACCGATTGACCAATCTCCTTGGCATGTCACACGCTCCTACAAGGGCTGTATTGTTCAAAGATGCTATGAGCAAAGGACTCTTAAAACGTGCCAAACCGGAGATCCGAGAGCTCTATCAGATCTTAGAGGTTGATTTTCATCCTCTGTCGATTTGCAGAAAGATTTCGCCTATCCTCACCCAAATTGGGGCCGACGCCGAAATGAAGCAATACGTCCTTCCCCTACAGCAAGTCATCCTGACAAGGCTATTCCAGCAGTTATCACAGGTGTACGAGTCTGTGGAGCTTGACTACGTGCACAAGCTTGCTCAATTTCCTGACCCTTTTCAAGTGACAGCTGCATCGATCGAGAAATTTATAATGAATGGTTGTAAGAAAGGCGACTTGGCAATCCGAATTGATCATGCAACTGGGGTTCTTACCTTCGACTCCGATGTCTTTTCATCTGCAAAGGCTCTTCATCCAGCCAGTGGCTCCGGTTCTGCAGAGAACGAGGGAAGCTCCGTTCAACGGCTACAGCGCACCCCCGCAGAGATTGTTCGCTCTCAACTCACTCGCCTTGCGAAGACACTATATGTTACCTGCCAATACGTTGACCCAGAGTACAACGAGGCTCGTGAGCAAGCTAAGGCGGCAGCGCTTGCTAGAGCTCAAGCAGGTGCCGAGCAGGAACACCAGGAGACATTAGCACGGCGGGCTATTATAGAAAAGAAGAAAGAGCTGGCTTCTGACGCACTCCAGAAAAAACAGAAGGAGGAGGAGACTCGGAAGCGAATCATCGCACAACAGCGCCAGGAAGCCGAACAGCTGCGATTAACGGAGGAGCACAAAGAGCGCGAACGTAAGCGTATGAAGGACGAGCAAGATCGCATCCGCCGTGAGAATAACGAGAAGGAGTTGAGCGACCTCGTCAAAAAAGGCATCAACATTGGAGATGTGGACATCAAAGATCTAGACAGTAACCAGCTTCGACTGTTACGGATCTCACAACTTGAAAAAGAGAAGAATGATCTCTTCAAGAATCTCAGAGTCACTGGGAAACGCATTGACCATCTGGAGCGGGCCTTCAGGAAGGAAGAGATCAAGCTTCTGCCAAAAGACTACGAGGCACAACGGGAACGAGACTTTACTGCACATGAGAAGCATGAGGCAGAGACGTTGAAGGAGGCGGAGCGAAAGCATAGAGAGGATGTGGCTCTCAAGAATCGATTAAGCCGTCTACTCCCTACATACGAGCAATTCACCACAGATCTTATGGAGCGACGTCACGATGAATTCGAGAAAAGAAGAAAGGCGGCAGACCGCGAATATCAAAATGCCATTGAGAAGCGAAAGAAGGAAGTACGCGAGCGTAGGGCTCGTGAACAGAGAGAGCGTGAAGAGGCGGAAAGGCGCGCTCAAGAGGAAGAGGAGAGAATCGCACGGGAGGCGGAGGAGAAAGCTGCTGCTGAAGAGGAAAAGAAGCGCCTATTAGCAGAAGCAAAGGCGAGAAGAGAGGCAGAACGAAAGTAGGATTTCCTAACAATGTTTCAACTTATACCATATGCTTACCACACTTTACAGGGAACTCGACGCCCAAGCTCAAATTCAGCGAAAGAGGGAAGAAGAAGCAGAGCGCAAACTCGCGGAAAAGCGACGTGGTCTCACATCGCGCGTCCCAGACCGCACAGCACCTGTCCGCCCAGCAGAGCCTGTCCGCACAGAATCAACTGAGCGTCCCTCAGGGCCTCCCCGCCTCGCCCTCGCTGGTAGCAAACCCACCTGGCGTGAACGCCAAGCAGCCAAAGAAGCCGAAGGCACAACCTCAACCCCACCCCCCGCCGCGCCCCAAACCGACATCGCCACCGAAGAAGCAGCCCTCCCCAAGCGAACGGGCGGCTACGTGCCACCCGGCCGCCGTGATGGTGCTCCTCGCGGCCGCACAGACGCCGCTCCCTCTGCTGCGCGAGACGAGAGCACCGCCAGCAGTGCCGACCCTCCTGCTAAATGGCGGCCTGGTGCTCCTCGCGATGGGTTAGGAAGGGATGGCTCGCCAGCTGATGGACCAAGACCAAGATTCTTGGATGGATTGAGACCTGCTGGTAATAGGGACCGGGATGGTAGTCCTGCTGATGGGGTTGGGCCGGGTGGCAGACCGGTTAGTTCGAGTGGGACGGCGAGGACGGAGAGTCCGGTTGAGGGGAAGCCAGCGCCGACGCCGGGGAAGTATGTCCCTGTTCATTTGAGGAATAAATGATGAGGCTATGGTGTGGAATGATGATAGGGAGGAAAAGAGGGTGAAGAGACAGATTGCACGCACATGGATAGAAGGGGATTCGAACATGGTGATGTATTAATTCTAGATGGTACAGTCCGCTTCCAGCACACGCGTGCGAGCCCTTGTCGTTATTAGCATCGGTTCGATAATGGTTGGTTGTATACTGGCGAGTTCAATTACTTTTAGCAGACAGGTCATCTCAGGAGTAATGTATCAAAAGTCTCGTTCCCAATCCATTCTTTCATGCTTAGACTCCGTTTGCTATGCTCGTAGTGCTTTAAATTCCTTTCAAAGATCTCTGAACAAAATGGTATCTCCGCTCTCATCATGCACATCATACAGCTCAATCCAAACAAAAATTAACGTCCATTCACCACCCACAAAACGGATTCCAACCAATCAATCCATCTTCCCGCTAGAAACCATTTCAAGCAGCAACCCCCACTCCCCCAACCAATCTCGCTCTCCACCCTTGACAAACCTCTTCAAACCCCCCCACCACATCCCCACAAATCCTCGCACACTCCCTCCCCTTCAACCTCTCCTCCCACCCCCCCTTTTCCACCCACCTCTCCCCCTCTTCCCTCAACTCCGCCTCCTTTCTCATCTCCCCCACCAACTCCCTCGTCGCCCTCAGCCGTCTCGACGCCAGACTGGTCGTCTGCCGCGTCATATGTAACGTATCTGACAGATACGTGAGTATGGAGGTAAGCTCGGTCATGGAGGCGTGTAGATGGTGCAGGGAGTGGAGCGGTTGCGGGTTGGGTTTTGGAATGTTGAGGATTAGGGATGTGAGGAGGGGGAGGAGGGCGTCTATTGTTTCTGGGTCGAGGGGAGCGGAGAAGGGGGAGAGAAAAGGGTTGCAGAGGGTTTGGAGGGTGCGGGTTTGGTTTGTGAGATGTGTTATGAGGGCTGTGTGGGCGGTTATGAGGCGGCTGGTGCCGTTTTCGACGGTGGCTTGGGAGGAAAGGTCCTTTAGGTGGGAGGAGACGCGGGTGATTATATCATCCTGGGGATTAGGGTTTGCTTCTGTACCGCGGCGGGCGAGGGATTCTATTGCTGACATGCGGGCTTCGAGGGAGGGGGAAATGCCGGATGTGGTCTCGAATTCGGAGTCGTCGCCGTAGTCGGAGCCGTCGTATTGAGAGGCTTTTAAGGGTTTGTGATGGCGATTAGAGCGAGCGTTGTTTTTCGGGTTGGTTAAGGACATGTTTCTTCGGTGGTTTGTTGGTGGTGACATGGATATATTCTGGCTTTGTGATGCTGGTTGCCCGCCTTCACCATTGGTGTCCGTGTCATCGCACTGTATTTCTGGCGTCTCGCCTGGCTCGCCCTCCTCTTCCTCTTCGAAAGCCTCTGCCAACTCGTCTGCAAGGTTACCCAGCCCGTTCGAATTCTCCGAATCCACCGCGTTGCCAAACCCGTTTGGTAAGCCCCAATCCCCACTTCGATTCCGGTCGTGGGCTGAGTTAGGTCGTGGTGTAAGGGGCGAGGACATAGAATATTGTGATGACCTCCGACTGCTTATCGACGGTCGTTTGGAGTGGTAGCCATTGCTAAGGGGGCTAGATGATGTGATGGAGCAGTCGATGCTAAAGCTGGATGACTTTCGTCGCTGCGTTGGCGTTCGAGGGGAGGTAGGCATCGCAGGGTATTTTGGACCGCAGCTGATAGTTTCGCTGGATTCACAGCCTGCCAATTGCCACGTATCCTGGTGGAGCACGAATTTCCGGGGTATCGTTTCCTGGGGTTGCTGCAGGCTCGGCAACTTTTCTAGGTTGCGTTTTTTTTGGCGGACGACGTCAGTAGCTCTTATACTAAGATCAAATAATGTTTTTCTGTTATCTCTTTGTCATTTCTATAACACAGCTTGTTAGAGGCACAAAGACAGGACGAAGAAGAATGAAAGTAGGGTTCGAGCAATCAATCAGGAACCCATGGCAGCGGCCATACCCCTGCTTGGCGCCGGCTATTCCCGTCCGTCAAACCATTTGGCTTGGGGCTTGCATGATGCTGGTGGGGGCCATACAAAGTAGATACTATTCCATTCCCAGTCTATTATCGACTTGCCCATCCACGACTTCTCCCTCAATCAAGGATTACCCCTCCCCGGCCTCTACTGAAGAGAAGTTCAGATAGCCTCCGACAACATGACATCACTCCGCGCCTTCCGTCCCCAAGACCTCTTCCACATGAACCTCACCAACCTCGATCCCCTCACCGAAAACTACAACATCGACTTCTACATGCACTACCTCATCAACTGGCCCTCTCTCTTCACCGTCGCCGAAGACCAAGACGGCAACATAATAGGATACAGTATCTCTCCCTCCCCCATCCACCTCTACAACCCAATCCCCCACCCTCCCAGATACCCAACTAACCTTCTCTCTCTCCCCACAAAAGTGATGGGCAAACTAGAAGAAGACCCCTTCTACCGGCAATTCTCCCCGCACTACCTCCCCCACCACGGGCACATAACCGCCCTAACAGTATCCCCCCAATCCCGGCGCCTCGGCCTCGCCCAACACCTCACCGCCGCCCTCGAACACGCCTGCGACGCTGCCAATGCCTGGTTCGTCGACCTATTCGTGCGCGCTGGGAACAAGTCTGCGGTCAATTTGTATAAGGGGATGGGGTATAGTGTGTTTAGAGTCGTGGTGGATTATTATAGTGATGATCCGACGGGAGGCGGGGCGGGGGAGGATGCGTTTGATATGCGGAAACCGTTGAAGAGGGATAAGAAGAAGGAACATGTTAGGGAAAATGGGGAGAATTTTAAGGTGGATCCGGAGGATTTGTGGCATGGGTGAGTGGGAAAAGGAGGGTTTTAGGATTTTGAATTTCGGGACGTAGGGATGTAGCTCAATGCGGAGGTATCGCAGTTCGCTGACAATAAGGCACACTAACTCAGAGCCGCAGGAATGAGTACTGAGTATACAGTCAGTCCCAAAGCTACAGGGTGGTTAATGGCGCTCGGTCACGGTCGGATTGAGCAGGTCACTCGAAACAATGAGACAGACTTGGGATCATGAAGCTGTGGCATTTGTTAGATCTAACAAAGCTGTCGCTTACTGTTAAGGCAGTTGTGTGCCCCAAAGTGATAAAAAGTACAATCTATATACGGCACAAGCAGAAAAGAGAAGAATAGCAAAGCCTGGCACAGGGCCGCCTTATCCTGATTCCCAGACCCTCATGCCTAGCCTCACCGACCTGTAGAAAATAATAACGGTATTACAACTATCATTCACTCATTGGATTAACCCCAACCCTCCCATCCAGCTCTCCTCTGTAGCTTCGCCTCAATCACCAGTTCCTCAGCACCATCCAGAGTGATAGTAACCTGAATCTTCTTAATTTTCCTCTCACTGGCTCTCCGTCCTCTGCCAATAGTCTGGGTCGCCTCGTCAACCTGCGGGCTAGACTGAGTCGGATCCGCTGGATGTCCGAGAGGAAGTTCGGTCTCGTCCGAGTCAAGTCTCTGGGGCGAAGCTTTGGAAGATCTGCGTCTTGGTGTGTCATCATTATTGAGGACAGGCGAAATCCAACCAAGCGATTTTGCAAGGCGGAATGTCATCGAGGCTGTAGGTGTTGAGGCTTGTGAGTCCATTGGAGGTTGTTGCTTTATTTCCTCTTCGCTTGATTCGGACCAAACGGCAGTAGCGAGATCTACGTCGGTACCTACAGTCTTCGGGGGGTGCTTTACTTGTGTTGGTGATGGCGCGGGTAGGGGAAATGCTTCGTGCTCTGAAAAGTGGTCAACTAGCTTTGGCCGACTGCACTCATGCTTTCTCAGTGGGCTTTCAGTGTCTGGGAATAATGGGCAGGCAGTTGGCGTAGGTTTAGTCAGGCTCTTGATCTGCTCTGACATCCGTGAGCTCTCACTTCCCTGTGGTGAAGCTGTTGTTCGTAGCTCTATAGAATGGGGTGAAACGTTCTGCGGCATAGTCTCGAAATTGTCAGTTGTTCCCGGCTCCTTTGAGACACAAGTGTCCGTGAGATAAGTGTCTGTCTTGCTATGTGCTTCTCCAGATTTATGTCCAGGAAGGCTACTGGTCTTGCTATCGCCAGCCTCGTGCTGATCAGATTGTACAGGAGAATCCTGCTGAGAGTCACCATTTGCTCTAATAGCCGCACTATCATTTGATTCTTCGTTCGAGAAATTCCAAAGAGTTGGAGGGTTATCCGCCGGTACTAGCTTGGGAAGGAAACGATATTTTTTGAACCACGGACCGGATCTTGTAGCAGATCGAGCGAAGTGAGTTGTGTCAGTGCTCGTAGGGCGTGAACTCGGTGCTAATGAAGTGATCTCTGATCCCTGCTCTTGCTGATCGTCTGGGAATGCCAGCGGCTTTTGTGCTTGCTCTCGCCTTATGTTTCCACTTGACAAAAAGTAATTTATGGTTTTACGATCCTGCTTTTCATGACCTTGACTTGAGCCATGGCCAGAGGTGATTGGTTCAAGCTCGAATTGCTGGCTTTGACTCCGTCGGAGACGACTGAGGCTACGTAAAGACCACATTCGGTGCCTCCCAGAAGAAATGGAAACGCAATTTTCTTCTCCATAGAGTTCAGCATCAGAGCTGCTTCGTTGAGCGCTTCTCTTCCTAACAGTGATTCCTCTTACTGCTTCATGTCCTGGTGTAGGTTGAGCGTGCTTCCAAAGGGGAAAACAATTGTCATCTTTTTCGTCCGAGAGCTTCTCCATGCTCGGCTTTCGGGTATTGCTGGCAACTCTGCTGCCGGAGAACGAACGATGCCTCTTAGGGGGAGGGGGCCTTGCCCGATGTTGATGTTCCCCCAAGGACCAGCTCCGTCGCTTTATTCTTTCATTGGGAGTTGATTCGCTAGCGATGCTTTCAGATCCTTCTCGGCCGTTGTGCACTTTGCCAAAGACATCACAACCTAGCCACCCGCGTTCGACGATGGAACCTAATCTATCGGCAATGCTTTTCTTCGATCGTAGATTCTGGTTATGGCTATTATCATTGTCATATGACCCTGCCTGCGAAGTATCCCTCCACGCTTTTGATGGCTCCGCTAGACTCGCGGGTATAGCACGAGGACTTAGAATTCCGTCCTCCGAGGGCGTTCGTCTCCCAATGGTAGTCGAGTCTTCAATCGCTACAGCATTACTACGCGGGGGCCGCAATGCAGATAACTCAGGTAGTTCGATAGGCGCCTGACCTTGGTGCGCTTGTAGCCCCATGTCTATCAGCCTCTGGGCTGGCACAGCATCTGAAAGGCTCATCTGGACCGAAAATTCGTTGCATTGCTCTTGAATTCTGTTTGATGCGGCGTTTCCGTGATCGTCATTGTTGGTCTCACTTTTGGGCCCATCATGGCCCTCCACGCTTGATTTGGCTGGCGACCCTGGTATTGGCGGGGTATGATGCTGTCGGTCGTGTAGCCATGGTCCTGGACATTCAAGCATGGGAGAATGAGAGCGGATGGGTTTGAACGCGTCGTTTGACAAAGCCTGTAGAGTCCGAATCCGAGAAGCAACGAAGCCATCTTGGACTATTGGTCCAGTCGCCTCACAGTATGGCGAGTGGTAGCGCACAGGTGATTTCTCCGGGGCCGGGGTATTGGGCCTCCACTCTTTTCTTCTGAGCAAAGAGCGATGTTGCATGATGATAAAAGGTCTCTGGAGAATAGCACGCTTGCTGGCAATGCTTTTTAAAGAATGACTGTGAGATACCTAAATCAGATCGATATCAGTACTGCCTGTACATGGCAGCACTGATGGAGATAGGACCGACAAAGAGGCGGGTGCAAGAGTATGAAATGGTTTGTCGTAATGGGTTTGAGTAGGAGCAATGAGCAATGAGCAACGAGCTAGCCAAGAACTCATTGAAAATAGTAGGTGCGAGATGGAAGACACATGGGCAACAGCAAGTGCAGCCATAAATGCTAAGACAAAATTGATCTCTATGTAGCCATCTTCGGCAGTGCAATAGGACTTATAGAATTACACAATCGCTCACTTCAGCGACGCCTGTAAGCTCTCTAGAACCTGTGAGACATCATTAGTACGGTAAGCAAATGGCGAATCTGCAAGTGTATAACATGCCTCAAGTTCTATCTTAGCCTCAGCTATATCCTGCTCACTCCCACTGCCGCCGGCGATTTTTTGTGCCTCACTGATTTGTGATCGAACGGCCTATGACCAGTTTCATTTTAATATCATCCATTAGCCTTAGATATCTGGATCTAGCTCACATCAGGGTTAAAGTCCTCTAAAGGATATCCTTCTACGGCGTTAATGCTAAGCTGCGAACCCGGCTGCACAATGGCGAAGCCTCCAGATACTAGAAGTGACCAATTGGTTAGCATGAACGGGGTGCCCTTAGAATCCGCTTTCAACTCCTTGTCGGGATACACGGTGGCTTTTCCGGGGGCATTAAAGACGCTCTCGGGCGTACATACGGAAGAATTGCTTGCTCCCACCACTCTCCTCAATGACCTCCACAAGCCCAGGCTTCAATTGTTCAATGGAAGGCACGTGGTTGGCAAGGACACCCATGTCTCCAGACTCAGCAGGTATGTTGACTTGGACGCTAGAGGTTGGTTCAGAGGTCAGCTAATTGCCTTGATTCTTCCATGCGAATTGCCCTTAGGGGAGGCATGGGCGGTAGGGTAGCGTACACATCTTTGGAAGTGTAGATTGACTAGAGGAGAGATGCAGGGTTAGCATAGCAAGGACAGAACAGGTTCTCCCGAAGCTGAGGAGTGATTATGAGAATGCGCGTTTGGTACCCACCTGGTGAGGAAGTGCGAGGGAGAGCTTGATTTTGTCCGATACAGCATCCGCATAGCTCCTTCGCTGGAAGGAAGAAACGATTGCTGATGGACGGACACGGGTAGCGGCTCGAGCTGCACGCAAGGAATACATATTGGGTGATAATGGATCCCGTATATTGTCTACAACCCCAGCCCTCGAAACTGCTAAACTCCTCGACCGCGGCTGCGGCTAATGGGTCACGTGAAACTATGTGTAAAGGCTTGGCATTTATTCTTGGCGTTTGGCATTACTTAAGCCCATACAAAGGGGCAATTCCATGCGCCGAAAGTACATAGTACTTAGCTACCTTACCTGACAGGACCGAATTTGCCAAAGAGTGGATTTTTGCCATGTATAACCGGAGCATCCGCGGATACGATGTGCGCCTCCATGGACTGCAATTCTTCATCATTTGCCGCCCGAAAATGCCACTTCTTTGGACGGACCTGTCTGTCCTATTCATATGAGCAGGCTCAGTGCTCGATTTCTTTTTCGAGACCCCTTCCAATTCCATGTTATTGACCTGCATGTGGGTAGTTCCGCTCGGTAGACTGCTGCTAGGCTCTAGACAACAAACAGTGCTGCCTCTACTTTAGTACTGTGTAGTGTTATTTTCGGCTCCGTGGGATGGGGCCATTGGCCCTGGAGAAAAATCCCTCATCATTGACCAATCAACAATCGGGTAAGGTGCATGTAGGCAAATCCTCCAGAACCTCCATCTGGGAGCCACCTTCCTTTGGCGCTTCCAATCTTGAAGATCGCTACCGAGCTACAACAAAGTACTGTACATCTTATCTGGCCCACTGACACTACTTAGACTGCTGTGTCCAGATGTCATTACAAAGTTCGCTTGGTTCAACATTCCATAGTCTTTCAAGTACGGTGTATGCGATATGAGCAGCAGAAGCGCTTTCGAAGCCGCTGACGTGAAACAACATGCATACACCTAGGTAGCTTGAGTAGGTACCCCAAGCTCTGGCCAAAAGTGTGGGGTATTGGTGCAAGTTGGCGCAGGATAATGCGGGACAATTGGCATGCAATAATGAACTATTGGAGCATACTTGACCCTTATTGTTCCATTCGACTCCTCCAGTGGCCCGTTCACCTTTGCCTTGGTCAGGCGTGAGACCGGCGTGAGGACTGGGCGGTGCTTATGGATCATTAGATTTGCAAGTCTCTGTGGGGGGGGGATGACTTTCGCAGACGGCCTACACCGATTCTTTCCTTCGAGCCTCTCCGTTTTCGGCGGGCGTTTTAGGAGGGTTTGGGGTTGGTCATGTTACAGTGGATAGTAGAAGAACTTTATGCAGCACTAGACTTAGAGGCCACACCATACACGGGCAAGTAGTAATAGGATTGAAAATCTTTTAAGTGGGGATCTCACTGCCTCGATGTATTGACAATCTTTAATGAAGGGTAGCCATTCGCATTTGTTCTAAAAATCATTTGCGGATTGTTTACCCGGGTAATACACAAAAGTGTCGCACCCAAAAGTGTCGCCCCACGACATAATCTCGGGCCTCGCTCCCTCGCTCAGACCCGCGCTTCTATCCCTCAGTCTCTCTGACTGCTTCAATAAATATCATCCATCTCCACTCTACCGCTCTCTTCTTTTCAAAACGACACTTCCATCACTGTGCATCGTATTATACTTCTGAAAGCAACTACTCACCGTCCTAGCCACTCAAAGCGCGGTAAAGGCTGTTAGGCTCTGCAGGTGAGCCTACTCCCGTACCTATCGTTCGCCACGATCCGGCTGAACGTACATAGCAACCAACATCTTCCTTCGAACACCAAATTCTGATCTCAGCCGTCTTTCAGATCGTTCTGTGACATTTCACTCGCGCAGGGCTGAGTTTCGGCTCTGCATACGCTTCTCTCTTTTCCGTCTACAATATTCCTTGCGAGTACGCTTACTCGCCCGGCTTCACATCATGTCAGCATTACGGTTATAGCATCACGGTCCTGAGGGACAATTCACATAGTCGAGGTTGAAGAAGCAATTCGTCAATCAAGAAAATCATTGCCAGGACACCCCACCAACATACATAATCCAACCGGATGTTCCACTGATCGTTTGCTCGGTTAAGAACGTCGGCATCTATTTCTCTCACATATCCTGGACTTGAAAACCACAAACAAGACTTCGAGAAAAGCTTTAATCTCATGGCACATCATCAACGGCATAACCACGGCCGTTTAACAGTTGCCGTTCAAGGCCTTTCCTCTGTTAGTGGGCCACACGGTTCCACCAACATGTCTACAGCTGGCGACGACGATTTAGCATCAGACGTCGACGAACCGCCAGATAACCATATACACTTTACAAAACTAGCAACTCCAAGCTCACTCCGTTCATCTTCTGATTGGGGTTATATAACGTCTCCACAACTTAGCCACTACAAGAAGGAATCCCTTCTAACTCAAGGACTTCTCTCGAGCCCCGAATTGAATCCTACATCCGACGTCGAGGCCCCGGTACTTACTAGTGATGGGGGTTTGACTAGTCCTGCACGAACTACTACCCCAAGCCCTCCTTTACCAACCATGAATCATGGAGGCTTGGCCACACTGGTTTCAAAATTGTCGAAAGAAACTGCATTTTCAAAAAACCAGAATACTTTAAACTCAGCGCCATCTGCACAGAAGACTGAAGTCGATCGCTCGGAAGAGGGCAAAGTAGAAGAAGGACTGGGCCGCAGACGTTGTATCAGATTTGCATGTGGACGCCAATCAACTACACCTAACAAAGTAGAGTCGCTAGCACATGACCAAGAGACTGTCGAACAACCTCAGAAGCCAGCGGACCCTCCGAAGCGTTCATGTATGTTAAGGTTTGCGTGCCCAATGAAACCTCAACGTGACGACACTCCGGTTATCCAACTTCCAAACAAGTCTGGCGATTGCATCGCGGAAAAGCGGGCTACCATCGATCGCTTTGCGGATGAAAAACCCACAACATCCAGCAGTCGAGAGCACCGAAGTTCTATCTCCACGGTGAAGGTTAGTCCGACCAAAGTGGTTTGCTCTGAGTCAATGGTTGTCCCTCAACCTAGGAAACCGCACAACTTCAATCGCGTAGACTTTCAGAAATCAGAAGCTACCAGATTTCACGAGTTCGCTGGGGCCTTCACCGCCGAGGACGAATGGATCAATGAGCAGACAGCTTATCGGCAAAAGATAACGGTCAATGATACACTGCGCAAAGAAAATGCCATCAGACGGCTTGCTGAGGAGGCAGATGCAGAGGCACTGGACGAAGACGATGTACAAGTTGAGATTGAGGATGATGTGGATGAGTTAGAGGATGACGATGAAGAGGAGGGGGAAGAAGCGGAAGCGTCCGATGGTGGTAACGAGACTGATGATGAAGAGGGATTTGCTGATTCCGATGACGAAAGCGATGGGAATTCAGAGTACCAGTTCTGGACACCAGGGCTAACCACAGCCGCTACTTCTACAGATCAACTTGACCACATTCATCCTCTGAAAACAAGAGTAGACTCGGAGTCCTCGGTTGAGTCCGCCATCGACACAAAGCACAGGGATCCGATTAAACGTCGAAAGGGGTCGCGTACACACAGGTCGCCGCGGATGCGGCCTGGTACTCCCGAATTACCGGATAGCTCTGATTTCGTTGTTGGAACCTTGGATGAGGATCGCCCTCTCGAGGAAGCTTACATGTCTTGTCTCGAAGAACGCCGACGCTCCAGGCATCGCTTGATTCCTCAAGACATCGATCCAAGTTTTCCCACGTCGGAACCAGATGAGGATAACGACGACGACGACGGCGATGATGATGGCAATGCTACGCAGACGGACCATGAACCGGAATGGGTGATGGGACGTCCAGACAGCTCGGAAGAAGAAGATTCAGCTGTCAGAAGAAACGCCTCCTCATCAACAATGGCTTCAAAATCTTCAATACCCTCCCCCAAACGCATGCATTCACCACCGCCAAAGCGCAGTATAGTGCACCGATCACCTCCGCCTCGCCGTTTATTTGGTCAAGCCACTCATCGTCTAAGGTCTCCGCCGCCCACGCATCGGATACTTACCTCTCCACCCTCTTCGCGAAGGCCCTCCCTCACTGGTTCCCCGCATAACAAGACCCAGGGAATTCGCATGCCGCATCTGGCTCAACGTCCGAACCTGACGCACACAACTTCGCTTCCAAGAACACCCAATCCTTTTTGGGACCAACTTCGCAGATCTCGCTTCCACGTCTCGGAAACTCCTTCTGCCGGCACATCACCAAGGACCGTGCGCCCATCGCGTATGGAAATCCATAGCCGGGGCCCCATCGATATTGTCCAGGGCCTCGAGACAAAACGGCAGAGACGCAAGGATAAATTTTGGCGCCAGCATTGCCGCCAAGCCGCGAAAGAGAAGGAACGCAGATGTCAGCCCGGCAAAGGCGCACAGAGAATGAGGGAATTGGGCTTGGAGATGGCTGACAGATGCAGAGGCTATGGGCAAAGGCAACAGCTTGTCCTCTCCATTTAAGGCTTCTCAGTTGTCCTCAATTGTCAAGACTTTGCACATATTGTACATACATTTCTATCCCTCCTTGCCGTTTAGGCACGGAGCTATCACATATCCCTTCCTTGCTGTATCTACGGGTTCTACGATTGGACAGCGCGGGAGTCCCTATAGGCATTTCCGGGTGGTCAACCATGATTAGGTGGTTCTGGGATTTGCAGCATAGTTAGCAATGGTCATTGCAATACCCACTTTGCCTGGAATATAAAAACTTTATACTTTATAGATATCATTACGCTAAAGGCGCAGATTGTAGCATAGATATATGTATCAAAGTCAGTCAATCGCTATGGACATATCCATGCATTAAGATAAATTAATGAACTCAGAATATAAATTTGGAACTTCTCGTCAGTTCCGCTGCCAAGACATTTCCTGGTCATCCCCATATTCAAATATACATGCCAGCACATTGGTAATACGCAACCCCGCATCTACGACTTCAATAGCAACCGTACTTTACTTTCATTGACTCTTGATTCGCATCTGCGTGGCGATCACACAGAGACCTATCGGCCATGTGGATGATAAACTGGTGTAAGCTCTCCATCCTCCACAGCTGCTACAGCGTGTCTATCTAGGAGAGTTGTTGACGACTCTTTGCTTAAATCTAGTCTGGGATGTGCTTGCATCTCTTGGCTTGCTAAACAAGCATGCGAAGCTTCTGTTCCTTGGACTAGATAACGCGGGAAAGACTACTCTACTACACATGTTGAAAGTGCGTTTCCACCATAGCTTGGACCAAGGGGCTCCTCCCCAGGTTCTGCAGTCCTCGATGGGATATCTGAATAAAAAGATAATGGCTGATCCAAGAATTATAGAATGATCGAGTTGCTATACTGCAGCCTACGCTCCATCCAAGTACGCCGCCCTTTGACCTGATACTGAAGCAAACCTCTCGATATGAACAGCAAGCTGACTCAACTCTCCAGCATCTGAAGAACTTGCAATTGGCAACTGTAGGTTCACAACATTCGATCTAGGTGGACATCAGCAAGGTGCGTTGCTCCTGCACCTCCACCTCCAAGCTTCACGCTGTAGCGAATCTTGCACTGACTGCATTCGCTAGCCCGTCGTCTTTGGAAAGACTACTTCCCCGAAGTATCTGGCATCGTGTTCCTCGTTGATGCCAAAGACCATGAGCGACTACCTGAATCCAAAGCTGAGCTCGACGCGCTCCTGTCCATGGAAGACCTTTCAAAGACGCCTTTCTTGATTTTAGGAAACAAGATCGATCATCCGGACGCTGTGAGTGAGGAAGAGCTTAGGCATCAATTAGGTTTGTGGCAGACAACGGGGAAGGGAAAAGTGCCATTGGAGGGAATCCGGCCTATCGAGGTCTTCATGTGTAGCGTTGTTATGAGGCAAGGTGAGTCGTTATCGAAGCATCTATGGATACGGGGCAAAGTTCAGCTAACAGAGATGCTCTGCAGGTTATGGAGAAGGGATCAGGTGGCTGTCGCAGTATGTCTAGCAAATTTGTCCTATTTACGATCTCAATGCCTCGAAGCTTCACCATAGCGCTGGTAATGGTGACGAGGAAGTGTATCATAAGATAGATATGCGAGTATGTCAACGAACAGCTCTATCTAACATCTTCAATTGGCTATAAGCTTTTTCTATCAACTTCGGAATGGGAATTGGTCTGCTGGTCGACAAACTCAAGAACTGGGAATTTCTTTGATTCGATGGGGCGAGGGTACGGAGCATGGATAGCAAGAGTGATACCACGAAGAGCAAGAATATGCCGATTATATTTGGTTACTTTCTATGTCTCATATGACTGTGTCCATTGACCTCATGACTTTATATTTTCCTCGTCACCATCTGCATCGTCACTACATACGAATGGTCTCTCGGGAGACCCGATGTTTGCCAGCTTGTCGCCTTTCAATTTGTGATCTTGTCCGGTCTTTTGAGTGAGACCTTCATCACAACCTCAAGTAAGACCCTGTCAAGATCCAGACTGCTTGACCGGTCTCCCCACACCGCTCCTCTATCTCTCGCTGATACACAATCTGCGGGACGGGAGCCTTAGTCAATGTGGCGAAAAGCCTTCAATACTCGAATGTTACAACCAAAACCTCGACGGCTCCCGTCTTCAGGAAACGTGTAAGCACCGACCTATTACAGGGCAGTGATGACGCCAATTTCCATTAGCGAGCTCAGTAGCATATTATCAGATAGCTTGGGAGCTCTTCAGATGATGCTGACCAAATTCGTAAACGGGTCCGTGTGGTGGTGGTGTGGCGACTATATAAGCCATGTGACAGTCTGACCACAAGGTAGCAGCAAGGAAGATTATGCAAGCCTTCAGGGACTGTAGATAAATATTAGGTGCCAGGCTGCCAGACGTAAGGGAGCAGCTACCCGTTTTCGTTCTCTTTCCCCAAAGCCCACTTCTAGATGCACCATTTCGTTATTCCTCGGCGCATATGGCGACACAAACTCGATAGGTTGGTACCGCAAAGTTAAATAAGATTCATTGCTTGCATGAAGCATAAACCCCCACACCACCACGTTGTACTTGTTCGTCATGTCGCTTAGACCCCAGACTTAGAGCAAATAGGCTGGCCTCTAGAGAGCCGCGAGACCGCATCCATTTATCAAGGTTTGGAGATCTACCCCCGTACCGTGATACTGAGAGGAGAGCAAGTGCGGGAGCTGCTTATTTGTTATTCATCCCGTCGTCAATAACATCGCAACATCCAACATCCACCGCTCTTCCTCCGCAACCCAAGTGTGAATAGTCGTCTTTCTTCCGAGACAAGCACCACCGGCCGTATTCTAGCAGGCGTTCAAGTACCTACAGTAGTCAGACATCAAGAACGCCTTTTAGCTTCACGAGCTTCGTTTGATCATCTGCAAAGCCAAGGCGGCAAGGCCCCACTAGAACCATTGACCTGCTTATCTTCGCCCCCGCCGTTGTATAGCTACACGCTACATAGTTCGCAAGCTGCAGCTGTACAGCATCGTGCATCGACCACCTCAGCGTTGCTGCTCCCCGCATTCAACTGCCAATCTCATTCGCTGGCCCCTTTCACTTCGAATTCGCCAATCCTCGTCACTGATTTATATAATTTACCAAGGGCCTTCCTATTCGCCCGTCCGAGTTTCTACGCCATTTGACCTCATCTGATCTTCGAGCACTCGCCGACCCTGCGTCTACTGGGTTGATTTTCGATATCTGGGAGGCTATTTGTTAGGTGTTATTCCTCAACAGCACAAAAGCACCTCATAGCCGTTGTTGTCGCGCAAGGCTTCCTGGCTAAACAGTACCGCCATTGGCGCCATAAGAAACCAGATTCGCACTGCTACGCTTCACGTGACCATATATCACTTATGTATTGCTCAATATGGATTCGGAGGACGGACAAGTATTTATCAAGGTAAGATGCTGAAGGCCCTGGCTCTCGGCCCCTGAGTTTCCCAATGAACAGCTCGACTAACCTTACCAACAGAACTTAGCACACTTTGTCCGTACACACGAGAAGGCTCTGGCCAATGCCTTACAGCTTCAGCGGCAAACACCCAGAAATGGACACGCAAGCCATGGGGAGGCTTCGCCAACCCACATCTCTACATACCAAAGCTCCACCTCTACGTCGTCTACCACGAGTGCTCTGGCTGCGGCATTTTCACTTGGAAACCTCAATTTCTCCTCCCATAACATTAAACCTGCAAAACTCTCTCTGACTCCTCACCATCTCTATTACCTGCTGGATCGTTTCGAAGAGGTGGGCATACCAGTTGGGCCAATGAACGTACGACTTGAGAATATCCATTCAGAGGCGTCCCCTGCAAATTATGTTTCCTTCCTCAGCCAATCACAGAGATCTCGGGGCCGAAGCGACCGCGACTCAATTCACTCTGTCTCCAGCGTCCGCAGTGTGATATCAGGCATGTCGAATCTATGGTCCGGCCTAGGACTGGGGTCTCCAACCGCCAACGCTGCGAAGACTGAAAAGGCCAAGGCGCAGCTGCTCATAGACCTGAAGTATCTATACTCCGCATTCACTAAGATTCCATGCCTCCGACTGTGTCCAGATCGTAAAGCGCATCTCATCCGAGGCTACGAAGAGTTCCCTTTCGATTCAGCCGTCCCATTGCTTGCTTTCAAGAATGTCAGTGCGCTTGAGATATGTGATGTAGACTTCCGACAATTCTATGGCTGGGACAAAATGGCGGACCAATTACGCTCACTGATTGTGAAACGATCCAATGTCGACGATCCTACTGATCTCATCATCAACATCGTCCTTGATGACATGGACAAGCGCCGGCGCCGCTCGTCTAAAGCACAAAGCTCCCCTGTACTGCCTTGGCCCACAAGTCCATCCTTGCGTCTCAGCGATTTAGGACGTACAGACTCCACGCCCCCGTCTCCAATGCCAGACGATAAGCTTAGTCATAGCGGCAGCCCCGGAAAAGGCCATCATTTCCAGCAGGAGTCCGAATCTCTAGTTCCGCGGAAGAGACCCAGGACGAAAAGCTCGTCTCCAACTCGACCCAAAAGCTCCAGGCATGATGTCTCCTACCGCCAGCTGCGAGCCAATACTAGTAGCAACATAAAGCGTTCGGGATCTGGAAGTTCGAACTCAAGCACACATTCACGAAGTGGGAGCTCATCCAATTTACTTTCAATGGGTATACTTCCTGCTTCCAAATGGAGATTCTTGAGGCATCTTAGTCTCGCGGACAACTCAATAACCTCGATGACAGCCTCAAGTCTTGCACCTCTATCAGCTACTCTACATTCACTAGACCTATCCTCTAATCTGTTCACAGAAATGCCAGATTGCCTCGCAACGCTATCAGCTCTACGAGCTTTGAATATTTCCAATTGCATGATCGGATCTCTGCATTCCTTGACCAGGAACCCGCTGCCTCCAATCACCGCCTTGAATCTTCGTTCTAATCGCCTTGTCTCCATCGCCGGCATTGAGCATCTAACATCTCTACAGCGTCTCGATCTTCGAGACAATAGATTACAAGATCCTACAGAGCTGGCAAGACTTACAGGCAGTCCAGATATCCGTGAGATATATGTTTTGCTGAATCCATTCGTCAGAACACATGCCAATTACAGAGTTACAATTTTCAATCTCTTCCGGGCTACGCCAGGTTATTCCGATGACATTGCAATAGACTCTTCAGGTCCAGGATACAGTGAAAGAAGGCATCTAAGGGACCGCGCGCCAGAACCTGAGCAAGTCCCTGAGGCGAATACCCACCCCACTAAGCCAGCACCAAGCACTCCACCCCCAAGTGACCCGCTGGAAGATACCCCAATGAGTGAAGGAGTGCAGGAACTACATCGTCCTCTGCCTCAGACTACGCAAAGCGAGTTTGCGGTAGGGTCTGGACGTCGAAGAAAGGGAATGCGGCGGCGGATTGTTGATCTTGCCCAGGATCAAAGCCCGCCAGTAATCCACCAGGAGTTCCCTATGGACAACAAGCAGGAGACTACCCGTCCGACTCTCACGACTACTTTCACAGACGAGATATCCCCGAAAAGCAACCCCAACATGCTTCCACCACTCCAGGTCCAGCTTGAAATGCCAGCAGCGCGACCGTTCGACGCGAAATATCTGTCCAATCATCTTCCTCCAGACGTCTCAGACAAGGGCAGGTCCCTTGCGACTGAGATCCAAAGTCTATCCCTTAATGGAGAAGAATTTCGGCAAAAAATTGAAGCTTTCAAAGACGAAGTTGGGAGCAAATGGCTAAGCATGGTGCCTGAAATGAACGGCCATCACTTGACAGCTCCAGCTTCTAATCCACATCACAATCGCATTGGCGTTGTGAGGCCCGAAGCACCGCCGTTTCGAGCTTCCAGTCAGGGGATCATTAGTGGGCAATGCACATTGGATTAAGGACTGTTCAAAGGCAGTATAACACCTACTTTTTTTCTAAAGCATACAATGCTCTTTCTTTTCCTGAGTTCGCCCTAGGGCTTTATGGGCTACGACACGCCCCAAATTAGGCCTGTCCACGAGCCGTACGAGGTCAATCACTCTGAGTGCGTTCTAGCGATTCTCTTCGATCCGTGTCTGTACCAATACTTTTATCATATTTGGGTTCTAGATATGCTCGTATCACGGTGGCCTATTTGACTGAAAATAGAAGTCTGAAGCATTAAGCGAAGGCGTTGGATGGCGTTACACTTTGAGCATTTCACCGGGCGTATAGGCTTATAGCAGACTCGAATACATTGAGTGGTGTGCATGTCAGAACAAGTACTCCTGTTGTTGAGCAATCTGTTTACACTCTAAGGTCTCCACACTGTTGCGATGATCATCCGTAGATATGTCTAAAGAGGATGACTTAAGACATCAGCATCGAGACTGATGTTGGAACAGCCATCATTGTAGATGCACCGAAATTTGTACTCCACAGCCGCCATTTTAGATCTCGATGAACTCTGATCTGGGTTGAGTAAATAGTGGGTCTTTTGACGAATCGACCGTTAATGTACACGGACCAATCTAGGCCGAAAGTCTATGAAAGACCCTTCAATCGTCTTGTATAATATTTTCAGACATATATGTCGTTCCTCGAAGATATCACATCCACGGTCAGTGTTGGTTTAAGAGAAGTCCCTAGGATTCTGTACCAGCGGATACTCGCTACTACAGATTCCTTGGCGTTGCTACACCATCTGCTAACGGAAGGAACCCTCCAACGACATCCAAGGACGAACACAGCTCTTGACCAAGAAAATTTCTTCTACTCTACACAACATCGTGCTCAAACACGCTGCGATCCTTGATCTGCTCCACGTTTATTCCGTGGCATAGCACATAATCCAAGCGGTCCAAAACATCAGCCGAGCAACAACTAGGAAAATTCATACAAACGGCCCTTGCCACGACCCCAACAGCACCGAGAAGCTGTTGATCGAACAAATCACCGTAACATAGCCCCTGAAACGATTATCTGGATTAGGGTGATCATCCAAATTTCTGTGAGGTAGGCTTCTAGAGCCCCGCCGCGACGCGAAGCCTTTGTCCCTTTCACGTTACAAACGCGCAACAGATTGGGGGAAGATATCCGCACGTTACATTGTACGATATTCGAGGTCAGTGACTTCGAATCAGACCTTCCACACTTGCCGGGCACACAAATTTTATTCCAGTGTTGTAAAATTTGTGTTGCCTCACCGTATGACGGCACTGTTGCTGACGCAACATCACCCTAGACTTAACAAGCAGAGCATATCGAACGTGGAAGAGGAGAGAGTGAAGGACCCGCACCCCGCCCTGCGCTCAGTCAAGCATATATCGTATCCCAAGCTGGGACCACACTATGGCGGATACGAACGATGTTGACTTGGATTCTATCATCGATAGACTGCTGGAAGTGAGAGGAAGTCGACCTGGCAAGCAGGTTCAGCTTCTCGAGGCGGAAATTCGTCATCTATGCCAGAAAGCCCGAGAAATCTTTATCTCGCAGCCGATCCTCTTGGAGCTAGAGGCGCCGATAAAGGCAAGTAATCCCATTCTCTATATGGCCTATGCTTGCTACTATCGAGACCACGTGGAACTTTGTCGCTAACACACTGCTTCGCCATTTACAGATTTGCGGCGATATTCATGGGCAATACTACGATCTCCTACGCCTGTTCGAATACGGAGGCTTTCCACCTGAGGCAAACTACCTTTTCCTAGGCGATTACGTGGATAGAGGTAAACAATCCCTTGAGACCATCTGCCTGCTTCTTGCATACAAAATCAAATACCCTGAAAACTTCTTCATCCTACGAGGGAACCACGAATGTGCTTCGATCAACCGTATATATGGGTTCTACGATGAGTGCAAGAGAAGGTATAATATCAAGCTATGGAAGACCTTTACGGATTGCTTTAACTGCTTGCCAATCGCGGCAATCATTGACGAGAAGATCTTCACCATGCATGGTGGTCTGAGCCCTGATCTGAATTCTATGGAGCAGATCCGCCGTGTCATGCGCCCTACAGATGTATGTACCACTTTTCACTTTCTGGCCAGCCTTTTGCGAAGATCAAGAGCAGCCGGTCTCTCTTGGGTGATCCGCTGACTTCCGTAGATACCTGATTGCGGTCTCCTTTGTGACCTGCTGTGGTCAGATCCAGACAAAGACATCACTGGCTGGAGCGAAAACGACCGTGGTGTCTCATTTACCTTCGGACCTGATGTTGTATCTCGCTTCTTGCAAAAGCATGATATGGATCTTATCTGCCGAGCACATCAAGTTGTGGAAGACGGCTACGAGTTCTTCTCAAAACGACAACTCGTCACGCTATTCAGCGCACCCAATTACTGCGGGGAGTTTGACAACGCAGGCGCTATGATGAGCGTTGACGAGAGCTTGTTGTGTTCGTTCCAGGTATGGCACACCCAAAATCAATCCCAATGCCTAAATTGCCCATTTCGATAGCTCTTAGCGATGCTAGTGGAAAAAGAAGAAAACTAATGAGTTCTTCACCCCTAGATCTTGAAGCCCGCTGAAAAGAAACAAAAGTACGTCTATGGTGGCATGAGCACTGGCCGGCCCGTAACTCCTCCAAGGAAGCAAAAGAAGAAGTAATGTACCAACACAAGCTCCCCGTGTGCAGCAGGTTCGGGCGAAGATAGAATTCTTACCACCAATACGCGTTATCCTCACGATCGGAACCGAAGGCGCTTGCCATACTCCAATACACACCTTCCACCAATTAAATCAACATTGCTATACCCTTGTTGTCGCTCTGATGTCTCAACAGCCTCCTTACCCTATCATCCTTGACGCCGACGACGATGGTGGTGGAATGGACATGAGTCATGAATACAGGGGGATACTGGTTATCTCTATGGTGGGAATTGCTATGCTGGGTTATGGTGGAAGTGGTGGACATTGTCAACTGTTTCAGAATGTTTAGTAAGTTTCTGTCACTCATAGGCAGAATAAAGCAATATCGTGCTTTTCCACTTCTGCCTTTTCGATTGCGTATCCTCTATCTTAATCGGGCTTGCGCCTAGATATGACTAGTTTCTTCTCGCGGGTTCCTTTCTACTTCGAGATCGGATTCCTTGCGTCGAACACGCACCGAATCTGTTCTCGATCGAAGGCCCATTCGAGTACACCGAATTCCTCGGGGAAAGACGAAAAGACTAGGAGACTCAACTTGAAAGGATCGTACCCCCCATATCGCAACGTCGAAAAATCCGCCTAGGTGGACGGCCACTCACCAGCTTCAGATCACTTGCCTTCCGCATATCGAAATTCTAGAGACGAGCTCTGCGACATCTTTCAGTTGAAAACTTGCCTTGTCATTAGACACACAATTTACATAATATAATATGGAACATAGTTGAGAACGAAGAAAAACAGTCTGTTGACTTCTGTCCCGAATCAGTGTCATTTCGATTCCAGCACCTGCTACATAAGCAACCTGCGCTTCTCAGAGATTTTTCGATATTCCTTGCCACCAAAGGGCCCAGAATTAAGGCTACTATGAATTTGCTGTGCCATCTTCGTTGATGGATGAGTAGGCCTTCTACTTGGAGATCCCACTGACAATAAAACCTAGGGCTGACCTCTGGTAATGCTCGTCATGTCATACATCCTTTCAACACTTGGCTACCATGGGATGCGAAACCTGATCTATGCGTCAAGTGAGAGAAGAGTTCGTAAAGAGACTAGCATGGCTTCGGGCTTCGCAGAGACATTAACAGTGCTACACCAGTATCGGGACTCAAAAAAGTATGGAAGGTCTGAGCAACTTACGAAAGATGTGACTAAACGGAAAGACAGCAGCGGTATTGTGTCCAGGAGGCCAGACATGGAAAAGCATGGATAGCTCAATGTTAGGGTTTAGGGTTACGCGCGCTCTATTTTCGCGTCCCACACCGTGACTCCCACTTTCACTCTACCATACAATGTCCACACCACCATCACACACGCATCTCCCTCCCTCCCTGCCCACCTCCCCCCTCGCCAAACGCCCCAAGGTCGACGAGAGTCAAGCCCCTCCAATGGCCACCGCAGAACCAAATCAAAATCCAGCACCATTACTATCGTCCAGCGATGGGCCACCACCACTCCTAGTAAAAAAACTATCGGAGAAGGCGAAGACGCCGACGAGGGGAAGTGCGTTTGCAGCAGGGTATGATTTGTATGCTGCGAAAGAGAGCGTGATACCGAAGCGAGGGAAGGCGCTCGTGGATACGGATTTGGCGATTGCGGTCGGGGTGGGATGTTGTATGCATTTTCGCTTCCTTCCCACCACCAACCCATTTTTCCTGTCCTGAGAAATGTGATCAATTGTATGGATAGCTAACAGAAAGCGATTACTTATAGACGGCCGTATTGCCCCCCGCTCCGGCCTCGCAGTCAAGCACTTCATTGACACGGGCGCGGGCGTCATTGATGCTGATTACAGAGGGCAGGTGAAAGTGTTGCTTTTTAATCATTCGGAAGCGGATTTTGAGGTTAAGGAGGGGGAGAGGATTGCGCAGTTGGTGCTGGAGAGGATTTGGACGCCGGAGGTTGTGGTGGTGGAGGAGTTGGAGGAGAGTGTGAGGGGGGTGGGAGGGTTTGGGAGTACGGGGACTGGATGAGTGGGAGAGTATTCGAAAGAGTTAAGTGGTGGATATATGGTAAAAGGTTGCGAGGTATATGGTATAAGGCTATTGGTAGTAAAAATGCCTCCTGCTGGAGCGGTGTCCATGCTATGCCCGGCGGTGAGGCAGGGTGCTATCCACGGGATCCTTCTTTATATGCCTATTTTCCTGTCTCTGGCCAGCTAACTGCTGCATGCCAAGGCCTTTTCGTTCTTCTGCACCGTTTCCTGTTCCATTCGTATGTTCTATAGCCCCTTCCCCCTTGTCCTCATCAAATGCCTCCGCTTTCCAATCGCATTTAGGCTCTCTCAGATCCCCCAAACATCTCACCACCCTCACCTCCGCCGCCTTCGTCTGTCTCAACCACACCCTCTTCTCACTGTCCTTCTCCTGCTCCATCCGCCCACGCATCGCCTCCAACTCCCTGTCTCTCGCCTCCTTTGTCTTAGACAGAACAGTATGCATACTTCCCAGCACCTTCTCCGCCGCCTTCGCCAGCGGTAAATCTACTGCTTCAACCTCATCAGGCGACACCCACGATTTTGTATTATTGAGGTTGGCTTGCGTGATGGCTTCGCGCAAGCGCACGACAGTCAGGGCGGCGAACATGTCGCCTGTGCCGCTGAAGAAGCAGTCGATTGCTGGGACGTCAATTTTGAAGATTCGTGGGGACAAGGAGGAGGTTGCGGTGGAGCCGATGATGGACATTTTGGTGGATGTAGAGGGGAGGCAGACGGAGGTTACGATTATGTGGGGGATGCGGTGGGTTGCGTGGAGTTTTGTGATGGCGGCTTTGAGGGTGGAGAGGGAGGTTATTTTGATTTCGGAAAGGAGTCTGATGGTATGGTTGTTAGGTGTAGTTGTGGGGAGGATTGGAGATGGGCTTACTCGGCTTCGAATTGGTTTGGTAGGATCAGGTCGGCGTCTCGTAAGACGTTTCTATAGACTGGGACCACGTCCTCGTTGACGTAAAGTTTTCCTTGGTCGCCCATGACTGGATCAAGGACTGCCCTATTTCAGCCAATGTACTCCTTTGTATGGCCAGGGGAACAACATCTCACTCCAAAAGAAGGACCCTGCCTTCATCGAACCCTTCAACTTGAGATCTCTAGCGATAGAGCCGATGGCATCCACAGCTTGGGCGCCAGGCGCATAGCCTGTGAGCAATACATTGAAATCGGTGAGATAGCTTTGCTTGAGTCCGTCATATAAATCTCCAATTTCTTGAGCGGAGGCTTTGGTGCCTGTAAATTGCTTATATCCAGTATGGTTGCCTGCTCCCGCGTCAGCGGGTATCAACTTTCCTAGATTGAGATTCGGGGGCATGGATAGCAACGTACTGAACTGTACAGTATTGAGTGCCGCAACGTCGCAACCCAACGTCTGCATGACGAGCGCAGCCATGGTATTCCCAACATATCTGCGGTTCGTCAGGTGCTGTTTTTGCTGGCAATACGCTTGCTGTTCCGCTATATCGAGCTTATAGACTCACCCATAAACGACCTTAAAAAGACATGTTAGTGTCATCCATATGCGCCATTGACACGGTAGGGCGGTGGCCTCCCTACATGACTGGCTATGGCCAACACTCGCGTTTCAGGCACGACGGGATCTGAAGACATAATAGGTGTGTATGCTGAAGAAGATGAGAAGAAGAAGATGGAAGAGAGGGCATGACAGGTGAACCTTCGCCGCTTATCTTATCGCGATGTGCGCTAGTTCTGGCCTTGCGTTCCTACAGTCAGATTCGACTCTCACGTAACTGGCACACCGGTACAATAGCAGCTGAAAGATAGGTCATCATTTGCGCACGGAACAACGTCACCAAAGCAAACTTGGAACGATTGCAAGCTTCTCTTCTTTATGTCTGCATTGGAATCATGGCATCGTCCTTTCCGTACATCAATACGTTTTCTTAGGACACGAATCACAACTGAGATCTCTATCCTGAACACGAGTGGTCATCATCGTACAGTCTAACAGACACAAGCTGAAAGCAGCAACGCTCGTATGACGCAATATGTATTGTCGGCTGCCTTTCCACGCCATCATTCTTCATCGCCGATCTAAGATACGTGAGCCAAAGAACAAGCACAGAATAAGGAGGATAGCCTACCTTCGGTGCCAGGTAAAACCGCAAATAGCTGTTAGAGGCCAATGTGTATTCAACCAGTAATGGTACCTCGTTCGAGAGGCACAGCTTGACGGTGCTTGAGAGTCCACTGGCTTTGCAGAAATTAACGAGGTATTTCAGGGAGAAAGTCAGAGCAACAGGCTCGGATAATGCTATCTCAACGTTCAACTCTGGCTTATCGACGTTGGTGTGGCTCCGAAGTGTTACTGCCCCGTTGCCGATATCTCCTGAACAGGAAAACTTGACGCCCTCCTTTGTAGCTTCAATTGCAACTTAAAGTAGATCAGCAAGAGTATGTAGGCATCCTATACCGAGAATTTGTGTACCTGACTCTGAGAGAGCTATCAGATCTCTGCAGATCCTCTGGAATTCTGCCGATGGCATTGTAATTGTAGCCGAGTACTCTGTCTCTGGGATACCCAAATGCTCCTGATCGATATCCATAAGCTTGATGTCATACTCGCTCAAGCGATCGCTCTCGCTGCTCTCAAACACCAAGTTCACAACATCAGGTGCATCCTCCGCCTTCAATGTCAGGATGTCTTCATTTTGGGCGCATCGCAACACCTTCATCAGCGAGCTAAGGTTGATGCCGAGGGCAATGTTCCGGTCACAGCGGAAGGGAGAGAAGGACTCGGCTTTGAGCATCATGGAGACGAGGGCGACGTGAGAGTTGTCCATAGCTTGGAGGGCGACGCCGGAGTCATTGCAGTCGAAGTTGCAGTCTTGAACTAGATCTTTGATGGCATCAACGACCTAGAGAGATGTTTGAGTCTAACATGACACCAAAGTAGGCTTTTAAACGTACCTTCTTGAGGAGATTGGCCTGCTCTAATCGTGCCTCAAGCACTGGAAGCAACGGTCAGCGTCATTCAGTAAGTTAGAACGGTAATTGTAACACATACTGTTGATGGAGTTCTAAGTTTTCTGTTAGATGGGATTGTGTATCGTCCTCTTGGAGGAAGTAATTGCAATCTTAGAGACTAGACTGTAGCTCTCTTCAATTGTCGTGTTGAAACTTCAAGAACACTTTACCTGCGATTGGAAATAGGTCGCTCAAATGTTATGTTGCCTAGGCTGGGCTATCACCGCGAAAGCACGCGTAGTCTCTTTTCGCGACTCGCAAAATCACGCTAAGATAAAGTGGCTCGCGAAACCCTAAGCCAGGTATCAGGAGACTATATGCGCAGACTCGAGCAATGCATGAGTGATGGGATAATCTGAAGGTAGAAGAGCTTAAGCAAATCATTACTCTACATGTAAAGTCGTTCCTAGTATACATTGATCTAAGACGCCGCTTTTTGATATCCGGGGTATCTCCTGTAAATGCAATCATCAACTGTGAACCAGATAATAGCCGTCGAGAGCAAAGACAAAGTCGCTGATCGTGTCCGTGCAAGCTAATCAAATAATGATATGTTCGTTAAATAGAAGTAAGTCGTCCTGTCGTTCGGCCTCGTGGTCGTAGTCTAATTACCGTTTCCAGTTCTTTAAGCATATGCGTATTGGCATTTGTCTTGTCCTTCACAATAGCCTGCTTCATTCGCTCCTCTTGCATCTTAGCGATCCTTTCCTCTCTTGTCAGTGTGCTTCGCTGCCGTGGTAGGGCCACTGCTTCGAAAACCTCTTCCCCGGAGCTACTTGTTGTTGTGCTTGACCGTGATCGAGTTTTTGAAATCCCATTAAGGGTTTGGAAGGCCTCCGGAGGGCTGCCACCGCCAACGGCAGTAGTCCCTCCAAGACTTGATGTGGGGGAAGCCGGGATCATGTTACTAGCGGATGACAAAGACCTCATGTGCTCTTTCTTGTCAAGGCTCAGTGCCAAAGCCGCTCGACCCTCTTCCCATTCCTGCATCAGCCCTTTCAAATCAGCCCCTATGGAGTCATACTGTGCTAACACATTCGTCCCGGATTCCAGGACCTCGTCAGGGTGTTCCAGCGTTATGTTAGATTCGTCTCGGAGCAGACGCATCTTTGCTTGGAGCCCACGAATCCCCCGGGACAGGTTCCCAAATTGTCGCATCTGGCTTCGCATACGCTCTCTAGTAGGTGTCAGAGGTAGTCTTGGTGTAAGAGGCGTCTTGAATTCTACAGAATCAGTGTCCAGTACCCTCAAAAATTGTGCTTGAACTTACCCTCCTCGTCCCCCATAGCTTCATCAATATTACAGAGCATTTTGATAGTCAGAGAAGAAACGAAACTCATGTTGTCAGTTGCTATTGACCACCTTTGGAAGTCGGACTTGCTCCCATCCGCGTCTAATGCAAGCAACGTGCACAGGAAGAGCTTTCGGATCACCTGTAGCTTCTGCAATCCCACCTTCAGATCTTGCAGAGTATCGGCGTCTTCTATCTCAGAGATATTGACATTTGCGACCAGCTCAGCGTCCTCCATGTCGATTCGGCTAATCTCGTAGATGTCGTAATATTTCTCAAGATCTAGATCAACCGCCAATGGTTTCATATTTTCGTAAGCCGAATAGTATGGAGCGAACATGTTAATCAAAATCCTCTGAACAGCGCGGCGTAGTCGTGCGCATCGTTTGATCTGATACGTCTCTTCAAGCCTGGTGATTGGGGGAAGTGGATTGCTTAAGTTGTAGCCCCTGGAGACAAGCTCCACCTCCTGTATCAGAGTGATGCCCGCAGAAACAGCAGCATCGAAGTCTTGTGCACTCGTAGTGAGGAGAGATGCATTCTCAACAGCTCTAACGCGTAAATAGTGCAGCCATTGTCGTCGAAAGTAGTAGTACAGTATTATGAGATTGACCGAGAAGACCACAAAGAACAAGATGACTGTTGTCGTACTGTATCTTGCAAAGCCTCGATTGTGGAACCAACGTATCGACCAAGCGAGAGCAAAGGCCGTCGCAAGAGTCAACGAAAGTCCTTGCCAGCTAGGTACAAAACTTTGTTCTTTGTCCCACCGTGAAGAGCCATCTCTCGTAGGCGGCGGAAAACTTTGTCTTTTGTATGACTTTGAGTTTGAGTGTTCATTCAGTAGTTGTGATGCAACGATAGTGTATCGAAATTGTTCAAGGAAGTGGGTGTTTCCTGTCCAGCCAAGTCGGCTATGAAGAGCACTTGAGCAGGTGTCATGTATGCGGGCCACGGCGCCCTTGGAGGATAGAGTATCCAGGTTGAGAAGGCGAGGTGGCTTTTTCCGAGCGCTCCTGGACTGCGAAGACAAACCCCGTGGTGCAAATGAGGTGGCCTGGGGGGATGGGGTTCTGTTAGCAGTCTTTGCGGATGCCCACTCATCGCCGGCTTCCCCTTGTCCTTTCAGCATCTCAGTGTCTTCTTCTTCCTGAACACGCGGTAGAGGCAACACTTACCTTCAAGGTACTGCGCTACTGGGCTTTCCTCAAATATGACAGATTCCATGTTGTACAGTTTGGCGCGTGTTCAAACATGCTTCGGGTTGCATGCAGAGTATGCATAAATCAGGATCGGAGACAAGGCGTATGTGAATGACGCTGCGGCCGTGAGAAGGCTATGCGACTGGTCAGAACATGCGTTGCAATCGGTAACGACAGTCAAAAGCAATGGTGGATGGAAGCGCGGGCAAAACAAGAAGGTTGGATCGGTACCAAGGAAACGACGCAACAAGGGGTACACCTAAACGGCCAGGCGGCTTTTCGCGTTTTGGAAAGGCTAGTTCAGCCTTATGAGTCGCCAAAGCTCTTACACGGTTGCACCTTTATTAGTCTCAATTTGCATACAGTAGCATTATGATGCATCAAGTATTTACATTGACCTGCTTGCAATTACAACAGACAGCTCTTGAACCACAAATTAATGTTTCACTCAAGCCACTCTCCCATTGTGCCCCGAGAGCTTTTAGCAAACAATTCGATGCAATCAGTGACTTACTTAGCCTTTATTCGAGTTACACTGAGTACCAAGAATAATTAGACATCACCTTAGAGAGGGATATGCAATAGGAATTCGGAGTACGTGGTGCGACGCCGATAAATATCGCTGAAATCAACGATGATCTCCGCTAGCTGCTGATTGCCTCGGCACCCCACACTCTATTTTCTCTGCGCTCAAGCTTTCTCTCCGCATCATATCAACAATGCTTTTTTCAACAACATCGATACGGCAGCATGGCTGGGACTGTACGGCAACCAATTGACATTGCTTCCTTGTCCTCATACCTAGCGAAGAATGTCCATGAGATCCAACTGCCCATTAGCGTAAAGCAGGTACTTTCCAGTGCTGTCTCTGCCAGTACTGAAAGCCAGCTAACATATCCCGCAGTTTGGCTATGGGCAATCCAATCCTACCTACCAGCTTACCGCAGCCGATGGAGGGAAATATGTCCTCCGGAAGAAGCCTCCTGGCAGATTGCTTTCAAGAACAGCACATCGAGTCGATCGCGAATATGCCATCATTCACGCTCTAGAAAAGACGGATGTACCTGTACCCAAAACATATTGTCTATGTGATGATGCGGCATTTATTGGGACAGAGTTCTATATTATGGAATTCCTGGACGGACGCATATTCGAAGATCCGTCTATCCCCAGCGTGAGTGCGAAGGATAGGAAGGAAATGTGAGCCACCAATCGCATTTCGCCTCAGACGACTTCTTACCGGACACAGGTGGCACGATGCCCTTCGAACCTTAGCGAAGCTTCACCGTATCGACCCTGGCTCTGTGGGTCTTACAAGCTTTGGCAAGCCAACGGGCTTCTATAATAGACAAATCAAGACCTTCAGCACAATTTCCTCTTCGCAAGCTCAAGCGGTGGACGTAGAAACGAAGGTACCTGTTGGTCAGATCCCACACTACGAGGCAACGGTAGCATTCCTTCGAGATCCAAAAACGCAACCAAAAGATCGCGGAACGTTGATCCACGGCGATTATAAGATCGACAACCTCGTATACCACAAGACCGAGCCAAGAGTAATTGGCATACTCGAGTAAGTCGCTTTTTGAAGCCTGATAAGCTCAGCAGAACGGCTAAGCATGAGGATCTCTAGCTGGGAGATGTCCACTATTGGCCATCCTCTGTCCGACCTCTCCAATCTGCTCACCCCATACTGCTTTGCTGTAAATTCGCCCAACTCCGCCCTTTCTAGGCGCACAAGTCCAGCATTTATACCCTCTGCTCAGACTCCTGGCCTGCCCACACGTTCACAATGTATTAATTGGTATAGGGAGGTGGCCGGATGGGACCCAGCTCCGGAAATGGATTGGGGTGACGCGTTTGCGACTTTTCGCAACTCGGTGATCATGCAGGGAATTGCAGCAAGATATGCACTGCGGCAGGCAAGCAGTGCGCAAGCAAACGAAATAGGAGGGTTGATGGGACCATACGGCGAGTTATCCTGGGGTCTAATTGAGAGGTGGAGGGAGAAAGCAGCTAGAAAAGGGGCGAAGTTGTAGAGGCTTGAAGCGACGTGCAACGTGTCCAACCAATTGTAGGCATGATTGGCGAGCCACATGGCTTCCCTGGAGATGCACAATATCTGAGCCACACCTTTTCTGCCGTTTGCTGTCGCTAAGCCGTCTAGACCTGCAGGAGTACTTCGTACGAGCATCTGTTCGAGGCTCTTGAGGACATGATGCACTACGCATGAGGCTATCGTAGTCAAACAATGCCTGCCTTTGCACTACATGTACGAAGTATGCGAGCAATACAGCATGGGAAAAGCGTGGGAGAGAATGATTGGTCCGTAAGGCAGCCGCCCCCATCTGTCCCCTTACCCTTTGCGTGACTGGCGCCTTTTTGGGACGCCCAGCGGGATGTCATCGCAATTCCAAATCGTCAGACTTACTGCTTTATCGCGGGCACCCGTTTTGGTGTTTGATAAAATGAAGGAAGGCCTGGTCAGCCCATGCCACAACCAAATTAGAAGATGCTGACTTTGAGACGATGGACGGACAACTCACAACTCACAACAACGGAAGAATGCGGCGTGCTGGTCTAGCGAATATGCAGGATTTGCCTCAATTCGATGACCAGTGCGGTTGTGGAAGGTGGTACGTCAATCCAGTGTTTAAGTAGTAAGCATGGTGTGGCAGAAATTGATCGCTTTAGGATGGCTAGGTGCGTTCTTGGTGGGTTAGGTGGGAATGGCACCATGGGAGTGGGGGCTTTCGGGGGCCTAACAGTAACATTCTAAGGCCCAAGGCTACTATCTCTGCGCCGGGCAATCTTTGCGAATCACGACAACTTTACAGACCTGGAGTACCGGCATCAGCGCAAAGCTGACATCTGTACATCCGTCCATCTGTCACCTTCAGTTCCACTCCATCATCTGCACACCACCGCCTGCCCTCCATCGATCATCGCTTCATCTGCTGTCAAGCTCCACCCTTGAGAGCTGTAGCCTGTGCACGCCTCGCGATCTCACCTGCCACCTCCGAGACACTGCGTGCTTCAGCCGCAGGGCGGCCCGGTTTCCCTTGTACAGATACGTTTGCACTGCCCTGTTCATAGTACCATCCATGACACCCTACGCGCGAAACTCCTAGACCAGCCAGCCTTTTCAAACACGGGCAAACCATCTGACTTTCCTTTTACCTTCCTCTTGTTACATCAAGACCGTTTTCTCTGTTCCACTTGGCCTTATTTTCTCCATCAAGTGGGGGGTTGAATCTGAATTGTGGAGATTGAGCGGCTCGTGGGGAGTTCACAAATAACCTTTGAGGCTCTCCGCGGCCTAGCTTGACGACGAGTGCTCGAGTCGACGCAAACCACATCACAAGATATCCACAATGTACGTCAACCAATTGTTTCTACAGTCTACTCATGCAAGTGAACCACCCCTCTTTCCTTCCCAGGAACACCTTTTCGCCGACTAGATGCTTTTCCGGTCCCCGCGCCGTATCGGGTAGACCAGTTAAGAAGGGATCGCGCGTCGCTTGAGGTCTAGCAGATCCCCAGACAGAGCCTCACTGCTGCCGCAATTCCAAAAGGAAATATTATTTGTCTGTCCCACCAACACTGCCTTTCGATAGTCTTCCCTCTGCTGTTCTGTCTTGGCACCGGACTCGAGAGTACCTCGCCCTTTTGCCTCTCTTCTCATACACTTCCATTGGCCTCTCTCTAGTCTTCGTTATGGGTTGACATATATGTGAAGAGTTCAAGCATGATCTTGGGAAGCAATGGCTTGCTGACATTGTCGGCAGATAGAGAGAGACTTCTTACTTTCCTTTGATGGTCCCCAAGGATCACTGCCCATGGAACTCGTGACCTGCAAGACCCTTTCTCGTCGTCCACTCTAGCAGTAAGGAGAGGACGAAAGTTCTCTCCACTCAACTGCGTCAAGCTGGCGGCGGAACCTTACGACTCCGATGACGGCTTGCTTCGACGATCGCCACCACTAGAACGGACTTTTGTGAATCCGAGACCCTCGCCGTCGCCTGACTATCTCCCGCCACCGGAGAGGTCTCCAACACCTGAGCGTATGAGTAGGTTACCAACCTCCAAAAGACGTACTCGCCGTCCCAAAGCGCAAGCCTCTCAAGGCGATGCGGTACTAATTGGTTTTATGGGAGGGCTAAACCATCCAGATCTAGCGTCTAAAGCTGGCGAAGAGCCCTTACCTCAAGAAAGCGACGAATCAATGGACGGAGACGACGAGGAAACGACGAGTAGAGAAAGCGGCGAGACAATTCAATTGGCGAGGAATGCAGTATTCATCGTCGAGAGGTGTGACGCGCGAAGAGACGATCAACATGGCACATCGAATAACGAGAGCGCGAAACCGACACGACTGAAGATTCAAACTCGTACAGATCAACCAGCTACAAAGGATACGGCTTACCGCGGTTCGAGTAGTTCACAAGCACCCTGCCATAAAGCCTCAGAGCTAGTCACAAATGGCGTACCTAAATCAAAGGTGAATGAAACGAAGAGATCATCTTCGAGGAGCAAATCACCTTCTACTGGTGACGCCGATTCAGCCGCACTCTCGCCAATGGTTCGAAGGTTCACCATCCCTAACTCGGAACGCCCAACGGAAGCTCTGCCAGCTATGCAAAATTCTCCAGCATCAAGCTCAGCAAAGTCGCCCAATAACCAACAGAGCCTACCCTCACTGCGACAAATACAGCTTGAGCCCTTGATGGGTAATGGTCCGACCCGTTCTCCATTCCCCATGGGCAATGGGCCGGTCAATGCGTCTCCTATGAGTTCCATAGCACCTCGACCTCCTCAGTATCCTAGTCCGCAGACAGGAGTCAACGGAGGCTTCCATGGGACCTCTCCGTATAATCACCATTCTCCTTCACATAGCAGTGGATCTCCATCCACGAACATGTCTCCACCTGGAAAACCCGTCTCCCAGGGGTACTTCCCTAGTGGGAGGACTCCCCAGAGCGAAGAGTCGACGCCACAGTCGGCAGTGAGTCACCGCAGTTCGAGTAGCTTCAGCACCGCACCCTCCCCTCACGCACATCCTATGGAAATTGACAGAACGCGGCCTATCCTCCCGCCGTTGCCCACTATGCCCAGCCAAATAATAACTGGCTCCTTCAAGTGCGATCATCCTGGATGCGCTGCAGCACCCTTTCAAACGCAGTACTTATTGAAGTAGGCCCCTCAGCATACTAGATTATAAGACCTCCATAGCTGACCCATATCAAAGCTCTCACGCAAATGTTCATTCCCAGGTCCGACCGCATTATTGCCCCGTACCGCATTGTCCTCGATCCGAGGCTGGCAAAGGCTTCAAGAGAAAGAACGAGATGATAAGACATGGACTAGTCCACGAATCACCAGGCTATATTTGTCCGTTCTGTCCAGAGCGCGAGCACAAATATCCAAGACCTGACAATCTGCAAAGGTAAAGAGGAAAGCACCTCACTCATAGTCTCCCAAATCCCTTCTAGACTTCCTGCTAAGCCACAGTTTCGACAGACACGTCCGCGTCAACCACCCTGACAAAGACACGAACGACCCACAACTCCGCGATGTCCTCGCTCAAAGATGTGAAGGCGGGAATCGAGGCCGACGGAGACGTCTCGGCAGTGGATAAAGTCGATTCCACGCCAGTCACCC
Source organism: Cladonia rubrotincta (assembly GCA_963971245.1). Classification (NCBI taxonomy): domain Eukaryota; kingdom Fungi; phylum Ascomycota; class Lecanoromycetes; order Lecanorales; family Cladoniaceae; genus Cladonia; species Cladonia rubrotincta. The sequence goes on along the minus strand of OZ020203.1, from coordinate 1,233,301 downwards.
ATTTTTCCATTTTATTCTATGCATACCATCTTAGCGTGACGAACCTGGCGTTTTGAAAGCGAATCGACGGCGTTAGCCCCTGGCCACGGCATCAACCAGGTGCAAATGGCCTTGGTGACTGTGGTCGCTGGTAACCCAGTCTGGCAGGCGGGCATTGGGAGGGAGTATAGAGGGAGATACCCAAGCCATATGAGGGAGCTATGATGCGAATAGAACAAATGGTGATTATCAAATTTCGAGGGCGTTTCAATTTATGACCATGATCGATGAATATATGATGATGTGGCTCTTGTGGTTCTGATGTCTTACACAATGTGCTTTCGGATAAGACGATTACAGTTCTGTGTCATATTTGTGGAAAGGGGAGCGTTCGTTGACCTTTTCTTACATAGCTAATAGGATGGACCCAAAATCAAACGGTGGCTTTCTCCAGGATGACAGCTGCTGTATTGCACAGTGCAATCGACTTCAACCATTTGGCTGAGCTACGAGGATGTTATATACTATGGCTCCTGATAAAAGGAGCTGCCGATTCTGAGGACTTGAACGCTTCTAAAGCCACCCATGCCACAAAGCCTCGATCGAACCCAAAAGAGGCTTCAAACTTCCAATTGCAACTAGAGAAGCACTTGCTGGGCAAAGATTGGTCTCAAGCAAACCTCAAAAGCCGCTTATTCTACAGCCACCGTACCACGCCATCCACATCATCTATCATCATCTTTCCAACGACCTTCCAACCACGATTCCTTCCACATATCCTACTTCTACCACTCAGACGCTAATCCTAGGCAGTGTCAGTGCGCCGCGGCTAACAATGAGCGGCCTAAAATTTTTATAACATTTTGGCGTATGGCTGTGCAAGATGGCGCGCTCGCGGGTAGAGATTCGATGATTGTTGGAGGAGGACGCCTCATGGGAAGCGCTATACACATCCGTGATGGTGTTGTAAGTGTTAGTAATTTCGCGGGACTATTCTCAGTTGGCGGTTGCGGATGTGTCATTTATGTGCAATCGAGGGCTGGTGTTGGTAGCTGATGTGGAAGCAGGGAAAGCTGTGTGCTGACAATTTCGGGGCTGGATAGAGCGCTTGAAGGACAAGCGACACAACAGAGGAAGTCACTGATGTCTGCCTAGGGGTGACATTTCAATATCGATCTGAGCGCTCTGGTGACGAATCCCAACGTACCAGATTGCAATGATGCCGGATGTATATCTATTATTCATGGTTAGGGGAGCGGTTCAGAGAGCCTTGAGGGCGCGAGTGGTGCTCATGGATAGACTTGGTGAATGTATGAGGAACCTAGTAGGCTTCATCGGCAAAGCTGGTGCTTGGGCCGTGCAACAGGTCTTCACAGAAGAAGTGACGTAGCTGCTCGAAAAATTGTTTCATGCCTGTTGGCTGTCAATGATCTTATTATTCGAAGATATTTCAATGAGATGTCCTGAATACGTGGCTGTTTCAGGTGCATGGAACTCTAGTCCTGCGTCATGTTGGAAGATTAGAGATTGAAGGAGATGTGATCGTTGCTAGCATGAGGCGAATATGAGAGGGGAGGAAAGAAGGGATTTTGGAGCGGTCCCTTGTGGAATGCCGCCGTCTTGTTTGACTGTGCGTTGTTGATGAGAGTGTTGCGATATGGGATAATTAGTATGGGGTAATTGGGAGCCGTTAATTGTCTGCTTGAGAGCCTGACTTGGCCCCAGTGACTTGAGACTTGTGAATAACGCGTGACGAGCGTTGCTTGGCTGAACAAATCACATTGGTGGTTGAAATTAGAAGTCTTGGAGGGTCATTACTGGTCCCATCAGTCTGGTGCTGCTGATCTGCACCGATGTGCCATGGCTTCGCCAGGGCAAATACTCAGGATTAGCAAATGTTTGCGGCGGTAAATGGATATATATCACTGAGAATCGCGAATGTCTTATGTTTTGCGAGCAGAGAGAGTGAGATATTCAATTTGTGAGAAACCAACAATACGTTAGAAGGAATATTGCGATATTGCATCCTTATATGTTTTCCCCAGGTCCATGCACTCCCCAACAAACTCGAAACACCATATCGTAACCAGCCGCAACGCCATTTAATCGACAAGCGACAGATTGTGTCAGGAGGCTTTTCCGTGGATCCTTCGGACATGGTCTTTCATGTTATCCACACGACTAAAGACTCGGGTGCAGCCCTTCTGGGAGCAATGAATTCGGGGATTGTGTTTGGACTCATGTCGAGCAAGGTCCTTCTTTGATGAGAACCCACCCTCCCTCGACTGAGGACAGTCTTCATAACTGCAGAAGAGCTCTTTGCTGTGACGGCGATAGTGCTTGCGCAAATCGCAGCCTCTTGTGAAGCGGGCTTGCGAGGCGCAATTGGGATAGGCACAGCGCCAGCTCCTCCCATCCGGTAGAAGAAAGCCAAAGTTGTGCAGATCTGCTGGATTAGGAGAGACTGAGCGAGAATTGGCAGTAGTGTCGATATCGTCGGGATGGAGCGCGGGCCAAGGTGCATTCGAATTGTACTGGGAGCTGGTGGCATAAGGCGAGGATGGGACGACAGGCGTGCTGTAAGCAGAAGATGGGTACTGTCCTCCTCCATAATCATTCGGCCCAAGCGATCCCCAAGAGGAAGCGGGCCAAGAGGGGTATTGGCTAGGAGCACCGTAGGCGTGAGCTGAGATTTGAGCCGCTGTTGAACTCATTCCAGGAGCAGCAGTCCAGTGCTGCTGGTGAGACGAACCGCTGGTACTGCGGCCTCCTCGACGAGCATTCTGCATCTGTTGCTGATAGAAAAGTTGTCGAGCTTCCTCGTCCCCCATGAGGGCAGCTTCAGCTTCTGATGAGAGGAAGCCTGAGCCTGACATGGTCGGCAGCGTTGGATCTAGGTCTTTTAGGCAAGAGAGCCACTGGTTGGATGATTTTGCTGAATGATATGGAAGCGATGCGTGATTGCTATGAGTGGCAAGAAAAGCGTACTGGTCAAGATAAACCAGTCCCAAGGGTGGACCTGAGCTGAAGATATACATCGGATCGAAAGCAGACTACACGTGTCGTCGTATCACTTCACACTCGTAGAGAGCCAGATTGCTTTCCTAAATTTTCAGTTCGATCAATGTCTGAGGAGAATAATAGATAGATGTTAGGTTGAACGGCAAAGGCCGAGGGCGAAAACCCGTTACAACCACACGCCGCTCTCACAGCCGCCAACCGGAAAAAAAGGGCATCACCAACAATCAGATCTCCCTTAATGTGTCTGTGCCTGGAAACTATGTCTAGGCTTGACATTCCTCTGACTGGACCTATAATTTCAGCTCTTTGAGTTGCTATTGGACCTTCATCGTTGACAGAAAACAGTCACCCACGCAAAGCCTTGTGACTCAGGAGACAGAATTACAAATCTCCACCAATCCTGCACGAAAATTATTTGACTTATTGACGAGCAGGTGGTCAGATGTGGTGGAGCAGAGGCATCAACTTCTGGTCTCGATACCTGGGAAGCTGAAGTCGTAAGCTAGCAGCAGTGACTGGGAGCCATACATGACACTGATTGGACTATCTGCAACAAATCTTTAAACCCCTGAAACATGTCCCACGGGCGTTCATAAGGTTTAGCTGTTCTCCGTCTCCGGCCCATTGGGAAGGATTTCCAAGCTCTGAAGAAAGTGGCAAGGCCCATGACGCCTTGGTGGTAGATCAACGGGCGGAAGCATGGTCTAGACAAATCCACTGCAAGGTGCTGACTCGATGCAATCATGGGACCAATTGGTAAACCCCGGATGATCGGCCAAAACCACGTATGTTGCCAAAGACCTCGAATAGTCCGCATTATCCTTGAACTTCCGGTGAACATGCACTTAACCAACGGGTAAGGTTGGCGACTCGTCTAATGAAACCTATGGTTGTCGACGTGCAGAGCATGTCAGGGTTGCATCACCGGCCTGGGGCAACTAGAGACCTGAATGCCCACTTCCAATTTGAGGAGACAGGATATCTAAATTCGGTGGCCCCGCAAGGCTTGTAAGGCACATGGCGTTTGACGCTATACTTATCTCTAGAAGAATACCCTAACGGTCCAGCAGATGTGACATGGCACTCACTGGACGACAGAAAAGGGCCAATGGCTTGACAAGATGCGCTACGCGGGAGGTTTGGCGGGATGACCATGCTTGAGCATTAACCTTGGGCCATAGAACAGGCATAATCGCCCAGAGGGAAAGCGTATCTGCTATGTATCCTGATGGTTGTGACGAAGAATGCGGAAGCGTGAGCCTGCGGAATTAGGCCCTTTGTGATGCATAATTAAATTTGGGTCGTGACGAGAGGAGGACGATCAGGCGTCCAATGAAACGGCGTTAAGAGGGTATACAGCCTCGTTTCGAAACTTAGAGGGGATGCCTCAGGAATTCAGGTACCGGATGATACTGCCAATTTGTAAGCGCAGGCCAATATGACGCACATGAGAGAGACTGGAATTTAATCACAGGTCAAGTGTTAGCAGAGTGACGAGGCTCAGGCCACAAGAAGATGTGGAGCGTGTGTAATAAAGATGAGGACTGTGCGGTGGTGGTGTTGGGTTATGATTCCTCAATGATTTAGCGGGTCAGCGGTTCGGTGTTTCCTAAGCCTAAGGTAGTTCTAACCTCCAGCCTCCAAACAAAAATGGCAAGCTTAGCCTCTAGGGTGGCCAGCCCTACGGCAAGGTACCTTGCCTTAACACCATACCTTAAAACTCTGCCCCTCCTAAGCGCCACTTTCCCCTTAGGTTCTATTGTGGGAAACAGTTCCCATCATAACGAGCTCAGATGACAAACATCTTCGCCGACTTGAGTAGCTAGCTCTCCAGCGTTTCTTGGACAGTACGGAGATATCCGAATTGTTTTCGACCCCACGACTCCTTTCAAATTCAAAGTATCCATATGAGGATTAACCTACGATTTGGTCAGAACCTTATGATAGCTGAGCTACTGGGAATAGCAAAGGGCTGAAAGAGCCTTAATGGCCTGATGTTAATGCTGTTGCTGATGATTCTATCCCTTGTAAAGCTAGCATCGTGACATCGGTGTGGCATGGAAACCCCAAGTCTTCAGCTTCTACAGAGTACAGGTCGGAGTTGATTTCGAAGCACACAATTCCTGCTGCTGAATCTCACCTGCAATGAACTAACAGCTAACAGTAGACACACACAGCCGAAAGCCGGAGTCCAACCTCCCTACCATGGGCCGGTGCAACCATTGTACCGTACTGTCATGTTGGGTTAGATGATGGCAATCTCCGATCGTTTTCAGCTCTTCCTACTGCGGGTTTCTTATGCACTTCTGAAGACAGTCTAGTTCCAAGAGGACACAGTGATGGAGATAAGCATTAGTGACGTTGGCCGGACTCCATGTCACATTCCCTCCCGAACATGCCACCCACCAAGCTCGAGTGGCCCGTCACTCAGAGTTTTGACCTCCACGTACTCATCGTGCTGCAAACCCGTCGATCCCAATCGCTCGATGACGACCCACACCCCTCTACCCTGGCACATCTCCGGGTGGATATCAACATCACCTATCTGAACCCCGGCGGGCCCGCCGATGTATCCATCATCGCCACTAACCGCAAGTATTTGCTTAGATGGCCCTCGTCCGTACTCAAGAGCAAGCTTCAAAGGCGACTGAGGATTTCCCCCTGAACTTGAAGTGCCCCCGAAAGGTCGGGCACTAACGGAGATCCGATTTAGGCGGCGAGAGATCATTGGTGCTAAAAGACGATCGTGCCCAGGTGCAAATTCTGCGGCGCAGATTGTCGTGAGAAATCGTCCAGCAGTCTCCCCTAATATGTGACTAACTGTACAAGCCGATGTGCTACAGACCCGCAGAGTGAATTGCCCCAGCTGGCCCTCCTCGAATGTTGAGCAGACGATGGTATATGCTCCAGCTTGCACGTTGTGTATGTTTGAAAAGGCATACCCTTTTTTATACTCACCGCTGTCGCCTGCAATGTCCCGATTGGTGATCGCATGAATCTGCTTCCCTCCGGCCCATACAAGCTGAACATGGATCGGAAAGCCCTGGACTGGGTTTTCAAGCAGAAGTGCTACATCCGAGGTGTTGGCTAGACTCAGGCTGTATTGCGGATTGGTATGATACAAGGGACCGCTTGTATTACCGCCAGCTGTTGAGGGCTTCCAAGCGCCCTTCTTCACAACGCAATGACTGAACTTCTCTCGGGGCTTGGAAATAGTCAAGCCCCTCAAGGAGTAAACAGACAACGTAAAGGTGTGATTCGATCGAGGAAGCGCTTGTTCAGAAACCACAATGGTCTGGGCGCGATTAGCTGTCAGCTCTAATTTGAGCAATGTGTTCGGCGAGTCCACATAAGGACCAGCGACAGTGGCTCCATCGCTCAAGAAGACTTTCTCTCCGTCATTATCGAATGCATATAGGCTGATGAAACCTTCTTTGGGAGACGGCGCCAGACAGGTCGCTTTCCAGTTGGTGGACGATCCTTCTATAGTCGGCGGGAAGTGTTTGCTCAGGAGCAGCCACACGGTGTCGCCGGCGCCACTGCGTATCTCGTACTGTGGATTGGACATAAAGGAACCTTCTGGATTGGTAAATGTTGCAAGGTTCCACTCAAAATGTATATCTTCCCTGAAAGAAAACAACCCGGGATTCCAATTAAGGTAGATGGAGTCGAAATTTTGGAAAACGTCATTCAGACCCATCCAGAACGTTCCTCGCGCAAGAGTGTCCGTTCCAGGCTGAATATTGAGGTCGCTGAGTGATCTAGCAATGTTGCTGATTCCACGGCGGTAAATATGGCCTTTCCAGACCGTACCCTCAGACCAAGGGTTCTTCACCAGGAACAATTGTTGACCGTCTTGTTCTTTCATGTCTATAACCGCATAATCGTGCTCTCCTGCTAAGCCGAGTCCTTCTTGTTCGCTCAACGATAATTTACCTGTACCCATCGTGATGAGCACGTCGCCATAGTTGAACGCATTGTAAATTCGCCTCCAGAGGGCACCCCGTAATATATAGTCGCTAGACTAGTCAGTATACCGATACTATCGAATAGAACAAAGATATATGATAGGGTTGTGGGAGCACACCTCTGGAGAAACAGCTGCTCTGGGATCCATCCTGTCAAAACGTGTAAATCTGTACCTGAATTACTGCCGGGAAAATCGTAGCCACCCCTGATTTTGAGATATGCTTTCTCAACTAGAGCAGGCCATAGCAATGTTGGATGATTACGGTCAACAACATGCAAGTTTCGTGACGTCCGAGAGGCTGGAAGTCGGTCGTCGATGACCACTTTCCGTGAGCAGCCGTTGAAGAAAAGTCTCAATACGTACTTTCCATTGGGTGATATCGTGGGCTGCTGTAATCTATTACTGTAGGGGTATAGATTGCAGCTTATCACCTATTTCGCAGTCAACGCTGGTGGATGTGCGGTGTAATGAGTGATCTTGCATTGGAGTGGCCGCGTTCCTCCCTTGAAGTAACTGCACAGAGGCTCGCGACAACGGAACAGTCACTAGTGATATCTTGGACAAGATCCACTCTACCATCTGTGCCCATGGCTGGACTCAAATTCTTAGTACTATGCGAAGCCTCGATGATCTCGTCCGGCCTTCGCCAGCGATCGAACACCTCAAGTTGCGTCTCGGACAATTTAAGCTCTGCGTCATCTCTATTACATATCGTAAGCACAGTAGCATAATTCCATAATACTACCAGTTCCCATAGCTAGAGACCTACATATACTGAGCTTGCCCCGGCAGAAGCTCGAATTCAGAAACATTCAAAGGAGATTTCCAAGGCGGAAATATAGACTTATTAAGTTTAGATCCCTTCAGAAGTATGATTTGTTCTCCCCTCGTCAGTTGACGCTTTGATTTAGGCTCCTGCAGCCTGGACATCTTCCCTGATGGTGCAGGGGCAGATGAATCTGTGCGAGGGGTCGCACACTTAGGGAGCTGTCTGGCAATGTTTGCTTGTCCATTCATCGTAATGGGCTGTGGACTTATACACTTGGAAGTGACAGCATTGGGGTGTACGCAGCTGTCAGGCTTTTACCTGATAGCTGACTGTCATGTCTCATTGACAATTTCTCCGCTAGCTTGTACAACGAGGCAGCTCATCATTGCTTTCCCGCTCAGCAGTGAGAGTCGGCAATTGCTGGAGTCATCTTCATTCAACGAGCAGTACTCTCATGTTTTTGTGAGGAGTATCTATACGAGCATTCGTGTGTGCCTAACAACGATATCCTTGTAGATCAGCTAAACTATATCCGGCTCGACCTCGGCATGATGTCCCTGTCGTCGTCTTTCCCTCACGACATAATGGCTCGGACATTATCATCTACACTGCGGTGGCTTGAAAGATAGAACGAGTTCTGATTTTGTCTGTATGATTAGATCCATGAACGCAAATATCCGCACGCACTAACAACTGTAATGTCTGGGAAAGCTGGTCAGCCGCCGTTGCCACCATGGGGCAACGCTTTGGCCGGAGCTACCGGTGCTGTTCTAGCAAATGCACTCGTCTACCCATTGGATATGTGAGCGGAACTCTCCTTCGCCTAGATACTCTCTAGGACTTATAGTGACTCTCAAATAGAGTCAAGACACGGCTACAAGTGCAAATTAAAAAGAAATCAGACACAGCTCCACTGACCACCAATGATGCGCATTACACGTCGACCCTCCATGCTATTCAGAAGATCATGGAAGATGAGGGGTTTTCGGGATTGTACTCTGGAATCAATGGATCCTTGATCGGAGTCGCATCTACCAACTTTGCCTACTTTTACTGGTATTCCGTCGTTCGAACCCTATACGTAGCGACCCAAAGCCTCCCTAAACCTCCGAGTACCGCTATAGAGCTCTCAATCGGAGCTGCAGCAGGAGCTATAGCCCAAATATTCACTATACCAGTGGCCGTGGTTACTACCCGGCAACAAACACAACCAAAAGGGGATAAGAAGGGACTCCTGGATACTGGCAGGGAAGTCATCAATAGCGATGACGGCTACAGTGGCCTATGGCGAGGCTTGAAAGCTAGCTTAGTGTTGGTGGTGAACCCGGCAATCACATATGGAGCATACCAGAGAATGAGAGAATTGCTCTTCCCAGGGAAGGCCAATCTAAGGCCATGGGAGTCGTTTTGTGAGCCAGTCGTCGAACTTGAATGAAGTCAATGGCTAATAACCTTAGTCTTGGGTGCCGCGTCGAAGGCTTTAGCTACAATAGCTACGCAACCACTGATCGTTGCAAAGGTCGGCCTTCAGTCGCGGCCACCCCCAGCAAGACAGGGCAAGCACTTCAAGAGCTTTGTTGAAGTGATGTCTTATATCCATGAGCATGAAGGACCTGTGGCATTGTTCAAAGGCATTGTGCCACAAATTACGAAGGGTATTCTTGTACAGGGTTTGCTCATGATGACGAAGGAAAGGTAAGTGGTGTTTACCATCCGGGAGTCATTATGCGTGCTGATTAAAGGACAGAATGGAGATCTTGTTCATCGTCCTCTTTGCGTACATGCGCAGAATCAAAGCTGAAAAGCTCCAAAAGATAGCTGAGGCCGCAGCCCTGAAGGCGAAAGAGGTCCTGCCCGTTGCTCAAGCAAAGCAAGCTATGCCCGCTCTTGTGAAGTAATGCGATCAAGGTCTAGTTAGTCAATGTACATAGATATCTTGGCAGCATTTTCCTTTTGTGTTTTATTTTATCATGATTGCTGCGATGTACATAATAACAAGAACGTTCATAGGATTTATGAATGTTAGAATCTCAAATTGGAAATGTTGAAAGGCGCCAACACGCCTTATGACTGTAGTGCTATTGCCACCCTTGTGTGCCGCTAGCGCAGCACAAATCTAAGCGAGATGTGCTCAACATCAACATTTTAACTGAAGCTCCACTAAGTTCAATCTCCAGTTCACCCACAATACTGCTACTACAATGGCCAGTGAGTTTGTCGGAATCACAAGAACAACTACGTACTGCAATGACTGACCAAGATGCGCTACAGAATCAAAGAACTCCTCGCAGCATAATCAGAACAAGAAAGCCCACAGGAACGGGTATTAGCAACCATGATCTGCTTCTCAGCGCCCATAGACTGATATGTGTCTCCATAGCATCAAGAAACCGAAGACCAACCGATATCCTTCTCTCAAAGGCACAGACCCCAAGTTTCGACGGAACCATAGGCATGCGCTACACGGTACTATGAAGGCTTTAGTATGACCTGCGAGTTCTCTAGGGGGAGCAATGGCTGACAGGATGTGCAGAAAGAAGTGAAGGAGGGGAAGAGAGATGCGGCATGATGTGGGGGAAACAGTGGAGGCATGATAGGAGCATAGTGTGGATAAGACAATCATGAGAACAATTGCATGACGCTCAATACTCGGTATCCGAACGCACGATCTGTGCTAGTACCTACAATAGCACTTTGATGAAGATCCTGCCGCAAAGCATACCAAGTGCTCTCTCTTTCGTGTTTTTCCACTCCGTTCCTAAAGGCATGTGTGTGTACAGCTCCGCGCTCTTCCCCATGCGCGGCTGCTGAAGGATTATCATCTTTAACGTGCCAATATTAATCACCTTTTCATTACCAAACACCCTCCTTCTTCCTTCCCGTGGTGAGAGGGTGCATGGAGAAAAGGTGACATACGTTGATTCATTCCCTCATTTCATGCATCTACAACTAAGCACTTCAAATCCTACGTCTCCCTGATCTTAACTCTATTAACCGACCTCAGTCCTTCTCTCCCGGCTTCCAAACCACCAGCCTCCGATCAAACCCCCCACTAACAACCCACTCCTGCCCTTCCACCATTCCACACCAAATACTCCTTATCTTACTACCTGCCTCATGTCCCCCCTTCAATATCGCAACCACCTTCCCCGTCTTCGCTTCCAACCCCCTCAACACTCCATCATCCCCATTAACCCACAATCCAGACCCATCGGGCCGCCACACAACCTGCGGCGTCGAATACGGCGTCTGAGGTGCCAACGTATTGACGTGCACTTTAATTGCTGCGTCCTCTCTATCCTGGGTGGCGAGACTTGCTCTGGCTTGGGATGCTTGGGTGATTGTGGTTGAGCTTGCATCGCTTGCTGAGTGAAGCGGGATAAGGAGTCGGACGAGGATCAGCTTCATGTGCGGGACGGCGGATGTGGCTACGGCAAGGAGTGTAGGATCTGTAGGACATACGGCGACTGAGGAGGGGGAGAAGGCAATCCAGGCATTGGAATGGGGGGCTAGGTTCTGAGATCCTAGGAGTTCTAATTCTGTGGGTACTGGTGTTGATGCTAACCTGTCACGAGGAGAGATGGAGTAGTAGTATAATGATGTCGAATCTCGGCGGGTGACTATGAGGATGGGATACTGGTGGTCTGGATGTTGGACGAACTTGATCGTTTCGGGATTCGTAGTCAGGGTAATGGATGCAACCGGCGCTCCAAGTCGCTGTTTTCCTTCCTGAGACATCCGGTAGAGGTAGACCTTAGCATCCCATCCTGCTGTAGCGACCCAGGTTACATGGCTATCAGTCCAGATATCAACTTTGACTACATATTTGTTGTGGTCTCTTCTTTCATCGAGGACTTTGTCTTCATCGTGGTCGTAGAGAAGGACTTGACCGGACATTCCAGAAGAAATTGTAGTGAGATATTCACTGCCAACGGGAATACATGACAATATAGGTGAGTCGTGCAAATGGCTAACAGACTTGGATATTGTGAAGGTTGAATCTGGGATGATAAGATTCAGTCGCCGGTCTGCCGTTGTGGCAAGAAGCAACTGGCGAGGGCCTGCAGATTCCTCATCTTCAAACGACTCAAGGGAGACATGCAAAATATTTGCAGCTGTAGGCAAGGGGACTTGGTGAGGCTCCGAAGGCGCTGTTATGCCGTTCCATGCTTTATCATCCCCTGAGCCGAGTTTTTCAAACCTCAAACTAAGATCAAAAACCTGCTTCTCTTCGAGGATTCTTTCGATGGTCAAGCCTCCATTATTCGTTGATCCAGCATCCGGTGGTAGTCCAGCTTCTCTAAGAAAAGCGTCTAGGGTCTACAGAACGCAGAAAGAGCTATTAGTGTCTATAGCATAAGCAGCGCACAAGGCTGGGGATTTTTACGTCGTTGTAATGGTTCGCTTTGAGAAACCTTGCTACAATTAGTGCCGGAGATTCCGTGGCTGGCATGGCGATTGGGATAGGGAAAGGACTTGGGAAGTAATTTCTCCTAACCTAAGAGTCTTCTAGGCGACGTCATCAATCTCTACAACTAAGATCCAGAGAGCAGCGCAAAAAAAGGTTTCCTTTCTTATAGTATGATTCTAAGTTCTGCTGAATCCAATGGGTATCCCTTGTATCCTAAACGCCGCGCTGATGAGTAGAACTGAGAAGTCACCTCCAAATGCTGTGTGGCCCTTAGCGTAGGGGAGGATATGATACATGCGAACAAGCCCAAGTCAAAGCAAAAATTGTCCTGATCGCTCATTTTGCAATGGCTAGCAGAGCTTCAAGACATAATCCGTCAGTAGAACATATCTTCTGCCTTATTTCTCCTAATACCCCTGCCCTGTAATCTCTCGGCAAATAGTTCCTTGCCAGCATTGCCTACTGCCTTCCCTGGGAAGAGCTCTTTGATCGTCCCCGCTGCAGCACTGCCACGAATTGAGAAACCCTTATCTTGATGGCTGGATCCCCCTCGAATACTGAAACCGGGGTCCTCCATATCCATGCTGTTGTCTTCGGGCTCAGGGTCCGAAGCCTTTAAGCGACCACTCGAAGCCGCGGGCACATTGGTGATTCTGTCCGCCAAGCTCTTGCCTCCATTCCTACCGTTTTTGAAAGGTACCAATAGCCGATTTGCGAACAAGTCTGCCGTTTCGTCTGCTGCATCGAAGGCATCTGATCGACGGTGAATGATCACGTTTGCCTTATGTGGAAAAAGCTCCTTCTTCAAACCTGCGGCAAGCAGCTTGTTGCTAAACAGGTCTTTTCCACTCGGAGTGAGGTCGCCATTCGGTTCTGACTTCGACGGAAACAGCTCTTTGCCTTTGTTTTCTAGTGGGAAGGGATGAGGATCACGTGTTCGATATGAAGGAGGGGGAGTACGTCGCGACCGCCCTGGTGAAGCGCTCCTGTCCCTCGAGGCACGTTTCCTGGCTGGCCGATACGAGTCACCTCGGTGACGACTGCGTCTTCCACCGTCGTCGCTGCGCATATCTGAAAAAGAATCCGTCGAGCCTCGCCTACTCGATGGTCCATTATCGTCGTACATAGAGGCATCAAAGCCATCGTTCTCATCATTGCGCTTTCGTCGTCTATGTTCCTCGTCATTGTACCTTTTTCTCCGATAGTCACCGTCATGGTAATGGTTGGTTCGCTCTCCTCTGCGGCGCTTCTCCCGCGGATCATGCTCCGGATGCATCATATAGAATCTACTAGCTTCGTACGCGCGGGGCCGTTTCTGGTCGGTGCTAAAAGCTATCCTGACTTGCAAATTTGATTCCGGATGTGTAGACAAGGTTTTGGCCTTACGAAGCTGAACACTCGGCACGTGAGTCACATCAACTTCGGAGGCGAGCGAGAAGTGCTCAAGAGCTTGCACGGTAGTTGCTTCGTCTTCAAATACGATGTTCGCGGAGGAGTCGTCAATCCATTCCACTTTAGTAGGTGGACATGCGGGAAAATGCTCTGCAGCGAAGGCTTTGATATCGCTAGTAGTGAGGTCGTTTAGACCGTACATATGAATTTTGTGAGGTATTATCTCTGCTTCGGAACCAATGCCTAACTGCAGAATCGCGCCATTGCCATTGCTCTGGGGTTGTGGGACGGTGAGGGTGGACTGAGGAGTATTCTAGACATCTGAGTTAGTCTTCTTACTGACGAACCACCGGAACGTGCCAAAATGTCTCTTACAAGCTCATCAAGATCACCTTCTGGAAAGATGTCAATTGGACCCAGATCAATATCAATGTCGACGTCCATCTCGTCACCAGGCATAGTGTCCAGGCCGTTGGCCATGGCTGAATGGGAGGAACAGTAGTTATCCTTCACCATGCAAACGTAAACGTGATCATGGAAGTGATTTGAAAGGTTTGTGGAATCAGATATCAGTGAGGCTCAGAGCTACTTCGGTGGTTATGTTGTTACGCTCCGGCTACCACTAGTCCAAACAAATGCAAGCGTGAAGTGTGACACTAGTGGTGGTGCTTCGTGAACAGGCTTTGCAAAAGGAATACAACATGACGGGTGAATAGGATAAGTGATCGTCAAGCTTCTAAGAGACTATCAAATGTAATTTAAGCTCCAATTTCGAAGTCATCAGATTCCCTTCAGTCCAATTCCAAAATCAAAGACCCCAGTGAACTCCGCAATCCTCCTATTTAGACAATGGGTTAGCGAGGTCAGCCTCCATCATATCACCCGCTGTCTAATTCTGTTCGGCCTTGAATATTTGGCCTGTCAGCCTCCTCTCGGCCCACCGGACTCAACTTTCTCCAATCCTTTCTCCACCACATTCAATCTACTCAAAATGTCTTCAACCCCATAATTTTGAATTGTGAGCAAGTACTTCGTCTTGAGCGTGGAAATAATGGTATGGTCACTGGCCCATGAGCCAGCTTGTATCGCTTCTTTGTCCCTTCCTTTCTGCCATGCTCGCCAAACCCTCTTCACTCTTCTTTCCTTATTTTTTCCTCCTATCTCTCTTGCTTTGACCGTTAACATCATATCCAACATATGGTCCGCCCAATAGTAAGATCAGGACAGATTTCCATACTCAAATTGCGAGACCCGAAGTATTAGAAGAAATCTGACCATGTAACGATATATGTATGCATGTATATTTGGCGCATTCCATGTTTGCGTGTTCCTTTGTATTTTAACTTATGCCTTCGTGTTGCAAGAAAATCTCATTCCTTTGCTTTCAATTCGTGGACCCTCTTGTACTTTCCTTCTGTGATTTCTCTTACTCGATACTATGTTCGCCTCCATGTTGTGCACACCCGTGGCCAACTTACACCGCTTCTTACTACGGCTATGCCTATGGCTGAGGAATCTCTTGCTGGCAAAGCTCGGTCGCAAACAAATACCTCTCTTATGGACCGGTATGTGTTCGTATGTACGATGCTCCATTGCAACACGCAATACTAAAGGCGTAGTGGAAAGATTTCAGAGTTCGGTGGAGAAAGAACGGAGGGAAAACGGGCATCTCGAATCGCAGAACGTGAAGTTTTGCTCAAATAAGAAAGTTGGAGGCATACCAGCCGCCACCGCTCTAGTCAATGCCGATTTACGCCGCATATACACAAGAATCAGAGAACGACTGTCTGCATTGCTCTTTGATAATGATTGGACCCATTGGCGCGAACAGGGTTGGCGCTCTGGAAAGCCAACAAACAGAGACTCGGAACAAACTTCACCATTTCCTGGCTGCGAGATGCTAAGCCTTGGTTCAACTCATGAGAACCGCTGCCTCTTTCGCTTGACTTCCCCCTCCTCATGATCTTCGTCGTCGTCATCATCTTCAATCTGGTACTCCTCACAATCCTCGCCCTCTGCGTCCTCCTCCCCGTCCTTGTCCTGCATCTCCTCCACCATATTCGCATTCCCCTTCTCGAACATACTCCTCTCCAATGCTCTCCGTGCCTCCTCGCGCCTTCGCTTTCTATCAGCTGGATCCTGTACGCCAGTGACCAGCTTTCGACCCGCCTTTGGGCGCCTGTCCTCCGGTACCCCCTGTCTCTGGCCTTCCTTCCTCAACTCGCGATTCCACTTGTTCTTAATTTGCCAACGCGACCTATCAAAACCGCGCTCCAACATAAGCGATGAGGCCGTTACAAATTTCTGCTCCGTCCGATCGTTTGAGGAGATAACAATTCTCATAGAGTCTATCAGGGCCGCGCACTCGAGTGGGTTTGTCCAAAAGGCTTGCTTTCGGCGGTTGGATTTCTTTGTGCTCTTTTCACCATTGGTGGACTTCTTGGAGTCTGGAGTTGCCGCCTGCCTACGGCGTTTGTTCGTGGTGGCTTTCTTGGGTTCGTGTGTCTTGGTCCGCCCATGAAGCTTGATCATCGTATATAGGTCGGGCGGCGTATCCGCGTCGGGTGTCCTATAGTCGTCATGCATCGTATATTCGTCAGAATCGGTGTTCTCTGTTGGTTTTTGGCATTGTGGACAGTACCAGTCCTCCTGCGACTTGGTCAATTCATGCAACTGGGCCTCTTCCATCCCAAAATGGCTAATGTGAAACCATGCATCGCTGCCGGAGTGGATTCCACCACGATTCTGAAACCAATATCGGCCTAAACACGCTTTGCCGTTTTGGCAAGCGATCATGAGTTGATTGTCTGGTTTGGCACAATTGATGCATGAATAGGTCAAGTTATTGGCGGCATCTTGGGTGGAGATTTCGGGTTGAGGACATTGCGATTGTGTGGGACCTGAGGAGGGTATGGACGCAGTTGGTGGCGGCGAAGAAGGTGGAGGCGAAGCAGGTGGTGGCTGCGAAGTAGGCGGTATCGAAACAGGTGGGGTCTTTGGTAGAGTTGGAGTAGTTGGGGAGACTGCAGAGGCAGGGAAGAAGGCATTCGGACCGTCTTCCACAACTATCGCGTGCTTTTTCGGCAAGTCTTTCTGGGAGTCATGCAACGGTTGGTCATTTGGCCAGGCTCCCACATCGTTAAGTTTTCCCCGCTGTGACACAAGCTCTTCTGCATTTCGTCCCTGCTGCTTCAAGCTGAATTCAAGCCCGCGGAGTACCTTTTCTCGTTCGTGTAAATCTTGCTCTCGCTTACGGAACGCCCTCTCTCGTTCTCGAAACCTATCATTGATCTCCATCTCACGCTCTATCAACTCCTTCTCCTTCGCAAGGTTATGCTTCATGAGATCTTGGAGTTGTGCATCCAATTCATCTTGCCGTCTACGCATTTTCGCCTGGCGGGCTTCCACGGTCAAGAACCTGGCATTGAGGAGCAGCGGACAATTGGGGTCGATGCATTGGTCCAATTGACGACGGAGAACATCTTGATCAAGCCAACAATCGTAATAGATGTTTTTTGGGGGACGGAGAGTTGCCAGTCCAAGACCCTACTATTATTTAGCTTCTCCTAGAACCTAATGCGTCGGCCTAAGGACAGTATACTCACAAGTGGCAACGCAGTAGACGGTAGGCAAGGATCCTCCTTTGTCCGCATGGCGCTGAAAGGTAGAGATAGCGACATTATTGATATACTATGATAGTTTCTGGCAATCGAAATGAATATGGCTTTACAGATGTGCTGAAGATAGTCGAATATGTTTGAAAAAAAAACCTCGCTGATTAGGTGTTACAGGAGAGAAACGACGATGTCTAGAAGAAGGTCAGACAGCGAAGTGCCAATAGCATTCTTGAACCTACCGGAATCCAAGTTTGAACAAACGGAGGTCGATGTCAAGATACTGGACAGGAACGATGCTACCCGAAAGATGTTCAGCTGAGAAGTGCTAAGGATGCTTTGCTTCCAAACCTACTTGACTCCGACGGTGCTAAGGGCTAACTTGTATGTATCCAACAGGTATGGGACAATATACATGCGACGCACAGCGTCTGAGGAAGGGAAACACTTCAAGTGTATGTAAAGGGGCAAGATAGAGGATTGACTGGGGCCAGCCCAGAAGAGTTAAAGTGTTGAAGGTAGACGGTGCAAATTAGACGGTACGAGAAAGGATGCAAGAGGGACGAGATGCAAGATGATAGAACGGTGGGAGCAGAAGACCTAAGTACTTCCTCCACGGGGGGGCTAGGGGGACAGACATCGTCAATTCACTCAATGATGACAATGGCATGGACAATAGCATATTCACATATCCACCGTGTGCCAGCCCCCTCTTGGGATTTTCCATTGACTTTACACGTTTCAGGCATGTTTCAGGTTCTGGTCATTCGCAGTATGCCAGTGTGTGGAGCGGAACATCAAAAATTCACTTCGCTCGAATTCCGTGAAGTGACGCCAAGAGCCGCTTTTTCGTAGTCACAAGTGACTTGAAGTGACAATAGCTCGCAGTCAGAAGTAGCATGCGGCAAGAAACTGACATTAAGCTTTCGCAGCAGTGGCATTGGCGAATCAAGCTGGGAAAGCGGCCCGGCATATTTCGAAGTGGTTGAAGGACGGGGATGCCAGAGTCCATGCTATCGTCGTATTCACATGTCCACCTTCCGCAACAACTTCACTCTTTACATTCACGCTTTTCGAACTTCAGTACCGAGCCCGACACCTGCAGACACCTACCGCCTAAGGAATATCCAGCAGCAGATCTCCAGTCTCTCGTTCTGCAGCCAGGTACCCTCAAGGTCCAAAAACCACGGTCAGTAGGTGTAGCAAGGTAATGAGCCAGTGAGACTACAACCATCAAATATCCCAAGCCTTCAAACACCCGATACAGAAGCATGAAGTCCATTCCATTAACACATCCCTTTAACTCACCACCCGTACAAAACCCCCCATTTCTCTCAATCAAACCCACAGAGATATTAGTCATAGCTCTTCAC
Source organism: Cladonia rubrotincta (assembly GCA_963971245.1). Classification (NCBI taxonomy): domain Eukaryota; kingdom Fungi; phylum Ascomycota; class Lecanoromycetes; order Lecanorales; family Cladoniaceae; genus Cladonia; species Cladonia rubrotincta. The sequence goes on along the minus strand of OZ020203.1, from coordinate 1,214,772 downwards.
TCCATGAAGAAAACGCTATATTCAACTTCCAAACCACATCAAACATGCTCAATTAACTTCAACTTCCCTCCCTCTTCCATCTCAAACTCTGCTGTCATCCAGATCTAACAGCGGCTTCCCTTCCGCCTCTAGCACTAGCGTCATCCCGCTCCCGCCGTGGTCTGATTGGTCAAATACTAGCTACGGGTAGATCTCAGCATGGATATGCTGTGCAACGTCTGCCTGCGTAGTTCCCAGTACGGGAGTGTCCAATCCGGAGTAGGTACACTACGCACAAGGCAAAGTGTGCAAAATACCAATCCCATCATGCCAAAAATTTTGAAGAGGGCGTCATTGACATGCAATAATTCTCAGTGGTAAATACATCAGCATTTCAAGAATCATTATGCTGTTATGCGTGCATGGAAATCTCTGTGAGTCCTCAGCTCCCCCCAATTCCTCCAATCGTCTCGCCAAGACCTCGCTACCACCCACAGCCTTCCTGCTGCTTTTACTCCCTCCCACTTTCCTTGAGATTTTCTCTCATTTCAATACCCGTATGTATGCCTTCCACCATGTATCCATAATTACGATCCTCAATACCATACACACCGCCATCTCACCCAACCCAGCCGTAACGGAAAGCTGATCCCTGACCAACAGCTCCACAATAGCGCAAAGCCTGTACGCTTTGCTCACTCCCGAACAGCCCGACCTTAGCAAAGGGCCCACCCTTCTTTCTTTGCTGACCCAAGGTTCGTTTCTATACGAGCAAGTCTTTCCGCCTCTTCCACATAACAAAGCTTTCACTTCCCGCCCAATTCCTGAACTCTGTTGCGAGCCGGTGGGATGCGTTACGCCTCGCTTACGATGGGGCATCCGTGGTTGGAAAAGTTGTTTGGACTTCCGCACAGCCTTGTCTTGGACGCTGTTCAGCGCCCGGCTCACTTTCCGAAAGCTTATTAGTCAAGGGTACGGAGGGTACGGGAGACGCGGTGGTTAGGATGTAAATAACAGTGGAGCTCTTGCGCAGAGTGGCTCAATTAGCGTGCTCAAGGTCGTGGGACCAGGTTTTGCCTACAATGTGTTATGCATATGTCCGGGAATTTTCCTTCCGCACTGAGGGCGAGAGGGACAGAGCGTCGCGATTGGAATGATTTGTAGTGGCGCTAGAATGACCACTGCGTTGGGCTGATCCTCAAGTACCCAACGCCTGTGCTCAAACTTTATGCGGCGTTCGGGGCGCCGAAAAGGACAAGCTGTTGCAATTGCTATGATGGGGTTTAGTTATGGCGCGAAATTGATTGGCTTGAAAGTTGGAGCTCCTCTACTTGGTTGTGATAGCCCTCGAAGCCCTTAGAAATCTCGGTCTGTGGGTCTGTGCAATTGCGTGATGGTAGAGCGGCACTATGGCCGCTGCTGCGCTGGTCAAGATTGCTACACAGTAGATGGAAAAGCTTCTGACCTATAAATGGACTCGACTGCTATTGCTGCATTGTTGTTGTGCCTAAACTCAGCCTTGGTGCACTGAAGACAGACTCCGACAATTGCGATGGTGCCAGAGAGGCGCTATGACCGCGATGTCGTGTAGCGTTGGATCATGGTGTTGCAGAAGCTTTTGTTCACTCTCCGATTCCATCCATAGCTTGGCTTGCAAGGGTAGGGAGTACTCATAACGGGACTGTGCGGTGGGAGAACGCCAATGCTGTGAGAGTCCTCCATCTACAGGGTTCCGTGCACAGGATTGCTCCTCCGAACTCATCAACTTCTACCTCCATCGGCACGACTCCCTGCAAGCTCCGTTCGCCGGAAAGCCAGGTTGTCTTGATCTCGATAGGCCCGGAGACGCGCGATGATGCTATTCGTGTTCTTGAATCCGTAGTGTGTACCTGTAGTCCTCTGCTCCCATCGATGGACCGGGGTCAATGGTATGACGAGGTCTATCACAGACACCACTGGTATGACTCCGCGGGCGCCATTAATCCACCTCCTTCACAGTGGGTCAGCTTTGCCCCATCGTAGTTGCTCGCAAACCAAGTTCGAAGACAGGTGAGGCGATGCTAGTAGTGCTCCACTAGCTATGGAAGTAATGTTGGGCAGATTGGCATCATGATGGAAGCTCTTCTCTCTGTAATCCAGTCGCTTTGGAGAAATGCGCAAGAGTCGCACAACAGACAATGAGAACGTCGTCTAACTGTCAGTTCAGACCTCCTAACGTTCAGGATGCAACTGCGTGCCAAGTCTGGTCGACCCAGGGCGGAAGACAGCGGCCAACGCAGGCCTAGATTTCAGCTGACCCATCTCTGCTCGATGGTTATGACAGCCTGGGAAGTCTCCTCTTCGGATGGCAGCGGCGAACGTTTAGGGCTAACTTTCAGCTGACCCATCTTTGCGCGATCGTTATGACAGTCTGGGAAGTCTCCTTTCGGATGGCAGCGGCGAACGCTCAGGTATTGAGTCTTCGATGATGGGATTGTATGAGGCCATTACCGATGCGATACTGCTTGAATGACGTCCTAGTCGTTCCGATAGCTTTCCAGGAGCAGCCTGTCCGATCCTAATTCCTTACCATTGCGCACACTTCCCATAGTCATTTCTCTTCATGTCCTCGACTCCGCCGAGGTCCAGCTTGGCAGCGTTGTTTGTCGCATGAGGTCTCGTACCGATGGGCTGGGGTCAGTGGTCTGGTCTTGGTGTCTTTGCAGAGCGCGGATCAATTATGGGCTGTGGACAGGATGGTTGGCCGCGTGCGTTTGAGACAGCTACTGTAGAGTAGAGATCTCGTCAGTGGTGGCCGAGTTGGAAGAATTTCGAGTAACGGCCATGCAAAAGCGCAGTGAGGCTTCGCAAAGCTCCTGGGAGGGCTTTGGGTGGTTTCAGTGGGCTCCTGTGAGCTCTTTGCACAGGAGCAGTCTATTTGCTGTGAAGTCAATGCTCTAGATTGAGGATGTTAGCATGTTTCTTCAAGCGATCTTGTGAGCACGAGCGAATATTCCAACGAAGATTTCTATGTATATAATTAGGTACAGGAATTTTTATGTTGCGACATCAAATGAATGCTCAAGCTTTTGCGCAGCTTTCGCACAGCCTCCCAAAAACAAGATTGATGGTGCGACTCCAGACTCCGAGCTTCATAGCATGCCCCACGGGTTGACGCCTGCAGCATGGGTATTGTTCCGAAAAGCATTCGTCCATCTTGAGCGAGAGTATGAAAATCAAACAGACAATGTCAGTGTACCACCCAGTGACCAAGCGCCGCGATTGCGGCTCCCGCATCCAAAATCCGAACTCGAATTCGAATTCTCGCAAATCCATGTATACCGGGAAAGATTAGAGGAAAGAGAGAAACCTAATATATTGTGTAGCGACCCAGAGTTGGTGCGTCCCCTTTAGTCCAAGATATTGGAAACGGACATCTTCTGCTTTACTGGTGATGAAAGTTCATCATCGGCCTTTCTTTTGTTCGAGCCTGTCGGCCTCAAAGGCTCACTGGAAGGAAGCATCGAGCGACTAGCCGGGTTAGACTGCTGCTGTGTTAGAGGATGCTGCTGTGCGTTTGGCTCTGAAGGTGGATAAGTAGGCGATGGAATGGAACCAGATTGCTGGGGTCTGAGAGGATGCTGATGAGCCTCTGGCTGTGGAAGTTGATAAGTAGGGGATGGAATGAAACCGTACTGCTGGGATGCGCTAGGAAGCTGATGAGCCTCTGGCGGTGGTGGTAGAAATGCAGACGATGGAGTCGCAAGCAGTGGAGCCCTGCAGGTTTCCGCTTGACTGGTACCATTGACTAAATTATCGAACGATGGCAAAGGACGTTGGGAAGGCAGTTCCGGTGGACTCTGATAATCAGACCCGAATGTGAAAGCCGTGCCTGCCGCGACGTCTGCAAATTGCCGAAGGCGTTGAGAAGGTGGGTGTGACTGAGATGACTTGTGCGCCTCGCCATGAGCCCACAATGTTGGGGAGCGGTTGGCAGGTGGACCAAGTTCATAACGATAGTGGGCATGTGTGGTAGGACCTGTTCGCCAGGCATCTAGCTGGGAACTCTCTAGAGGAGGTGGAAGAATGCGGTGTGCATTCGTGATCGCATTGGGTGAAGACATTGAGATGTGTGATCCCGAATCAGATACCAGGGACGGTGTGTCACCTACAGAGTCAGGCATAGACACTTCCGAACGGGCAGGGGAGGTTAACGGTTGCTCGATCCTTCGCCTTCCACGGGCCGTTGTTATAAGAGACGGACGGTTCGGCGGAAGTGCAGGAGGTCGGGCGAACGAGAGAGAATGATTGCTCTCATTGAATTCTCGGCCTCCACGTACGCTCCCCTCGCGCCTAATAACGAGGCGACGTCGGCGATTCATACCACCATTCCACCAGTTCTTGACGGCATTGTCACTTCTTCCTACAAGGCGCCGTGCGATTTCTGCCCAGCGCTTTCCCATCTCACCGACCAGTCGTTCAATTATTTCCCCTTCTTCGGGCGTGATGGGATCATGATTCAAGGTGGGTTTCAGGTTCTGATGATATCGCTCTCGACACTGCTTTGGAGACCTCTCATTATTGAGATATGAGGCTATCCTCACCCAATTATTGGCGCCTTGATCGCGGACTAGGCTCAAGAGCGAACGATCTTCTGACGTCGCCCACGGGCCCCGTTTGGGAGATCCAACAACCATTGCGAGTTGCACACTTGAGGCGCGCAACTGCGACTCAGTCAGCGCTGTAAGTACAGGCAAGAGATGAACGGTTAAGGAACATACACTGATATAAGTAAAGGGATATCACGAGTTAAGACTACTTCTGTAGCTGGAGGATAGATATATCACGAGCGGCTCGATGCATGTAGATCAAATGATGGAAGTTGCATGGAGGGCATGAAACGGACGGAAGATAATTATAATGAGCAAAGCACTTGAAACTTTTCGGGGCAAGACAAGACAAGAGGAGACCTCCGAAGCTGCCGCATGTACCAGACACTGACTGACTCGGCTTACACGCCCACAAATCGAAGAAGATAGTGGGGTGTGTGGGGACAAGGGCATATGCTAGTAATGATGGTGGAAGCAAATCGTTGGCTAGGATTTATAACGTTCGAGTTTGAGCGATTTGCAGCTGGGTTGCAGAAGTGGAACTCGCCAAGAGTGGTTGGTGGGAGCAAAAACAGGAAAGGGCAATGGTGACGAGCGAAAGATGGGGAGAGAGTGGAAAGGATGGAGAAGTGCTATGGTCGAGAAGGGAAGGAACGTTGGTTGAGTGGCTTGAGAATAGTGCTGGTTTTGGGAGTGGAAGGCGGTGCTTGTACGAATGAAGACGACGATAGAGCACCAAAAGCGCCATGGAGCTTGTTTGAATAGAGTGGACGGCAGGTTAAAGTAGTTAAAGGTAAGGTCGAACCAAAAGTAAGGTGTGCTTTGGTAAGGCCCCAGGGACCCAGTAGTAACTGTGGAGGTAGAGCATACCGGGATGGACTGGGGTCAGCAAAAGCCTCTCGAAGATCATGCGCAACTCCTACCAAGCACCAAGGGGTGACCCACAAAGCCTAATAGCCTAATAGCCTAAGACTCACTAAGGGTTCACAGTTCAATTTCAATTCGACAATCAAGACAAATCAAAGAGTCTAGCCTGCTGGGGAAAAGTCAGAAATAGATATGCCGGTATTGAAACGACGCATGCTGTAAGACTGTCCTAAGGCGCTGTAACGTAACAGGTGGCTGATCACGATCCGAGGTAAGCGTAGAAGTACTCAGGACGGCTAAGTCCTGAGTCTGGAGAAGGAAGGGCAAGTGCCAACAGCCCCGTTTGGGACAACAGTGGGAAAGTGGGGGACTTCTTTAGTGGGAACAGCTCCAGCCAGATGGCTTGCTGTAAGCGCGCCTTTGCGAATTGCGTGCCAACTTCTGAACGGGCACTCTCCTACGCACTTGCGTACCAGTACATGCATACATACCTACATCAGCTGGAGTATGTCTTCCCAAAACGCCTTTCCGGTCTTCTCGCTGCTGAAATATTTCCCATGGAAATATTAGAATTTTCCCCGTTGACCATATCCATCCTCGCTAACCTCTCCACCTATCATTGCTACAGTTGTGGGAATCGGATTATTACATACACCTACATGAGCTGCCAGCTCAAGCCAGTCTTGCGTGGACGCCAGCTGGTGAGCAGACGACGCATAGTAGTGTGGACTCGCGCGATATTGAGCAAGCGTCGGTTTGGCCACCAGACCAGATTGAGGAAATGAGCTTGCCCGTCGCACGCCAGCTAATCCTCATTGAGCGGTCGAAGTCGCCGTTTGAGTGGCTAGTGGTGATTTTGTTTGGACTGGCACTGGCACTGGCACTGAACTGGCACCGGACTGGCTGAGGACTAAGGTACCTTACCTACCTTGCCTGACCCCCAGCAGTTACCAGTAGTCGCCGACCAAGGGATGCAGTAGGTACTTCTTTAGCGCGCTGCAGGTATGCAGGTGTCATCTGCAAAGCTATGCTCGTCGGGAGCAAAAGTTTGGCTCGGTATCTCCTGAGACAGCAAACAGGGATGTCGGAGAGTTGCGAAAAAGCCCTTGGGGCCATATTGGGGCCACAATGCCATAATGCCGGGTGAGAGAGTCACGGTCTAGACCTCGTGCCCACGAGTAGCAGAAACGCCTTTTCGCTTACTTGTGACACTCAACATCCGTATTATCCCACCTGCACCACCTGCACCGCCTGCACTACATCCATGCGAATGATGATTGGCGCAATGCACGCCCGCAGCGTTGCTACGGTTATTACATTGATGGCCTGTTTGTTTGCTTCGTCATAACGGCTGCCCCGTCTCCCCATTGTCTCAGCGTGGTACGGGAGAGTAGGGCAGGGTACTAGGTAGGTCCAACGCCATTTAGCGACACCGATTCCTCTCTGACGGGCTGACATACCCTGACCCTTGCGAAGTCAACGGCTTCCTCCCTTTCACCCGTTCACATCACCGCCGATCGATTCGCGACAATTGCAACCCATCTTGCACATCCCAATTTGCATAAGCGACTTATCGACAGGGCAGAGGGAGCTGAACATGAGCTTGCGCATTCTCCACAGCGCCTCTACATCAATCCGTCCTTTCACGGAGCTACATGCCTGACATGATAATGTTATGATGATTTATCTTTATCGATACGCATTGGCATTACTCTAGGTACACTACATGCTTCGGGCTGCCTGGTCTCGGCGATAATAAAGCAAAGACCAGACGGGCGGACCTGCGGCCGTTCGAGGTCCCGCACGATGCGCTGTGGATGTGGAGGTGTTGTGCTATCATAGCAGGACCCGAGCTCGAGCGAGCTTCCCCTGAGCAGGCTCACTTGTGCTTTGTTGCATTAGTGCATACGTATCATGACGGCAGGCTCTGATCCCGACAGAGTTGCACAGGTGACGAACCACGTTACTGCTAGAATCGCAACGCTAGGATCGGACAGCGAGCAAGATGGCAGGGGCATGGGATCGGTGACGTGAAGAGCGAATCAGCCGTCTCCCAACCAATTTCCTCTTGCAAGCTAGCCCACAGTTCTAATTGTTAATCCTCCGACCCAAAAACTCTCCCCCCTCCTTAGCTCGGAATTTCAGCTCCAAAGAGGCAATCGTGGCGCCAGTCGCTCAACGGTCGCCCGTCCTGATTCGTAGAAGTCCACTCTCGGGCCAGCTTGGCTCCAACTAATGTTTAATACAGGATCGCTTGAGGCTCCTGCTGTACCGTACCGTCTGATTACGAGGAAAAGCCGTTGATATCGCGTGCATCGGCGGCGTTGGAGAAGTTCGGGGCGTGCAATCGATAATCCAAACCGAAATCACAGGATCTCATGGGTGGGGTCACCGTTGGGGCTGAGATGGATTATGGGCCACAGCTCTTAATATTACGCGCAAAGCACTCTTGAAACACTCCTGGCTTGCGCATCATGACAACATCTAGGCATGATTATGGAACATTTATGGACACGCAGCCAATCAACTGGGTGGCAGCTCCAAGCCATTGGAAGCCCAGTCAATGCGTTAGCCGCATCTGTGGCTGCTGTCAGCAGCGGAATGGTTCGCGATGGAGCGTGGAACGAAGATGTCCGGCTTGCGAAAGCGTGCCATGTCTCGTTTTCCACTTCCCAGTGTGGCGAACTTTGGCGACTCGGGTCGGTGCCACGATACCGAATCATGGAAAAATACTACTATCACCATCACGGTTACTCCTACTGTGAAATGTTACAACGTCTTGCCTCTACCATTCCATAAACACACCAATGATAATAAATCCCGTCGTAGGACGGCATGAGACGATCGTGTACACCTAAGACATACATCCAACGGTCGCCGCTAGGCGCTTCCAGGGCTGCCTTGATCGCCTGGGGGGTGCATCCAAGGCCTAAAGCCAAGGGTAACCGCATCTACTTGTTCCCACTACCTTACTCTATCGTGACGTCTAGATTCAGGATGAAAGCAGGAGCATCAGTGATGTGATACGAGCGTCTTTGCATGAGACATAAACCTAGGCACCGGTATTTGTTTCGGATTTGGGACTCTTTCTGTGTGTGATGGGATGCAACATCTGCATCTTCGGGGACTGTAATTCTGCACCTGCATCTTATTCATCACCCCTGGGGGGGGGGTCGATTGCCGAGATAGAGAAAAGTGAGATTGACTTTATAGATGCCGTCGTGCCGCGCAATCGAGCCAGACCCCTTGTGCAGGATCTCCAACGGTCTCCCAAACACACCCTCATGCAAGCAGACCGTTGGTGTTTACCGCATACTACTACCCTACTAACATTAACGTATTCACGCAATGCTTCTCACCACACCAACCTTCGTATTCGGCACGTTCCACAAAGACCATAGAACTACGCCAAAGACACGCAATATAAACTAAGGACACATTACTTTAGGCCAATGCGTCTTACGGCCGTTGCACCGACTTTCAACGGCAGACGGACTGGGATGGCTGTCCCTTGCAAACATGAACACGGCTCGCTTTGAACCCGCGTGTAGTCTTTCACCACGTTGAAGAGCTGCAACGCCTGCTAATCCCCAGGCCTCTCAGCGGGCAGCCGAGAAGTATATCTCTATATCACTCGTTTCGAATTCCCTTACAATTCCAGATCTGTTGGCAAGTCTAAGAGATCGACCAAGATGCATCTGAGATATGCGGCTTGTGTATAGCCGCCCAAACCGCCTTTCCCCAGGCCGATTCTTAGGCCGATTCTCAGGCCACGTTCCACCCTGACGAAGATCATCGCCATGATAATTTGTCATGCCTTACCTGACATTTAAACGCACGTTAGAGCGGACCATACACTGATCATGGCTGAGGTTGAAACCGCTGCGATGATGTGGATGTGTATTTGTGTGAGCGTGCCCTTGTGTGTGTGCTGCGGGTAGATCCAGATAATGCTTAGGGTGATGAGTCATGGATGAGGCCAGGACATCCTAGCTTGATTATTGGCTGCTTGGGGGAAAGTATGAGGATAAGCAGGCATTTGTACGATTGTTTGAAGGGTGTAGGGGGTAGGGAGTAGGGGGTAGAGGCTGAGCGCCTCGAATCTCGGGGAGAGATCCGAGAGGCCGTTGCTGGGCTTTCGTTGCACGTTGTACTTTGACTGACAGATCCTCTCTTCGAAAATGAATGTTAACCATGTTTACAGTCTTTGATACAGATCCACTCTCCCCAAACGCCGAAACATACCATCTTTACGAGGCACGAATTTTGGCCGTATTCAGCAGGCGTCACACACAGCTGCACCATCTCATCATCCACCAAGAAAAGGACCGATAGCTCGACAACACCAACACCACAACTGTTTGAAATAAAGGACACACTATCCTCCTCTCGCTCTCAACAACCCTAAAAGTGGAAACATCAAGGACCTTCCTGATCACAAATGCATTATCCATCGCAAGTCGGCCATCTCAGGTGTAACTAACTTACCTTACCCAGAACCATGACCGAGCCCAGTACGGCTAAGAACACACATGCTAATGGGGGCGAGCCCTCCACTTATGCACGTCATTTTTACAAATCTTTGCAATTTTAGTTGCAGAATCTAGACAGCACGCTTCTGTCACAGTTTTAGCTGCATGATCTGGGATGCATTGACACTTCGGTGACACATGAACTGGTGAATGCAGGTGCAGCAGCTTATGGGCGTTTGGCTCTTCCCAGATCTCATGTCAGAGATATGCAACCATTGCCGGCCCCAGATCTTTCCCCAGATCGTACCGTCTTCCTGCCCCACAATACAAATCTTTATGCCCCACAAACACAAATCTCTGGATCGTGACAAATAACGTTGGAAAAGTATATCCTCCAAGCGACATCGGAGGACAGGAATAGATACTGTGGGTAGGGATTAGTGTAGGGGAGAGGGGAGGGAAAAGGGGGGGGGGATGGGTGGTCGGAATTGTGCGGAAATATCAGTACTTTTGCGCGTTACATTACGCAGAATAGAAGCCCTTGATAGTAGGACTAGCAGTTGCTCAGGAGCAGCAAAGGTACCCAAAATTTCTTGCTTGCAACAGAATACCATTTCCTACGCTGGAAAACGAACTCTTTGTCTTCAACTAGGCCGCCCAGATCTAGATGTGGGTAGGTAGAATAGAAAGCCCAATAATCAACAATAACCAAAAAAAAGAACAATGGTATAATCGCTCCCCACCTCTTTCTCCCGATCTATTCTCTAAAGAAATTTCTGTCCCTCGTTCCCTGCTGGGGAACTCACTGGTCCTAAGCCTATATACCTTACAAACAATATCGCTCATCGCTATAGCAGAGCCGAGCACTTCGGGCTACTGCACTATATAATGCCCTTTGATATCCTGCACAAGAGAGAAATGCAAACGAAAGTCCTGAACTCCCCACCTCCATCCTCGCCTTTCCGCTCGCTCGCTCGTTACATGTCTTGAAAACAGACAGATTAGTGAATAGAGAAAGATCCGTACCATGCATGCATCCTTCGTTATGATCATTTGCGTCGTGAAGTGGAGTGACAGTAGAGTCAAAAAGAATAAAAGGTCTCCCTCTTTCCCTGCCATTGTAACGGAGCTGATCATGCTTTTTCTCGCACATCAAAGCCAGATATCACCCCCTTCCCCAGCAACCCATCTCCGCCATGCTTCCTCATAAGCAACCTCCAAGTCCCTCACCCAGCGTCTCGTATCAAAAAGCGCGCTCGTCCAACGACTCTCATACAGCAATTTCCTCAACTCCATTAATCTCCCCTTTCCTACTCCCTGCATACCATCTTGCGTAGGGTAGATCAAGTTACTACCCAGCTCGACAGCTTGGTCTTCATAACTCTCATCACAATCAGCAATCAGATCCTTCCCGGCCCGTTTACCGTCCGCGTTCTTCGGTAGTGCACCCTTTAAGATTGAAGCCGCCATGCGCGAACACATTTTATATTCGTATCGTGGGAGAGTTAGCAGGGGGGTCCCGGACCAGAGGACATCGGCAGCAGTTGTGTGGGCGTTACATTCGGGAGTGTCCAAGAAGAGGTCGCAAACTCGGGCGCGGGAGATATGTTGGTGTTTAGGGGCTACGTCTGTGAAGATGATACGGGATGCAACTTCGGCGCCGACCCAGCGGAGGGCGGTTTTCCGGAGATTTTCTTCGCCGAGGTCTGGGAAGCGGAGGAGCCAGAGGACGGCTTTGGGGATGCGGGAGAGTATGCGGAGCCAGGTTCTGAAGGTTGTTGGTTCGATCTGGGTCGATGTTAGATAATTCGTACGTTTCGAGTAGAGTAGTAGTAGGATCTGCAAACCTTGTAGAGCTGATTGAAATTGCCTAAAATTACAGTATCGTCGGGCAGGTCTGGAAACAGATCTTTACGCATTTGCCATCGCCGCCTCTGTTCTTCTGGCCAGCTAATCCGGGGTTCTTGCGAGTCCGGGGCACTTTGTCTGTGGTCACAGCAGAAGAAAGTGTCCTTGGTGAAGATAATATTCTCTCCGTAAACCCATTCATCATGATGATCGTCATTGTTGCCATCTTTTGTCTGATCTATTAGGTCGACGTTTCCTCTCCAAGGTCGGAGTGTTTGAGGTGGCACGGCAATTTTGTCCGCAAGAAGATAGTCACACCATTCAGCACCCAATGTACCAGCAAAGCCCATGAAAGACATCTGGATTGGAGCCGGACGCGCCGCAAATACCTCGTTCTTTGCACCTCGAGTATAGCCGTTTAGGTTGATCAGGATGTGAATGCCATCAGCAACAACGCGATTAACTATTCGATCTATCGACCAGGAGGATGCATCATAGAAGACTGGTGCTTCCCGCTCGATCTGCTGGCGATGCACGGACCCATCGCTGGCAGTCGTTGCATAGCAAAAGGCTTTCACTCGACGTGGGTCATGGAGTCCAAACACAGATTGCATGAGATGAGCCAGAGGATGGTTGTTGAAATCTGACGATATGTAGCCGACATTGAGCTGAGGATTCGGTGGTGCTGGAGGATCATACACTTGAGGAGAGAGCCAAGGAGCTCGCAAGGTGGAGCAAGAAACTCGAAGGCCATTCCTTTGAGAGATCATGCGGATCTGTTTGGCAGACAAAGGGCAAGTAAAGGTGTGAAATGGCAGCACTGTCGGAGCAGTGGGCACAGCCAGAGCTGCAGGAAGTTGTGGTCGTACACGATAACTCGATGGAATTGGTCTCCGCTCGATATATTGACGCCGATAGATCTGCTGGACCAAGTTTTTGGTAGCTCGCTCAACGGTTCTCACCACTTTGGCTCCCTCCCATTTCCCTTCAGACCAATCTTCAAGCATTCTCTTAATCAAGAGTTGATTGTTTCCCTGATCACCGCGATGATAATCCGCTGTGCCCAATTGCTGGAGCATTTGTTCGATTCCAACGCTATGAAGGACGCCTTGGCCCCAGCTCTCGCCATCACAAAGCTGCTTCTCGACTATAGCGACAACCCGTTCAATCCAGCCAGAACTCCGTACTGGAGGCTTTTTGGAATCGTATAAGTCGCCATGATCGTCAACATGCCAGCGGTCTCGGTTACCTCCAAGGCGTGTGATCCCCCCTCGACCGGTCCAACTACAAACCGAGTTTAGCGCGTTTGCAAGCCCACAGACCGCTTCTGCAAAATCAGGATTTGACGCAACGGCTCTCTTGTAGTAAGTAATGGCGTCACTGACTTTGCCTTGGTCCTTGACCGCATTTGCCAGATTAGCAAGAGCTATGTCGAAGTTCCCGTCGCAGTCAACAGCCTTTTCATACATCTTTATCGCAGCATTCAATTGTCCAATGTCTTTGAAAAGACTTCCAAGATTGGTGAATAAATGTGCGTGACGGGTGTCGAGCTTTAAGCCATAGTCATAATACGCCAGGGCCAAAGCAACACCGCTGCCGGGGACTACTCCAGGAATGGAATGAGACGGTGAGTTGTGTGGCCGAATATTAGACCTTGATCGACCTGACTGCTGGACGCTTGCCAGAAGAATCCCAACGTTGTTAGCAGTGGAAGGACTCGGCTGTAGGGACAATGAGAGATAGTAGAGAGCTAAGATCTCCTGGACCCCAGAGGTTGCTCTTGGTGCATTAGCTGCAGCTCCGCTGGAAGACATGCCATCTTGATAGATTTTGGCGAGCGAAAGAAGAGAGTTGCTTATTATTGAGACCGCGGCTTTTTGACCGAAGCCATCGGGGACTCCATCCAACCCAGGAAGCCGACCTTGTGGGGGAAAGACAAGACGTGAAGTCTCTAAAGCACTTTCAGGTGGTAGCAAGATTGGCTCGTCGGTGCCATACAGTCCAGGAGCGTTTGGAGACTCCACCAGCGACTTTTCTGAGAACACCGCCAGAATCCTTTGAATCAAGCCTCGAATACCAAGGTGACGCCTGCCGGCACCAATCAAGATGGCATCTTCAAAGGCTTGAGCAGCACCAGCACAATCTCCAAGTTGGTATAACATATTGCCTTTGCCATGAACAAGCGCTAGCATTCTACCATTATCTGATGGCGATATAGCGTAACCACTGGAATTTAAATCTCCAACCTCCTTGAAGCCTAGGCTTTCGGACTGATAGTTACTCTGGGGAAGAGGCCGGGCGTTGGCAATATCAGCTTTGGAGGTACGCGATACTGCATTGTGATCAAGTCGAAGTGCTTGCTCCACGTATTCAATGACCTTCACCGCTTCTCTTCCGCGGTTTCCTTCATGCAAGAGACCAACTAGATGTTCAATAGCTTCAAAATAACTTGGTCGAAGCTTGACAGAACGAAGCCAATACTGCTCTGCGTCGTCCCTCCGATTAAGGGCAAGCAAAGTAGCTGCAAGATTGGACATTGCCTCCACGTTGTTGGGATCCCGCTGTAACACCTTGAGATACCACTTCATGGCTTTATTGTAATCCCCTAGTCCATAAGCTAGACATCCTGTCAGAAGCATGCCATCAGTCCATTCCAGTCCACTTTCTTGACACAATCTACCCAGCATTTCCATGGCATAATTTGCTACAGCTGCTGGAGAGTTGCCGTGAAGCTCTGTGGCAAGCTGGGGCGGCACGTAGCTAGGCTGTGCTGCAAAGGGATGTAGTCGAAGATTTTCCTCTCGAGACGACCACCGGCGTTGAGACTGACTACTTGAGATCATGGGTGGATTTCCAGATGATGGTGGTGAGAGCATAACATGATCTTCTGACCGTCTTCTCACATGCGACTTTGAGGCTTGCAGAGAATTAATCAGAGCAGCGTCCCCCTTTTTGAGGAACGTAGGAGAGGGAAGGTGTGTGTTGCGATGGGACCGATTTTCTCGACTGTGATTGTT